>OZ024737.1:45091130-45781130 GCA_964016875.1 Fallopia convolvulus
GTAAAGTTGTCAAGAGCCTTACTCGTCTATCTAGTAAGTAGTTGAAGTGTTGTTATAGATGTAAAAAAAATTCAATAAGAACAATAATACAGATTTACATAGTTCATCAACGTTGTGTTGCCTAGTTTATATATAGAACTACATGTAGAAAAACTAATTTTATTAAGAGATAAATAACTAGATTTTGGAACACAATTAATTATGAAGCGTTTTAAAAGTATATTTATAGGCGACTCTAAAAAACCTAATTTCAGATTATGGGTTGAGGTCCAAACAGATCTCGATAGGCCAAAAAACAAAATACATAGCATATATACCGTTTTGGAGGGACGATACCCCATAGCCTCCTAGACCTGACTCGCTGATCCACGTCGTGGTACGCAACCTCCTAAACCCAGAGACCCCTGGTGTGTATCAATTATCGATAGATTGAAGACATATTAACATAATGTCATCATCTATAACCATTATGTTGCGAGTTCGAATCTCAACATGTCATTGAAATAGTTTTCTACCGAATAAAAAAAGTTGATAAGATCTTGATCTTTAATTTATCAATTATTTATATCTTTTTTATTTTAAATATTTTTTTTGTAAAATTCATAATTTTGTGTGAAAATTTATAAATTTAACACATATATTATACTTTTAAGTAAACCTCACCGAAAGTGCACCCTGAGATTTTATTAATAGTGTTTCTAATGTCAAATCCAACGCGTAAAATCCATTGGAAAGTGTTGGTACACAATTAGTTGTAACTTGTGGAAGATGTTAATTCCATGCAACAGTTTATATTAAATCCTCGACAGAGCTTTTCAATATGACAGTATGTTCTCCACCGTCTTTGAAATTGAACTTTGATTTGTTTCATTTTTTTTAATTTTAGTTCAACAAATTTTCAAAAAGTTTGACATGATTTATTAGAGTTTGAATCTTACACAAAATAAATCTTTTGTGTGAATATGGGACAAGTAAAAGTGCATTGAAAAAGTCTCAAAAATGTATTTTTAAATGACACTATTATGATACATCGTAAAGTATCAAAAGTATACTGTAAGACATCAAAAATATATTCCTAATTTGAATGTACTTTTGACATTTTATGTTGCACTTTTAAAAAGATCGTAGATGGAGTACATCCACCGGCCAGTAGTCAATTTTATATTACACATAATTTTTATGTTGCACATGATTTACACTCTGATCTATTATATTGTTGACTGTCATTTTTGTGCCATAGAGGAAAAGAAGAAGAAAAAATTGGTTAGTAAGTTTTTGAAGAACCTTTGCCAAATTTCCAGATAAGGCCTGGATATTATCTATTTGCATGTAGTTTTATAGCCACAAAGGCCATATATAACAAAGACTTGCTAGTGAGGTCCCCTAAAAGAGAATTAAATGTATTTTCTTTGAGCAAAATTTTCCACATTGGAGCAAAGCAAAAAAACCCAATTCAAGATAAACCATGACCAAAAAACATCCCTTTCTACATTGAAGAATCATATGTTTAGGTATAAAGTAAATCCACTCCATGTACCATAAAGAAACCACCTTCCTAGAAAGAGGGCAAAAAATCAACTTAAACAACACAAACACAAAGAAACGTATTATTTTCGTAATTTCATACTTAAAAACGAGTTTTTGAGTTTCTAACATGAAATGAAAATGGTAAACACTGCTCCGATGAAGTTTTTCGAGTAACATAATACTAATAAGAACACAAATAGGGAAACGAAAACTACATAAACATAAAAAAGCGTATCGTTTTCGTAAGTTCACTTAAAATGAATTTTCGAGATTCCGACATGAAATAGAAATGGTAAACACCACTCCGATAATTTTTTTTGAGTAACATAATATATATACACGGACACAAAAGAGGGAAACAGAAACAACACAAACACAGAAAAACGTATCATTTTCATAATTTCACCTTAAAACGAGTTTTTGAGTTTCTGACATGAAAGAAAAACCATAAACATTGCTCTAATAGAGTTTTCGGGTAACATAGTACTTATTTCGACTTAGTTAAATAAAAAAAAAAGCATTGGCCTTTATTATAAATTTATAATTGTTCTTGGTAGGAAACTGGCCTTTCAATCTGACATATCCACCCTTCAATGGGGTAAGATTGTCTTTGTTTGGAAGGTTGATGGGATATGTGGCCTTATGGGTATGTTTTATGTCTGCATTCTTCTGAGTTCACCATTACTGTTTCTCTTGTCCACTTATCCATGAAGATTTCCTTGGCCACAAACCAATTTTCCACACAATAATGTGAAAATTTTCAGAAAAATTGAGGATTAAACAAAAAAGCTCACTTTTTTGAATTTGATTCCACAGCCAAGTCAGAAGCTTTTACCCACTATTAGACACAGTGTTCCAAAAAATCTAGTCTATGGCCCGCCTAGGCGTTGGAAGGTCTCAACCCGCTTAACATTTTACTTTGCCTAGAGCCCATCTAAACCCGCCTAGGCAACCGTTTAGGCCAATTAGGCGCTAGGCAATCCTACTCTGTTAAGATTTCACTTAGCGTTTTTCAGAACATTGATGAGACAGATTGGATTCTTTACAACCCAGATTTTTTAAAGCAAAAAAAGTTAAATCTCGTCTATAGGCGGAGCTGGAAGGTCTCAACCCGCTTAGCCTTTTACCTTGCCTATCGCCCATCTAAGCCCACCTAGGCAACCGTTTAGGCCAATTAGGTGCTAGACAGTCCTTCTCCATTAAGGTTTCACCTAACGTTTTTCGGAACATTGATGAGACAGATTGAATTCTTTAAAACCCAGATTTTTGAAAGGAAAAAGAAAAAGTTGCTACCCACTTTTGTGGGTCAATGTAATTGAACTAAAACTAATCATTTTGGAAGGGAAAGAAAAAAGGGGATTTTTTTTTGAATGAAGAAATGTCAATTAGGGTTTGGGATCCAGCTCAAAAATGCACCATTAAATTGGACTTAAGAGGATGATTTGTCCACCACTTTAAACCAGCTGGTTACAAGTAAGAATCTTGCTCCCACAAGTTACGGGATTTTTGAATATGCATCACTCACCACTAGTGCTAAAATTATCCAGCTGAATATGACAGCAGAAGTGAGAAATAATGTTTGGTTGCTGAACAAGATTCTGAGAAAATGAAATGAGATCTCTACAATTCAAATGGACCCAATTGATGCCCCCACCATTTTAACAAAGTTTTAAATGGCAATAATAATGATGAAAGGAGCTCTGGAATTGTATTATTATTATACAGAAGGAGTCTGAAATGACAATCTCTAAATGCTGAGTTCATTGGTAGAACAGTACAAATGAAGGTTGAACAAAAAGCATATGTTAAAACCTTAATGACCCTCCCTCCAACCCTTTTACATTACAATCTCTACAATCTTACATAAGATTAATTGTACACGGAATTTCGGCGATTAGTCTAAATTTTACAAATGGGTTTTTTTTCTTGTAAGAATCTTCAAAAGAATTTGGTTGCAGAATCAAGCAATCAGCGAAAGAAAAACGGAGTTGTGATCTCAGCCTAACCATTTCTTGTTCTGTTTGCAATGAAGATCCTCTATATACACTATGTAGTCTTTCTTGATCTGGATCCAGGTAGAATGATAATAATAGTACAAAAGTAATGCTGATGGTGAATTGCTGTCAATTATCATAGCTCAATTTTCATTTGAGCGGTTGGATTCGTTCCTGCAGATGAACAAACAACACAGGCATGGAATAAGAAGCTGTTTTCTTTTTCAATTCTTCATTAAATAAAAGATTGCAAATTTACCTTGAAAATTTTGCAATTGGTTTTGTGGGAAACCCATTTGGACAAGGCTGTGAAGATCATCCTCCCAAAACCCCGGAATCTGCAAATGAAAATCCAGAGATTGTTTTTTAAGTCATAATTGATTTAGGAACTAGACAAAAGATTTCATTGTATAGATTTCTTGAAATGGGTAAATTACCTGGGGAGCTGAATCACCAAAGCCATTAGCTGAAGGCAGCTGAATGCCAACATTGCCATGATGAAGATCATTTGGCAGTGTCTGAATCTGCTGAGGCTGGAAACCGTAAGGAAACGCTGGTGCTGAAGAGTCTAAGGGAAGCATATTGTGTGGTAATTGCATGATCTGTGTATAAGAATCAGTTCAAATTGCAATATCAATTAGAACACAAGTGATAAAACAGTACAAATAATCAAATGAACTAAATCGAAGCGCCAAAAAACTTACATCCTTAGACAGAAGAGCTTCCATGTTGAAATCCATCCTTGGATTCACAGTGGACAATTTCATGGAAAGAAACTGCAAACCATAAGAACACTAAACACATCAGCAAACAGATCGGCGAATCAAAAACCGATGATGACAGTTGATTTTTCTCTAATCAGAAGCGTTTTATTACCTCAACTTGTCGCTGCAACGACTGCACGTAGTTTATGATTTCATCAAGAACTACAGCTTTTCCAGTTACCTTCACAAGACAGTAAATTCAGAAACTATCAATCACCATTACAATAGCATCTACACAAAATTTTACCCAAAGATTGAAATTTTAAGGTGCATAATTTGGTACCTTGTTGCAACCAGGAACCAGATCTTGCAAGAACTTCATCCTCTCACTGATTTTTTCTCTCCTAACCTATACAAGCAGAAAACAAACAAGAGAGGACACAAATCAATAATGGGCTCTTCAGGAATTCAATGCTGAAAAGTCTAGCAAAATTGCCAATAATGGTAACAAAAATGAGAATGAAATCAGTACTCTTTCAGCAAGACTATGGCTATCAGTTGCTTGGCCCCTTCTAGCTCTGACATGGATGTAGTCCTTTGGAGCTTCTGGTGCCTTAGCAATGTCCTTTTTATTACTTTCTTCTCCATCAGTGTTTGACTTTTCCTTCTTAACATCTTCATCTGACTTGCTTCTTTTTGCATTGGTTGATTCATCATTCTCAGCATCAGCCTAAGATTCCACCATTTATTCAATTTCAACAAATTTCACTCCAAAGCCCACAAACCCTAATCAAAATGTGTCAAAATTACAAAAAATTGGAATGGATTATTAGTATTACCTTATCTTCTTTAACAGGACCTTTGGATTTAGGGTTTGCTTTCCTCTTCCTGGAATTGGGATTATTCTGAGGCTTAACTGGAACTTCCCCACCTGGGTTTTGCTCAGAGACAGAAGATCCTTCTCTGGAATCACCCAAATCGCCATTTTTGAGATTCTTCTCGGAATTCACCGGCTCCGATTGGGGCAACGACGACCCGTGACCTAATTCGGATCCAAATTGGGCACCAACCAAATCGCCCAAATTTCTGGACCCAAAGCAGGAGAATTTAGCAGCTCTCTCCACGAATCCAGGGTCAGCATTCAAAGGTGATAACCCTAGGTTTGATTGCAATTGATTTTGCCCGAAATTGCCATGGATTTGGGACTCCGTTAGAGAACAAAGGCTCAATTTCGGCGGCGAATTCAGCGGCGTGTTGTAACAGGAAGTGTTTCTGCTACCAACGATGCAAGATTGCGGGGAGACCTCCCCGGAATTGCATATGCTTCCCAGCTTTCCGATCACGTCCCTGATCACGAACCCGTCTCCGGCGCCGGCGTGGGACGCCGACGGCGAGGATACGAGGGAGCTCAGAGCGGACTCAAGGGGGTCGTTTTGATCCATTGAGGTGTCAAAATTAGGGTTGAAGAAGCAATTCGAAGAGGAATTGAGTTCGAAAGAGGGATAATTCCAACTGGGTTGCTCTCCTTCCATGTATGGGAATTTGGTTTCGTTCCCGATGTGGCAAATCGAATGAAAAAGAGTAAAGATTTGATCTTTTTTGCTTGAATTGGGGGAAAATGTTGGGGGGTTTGATGGATTGGGGAAGGAGAAGGGGAATTTTGGCTGTAAAGTTCTTGCACTTCACTCAAATTGTGTAAAGAAGGTTTCGGGAGAGGAATGAAAGCAGAAAGTGAATGGCAAGGAAGTGATAGAAATAGGGGAAAGAAATAGGGAAAAAATTTGCTCTGTCAGTTTGACCTTTTGGCTTTTTGCTTTTTTTTTTTAAATTTAATTTTTAATTTTTTTGTGTAATTATGAATTTGTTGAGAGGAATAAAGATGTAGTTAACTTGAAATTGCAGGAATAATTTATGGCCTAAAAACGCCGTAATCGACGGTGGTGTGTGGAGAAATGGAGCGGTCCAAACCGTCAAGCTAGGCTAATTTTGAGATAAAATCAATTTTTATTTTGGATTAGACTTTTGTATGAGTTAAAAGAAAATGTGGTTACTTGTATATGAGTTTACTCATTAGCCTTGCATTTTTTTAGTAGTTTGAACCACAATATTTTTTACTATTAGGTCGTCTCGGTCAGTCGGTCGTCGGTTTATGAGGTTCGTGTGCTTGGTCTATTAGTTTACGAATTTGAAATTTATCACTAAAGGTGGGTTCTAGTTAGACGTTGGTTTTGTTCTGGTGGAACCGAACTGGAAAAAACCGGTGATTCCGTAACCATAGTCGGGTTCAGCTGGTTCCGGTTACACGTTCGTTGGAACCGGAGAACCGACGGATTCCACCAGTTCTGAAATATTGGAAACTGTCGGTTCCCAACTATCATAATCAGCTAAATCGTTGTTTTATATTACTAACGTCTATTATTTTTGTGAAGGGTTGGAATCGAAATCGAGCCGGAACAGACTCTGGAATCGGAGGAAATCGGTAAAAATTGGAACCGAACTGAAAAATCGGGGTTAACCAGTTCTAGTCCTGATCCACAGCTGCAGAACTATGGAACCGCTAGTTCTCGAACCGGGCACACGCCTAATCCTAGTTAAAAAAAAGTAAATTATTATCAAAGAAGCATCTAAAGAATATGCCTTTTTTGCCCATTGTCCTCTTCTTAGTGCTTGTTTGGTTGACACTTCAAATCACATGAATTAGAAAATCATGGGAAGTAAGACTAAATGAATGTGTTTGGTTGAAAAAATATGACAAAAAATCACATGATTTTAAAATCCTGGGAATTTGAACTTTCTGTGTTTTGTAGAAAGTTGACTTACTTAGTCTCCCTTGGTAAGTTCCAATTCCCCCATTTTTCATGTAAAATCATAAATTCTTTTATTTTGAATTCTAAAGCTTACAATTCAACCAAACACATTTTCTCAAATCCATGGAATTTCAAATCATAGGAATTTAATTCTTGGGAAATAACTTCCTAGGAATTGTACTTCCTACACTCAACCAAACAAGCCCTTAATCTTTAATCTTTGTTTAATCCAAGTTGGTTCCCATATTTTAAGTAAACTAATCGTTGTTATAGTTATTTTAACTTCAGTTTAAAATAACTATATACAACTATCAACACAACTAAAACCTTTATTGAACAGCTAATCAAGACCCATTACTACCCGTATGTATAAATAACTTCAACTTGGGAAAATTACATTTGATATAACACATAGTTGTTCAATCCTACTCATTTGACATTATACATTCTATTACATTATTTTAGTCTTTTCTCAAAAAAAATTATTTTAGTCTTTAATTTTTATTTTATGAACAATTATTTTTTTAACTATTCTAACCATTTTAGTTGATTTTTATCCTTAAGTTAAGAGTTCATTTAGTGAAGGAAACAAATTATTTTTTAATGGAAACTAATTGTAAATCATAAAGAACATATATGTATTTTTGGTGCAAAGGTTTTTGACCTACGTCTTTCGTTAAAATAAATCTAGTAAATTGAGAAGTCAATATGTCAACAACTAAACAAACTTAATTAAAAATCTAAACAAGTTAAGTAGAAACTAAATAGACGATCGAGAACCCTTTGTTGCAAAGGGTATGAACTATGAAGTATTAAATAGATGATAAAGAACATTTGCGCTTATAAGCTTGATTAGGTAAGAAAGGGTGATCTCATTTATGAGGTGGAGGTCGTATAGAGCATCCTTGTTACCGAGAACCTTAAATTCGGAATGATTTTGAATATACTATAGAAAAAAATTATGGCAAGACAAATGTACATTTTTATACACTATTGTACCGTATTATCTTTTCTAAAAATAAGAGAAATCTAAATTGCTTGAAGAATATTAAATAAATACGGATATCAAATATTAACATCTCCTTCGATCTCGATCCAATAGACCAAAAATAAATTTATTTTACTAGTAGTTTTTATACACTACTGTATTATCTTTTCGGTTTATTTAACTTATGTCCTTAGGGCATAGGTTAAGTATACTAATAGAGAAAACTAAAACCCTATTAGAATTAATGAATCCTTTTATAAAATCTAATTAATCCTAAATAATTACAAATTTATAAAATCTTGCCGTTTTGGGACAAAGGATTTGATGCATGTCCGGTCCGAATCCTCTGTCCCAAACTCTATGTCCCTTTTTGTGTCTCATTTGTAATTTCTTTGTATTTGTTGATCAAGTGGACTAAAATTTAATTATTTTTAATTTTTATTTAGAAAATCCACACCCATCAAATAAGTTGTGTATTTATAAATACAAAGAGAACACAAGAGAGGACATAGAGTTTGCGACAGAGGATCTGATGCCTGTCCCTAGGGCATACTTAGATTAGAAAAATGGTATCTTTTGAGGCCTTGTTTCACTTGTGAGTGTAAAGGGGTTTTTGGGTGAAAATTGATTTTTAGTGTTTTGAAAAACGTAAAAAATAGAGAGAATTACACGGATTTCAAGAGTATTAAAAATAGTTTTTGAATAAAAAGGGTTTTTGGGTAGAAAGTGAAACAAGGTCTTACGAAAAATACTCTTATAACCTTAACTACTCCACAATTTCTTCCGAAGTTTCCTTTTCGTTTGGCTGTCAATACTTCGTCCTTTTCATCTGTCATTTGCCTCTTTTACACTGGCAATTCAACACAAAAATGTTCTCTTTGTTCCAAAGCTTTAAAGTAGACAATTTTACAGTCAACAATATTATTATTCACTTACATACAACACCAACATGTGAAAACAGTACATAAGTTCAATGCACCCATGAATTAAAACAAAACAAAAAAAAAATTGTAACTTATAAACCACGATAAAAATGCAAGCAAGTCAATGCGACTAGTCACTATGAATCCATGAATTGTAAACATTACCCACGAGAGATCGATGGAGACTTAAGAGTATAAAGAAATTGAACTTTTGGATAGTAAAATGTGGTTCATCAATTGGATTTTTATCATGTATGTGTGTGTGAATGAAAATGGCTAAGGCTTAGAGGAGTGGTCCATTTGAATGGGACTCTTGAAGGATTTCAAAGAATCATGTTTCCAACCACTAAATCACATATACATCAACTAGTTGTCCCCTAGTTGCCTCTTTCAATTGATTGCTTGTGCCATAACTAGATCATGAGCCTTTGTTGGATATAATATGATTAATTCTATGTTTGCCTTCTCAAATGAAAAGGACTAAAGTTTAATTTGATGAGGTAGAAGTAGTGGTAAATTTCATGTTTGCGAACTAGTCAATAAAATTAGTGTATGAACCAGGTTGTTAAAAGTCTGGTGGGCTAATACGGACAGAAGAGGGATCGTACCAGTGTACATGCGTGACAGGCCTAGCACATAGTCCATGAACTAGGTTTCATACTAAAATCAGTTGACAATAGAAAGAGTGATACAATACATATCAATTGGGCAATTCTCCAATGAAAATGACTAAAGTTTTGGCGAAGGACTCACCTTTTGGTGGTAAATTCAGCGTTTGTGAACTGGTCGGTAAAGTGTACGAACCAGGTTGTTAAATTTCGGTGGATCAATACGAACGGAGGGGGGCCGTCCCATGCACATCAATTGACAATATGAGAAGTAACTCAAGGGTATATCCACATATATACTAGGTAGTTTTTTCCTCAATTTTCCGATATGGGATAACTATCTATCTTCACACAGGTAAACCGGCTTGCGCTGGCCGACTAGCTCGACCCAATGAATTAAGTGAAGGGACTGAGAAAAGTATCGAACGTGGAACTTCTCAACATCTCTCATGCCTCTTATCACTAAGCAATCTCATATGGGGCAAAAGAAGAGATGTAACAAAACGAAGACTAGCTTCTGAGAAGGTGACCCACCTTATCAAGTTGTTAAAAGTCTGGTGGGCTAATACAGACAAAGGGAAGATTGTCTCAAAACACATGTGCGACGTGTCTAGTATATAAAGCCTATATATGATGTTTCATCCTAAAATCAGCTAACAATAGGAGGAGTAACTCTAAGACATATATACTAGGCAAGTATTCTTTTTCTCAATTTTTTCGATGTAAGATAACTACCTTCACATAGGTAAAGTGGTTGTGTTGACTAACTCGACATAATGAGAAGGCAAATAAAGGGTATAAAACGGATAATTTTCAAAAAATCATCCATCCTAATACTACTCTTGCTTAAATATACTTGATTGCGGAGTTTAGATAGAATCCGATAAAACAATACTAATATATAGGATCTTTTAAGATATACCCATGATCACTTATAAGAACCCATTTTTAAAAAGGATTCTTCTAACTTTATCTATTTAGTTCCTTAAAGTATTTTTTAGGCTTTTTCAATTAAGGAATTTCAATTGTGGACTTTTTTAGGCATAGGTTTGAACGACTTTAAGACTAATATCAATGATTTTAAATGTTGTCAATTAAAATGTTAAACTATACAATTCATAGACATGCAATGCAAGTGATCTAAACTTGTAAGGGTTGGATAAAAACAATCTCTTGCATGATTCTATTGATCAAGATCGCTCGATATTTAGATTAAATTTGCAGAATTTTTTAATAAAAATGATTTTCCCAATTCAATCTTTCACATACTTTATTAATAATTATTCATACTCAAATGTTTGAATAAACTCTTAGTAAAATATATCTTACACCTCATCCCATTTTTTTTTATGTAAAAGTTATTTTGTTAATATATTATACACTTTTCAATCATTATTTTATTTGAAAAATCAACATTGTATAGTAATAGGGATTTTGTTCTTCTTTTGTAAGGTAAAAAAGACAAACTTATGGTATCTCAAAAAAAAAAAACTTTTAAAGTGAAATCATTGAAAGAGATCTTCAAGAAGTCTCATTTGGTGGGTAATGGTTATGATTTATGATTATGATTACTCCAAATCTATCATGATCTTAACTTAATTAGTTCTCCCCTTTATCACACTGTTTTTTTAGAATCTTTATGACAATTAATCAAAGGCCTAGCTACTAGTTAGATTATGGGATCTCTACGCCTATATATAAGTTAAATGTAAAATTAAGAAAAGAAATAGAATATTCTTTTCTCTAGGTAACACTAACAAGATATGATATGATATGATATTTGACCATACAATATGAAAGCTGAAAACCCATTTTATATACAATCATTGATCTTAAATTAATACTCCGTAGTTTGTAATAGATTATTTTAATCGCATTAAATATCCGGGTAATTAATATGGAAATTCATCAAGTAGAAAACAATTTATGCTCATATAACCTTGCATAGTGGGTCAAGATCCACCAACCCAAAGTTTCATTTTTAATTACATAAAAAAAATAAAAATTTATCTTAGCGTCCGTTCGACAAATCGATACTTATTGATGTTGGAATTTATGGTATTGATGGCACTAAAAATTTTCGATATTAATGTTGAAATTAGATGTTTATTTTCAAATAAGTTAGGGGTATTCGATAGATACATGAAATATTAATAAAATAAAGATAAAAATAAAAAACCACTAATTCTTAGAAAAATTTTAAAAAAAATAACGATAAATTAGTTCGATAAGTTCAATAAAATTAGAGTACTTCTAGCTTATTTTTCTCCACAAGTATGATAAATCCCATAAGTTTTTAATAAACACCATACCAAACAGGTCATTAAATAATTGCATAAAAATAAAGATCTTTTATACTCCATTTTGCACCGCCAACAATCTTTTCCAAGTCTTTGTGCCCTAAATTTGTCGTAATTTTCAAAAAATAAAGTTAAATTTGGATTAAAAATTAAAATAAAGATGTTTAGTTTTTTTTTTTTACTGTGTCGGCTAATGCAGGCTAAATAACAAACAATTATTACTACTAACTAACTAACACGGTAATTAACTTTTAATTAATCTTAATCCCTTCTCTATCCTCGACCTAACGTGACCTTCAATCATTGAAGGCACACATCTCTATGCAAAAGCTCCTTGTTCACGACAAGTGTCATACTTTAGTTTGTCAAAGGACGAAAATCGAGGTTCAATTTTAAATAAATTTATGTTTAATTGATTAAAATAAGAGATTATTGAGTTAATTGAAATATTTATTTGATAATCTGGTGGCCCATTTTACACTTGTTCTTGGCTGAAAACTGCGGGCTGGGGCAGTTGATTTATAACTCTTATAGGCCCGTTTGTTTGTTGTATACGAAAATCGGATTCGAATTAGGAATCGGGTTAAATTTGAAATGGTTCATATTTTAGTTTTGACATTTTATAATTATTTTAGAATGAGAATTACTCATTCTCGTATGTGTTGTGAAAGCAAACACTAGAATCGGTTTTGGGGATTCCAAACTCGGTTCCTGACATTGGCATATACAAACAAACGAGCCCATAAAAATTTAAATTGCTCTACCGTTTTAGCTATTAATACAAGTTCTTACAAAATATGTTAAAGAAATTTAAAATCTTAATATTTTTACAAGTTTTATCTTTTTTTAAATATTTAAATTTGAGAAATTCTTTTCATATCCCACTCAATAAAATGTCTAGAATTTTTAAAATAAAATTGAACAAAATTTAAGTGCTAAAACGATATTTATTTTTTATTAGAAGGAGTAATTATTTTTTTTTGCGATTAAATATATTAATCTAGTACATTTAAAAAAAACAATTATTTTGACAATTTTTACCATATATAATGTTGTTTTGTTTTGCCCTTTTAGATCTATCAAATGCATCATCTCCATCCTGGAGAAATTTCCTTGAATAGTATCACAGCAGGACTAGACCTGTCAAAAAACTAGTTTTACAACTAGTTGCCAGTTTTTATATGTAAAAAAAAAAAGGGAAAATTGTATTTAACCCCCCTTTATTTTACACTTGTTGCAATTAATCACCCTTTATATTTTTTTATACACTTAACCACCCCTTATTTGTAAATATGTGCATTTAACCACCCATTTTGATGAAAAATGTTATTTTCTTCGTAAATTAAAGTAAATCACGTTTTTGCCCTTCTTTTTTAATTTTATTTACAATAAATAAAAGAATTTAGGAATAAATTGAGCTTCGAATGTCATTATCATTGGATTTCGGCCTACATTTCAACCTTTTGAATTTCGAGTTGTCGTCCATGAACTTAGACACGACCGACTCCAAGGGACGCTCAAAGTCGTCGGAATAAGATCCAAAACCCATGGTCTTTGCATCGGCGAAGTCGTGGTTCTTCTTCGCCATTGGATGGGGGAAATTAGGCCAGGGTTGCAAAAATCAATCGGCGTATTGGAACTTGAAAGTGTCAATTATGGTTTTTTCTTTATTTATTTATTGTAAATAAAATTTAAAAAGAAAGGAAAAGACGTAATTTACTTTAATTAACGGAGAAAATGACGTTTTTGGTCAAAATGGGTGGTTAAATGCACAAAATTATAAATAAGGGGTGGTTAAGTGTAGAAAAATATATAAAGGGTGGTTAATTGCAACAAGTGTAAAATAAAAGGTGGTTAAATGCAATTTCCCCCCAAAAAAACAATGTTTATACGAGTTTTTGTAACTAGTTGGAAAACTCCAACTAATTTTTGGGGCTTAACAAAGACACCCCTCGTGGTGTTGTTATTTTTACCTTTATAGAAATCAAAATGCATGAGCTAATAACCAACTATACCATAGTTAAGAAAATATAGAAGATATAATTATATAAATGCATAGGTTATTTTTTGTTATCAATTCACGCAGACAATTTATGATGAACAAATCAATCAAACTCTTATAGGATAGCATTGTGATTTCATTTTATCTGATAATTATTATATACACAGTATCTGATAGTAATAATTGTAAATTATTAGGAAATGAGGAATCATGCATTTGCAGAGGGGCAACCATTTGTAATTTTATATTGCATTTTCATAATACAATCATATTATTTGGCCTAATTTTGTTTACTTGCAGGTGTCAGAGATGTTTGTCAGAAATTTATTGCCATATGGTTATTATATTATTATGATAATAAAAAGAATAAAATTCACGCCAAAAAAGATTAAAATTTTTATTGGAGAGGAGTTGACTTATGGTTAATTGCTTCTTGTGCAAGATGAAGATCAATTTTGTTAAAGGATTTATTAAATAAGTAATTATATCGTTAATAAGGTAATTAATTACAAGTGTGTATAAGAATGTGTGCTTTAGAATGTGAAGCCCGGCCCAATTTCTACAGGCCCATAAAAATGGCCCAACAGGAATCGGACGATTTGAATTGATCCACAATCTCTCACTCTATGGATTCTCTTTCTTTATTTGATGTGTTGTGGCAGAGTTGAGGATTAAGATCTTTGTTGGATTCCGGAAACGAAATAAATGGGTGATATATCTGGATTTTTTTTTTTATCATTTCACATATAAGATCGGGAGCTACATTAACCTAAAAGCTTAAGTCAATGGATAGGAGTTTCACCTCCTTTTTATGCTAGTAATATTTTTCACATTTGGTCGACATGGGATAACTCTTCAACGATTTTATTTTAATTTTGTTGCAAAAGTACCAACCTGGGAAAATAGAAAGATAATTAAGCTAACATTATATCTATGAGTTACTCCTTCTATTGTTGCGCATGTGACCCGAGATGTTCACCCTTCATCCGTAAATGCTTGTACAATATTTTTTTTTATAGAAATATCAAACTAGTCCATAATATTTTTGCTAGTATATGTAGGACATTATTTGTTAAAAATAGATAGATTCATAAGATATATTATAACTTAAGATTCAGAGGCGGAGCCAAAGGGGGGCGGTCGCCCCCTCTCACTCGTTCTAAATGTGTATTTTGTTATGAATGAATGTCCATATGTGCACAAGTTAACCTCACCTATTGCATTTGATTCTATCACACATATCATGTAGATGAATAATTGTACAATGTATGATTTGAGGTAAATTGTACAAGGTGAATTATTCACCTTCTTCACCTCCTTATATCCATCATGAATCATGGAGATTTGCCATATTAGCGTAAATCACCCTTTCAATGGCTATTTACCGGAAACCACCCCTACAATGCCTTCCGTTACGTTTTTACCACCTAAGCCCTAATTTCCAATTTGACGGAATTTTGGACGGAAATTAGGGCTTAGGTGGTAAAAACGTAACGGAAGGCATTGCAGGGGTGATTTCCGGTAAATAGTCATTGAAAGGGTGGTTTACGCTAATATGACATATTGTAAGGGTGGTTTCCGGTAAAAAAGCCTAAAGAAAAAGAGTACCTCTTAATTCATTAAGTTACATACGCACGGCCAGTTCAATGTTATTCTAGAAATCTTCAAACGTGTAATATCCTTCTGCAAAATAATTAGTTAGTTTTACATTATATTATGCAGTAATAATTTTAATAATACGTATATATTGCTCAATACTCTCACCTTCAAGATGATTAGCTTCGTTAGCCGTCTCAACCACTTCTTGATTATCTTGCTTTAATAAAGAACAAAAAAAACTAATTATTAGTAATTAAGATATATTATTGAGTTTTAGTTGAGTATGTACCGGAGAACGAAGGTCCAAATCGATGATATCGAAACGATCATCATGTATCATCCTCTTGATCTCGTCTCGATATAGCGGAGTTGTGTTTCGATTCAAATTTACCTAATCATATACTCCATCCGATCAATATTAAGTGTCGTTTAAATAATTTATTTTGATTGGAATTAAGTGTCGTTTAAGGGGATAATTATTACTCCGGTAATCGTACTCTATATCCTTCTTTGCCTTCTTTCTCAAAAAGAGAAAACGGAGTAATTACTCCCGTGCACTTTACATTACTCTTCCCTCTCTCTACATTATTCTTCCCTCTCTCTCTCATCTTCCAATTGCAGGCTACGTGCTTTTGTAATACTCCAATTGGGAATAAGACTCTTAAGCTTAGCTTCCAAATTTCTGATCTTTTCCTCTCATCTTTTCCCATTTATTCCCACCATAAAAATCTCTGGTTGTAGAGTTTTGGCTCCAAAATGAAATTTTAATTTTAATCCAAATTTTTTATGGAGATTTGGATCCAAAAAATTTTGGAATTTCTAAAATTTGGATCATTATGTACGTGAATACAAGTGAGAAGATGACGGGCCATGCAAAAAAAAAAAGACAATAAAAAGGAAATTATCATGCGTGAAATTAGCATTCAAGTATTCAACTATCAGAAGTATTCAACTATCAGAAGGAAATCAAGTAAAAAAAGAAGAAAATAAATAGGGGAATAAAAGGGTGGGCAGACATTTATTAGCAGGTGAGAGACTTTTAAGGAGAGTTGTTAGGGGGTTAAAAAGAAAATAAAGATGATGGATAAAAACTTGATTTTATGTGTAAATTGAGAGTTTTAAGAGTAATTATTGCACTCTAAATATTTGTGCATAAGGGTAGAACGACACTTAATATTGATCGGAGGAAGTACAAGATATTGGCTCCCTATGAGCATAATGTGTTTACAACCAATCAGAGTAGCATCAATACCTAACATTCATGTAATTTGTTTGTATTTCACAATGTTTGACTTGGTAACTTGGTAACATTCTCGTACACGGTATCTCTAATTATTGACAAAAACATAAAAACAAAAAATGTGGTTAATTAACGTATATAATACAAATAGTATATGAAGAAGTTGAAATTAAAATATAATTAATTAATATTACCCTTCCATCATTTACGCGTACAATTGTTCCTTCTACATAATACCCGGAACCTATACTATTAGTATAGGCTCCGGGTCATCAAAGGAAAAGGAGAAAGATTTGGAATTGGATAAAGAAGATTTATTGTGGGTTCGATTAGGTGATGATGATAAGTTGTGAAAGGAGATCTTCAAGAGATCGTCGATCAAAGAACTAATCCGATTATGGTGCGTTTGTAAGTCGATGATGCCTCTCATCTCATCTCGTCCCCTCATAAGAAGTACACTAGAATGCAAAATTGATATTTAATTTTTAGGGTTTTTAGTCGGTACAAAAATTGCTTTGCGACTTGTTTAATTAATTAATTAATTTTTTCTTAATTAACTCCTATTTAGATCACTATGAACCCAATTTTCTCGTTTAGTTTCCGAGTTGCCCATATGTATGGTCAAATTAAGTTCCGTCAATTCTAGGTTTTCATTTTTCGTTAATATATTTATATTGTTTTTTCGTTCTGATTTCAGATGGATTTGTTTTCTTCGTCCAACTCGTCTTACTTTAGTAGTTTGATTATATTATACATTATATACTCAAAACTATAATCATAATGCAAAATAAAACAAATAATTAAAATAAAACTTCATATAATATTATAAACGAGTTCATACAAAGACATTAAAATAAAATGGGGCCTCATCAAAACCTTAACTAATTGAGGAAAAAGAGTACCCTCTTAATTCATTAAGCTACATACGCACGACCAATCCAATGTTATTCTAGAAATCTTCAAACATGTAATCTCCTTCTGCAAAATAATTTGTTAATTTTACATTATATTGTGCAGCAATAATTATAATAAAACGTATATATTACCCAATACTCTCAACTTCAAGCTGACTAGCTTCATTTGCCGCCTAAATACTTCATAGTTATCTCGCTTTAATAAAGAATAAAAAAACTAATTATTAAGATATATTATTAACATAGAGATTGAGTTTTAGTTGAGTATCTACCAGAGAACAAAGGTTAAAATCGATGATATCGAAACGACCATTATGTATCATGCCCTTGATCTCGCCTCGATATACCGGAGTTGTACTTCGATTCATAATTACCTGATCGTATACAAGATGCATCTCAATGATATTTATCTAACTTAATACTCTTTTAATATATATTATCTAAATTTTTTTAGGTGGGCTGCATCACATCTTAACTCACCCCTAGATCCGTGCTAGTCTCAACCACTTCTTGATTATCTCGCGTTAATGAAGAACAAAAAAGCTAATTATTAGTAATTAAGATATATTATTGACGTAGAGATTGTGTTTTAGTTGCGTATATACCGGAGAACGAACTTTAAAATGGATGATATCGAAACGAACATCATGTATCATGCCCTTGATCTCGTCTCGATTTAGCGGAGTTGTGTTTCGATTTAGAATTACTTAACCGTATACAGGATATTTGCTCCCTATGAACATAATGTGCTTACAATCAATCAGAGTAGCATCAATACCTAAAATTCCTGTAAATAGTTTATATTTTGCAATGTCCAACTCGGTAACTCCGTAACATTCTCGTACACGACATCTCTAATTATTAAAAAAAAGATAAAACGTGGTTAATTAACGTATATAATACTAATAGTATATGAAGAAGTTGAAATTAAAACATAATTAATTAATAAAATTAATATTACCCTTTCATCATTTACGCGTACAATTGCTCATCCTCCACAAATATTAACAAAAGACATATGTTTATCTAATAATAATAATCTTAAACATGCGATAACAAAATATCGACTTACTGTACTCCCCTTCACCAAGTTTTAGTGCCCATTCTCTCCCTCCCTCCCTCTCTCTCTCTGCCAGTGGCAACGCACATAGTTTGTGTTCAAAAAATTTTGAACTTAGACATTACCTAAGTTTCATTAGTTCAACTAGTAAAGAGACTTGGATAGTACATAAGGTTACCGATTCAATATTCATGTGGACGGGTACCGTGAAATTATCCCCGGGGGATTTCGGGTAAATGAATAACGTGTGGGTGATAGGCTCTCTCCTTTGGCCTAGCTCTTCTTGGGTGAGCTATAGGCTCCAGTGATAGCTATCAATGGATCATGAAGGATAAAGTTGTAAAGAAGGTGGCTCGAAGGCATAGACCACAAACTTTTCCAAGGTCTCGAGCTTTCAAGTTCAAGAAGGTATTGAAGCATGTCAAATTATGCTTTGGAGAACATAAAGTGAGGTGTCAAAGACCTCGAAGGAAAATGATCAAAGTGGGGATATTTTCGAAACTTTAAGATCCCATCACATTATGAGCATTTCCTAGTAAAATGGTCATATCTTTAGCTAGAAAATTGATCTCAAGGTGAATCAAGATGCGTTGAAAATCTTATTCAATTTTCTATAACTTAATAGTTGATTTCAAGATAAGAATCCAACTAGAATATGGACAAATTAACCTATAAGTTCTATTAGGTGGCCAATCTAACAAAATCCTAGAATAACTTTGATTCAATTAAGCACATGGAATAAAACCTATCCAAGTTGTTGAGAATTAATCAAACCTCAAAATATTATGCAATCTATGATTTCAATAACTAGTCAAACACAAAGGATTCAACAATGCATGATTAGATTAAAGAAAAGCTTACAAATTGGTTCAAAGTTGCTGCTCCCTGAGAAAACACTCTCAAAACAAACCCTAGTATCCAAATTGCCTTCTAATTCTTCAAAAGAGAAAGAAACTAAAAGGAGTTTTAATTATCTCTTAAAAACTACTAAAGATATTCAAGGAAACAAATCTTCAATAACTCATACAAGGAATACTCGGAAATACATAGAAACCAAGCCCAACTCGAAGCCCAAAACACGCGGCCCAATATATCCGCGTAAACAACGATGGTGTGGTATCTTCTTGGGTTGCCCGACCGCGCCACCTCTTCCTCTAGCATGCGACACTCTCGGTTCAACATTCAAATGACACTTCAAAGACTGTTTTGACCCCCTTCGAGTTGGAATTGGACTCGGAGTAAATAAATGAATTGTATTTCTTTGAATTAGAATTCCAATGATAACAAATTCAGCTCCATAAACCAATATAGCTTCCAAACCAAGCATTGCAAGATAGAGGTGTTAAAACAAGAACTACAGTGCATGACCCCATTTTAAGCGTTCTTTTCCCACAACTTCTTGGGCTTTGGTTCTTCCAATCTTCACTTGCACCACTCTAAGCTTCATCTTGATCCTCTAATGCACCACCATAGTCAGCTTGAACCACGTCCTATCTTGCTCATGTACCTAGAAACCTGCAAAACCGAGCAAACAAATACAATCTACCTGAAATCACTAAAACCTAGAAACTAAGCTAAACCTATGCAAAAGAAACATAAACATGCATTCTAAGCTATACCTAAATGCAAGCTATCATCAATCATGTATATTAATCAGCCCTAAATCAAAATAGTAGTTCAGATATCTGTTACCGAACACCCGATCCAAATAGATATTTCTTATCAAATATTCGACTATTAATAAATCAGATATGCCATACCGGGCCGAATTAGATGTATCCGATTGCTCGGACCTAAATATTAGTCCTAACACACTCTAATTTTTTTTTTCCATCATCAAAGAAACTATTTACTTTTTGATCACAAAGGGCAAAGCCCCTAAAAACTTTATTAAGCAATTATTGAAACATTCTCCACACAAGGAATCAAAAACATAATTATGTAGATGATGGAGCAAAATAAAATCATTAGTTATAAATGTGGTCAATATATTATTTACGATTCTTTTATAAGAAAAGAAACCCAAGATCCAAGGTAGAATTCGTTGTCGATTTTGACTTGGAAAATTTAACATATTCATTGATGTTCAAGCACGTTTTAGCACATTATTTTGTTTTATAATATGAAATTAATTTGTCCTTAAGAATATATCTAATTTGTCCTTAAGAGTATATCTACAGTCCTTAAGAATATATCTAATTTGTCCTTATGAGTATATCTACGGTCTTTGTGACTTATGTTTTAAGGCATAAAATAAACTACAAGTTTTAGATACTAAAATTCCAAAAAATGCATATACAGAATTTTTTAAAATTCCTATGCCCATAGATTAGAAAATACGATATATCTCATCATCATCATTGACCTAGTGGGGTTCCGCTACAATGAAATCTGGGAGATTAAGATGGGGGTACTCCTGCCCAAGGGAAATGGGTACGTCCGATAGACCCAAGAAAAACTGAAATTCAACTATGTGACAATAATAACTGAATTTAGTTAGAATGCACCAAAGTTGATATAAAGACCAAATCTATCTCAAAGGCAGTGTACAAAAGCCAATGAGCATGAAAATCCGAAAATCCGATATATCAATTTCGTTTATTTTTATTCATGCTTGATTGGTCAAATTATATTTTTTTTTTCATTTTATAAAATAAAAAATATTTTAAAAACACTTGATTTTATCTAAATAAATTTTATAATAATTAGATTGCTTAATTTTATTTTTTATAAAGAATAATTTTTTTTGCCTATTTGAATTTTTTTCAATAATAAAATTGAAAAAAAACTTGAGAAATATGTACAATGAGTAATGACCAATATTGTTGAAAACAAAATATGATAGAATGATGAATATTTATAAATGGAGGAAGTATATATCTTTCAATTGTACCATACAATATTGGAAACATGCTATCATCATTAATGGATTTTCAAGAGAAGATACGGAGTAAGACTTAGGCTACGTTCCGCAACTTGATTCTTATCGGTGTTGATGCTGATTCTGATACTTAATGTCAAACTTTATCACACCCAAATTTGAAGAAAACATTTTTGTTACCTTTATAATAAAGCCCTTGCCATTCATACAACAAACACAGTTGATACTCTCTACCTATATCTAAAAACATGATCACTTCAACCAACAAATTAGTAGCTAGGAGCAACATGAATACGACGAGCTCGAATTCTGGTTCAATTTGTCGCCATTGTTGACGATACTAATCCTCTTGAAAGAGAGCTCGGACTTGTAAGAATCCGAGTTGAGTGTTTTCCTACTCGTATTGTTGAAGATTTCTTCAATGACCATCTCAAAAGCCTTCTTGACGTTGGTTGAATCTTTGGCCGAGGTTTCCATGAAGAACATTTTGTGTTCTTCGGCTAAGCTCTTGCCTTCCTCAACGCTTACCGCCCTAATGTTGTCCAAATCGCACTTGTTCCCAACTAGCATCCTCGCCATTGTCGTGTCGCAATGCGCTACAAAAGTGGAAGAATTGATACAGTATGCAAAGTCATGTATCAAATTGATCTAGATAGTATCCACTAGGCACATAAACAGTAAATAACATGGAGATTTAACTAGTTCACTAATAATACGTTAGCGAAATCCACCAAACAGAGAAACTAACTTCATCAAGGAGACCGGATTTTCCTGAATACAATTATGAGGTGTTTCAAGAGTTCATATAAAAAGACTCTAGAATCAATGCATATTAACGAGACTGTATGGATGAATTTTTAAAACCCTATAGTAAAAAAGGAAATCCTATTTAAGGGTTGAGATTTTTTCAACTTTACTTGAACTAAACCTTTTGAGATTGTATTTTTGCTATAGCTATACTTGATTTAATAACTTGGTTGTGTAAGAAAGTTTCCATATCTAGAGTTTGATTTCATATCATTGACATTTGGATAGTATAAGCTTTAGCAAGATAAATTTCTAATGTTACCGACATTTTTACATAAGTGGCACTGAATTCACACAAGTTGGGGTGACCACAGTTAATAAAAGTAAGGTGGGTAAACTTCTTCATCAAGGTACCATATTCATTGCAATTGTCAGGTGATTCCTATTGGATGCAATGTCATACCGACAACGAGATCAATCCTCTTCACTCTAGATCTCTTCATATCAATCTCAGTTTTTGAAAGAAAAAAAACCATAATCTCTACATAGTGGAGTTGATTTTCAAAGTAATACCAAAAAGAATTGCATCAAACACTAGTAAAATACAATGTAGCCTTTACTAGCACTTTTTTACTCACACCCTTTTCACTATTTTGCTTAGTTATTCCCTTAAAACAATTTCTTGATACAATAGTTGCACTATATATATATCATCCTTTTATCAAACTTGTCACCATATCAAACCTATCTTCTATGCATAACATAAAAAGACAAGTCCTAGATCCAAATATCATCAGAAAAAAGAGCTACCATACTCATTTGAGTCATTTCTGTTTTCAACCAAATCAACCAATTACCAAACATAAGTCATACCTAAATCAAGAAAAAAGAGGAATACCATAACCCTAAATGTATCCAATTTATGCAACTAAGGGCTTGTTTGTTTCTATACGAAAATCGGGTTGGAATAGGTATCACTCATATCTTAGTTTTAAGGGCCCGTTTGTTTGTATACCGACCGTAGCAGGAATCGGGTTTGGAATCGCCAAAACCGATTCTAGTGTTTGTTTTCACAATAGGTATGAAAACGTGTGATTCATAATATACTTCTTTTCATACCCGTGTCAAAATTAAGGTATGAGTCATTTCGAATCCAACCCGATTCCTTATCTCAACTCGATTCCATGTATAGAAATAAACGGACCCTAAATTGGGTATGAACTCAAGTGTAATTTACTAGCATGGAAATCGCCCATTCCAATTCCTCTAATTAAAGCAAACATTAATATAGATTTGAGTCATTCATTCCTAAACCCATTCTAGAAACAAACAGGGCCTAAAAAGATTCAAGCTTGAACAAGAAATTTTACTCTTGAGCTCATCGAGCCACCGGGAGACGCTATCAAAAGTGGAGCTCCGGGAGATATCGTAAACCACGAGCGCGCCGACGGCGCCGCGGTAATAGGCGGAGGTGACGGCGCGGAACCGCTCTTGGACGGCGGTGTCCCAAATCTGAGCCTTAACCTCCTTGCCGTCGATCTCCATGCTCTGCGTCTGAAATTCGACGCCGATCGTCGCCTTCGTGTGCATACTGAACTCGTTCCGAGCGTACCGTGAGAGAAGGTTCGATTTTCCGACGGCCGAGTCGCCGATTACCACGATTTTGAAGAGGTACTCGTCTGCTTCGTCGTCGGAGGACATGGCGGAAGGAAAACAGAGCACGGTGAGGTGGGTGGTGGGAATTTGGATTTGGGTGGGGGAATTGGATTGATGGGTTGGTTTGGATTGGGATTTGGGGAAGTGGGTTGTGATCGGAATTGGGATTTAGTGAGAGGAGAGGGGTTGATTGAGATGATGAGTTGCAGAGGTGTTATGATGGCTATGTTTACACGCTGGAGGTTCTTTATGGAGATCATGCGCACCAGTCTTTCCTCTCACCTATTAAGATTTATAGGATTTAATTAAGGATTTAATTTTTCTTTTTCTTTTATTCCATTGAAGAGAGATTGAATGGTATACCAAGGATGATGCTCTCATACTAGGATGATGCAATCCGATCCTAGACCGAGATTGATTATGACGAGTCCGAATCTACCTTGGTGTCCGTCTTGAATTTCGAGTTCGTTATGATTATATCTATTATTATATTTATAGCTAGTTTCTATTTATATTTTCGTTGTTACTATTTTTCTATTAGGTCAGTCTCTTAAGCATAAATAGACACACGTTCAAAAATAGTAACATGCCCAAAAATAGTAACATGCTACATGAAAGGACTCTTTGTACTCAGTTTTAATTACGACTTGCTTTATTCAGATTGCCTATTGTGATTGAGTTTCTCTCCTTTAGGCCTAGGCGTCAAACCCGGTTATTGAACCGACTTCTTTTCTATCTCTTTTCCTACGCCCTTGTCTCGGCCCTAAGCCACCCGAACTTGATCCGTCGAGTTTTCCCTCATGAGTTACCCTGTGGTTCACGCTTATCTCCATTCGCGCGTCTCGTTGGAGAAGATCTGAGGCCCTTCCAAAACTAATCGGACACCGTACAATCCACCTAAAAGTCTGAACGTATCACCAGTGCATAAAAGGGAGGCAACTTATAAATCATGGAAGATATCCTAGTTCCATAGTAAATGTGATTTTTATTAAGAAATGGGGTTATATTATTACTTGTTTATGTGTAAGTTTGCTTGATTACGTTGAAGAATCGTGAAGTTAGAGTATAGTTGAATAGTGGATACATGCTACATGAAAGGTTACCTGAAGATTAAGATTGTAAAAAGTATAATTGGGGTGTGGAAGCAATATGAGTGGATTTCAGTGGAAGTGATTAAATTGTGCTATAAATGTTACTTGTTTTGGGAAAAATGGGGAATTTAATGGAATGTAGGGATATTTTTTGGTCAAGAAAGGAGGTTATTTAGCCTTTTGAGGAATGTAGATTTTTTTTGTTATAAAATTGAGGAATGTAGATTTTAAGAGTGGTCTATTTATAAAATTTGTACTTAAAATATCTAATTAATAGAAGAGATTTTTTCTAATAAAAAAGAGCTTTATTCAAGCGAGACATAAAATAAAGGGTCATTGAAAAATAGAGATGTTGATTCTCTCTTTATAATTTTGAGATTATTTCAATTTTTCATGTTGTTAGGACTTACAATCTATGATTATAAATTCACTAAGTCAAGCCACAATTTTCTTAATAAATATTTTATAAATAATGTAAAACATCTTCAAAAATTTCCCTATAACTTTCTTCAAAATGGGAAATAAAAAAACATATTCTCTAAAAGA
The DNA here is from genome assembly GCA_964016875.1 of Fallopia convolvulus. Classification (NCBI taxonomy): domain Eukaryota; kingdom Viridiplantae; phylum Streptophyta; class Magnoliopsida; order Caryophyllales; family Polygonaceae; genus Fallopia; species Fallopia convolvulus. The sequence continues at coordinate 45,116,718 of OZ024737.1, forward strand.
ATTTCACTTCAACTCCAACAAATTCTCTATTTTAAAAAATCATATTTAAATTATTATTATTATTATTTTTATATAAAATATTAAAAAATCTAATTTGATCAATCGCATGAGATGATCTATATACAATTAATACATTCTTCAAATATTTTTTGAAAATTCTCTAAATTTAGAGGCAACCCTACACTTTTTTTGGGAAATTCTTGGATTAAAAAATAGCATAAAATTCTCTAAAAAAATTATTTCGAATAAAAAAGAGAATTTTTTGGAAATAATCTAAAATTACTAAATTTTATTTAGAGGGTCTTTTAATAAAAAAATAGTAAAAAAGTGCTTTTTTATCACCAAAAAAAATAATTTCTCCAATTTTAATGGATAAAGTGAAGAACACTTGCGGGAACAAAAAGGGATAGTGATACACATGGAAAAATTCCCACTCTTCCACAGCCACACCATAGCCAAACCTTCATGAATTGAATCTCTTCCGAATTCCCCCAAATTTCCAGGCTTTATCTTTCCTCTCATCGAACCCTCTCTCCCAAAAATCTCACACCCACCATGCCATTTCTCAGCACATCTTCTCTAGTTGTCAACTCAGCCACAAACCTTTGCTTTCGTCCCCATATTTCACCCTCCGATTTTCCCGCCACCACTAGCTACTGTTCTTCCTCTTATTCATGCCCTCTGAGTTTCCTCTGCGTTGAGACGCGATTCAGAAGGCGCCCAATCTGTACTGGCCGTGTTTTTGCTTCGTCTGGGGCTAAAACTGACAAGGTTCTGGATGATTCTTCTGCGTTCCCCTCGAATCCGGAGATTTCCCGTCCTTCTCGGGTGAGTTTCAATCTTCAATTGTGAGATTTGGTTTTGGATGTTGGTATTGAAATTGGATTGTTCATCTGGTATTGGCAATTTTTGGTGTTTTTGTTTTCCCTTTTGTGCCTAGGGATTGTTTTGTCCTGGAATCTGGGAGATGAAAATTGAAATTATCTTCAATTAGTACAATAGGCTGATTTCTGAACGAAAGTTTGGATTGTGTTAAATCATTTTTTGAGAGATAATAGCAAAAGTGAGTATTTAGAATTGAGTAAAGAAGTGACATTGATTTTCAGTTTCAGCTTGTCAAGAGAAGTTAGGTTAGTGCTTGATTACGAATTCATGAAAGAAGCTTACTATGACAGCAATAGTAATTTGAAATTGATTGAGCCCCTTCATTGATTTCAAGTTATCTCATTGCATTGTGTGTTCAATTCTCTGATTTGTATCAAGGAGTAGGGGCCAGCTGATTGGGAGGCGGCGAGGACATTTCTGAAAACCGGATTCATCTACAAAGGAAGAGTTGAAGGGTATAACAGCGGAGGCTTGCTAATCCGTTTTTATTCAATTCTTGGTTTTATGCCGTTTCCGCACTTGAGCCCAACGCATACATGTAAAGGTGTTTAACTATGAGATTCTCCAATTGTTCATGATTATGAGTGTACTGGTTCTTCTATCACATCTTGAGTGCTTATGCATTGATCAGCTGAAATTGTTGCCTTGCAGAACCCCAAAAGCATATACTGGAGACTGCTAAAAGCATGATTGGATCAATCATTCCCATGAAGGTTTCTTTCTCACTGTCCTATTGGTTGTCTTTAAAGTATCGGAATGTGCAATCTTGTCTGTCTTTTATATTTTGGTTGAAATCCTGTTTGTGCATTTCGCAATCTCAAGTGTTCTGTTCCCTTGTCGACTTTATTCTAATCTTTATCTGAGCTAAGCTGATATATAGACTGCCTTATGGTGCATATTGATGCTTAATTCATAGGATTAGGTGATCATTTATGTTGATAAGCTTAATTGATCCTAGTGTACTGATCCTCGTGCTATGTTGACATGTGCATGGGTTGGATATTACCATGGATATGTTGATGTCCATAATTTCTGATGGAAAAGGAAAAAGATGTTTCATTTAGGGTCATTTCTTGAAACTGTTGTGTTGTCGGGAGATTAATGTTCCGAGTTTTCTCAAAACCTGTTACTTCTTCTTCAGGTAATTGAGTTGAATGAGGAGAAAGGCGACTTAGTATTTTCAGAGAAGGAAGCAATGTGGGCAAATTATTCTGATAAGATTAATGTAGGAGATGTGTTTGAGGCAAGGATTGGCACGGTTGAGGATTACGGGGCCTTTGTGTACTTGCGCTTCCCAGATGGCGAGCTCCATACCATTTTCTTTCTCCTTTCTTCCCCCTGCGTGCTACAATACTTTCTTGTTAATGCCTCAAATTTTTTTGAATGCAGGACTTTATCCTCTCACTGGACTAGTGCATGTTTCAGAGGTTTCATGGGATCTAGTTCAAGATGTTAGAGACATTTTGCATGAGGGTGATGATACGAAAGTCAAGGTCATAGGAATTGATAGGTGATCTTCCATTGCCTCTCCATATTTTCTTCACATTTTGATTTACTCATCTCAAATAGTAATTAATGCGCCTATGAGTTGCAGATTAAAGTCGAGGATTACATTATCAATTAGACAACTGGAGGAAGATCCTCTTTATGAAACCATTGATAAAGTTATCCCTCGGGTATTGTTTTTCTTCCCTTTTCCTTCTCTTGACAAACTACCTTATAGAGTTATACCTCAATTATAATCTAAGAATTGTTGAATTAGGATGGCCCGTTTGATTCCGATAAATCTGGAGCAACCAATGACGGCGCCATTGAACCTCTTCCAGGCCTCCAGGATATACTGACAGAGCTTTTGAAGGAGAAAGGGTAAAACTTTCATTTCCAATTTTTCTGAAAATTGACGGATTATATGAAAAGTCATCCTATCTTTATAACATTTCATTAGGGTTCATTTTGGAGTAACCAATGTAATGTACTATATTGGGCAATCCAAACACACCCTAGTCATTTTGTTTCGTACTAAGATGGATTATGAAATTTGCTCCCAGTATAAGTGACGTGAAGATCAGGCGCCAAGGATTTGAAAGGAGGGTTGTTGCACAAGATCTCCAGCTATGGCTTTCAAATGTGAGTAATTACTTTCTTTTAGTTCTTCGGCCATTACAGACTGTTTCTATGCTCTGCAACAACAATCTTGAAGGTCTGAAACATTTCCACAGGCCGCGGCAATAAACAACCAGTTTATTTTACTTGCTCGAGCTGGTAGGCAGGTGAGACACATCTCTATCGCTCTGCTCATTAGTAATTTTGGTTTGTGTTTTGTTTGAGATGAAGATTTTTTTGTTTTTGTGGTTTAGGTTCAAGAAATACAGCTGACAACAACACTTGATCAAGAGGGCATCAAGAAAGCACTACAAAGAGTACTAGGCCGCATTCCTTGAGTTGGGAATCAATACAGGAGAGAATCTTTGTTTGTCATTGTCATATCATGTAAATGTTATTTTAACAGAATTGTTTACACTAAAACATTGAATTCTTAGATGGGTCTGGTACCCATATTTTAAAAGTTGAAAACTTTTCTTCAGAAGATTCTTCACATACCTTTTCTTTTGTTAGTTTCACCTTGTGATTATTACATCAGGTATCTAACACAAGGATTATGTGAAATGCTTTTGTCAAGTAGAAGTATGAATGATGATTTTGTGATGTTAGAATAAGTAGACAGTTACCTGATTAAAATGAGCTTAACTTCTAAAACTCAACAGACACTAAACAAACATTAAAAAGGGCATCCAGACAACCTGGGACTCTCTTTCAAGCTTTCTTCTAGTGTCCTTCTAACACTTACACTGCTCTCCACTTTTGAATTCTTATAGTACTTGCTACATTCAACTCTTTCAATCTCAAACAGACAGATTAACAAGTTCCAGTTTCGGAATATTTGACACGAAACGAAAACGGGCAACATTGTCCTATTCAATCTCTGGATAACAGCTTCTACATATATAATCTGCTTGAAAGTGCAATCATGCAGTTGGACTAACAATACCAGAAGAAATAATGTCATGGAATACATGAATTGACTACTTATCAAACAAGTCCCACCAACATTCACATTTTATCCATGGCAACTGTTCAAGATGCAACATAAAGGCAGTGTGGACCAAACTCTAAAGTAGCCCATCAATTTGATCAGCAGTAGAACAATCATCAGTAGTGTTAGTAGTAGTGTAACTAGTATGCTTCTTGGAAGAGCCCTTTGAAAGATGAACTGGGTATTTCACAGCATTAAGACCCAGCTTCCTTAGAGCAGCTTTACCAAGATCAACACCACAGATATCAGAAAGCCTTACAAGGTAAAGCAACACATCAGAAAGCTCCTCTCCCAAGTGCTCCTTTTCCTGCTCACTCCAACCAGGCAATCCTCTTGGAACTTCTCCTTTCCATTGAAATATCTCTGATAACTCTCCCACTTCACCAACCTGGAAAATAGAATGAAAATAAAGAACTCACCTTTTCTTCATAAAATGCATATTGATTTCAAAAAACTAAATGTTCTGAGCAATTTGAACTGAACTTTCTGATGTGTTGCTTTATCTTGTAAGGCTTTCTGATATCTGTGGTGTTGATCTTGGTAAAGCTGCTCTAAGGAAGTTGGGTCTTAATGCTGTGAAATATCCAGTTCATCTTTCAAAGGGCTCTTCCAAGAAGCATACTAGTTACACTACTACTAACAATTGTTCTACTGCTAATCAAATTGATGGGCTACTTTAGAGTTTGGTCCACATTGCCTTTATATGTTGCTTCTTGAACATTTTCCATGGTTGAATGTGAATGTTGGTGGGACTTGTTTGCCAAGTGAATTCATGTATTCCATGACATTATTTCTTCTGGTATATTTCATTTCGTGTCAAATATGCAGAAACTGGAAACTTGTTACTCTGTGTCTCTTTGACATTGAAAGAGTTGAATGTAGCAAGTACTATAAGAATTCAAAAGTGGAGAGCAGTAGACAAGCAAAATTTGCTAAGAAAATAAACTAATAGCTCAATTTGACATATACATTATGACCCAGAAAGCTGAAGATTCGAACTTTTATTGCCTAAGGTTTCCATTTTGTGGTAGAGAGATGCAAGAGAATGAATCCTATTAACTAGGTCAAAATGAATCCAGGAAAGTCAGTGAACAGAAAGATTTTTCAGTCTTTTAAGGATTGTTTTGGAGAAGAAAGGGACAAGTATATACTGAAAAGTGAATAAAGATACGATTTTTAGGGTTTAAGAGGATCTTTGAAAACGAAAAGCATTATTTTACCAGAGCCAGAAGGAGATTCCGAGGGCTATGAAATTGATCCCAATCTCTCTCTTTGGCGAAATCCGCCATCTTCTTCTTCAAATCTTCGAGTGTGACGCCATTATCACCTTCTCCGTTGCGCGCCATCTCTCTTTTTTCTCTCGAAGGGCCGAAGAATGTTGGTGAATCTCTCTCATCAAATCTAGAGTCAAGACTCGGTTTTTAAAGGGTCGGTGGACTTCTTTTTGTCGGGTTCGCCGGTCTGGACTGAACCGAGTTATCCACCGGTTCATCTATATTAATTTTGTACTTTGTACGCATTTGAACGATTCTAAAAATAAAATAAATATTCCAGAATTTGTATGATAGCATACAAAATATCCTAAAATTATAATGAGATTTTATCTTATATTCTAAAAAATGAATAAGAATCTACTATATATATAAAAGCAATAAGGTTTGGAGCCTTCTCATTACGCCACCTAGGATTTCGCCACATGTCGATCCTATATTAAGCCCCCTCATATTTTTACACATGTCATTTTCTTATAATTTAGAAGTTTTTATAAATATTACATATCATAGTCCACATGTCAAAAAATTTCCATATCACTCATATATTATGTACACATCATATTGCCATATAATCTACAAATATCAATCAATTTTTTAATTTTTTTTATATTGGATTACAATAATGTTTTTTTGGAAATTTATTTACATATAAAAATATTTTTTACCATATCTTTATGATCCTAACAACTCTCCAATACAATCTACCAAAAAAAAACTCATATAAATATATACCGAGATCTTATCCTATAATATAAATATATACCGAGATCTTATCCTATAATATATACCGAGATCTTATCCTATAGTATGTCAAGTCAATTTTATTTGCTAATCCATATTAAATGTCCTATTATTTTTATTTTTGTTATCAAAATCTTTAATTTAGAATTATGCTTTTTACAATTTATATAAATCATCAATTCACAATTATTATTTATATTATATTTTTATTTATTAATATCTTTTTTATAGTATATCTAGAAAAATATCGATTCATAGTCGTGCAGGGCACGACGGAGACAACTAGTTTATCATATCTAAAAATAAAAGATTATTTTTCATAAAAAAATTGGTAGTGTGGTCCAATCTAAAAGTAACATGTGTTCTAGCGCCTATACGGCTTGAACAGTGACCTAGGCGGTCCTAGATGAGTCCCTAGGCAGTCTGGATGATTAGGCAAGTTAGGACCTTTTAACGCCTAGACGAGACATAGGCGGAGTTTAGAAGGGATTTCTAGAACAGTGCCACCAAATAGGGAGGCTTGATTTAATACTTTTTTTTTTTGACTTAATACAAGTTATGATATCAATGTCAATGAATTTTCTATTAAATTGTATTTATTTAAAGTTAATTGATTTTTTTATAAGAGTCATCTACTTTTATTTATGACATTATTTCTAAAAAATGAAATTATTAACCTACATATGTCATTAGAATATCCTTGGCTAAAGGGAATTTGGTTCCTATACCAACCAAAGTAATAACATGACAAACAACTTTTCAAAGCCACCACAATAAGTACTAAGTAGCTTTTAAGCTAGGTTATTATACTTGTTTTTAAAAACTAATCTTCCAAAAGAATTACTATCATATTGCTATAAACTTAGGTCATATTTGTCAAAACTAGTGGTAACGAATAACTTAACTATAGTAGTAGTTGTAGCAATTGAAAGAGCAGTTTAAAGTAACTGTCCAATAAAAATAAAATGTTAATGTGTTTGGTTGATGTACCTTTTGGATTCAACTTATAAAATGATAAAATAGAAAATATGATTTATTAAACAAGCTATGATTTTTCTTTTTAGTTGATGACGTATATGGAAAAAAGATTCAAAAGCTAGCTTCAAAAAATCAAGCTTTTGAACTCTAGTAAAACTTCTACTATTGATTATAATATCATAGTAGTATTTAAAATAAAATTTTAAAAACTAAACTCTAGTATTTTGGGCTTGACAAACATGGCCTAAATCGATATCCCGCGTTCCAACGGCCCTATACGCTCGTGTTAGTCCTATACTAACCCACGAAAGTGTCGTTCTCCTACATGGGCTCAAGTATTTTCGGATTTCTTACTCGTTGTTTGGTGCTTGTGAACCCTGTTCTTTTTTTTAGCTTTGTTGTTATTTTGTTGTCGTTTGTTGTTGTTCTTTTATTTAGCTACCGAGTTTGTTCGATTAGCGAGTTTTATCTCGATCTCTCAATTTACTAGAGTATTATACATGTTTGGTTCTTCGAATTCTTTTCCTTACAGGAAAAATTTAATTGAAAAATTAGTTTTTCTAAAAAAGTTAATAATATTCCGGGAAGAGATTAGGTGAGCGGGAAAGCAGGTAAAAATCAAAAGGCGTTGACCAAGCACACGCTTTCATAGTCAGTCAACAGTGCCAAAATGGGCCCCACTCTCTCACTAACCCGGCCCCACACAGTCGTCTTCTTTCTTCTTCTCGTCCGTTTGCGAAGCGATTCCCCCAAATTTCGCTCTCCTCTCTGATCAGTCAAACAAAAACCCCCAATTCCTTTCCTGGTCGCGAATGGCGACTCCACTTTGACCGATTTCTAATGGCGGCATCTCTTTTTACTCAAATCTTCACAGTCTTCTGATTGATTGAGCCTTTAAGCCTTTTGTAGGCGAAAATCGATTTTCAGTCTATTCGCCGCCTTCCGCGATCGAATTTTGGTGCGTTGTTCGGCTTCGATGGAGGCGGAGAAGCCGATTGAGGTGAGGGCGGTGGAGGCGCTGGGATCGGGCTTCGATTTGACATTCGATTTTAGGTTGAGGTTCGCCAAGGGCTGCGCTCTCGACGGCGCCGGCGAGAGGCTGGTGGTGCTGGATGATTCTCGACGGAGAGACGTGGCTGTGCCTTCTTGTTGTGGCGCCGGGGGGTTTGTGTTAAGCGGCGTTTCGGAGGATATTCGGTGTGATAAGGGCGAGATGTTGAGGTTCAAATCTGATGTTCTCGAATTCAATCAGGTGATTTTTTTGCCTCTTACTGATTTGTCTATTTGGATTCTGCTTCTTTGTGAATTGAATTGGGATTTTTCAGCTGGTGTCAGTTCACGGAGATAGATAGCAGAATTTTGATTTCTTGTCAATTAAGTTTAGTAATCATCTCCACGACGCTTGCTACATCAAATCTGTTGCTACTTCAATTTGGTTCAAGCCATGGGAAGAAGATGAATTATTGTTTGTTTTCTGAATTGATGTAGTTTCTTAGCCAAAAACCTGAAACATGTCAATTCTCCGGGCCATAATGTCCCTCTAGTGTACCAAATTGAAGGCTTGGTTGTAAATATGCTCGAATTGAAAGGAGAACTTGTTGACTTTGACATGTTTGAAAGCGTGTGAACGCCACTCTGGTCTGAGACATGATTGCTTGTGAGATTGACTAGATTGTATCATCTTGAAAAAAGAAAAAGGGGCCTCCTTTCTACAAGACCTTAGTGCTTTCAAATCTATTCCACTTCACACTTTTTTTTCCTTCTCACACAGTAAAATATTACTCTTTTCACATATATCATAGTATATGGTTTCTCTACAGTTTTCCAACTAGTATAAACAAAACTTATTCAAGGTGAGGTGGGGTTATTAATCTATGTCATCCTATTGTCACCTGCAGATGTCAGAGTTAATTAACCACAAATCCTCTGTGCATGGAAAAGTTCCTTCAGGCTATTTCAATGCCATGTTTAATTTCAGCGGATCCTGGTTGAATGATTCTGCAGATACCAAAAAGCTTGCATTTGATGGATACTTTGTGGCTTTATATTATCTGCACTTGTCACCATCTGCACTAATTCTCCATGACAAAGTGAAGAAATCTGTCCCAGCTCACTGGGATCCTGCTTCTTTAGCCAGGTGCCTCCAAAAATACCTTGACTTTTAAATTGTTTTTATACAACTGTTTCTGTAGATGAAAAATGATCATGTGTGTTGGAACTCCACTGTCTCATCAATACTTCCATTTTATTGTGCAGGTTCATTCATAAGTATGGAACACATGTAATTGTAGGAATGGCAATTGGAGGGCAAGATTTGGTATGTGTGAGGCAAGAACATTCCTCAACAATGGATCCTTCTGATTTACGGGCAAATTTGGAGGATGTTGGCGACGCCTTGTTTTCAGATGGATTTTATCCATCAACAATACAAAGAAAAGCAAGGGACGCCAAGCATATGGTTTGGATCTTGTCTAACTCATTTTTTCTTTTGTCTTATGATTTACTCAAAGCATCTTTATTTTAAACTCAACACTCTTCATTCCTTTTACAGGTTCCTGAAGTGTTTAACCGTGTTCTGCAGTCCATGTCCAACGTTATACAACTGAGCAGCATTGTTGAAACATCAAAAAAGGATGTGAGTAAAAGAATCAAGAATGCTTTTCTGATTTTTTAACAAAATCAATAAATAGTGTGGTCAATGAATAAGATATGATTTTTATATAGGGACTCATTGTTGTTAGATCAAGGAGAGGTGGGGATGTGTCTTTTCATAGCCACTCTCAATGGCTCCAGACAGTATCTGCTAATCCTGATGCAATTCTCTTTAAGTTTGTTCCCATTACTTCTCTTCTTACCGGGGTTCCTGGAAGCGGCTATCTCAGTCATGCCATTAATCTGTATCTTAGATGTAAGTTTCCTAAACTTGGTTTTCTTTACTCCTTAGTCGTCAAGGACAGGACCTGTAATCCCGTATTTTGATTGCTAAGGAGTTTGCAAATCAAACTGTTGCCTGGCTTTAATGTAGCGAAAACTATCCAAACATCTTTGATTTCAATTAATTTTTAAGCTGCAAATATGTTTTTAATGAAACTGTGTTTTCATGTTATTGCAGATAAACCTGCACCAGATGATTTGCAGTATTTCTTGGAATTCCAAGTTCCAAGGCAATGGGCTCCTCTATATAACGAGCTTCCTCTTCAACATCGAAGAGTAATGGCGTCATCCCAACCACTTCAATTCCGCTTCTTGGGTCCCAAAGTTCGCATCAATTCAGCACAGGTATTTTGTTCATTGCATTGACTATACAATACCTGTATATTTTGATTTTCAACCACATTTAAAATTTTTGAGCCGGTTTCAGGTTTCGAGTTGTCATAAGCCAGTCGTTGGCCTAAGATTATATTTGGAGGGTAGAAAGGGAAATCAGCTTGGCATCCACCTACACCATCTTACTAGCTTACCCAATTCCATGACCTTTTCATCTGATGGTCATGGTAAATGGATAGGCTCTGATGAATTTGATCAAAGTCATCAATTCCTGGAGCCAATCAGGTGGGCCCGATTCTCGAGGGTTTGCACTTCAATCGTGAGACACAATCCACAGTGGCTGGACAACGAAAATGATTCCGGGGTGTTTATCGTCACCGGGGCCCAGCTCATTACAAAAGGGAGATGGCCGAAAACCGTTCTTCACTTAAGACTTCATTTCAGCCACTTACCAAACTGCAGTATAAGCAAGACAGAATGGGCTGTTCCTGAAACCACTCACAAGTCCAGCATTCTCACGACGCTGAGCTCTACCTTTGCCTTCTCACAACGCGCCAACAATGTAAGTCCACCTAAGCGATTGCCTGCCGCCCTCAACTCTGGTGTGTATCCGGGGGGGCCGCCTGCCCTTGTCCACTCCGCCGAGCTGTTAAAGTACGTGAGCACGGCTGAGGTGGTGCGGGGCCCACATGATACTCCTGGGCATTGGTTGGTGACCGCTGCTAAGCTTGTGACTGATGGAGGTAAAATTGGTTTGCATGTAAAATTTGCTTTACTAGATTACCCAGATGCTCAGTGAATAAGGTTTGTGCATAGAATTGGAGTGAGAAAATGTTTTTCTTTTTAATATTTATATGTGAGAGGGTTTGATTTATACTAGCTTGCCAATTTTTATGTTTGTTTATGTTCTGTTGGTAAATAACAGAGTTGTGTTATAGAGGAATCTTGTTTACTGTGTTATTGTATAGGGAAATGGAAGGTGAAATGGCATCGAAGTGCTTTGATTTTGATCAGTTAGTTCCTGGTTACTGGCTATTATTTTTTTTTTCCTTTTCTTTGCATGTGATATAATAATTCAGTGATGTTGAAAACTGGAAAGGAAAAATGAGTTTACAGTTAGAATTCAAACTAGCAATGATCACCACAGATTCATAATTAACATATAATGATGATCAGATTAGTTGCATGATGGGTTGTTGCAAGCTATCATTGATGTTTAATACTATTATATTCCTATTAAACTAATATGGTTGGTGGTAAAAAGAGCTTCTTAATGATCCCATGAATGTATAAAGCTTTCCTTTCTCACTATTTTTATATTAATTTTTACAGACAGTATTTTTTAATCTTTGACAAACTTAAGCAAAGCACAGTGATCTGTCTGATAAATAGTTGTATTTTCCCTGTACAAATTCAGCATTGATGGTCAAAAAAATCCTGTGTCATTAGACTTTTAAAGGCCATAATTTTATATTCACTTGGCAAGTACTTCCTTGATGACAATTGATCTGTAATTAATATAGGAGCTGAACAATGATAATACTCCTATTATAAATACAAACTAAAGGGATAATCACTTGGCAATTGAGATTATTATTAAAAAAATTTGATATTTCTTAAAATTGCTCATTAGCCTATCTTGTTTCGTATGACAAGATTTGCACACATCCAGAATTCCAAGCTCTTATCCGTCAAAAAGCATTTGATTGTTATCAATGCTGATCATGGTTCTGATTAAAAAAAACAAATAGTACTTCCTTGATAAGAATATAAATTACACAAAAACCTCCAGTTAAAGCTACTCATATCAATTCATGGATACAGTAAGAATCTACAGGCAAGAGACATCAGATGATCAGAAGTGTATACATCATTTTTGATACAGTATAAAAGTAGCAGCAAATTTTATACAAAGATTGACAGTTCATTTACCTTACTCAATCTAATGAGGCTGTGGACGTGTCTGAACAATGTAGACATCCTCACCAACCAAGCATCCTTCAACATCTTGCGGTCCACCAAATTTCCTCTCCAACAAATACCCAACAGCACAAAGCTTCAAACCAAGCTGCCTACGAAAAACCGGGTCAATACTCAGGTTTTTCGTGCTATAATCCACAGTGACATTAGTAACTTCCTCATTGGCCACACCTCCATTGCCAACCACAAGCTCTTGACTAAAATTCGCAAATGCTAAGGTTTTTACTGTCCCGTCAAATTTCCCACATGATAATCGCCAAGGTGTGCCTCTAGTCCCTGATGCAAGTGTCTCACCAAGCCCAGGGGCAATCTCGGCCTCAACAAAATTTTGATCGTTTTCTGTTGGGCTAAGTGTATGAAGAACAAAAGATAGTTGTGGTGAAAGCATTTCTTGAACTAAAATTGCCATTGATGCTTCCCTTTGAGGAATACCAGCAGCTCTTCTGCTTAAAACTGCACGGCGTGTGTATAGTGAAGCCCAAACCCGGGTGATTGCTTTTGCAAAAGCTTCTGGGTTTGATGGGCTTACGTTTGGGATTGATTCGTATAGTCCAGCAGCCGACATTGTAGCCAAGTCTTCTACATTAGCGCTGGAACGGACTATTAGGCGGGCGTTTGGAGGGAAAGTGTCTGATATGTTTTTTATGACTTCCTTTGATGGCTGAACCGAAGAGATGAGGTCTTGAAGACGAATACAGAGCTTGTCAAGTGTCCCGTCTTTGATTGTGGCCGTTTCTATCTTTTCAATGTAGTATTGGAAGGCTCCCACCACTTGGTCTGCTTCTAATGCTATTTCCATGGAGCCAAAAGGAATGACTACTCCTGCTGGCACCTCAAATGAAGCTGGAACGCCTTGTTCGTTGAAGACTGTAAATTGAGAAACCGGGATTTTATCCAAATTAGAACTTGAAAGTAGTGAAGTGACAATATGGGTTATGAGAGAATAAGGGTGTATTTGGATTACACTTGATAATGCATTAAATCTTGCATTATAATGCATTCTCAAGTGTAATTTCAAATGAACCCGAAGTGGTTCATACTTTTACTAGAAGCTTCAGACACGATGGCTAAACGGCCACAAGCAGCAGCTTTTGCGCCACAAGTTTGTACATCGGCACTAGAGAGTGGAATGATGGGTTCAGATACAACGACCTGGATTCAAGCACCAGCATATTTACATTGTGATTCAATCATCATTTGTTTTGACAAGAAATAAAAACTTTGATCAGATATAGAAGATGAAACCTTTTTAGATTCTGGTATTTTGGCCCTTTTACTTTTATCTTGTAGAATATCAAGAGAGGATTCGTAACTAGTATCATTTTGATCCGAAGGATAAATGCCGACTCCTCCAGATGATGCCTCCAGCCTAAAAGATTCCAGGAGGAGGAATAAATATCCCAGAAGCGATCTCAATGAAACGACTATATAGTAGAGGATAAGGGTCTGTTTTGATTACACTTGAAAATGCATTATTTTGTATTATATTGCAAGATCTCAAGTGTAATCCAAACGGACCTTACATACTAAGAAACTAGATTGGTTATAAATGTTTATAAAAGATCACCTCACAAATTGCCCACTAAGTTTCAGCATATCCGAAACGGTATCATCATCTTCACATGTCACAAAGACGACTTTTTCCTGCAGATACACAACTGAACTCATCAGAAAGAAGGAAAGAAAGGAGATTAGATGTTTTAAGCACATACTTACTTGACGTGCCCTCACGCCAAGGTGGGACAAGTGGGGTAACTCCTGCAAAAGGATAACACCAACTATGTTGCTTCCAGCTGCAGTCACCTGCAAAGCTTGATTTCCTTAATACAAACCCTCAGCAATGGCACATAATAACAAAAAATCGATAGATCTCCAACCTCCTCATCTCCATTGGCTCTATTGACAACCAGAATCACAGGCCCTTGAATGGATGATGGAAGTGATCCAGGGACAATGCTGTCAACCTTGTGCCAAATAAACCCACAAGTCACTTGATCAGTAAAATTAAAATAAATGAAATAACAAAAAGTGGATCATATCATTTATTTTAGTGACAGTCTACATGGTTGTAAGACAGTCACAGCCGCCTTTTTAACAATCTTTATGCCTTCTGATGGAGAACTTAAATATTATAGCCATCAAATCGAAAATACCTGAACTAATGTTCCTTGGGAAGATCCTGAAACAAGAACATCCCATCCCTGTGACGCCAGAGTCCTCCTTATTGCTTTCAGAAGAAGGGTAGAAAGTTTTGAGACCTGAAAGACCACACTGCACAGAAAATGCCATAGAAGCTAATGAGCAAATTTTTTGTGATAAAGTCATTAGACTGAAAATTAAAGTGATGTCAACTTACCCAGCACGAATCTCAGCTTCAGCATATGTCCTTACACTGTTGTCTGGTATATGCAAGGCTTTCCCAAGAATCTACAAAAATGATCAAGAGAGTAAGGCAAACCACTAGTATCTACTTCGATTTCCACTCTTGTAAGTAAACAAGAATTTATGCTGACAAATTTTAATCATAAAGAGAGTAATGAATTTCACTCTTGTAAGTAAAGCACTATTATATCTTTTTCCTTGCAAATTCAAGTTCGGGTAAAATGGCTATCATTGGTTTACTTTAGAAGGAACAAAAATGAACCTGGACTTTTGGGGGGAGTATATCAAGAAGAGCTTCAGAAAATTCTTCTGAAAGTCTCCGTGATCTATCCAGGGTAGCTTTGAGTCTCAGAGCCCAAATTCTCTTCCCTTCTTCACCACCTTGTACATGATAACTAGTCAAAATTATTATTGGAACTTAAAACAATAAGCCATGTTTCACTATATTGCTGAAGCTAGCTCAAAGCAAAAAAAAAAAAAGGACTTTACCTTCATTTTCTGAAAGGCCTTTAGATTTCCAGGCTAGAAGTTCATTTCCAATTGCACCACATTCTTGAGGCTTCCACCCAGACAAGCCCAGTTGACGAATGCCAACAATTAGTGCATCAAGTGGTTCATTCCAAGAGTTAAGATTCCTTGACTCCACATTTTCCAGCAACCAATCAGCCCCACCTAAAGCTTCCAGCTCATTGAGGAACCTAAAACAGTAAAAAGGAAAAGTTCCTTCAGTTTGAATTCAGAAATGAAAAATCATGGAATAAGTCAAAATTACCATTTACATTCTCAAAAAGAAAAAAACCCATCATAGAAGAATTAGAATCACCTGCTTAAAAGAACAAAACAATACTCCTCAAGGCCAATCTCACTAAGACGCCACTGCACAGGAAAGTTAAACCCCAGAGACAAAATACATCAGAATGGGGCGCAAGTGTCAGCTTCAGGAAAATGCTGTAGTAGGATGATTAAGACCAGACCTTCTGACGCATTGCTATAGCATCATCGGGGGCATCATTGCGCATACCACTTCCAAGACCTTTTACAAGGAATTCTCTTAGCTTATTTAGAGAAAGTATGGTTTTGGTTAGTTGATCTAGGCCTTTGGTTTTGGGAGCACCATTTGATCCATCAGAAGAATCTAAAATCTGCAAATAAAAAGTAAAAAATATTGCTTGACCATACTAAGTTATGAATTATCTAATCATCAAAACGCACAAGCACAACATAAATGAAGCTAGATTCCTCTAAAAATAGCAGTACTAACTTTCTTGTTCTCCAAAAAATCTGCAAGCGCAGAAAGGCCCCTTTCGTCCAGAGATATTTTTACTGAGTCAAGCTGTTCAGTGAGACTGCAGACAATTTTTGAAAATGTATGAAAGATGGGCATTTAGAACTGAACCATGCAGTTCATGAACAAACAACTAGTAACAGGGATTGGCCAGTTCCACCTCTTCAATAAAGCTTATGCATGCAAACAGACAAAGGGGAGAGGAAGATAGAAAGAACAAACACCTCCCAGCATTAAAGAAGTCTTTCAGTTCTCGATGAAATATGCGGAATTGTTCAATAAATTCTTCATTGTATTCTCCAGGATTCTTGGTTATTCTTGCTAGCATTGCTTCCGTAGCAATCAAATCTTCTGGGCCAGCATTTCGATGAAGCTTGTTTTGTATGGTATGTTTAATTTCTTGCTGGTGGAGTACAAGGCAACAGGATAGGTTTAGAGGAAAAAAAAAATCACATTTGAATTTTAAGAAGTAATCAGTACAAGTTAACCTTGAGATCATGAGGAACATTTTTGCTGTGCGCGATATCTCTGATTCGAGTAAGAGGAACAGGTGCTGTAAACTCAGCTTTAAAAGATGGCAAGCAGGGATGAATCTTACGGATTATAAGCATTTCCTGAAAAAGGCAAAGTACTTAAAATAAAAAATCAGCTGAATCCATCACTAAATAAAAATTCAAGGATTAGATTTCATGTAGGTGCTTGCTAAACAAAAGAACCTTTCTATACACGATACAATAATATGATTTTAAATATGAACTAACAAGTAAGAAAAGGTGGTACAACCTGTGGTGACACATCTTTCCTGTAGGCAATTTTCTCTAGCTCACGAAATATGAGCCTTGAGATCTCTGCAGGCCTGTTTGGCCTACGGTGACCTCCATCCTCAAAGCAAGGGATCTGCCCTGTGCTTATCCACTACAATAACACAAAAAAATTAAGAACTCCTCTAGTTACCATTTCATGCTAAAATGGAAGTAAACAAGAAGACGTGTATAAGAGACCTTTAGGTAGATAGCTGAATACACAAGAGCATCCAAACGGTCTTCGCTATCCAGACTCCCACTGATTATGTCACGTACAACATCAAGCTTGAACAATCAAAAAACAAACCAAACATGTCAACTAATGATAAATCACTGCAATCCTTTAAGGAAATAATTTAATGGAGAAATTAAAACAATCATCAAATGCAATACCTTTCTCCACCAATTCCTTGCAGCTTGATCACCTTCAACTAACTTCAATGACAAACCTTCAAGGCCAGAAGTATCCCAATTTCTTTCACCTTCTCTACCTCGGTGCTCATTTGACCTCATGAAAGAGGCAGCTCTTCCCTGCCATTGCTCCACAAACGAACTCGATGATTCAGATACTTTAGCAGCAGCATCAGCAATTGACCCATTAACATTCTCACTATTGCTCGTCTCTTCAATTCCTTCACCATCCAAAGGCACAAGCTCCAGAGCTTCACCAGTTTTGTTCCAGTGACAAATCACACCAAAAGTCCCATTCTTCGGAAATTTAAGCACCCGATTCTCCCCTTCTTCCCAAATCAAACTCTTATCAAGAGCAGCAATTACAAATTTGAACTCAACAGACTCACCTCCTGTCATATCCAAATTACAAACCCATCCGTCCTCCGTCCAACTCATTGCCACAGGATCATTCCAAGATCCAAGTTCCTTTGCAGAACCCCGGATTACAACATTTTCCCCAAATTGAACTTGGTTAGCCAGCAGAACACTCAGCTGTACCATCCCATGTTTACTCTCTGAGCCAATTTCTGTGGTATCCTTCTCCTTCTCCACACTGCCACAATTCACATTTCAACAAACGAATCTTTCACAAACTAAAGAACCCCAATCTGAATTATACTAACTTGTAATAGCCTAGTTTTGTAAACATCCAACTGTTATTTGCCGCCAAATGTGTGAAAGTCACCCCCCCCCCCCCCCCCCCCCCAAAAAAAAAAAAGAAATCAATGTTATATCAATCGAAGACAATACCTGGTTTCAGTCGGAGAACCGCTGCAAAATATGCGGAATCGGCGGGGGAAGAGATGAATTCGCTTGGAAGATGAAAGTTTCGATTTTTGGAGGAGAGAGGGCGATGGCGATTTGTAAATACCGGCACACAGATGTGAAGAGCATTTGAATTGTCTATTGAGCTGGGATGTTTGGTTGCAAGTAGAGCAATGGAGGAAGCGAAGAGAACTCATACTTTCTCCGATCCAGTAGAGCAATAAACGGGTATTTCAGATTAAACCGCCATTTTTAAGCATTCCAAAGATAGAGAGAGAAGCTGATAGGGAGAGGAGCATTCCGATTCAGTGAGTGGGTGATTGCATAATTGAACGATGATAAATTGATAATCCAAACAAAAGATAATCCGTAGAGCAATTTCTGGACGACGTTACCCTCCAAATCTCCCCATCTCCATAATTTGATTGAGCTATCGAAGACTTCGAAACTGGGTCCGTCGGTCACGCGTATTGCACGTGATTATGGTTCAACGGATTGGGCCTCGTGAATGGTGGACCGGCTTCAGCGCTCGGCCCAATTAGGACTATACAAGGTAAGGTTAGTAACTTAATAATCTACCCATTTCTTAATACATGTCTTTTTTTTTAATAAAGAAAGAAATTCGAAAGATTGGACAAACTTTGATAGTTCGAGAGACCGAGATGAAAATCCGTATCTGGATAGACAGACAACAAACGCTACCCAAAAAAAAAAAAAAAACAACATAACAAAAAAAAACTAATAGAGAACAAGGTAAACAAGCAACAAACATCAAGCAGAGAAGTCGAAGAGACTTGAGTCTAGGTAGGAGAAAGCACTTTCGCGGGTCAGTAACGGATTAATACAAGCGTATAGGGTCGTCGGTGCGCAAGACAGCAACAGGAAGCCGACTTGGAGATGTGTGACGATTCGCTTGGAAAATCACAGGAAACACACAACCGAAACATATCTCGAACCACGAACTTCAATCGGAATTTTAAAACATGTCATTTTAACTCAATGCACACATATTAAGGAATAGTGTTAAGATCTACTAATACTAGCTTTTAAGATGCTACACACTGACGCAATCCAAGCCATAAAATTTAATTAATATGGAGGGTTTAGATTTATTCAAAAAATTGGTGTATAGGTGTAAAACATGTGATAAAATGGACTACCGTAATTTTAGGCCCATTTTTGCCACATTAACTTATTACAAAACATATACTTATGAACGTACACCTTCAAATCTAAACCTTATTCGATACCTTTATTTTAACGATTTTTCTAACCTATGTTCTTAGGACATAGGTTAATTAGGGTTGGAATATATTAGGGTTTAGGGAATTGGCTCACTAGTCTTACTAAATCTAAAAAATTATTAAAGGATCCGATATTAAAGGTATGAGATATGGGGTATCAATATCAATATGGATGGATATTATATATGATTATGGATATGGAGTGATTTTTTTTTAATATTGTATATCTATTTTTGGACGTATTAAAAAGACTTATAACATAGTTTGATATCAAAATCATAATATAGCAAATAATAGATATGAATATGAGTTATATTCCAACCCATTTAGCCGTTCAACTCGTCTAGGGGTCCATCTAATTAAGACAACCTAGACAACCGTTCTTATTGTCTAGGGGTTAGGCGGTCCCTCTCCTCCTAGGGTCCGCTAGCGTTTTTTAGAACATTTCTTTGAAGACGACTCGTTATACCAACTTCAGGCTAGCTAGGGCACATTCTTTGAAATGGACAATATAATATATGGTTCATGGCATGATGATCAAGAGATCGCACCAGCCAATGAACGGCTACGGTTTTTTAACCGAGCTTGTTCTTGATGGACCAAACAAGGAGCTAGCCAGGTCCGGTCTAGTTATGGCTCAAAGTGTAAGATGATTTTTTTTTGAAAGAAAGTGTAAGATGATTAGATATATGTAGACCTGTCAATCGGGTCGGGTCGTGCGGGTTCAGGTTAGGTTATTTCGGGTTCGGGTTAAGTCTGGTTCGGGTCGTTACGAGTCACAGGTTAGACCGGGTAAGGTTGATGTGGGTTTTTGGGCGGGTCGGGTACCAACGGGCCGGGTCAAAAACATAGAATTTTTTATGATTATTAAAATAGATTTTTAATTAAATAATAATATTTAATTATAATATATTGTTTTTATGTATTTTAATAATAAAATATAATATATTTTTTAAAATAAATTTTATACATTTTATAAATATACTAAATCGATCAACCCAACATGTTTCGGGTTCTATCGGGTTCGGTTGATTTCGGGTCTTTGACCCTAAAATTATCGGGCAGATCGGGTTAGCGGGTTCGGTCAGCTTTAGATATATGTGAATAAGGGTTACATATGTATTGTTTTTTTTTTAATTTGCTCTATGCGATAGTATATATGTTAGACATAACGATGTACGTTACGTAGGTGTAAGAGGCAATTCGATCTGTAACTTAGTTCAAATGAGACCCTCAAGACCGAAAAAAAAAGTTCAAATGAGATCCTACCTTAATTAGCTCATGTAATAAAACCTTATATTACGTTTAGGTAAAACGAGTAAAATTGTATGCACAAATTTAAAATGTTGGATTAAAATTAGATCATAAAATATACAACTCAATTAAAAAAATATATAAAACTTTAAAACATAAATACAATCATAAAATCAAGAATAAATTCATAAAAAAACATAAATACAGTCAAATAAAAAATTATAAAATGCAAAATTATGAATACCTCCCTTATAATGTGTTACCTAAGCATGCAATAATAATGGATATAAAGTTACAAATGGTAATGGTTAATGCTCACATCCTCCTTTCATATCAAAGATGTTCTTAATCTTGCTTCGTAGGTAGTAACCACCCTTCCTCTTAAGGTCCATCAAAAACATGCTTTCCTCGAAAACACGTTCGTTCTCCGGCTTCTTCAACCGTATTAGTTCCTTGATGGCGTCAACATCCGTCGTCGACAATTGGCGATGCAAATTTGCTCTTCCAAGACCTTCCTCTTGCTTCGTTTTAGGTTGTTTCTTCCACACACCATACTCCTCCATCGCCCACAACTCGACTTCTTGTGTGAGCCAATGCCGCCAGTAGATAGTAAGGACAGACAACATGCCTCGGTAAATGAAAGGCGAATCCAAAACATGTCGCTTGTCCTTCAACATTTCTTTTTGGAGGTCCATTGTCTCGAACACCTCCCGCTCGCAGTCGAACATCAACAACAAATATTGATGATCATCATAATATCCCCTAAGAACCCAATGGATGGCGCCATTTGCAAAACAACCAACCTAATAAGATAACACACGCATACATGTGTTTGAGCTATTCAGCTAGAGAAGAATAACTGTTGTAACGAGAACTATAAATAGAAGTGTAAAGAAAGACAAATATTTAAGTGTAAAGAAAGACATCATCGTGGGGGCACTGTCCACAAACCCCTACCACCTGATGGGTAATCGTCAAAAACAGATTTAAGATAGATTAACAATAACATTTTTATAATCTATGTTACTTGAAAACTCTAAGAGCAGAGGTTTGTGCGTTTTTTGTTTTTGTTTTGAGTCGGAAACCCGAATCTACGTCTCTTTTTTTTTGTCAAGGGCATTATCCATATGGCTCGAAACGGAAACATCATGAACTATGTTTCTTAACAACACCAATAGAACAAGTTTTACTTTTTGTTTTGGGTCAGAAACTCGAAAACCACTAACATGAAAATGCATTTTAGGTGTGAAATTCTCTCAACCAAAGCTTAATAACATATTTATAATCTAGCTAGGTTACCGGAAAAGTCTATTAGGAGAGCGTTTTCTGTTTATACCGATTCCAAAATCAATAATGTAATTAAGGATTTGTTTCTTTCGAATATCAGTTTCTAATTTTTAATCTACAACAGGCAGATCTATACGACATACACGAACATGTAACCTCTCAAGCAATGCATTTATCGAATTCAAAGTGGATGGATTCGACCACGAAAAATGTTCTTATGTGATCAATTTTTCATAAGGTATTGAATATTACACGCTTACACATTTACAAGTAAACGATTAGCATGGGATAAGGTAATTAATCAGAAAGCCCTTGTCCGTGTCGTTTTCGATCTCCATGTAAGTATATATGTAACATACGAGTTTATAACAAATCATGTCATACCAAATCAAATCATAACACAGTTTTCGATCTCCATGTAAGATACAACAACAACAACATTGACCCAGTTCAACTCCATGCATGTAACATAGTTTATAACAAATCATATCATACCTTACGCGGAAAAATGTAAGAGGCTACATAACTTCCTACAACCGCCTTCTTCTTCCTCCAACGGCCTTCCCGAGCCGAGTAAACCTCGTACGTACGAGGATCTTGGAATCCACGGCCCCAAATCCTAATCACCTTGAAATCATTCCTACTTTCATCGAAACCGAACCCTATAGCAACGGCGGATCCATCGAAAAGCGAGCGAGGGAGCTCGACATGCTTATGGATGGTAGGGTTCCAAAGAACGATGGTCTCGGCGCCCTTGTAACGTCGTGAATAGCATGAAAGACATACGACACCGCGAACGACAGACATTATACGATATTGAGATGGAATGGGGAGAGTTTTGGGTTTGGAGGGATCTTGAGGATTATAGAGAATGTGGAGGGGATGATGATCAAGTAGGATGAGGTGATGATCATGATGATCATGAGTGAGGGAAAAGTGATGGTTGATGAAGAGAGAGGACGAGATCAGAGAGTTCCATGGCTTGCAAACGCATCGGATTTGAGCTAGGGTTTTGATGGGTAAGTTCTTGAGGATTTCCATCCACAAATCTTCATCCAAATGTATGTGAAAGTTAGTGTACCTCAATTTTGAAGCCATAAGTACGTACGTAAGAATTGTTTGAGTTTGTGTGGAATATATGAGTAGTTGAAATAGATTAGGGTTTAGGGAATTGGCTCACTAGCCTTAGTATATCTCCAAAATTATTAAAAGGGCCGAAATTAAAGATATGAGTGATATTTGGATATTATATATGAATATGAATATAAAGTGATTTTTTTAATATATATATTTTTGGACGTATTAAACTGTCTTTGATATCATTGTGATATCGATATATAGATAAGCAGTAGTTAGTTTGATATCGAAATCATACTATACCAAAAATATAATAGATATGAATACGAATCTTATCTTGATCGAAGTCGGGATTTTTGGATCGGATTTTCATTGCTAGGGTTTTAGGGAAGTTGTACCTTGTTATTTGTTTGTTTAGGATAAACTAAAAACAATCACCCATTTTATAAATCATTTTTTCATAGAGCGAACATAGTAGATGACTGTAAAAAGAAAATATAAAAAATAAAAACAGAGTAAATGTAATTAAAAAAATAAAATAAAAAAAGATAAATTTAGTAATAAATTAATTAAAGTAAAATATTTTAGACTATCTAAAAAATTTTGGTTTAAAACTTTAAATTAATCTACTCTAATTTTCAATTATGAGTCGGTCCCTGTCTTTGACGATGATACCATTTCTAAAACCAACCCCATCAGATCAACATCTTATTTGGTACCCTAGCTCGAAGTTTATTTTTTTTTTTTTCGATTGGCGCTCTATAAATAAAGAACAATATTTTGTTATGCTTCTTTGTGTTAAACTCAAAGGAAAAAAAAGAAATTGAAATTAAAAGGGGCTAGAAAAATAATATTTGTATATAATTTAATAATAATATTTTCATAATAATAATATTTTGTATATAATTTAATAATAATACTTGTAATGAAATAACATTTCTGTATAATTTAATAATAAAATTTCTATTAAAATATTATTTTTATATAATTTAATCATAATATTCAATCTTAGTGATATAATTGTTTAAAAACGAGATAGATCAACTCAACAGATTTGACTATTTGACAATTAATAGTAAAAATTTTAAACTAAATCTAAGATTAATAGGTAGGACCACTCCCCTTCTGAACTCGAAGTTAACTCTACGAGGCTGCAAAGCCTTTCTCGTGAATGTTTTTTGTATCTTCCTCAGCTTTTATTGCATGTCACTTTCAAATTTCACCGCTTAATTACTACACTTTTTCATTTTTAACCATCTTTATTCACAACTTAGTTGATTATTTTAGATTAAAAATAAAATCAGTGGAGACACATTTCTGTAATATCAGAGAATCATATCAGGTTCTTGGATACAGAATTTAATCTCTCTTCCTTTGCTAACGACGTGAAAATGAACCTTTCAATAAGGTTTTCTTTTTTCAAGAATTTGGAGTACAAAGGACTAGTTGTAACAGTAAAATGTTAAAAATATAATAACACCAGTGAAATGTTAATAATGAGATTGATGACATGTAGACCTATCAATCGGGTCAGGTTCGAGCGGAGGTCATTTCGGGTTCCAGTTGAGTCGGGTTCAGGTTGTAATGGGTCACTACTCAAACTGAGTCGGATTATTGTGGGTTTTCGGTGGCTCGAGTCGATCCAACAAATCAAGATAATTGAATTTTTTTACAATTATTAAAATTTTATTTTATTTAAATAATAATATATTATTTTATTATTGTTTAATAATAAAGTATATTTATTGTTTTAAAATAAATTTTATATATTATGAAAATATAACAAATTGGGTCAACCCAATAGGTTTTCGGGTTTCTACTCAATTGGGTATTAGTCAACTGGGTCGGTTTTAAATTGGGTTCCGATTCAAATTTCTGACACCTGAAAATTTATAGGCGAGTCGAATCAGGTCAGCTTTTAACAGATTTAATTGATATGTAATGTGTATTATTTTTTGAATTTCTTCACATATATGTTGCAATTAATTCATTGAATAGCAGAATTTTTGAAGCAATAAATTGTAAACAGCAGTGATAATTATGAACTTTGTACATAGTGGTATTGTTTTCTGAAAAAAGAGAGAAAAAAAAAACATTCTCTGCAAACAGGTGAGTGATTATTCTGCAAACCACCAACAAGAAGAGGCACACAAATTCTATGCAATATACCAATTAGTAATATAATTCAAAATTTCAATACAAGAAAGATAACAAAAAGTTTAAAATCAAGACAAAGACAAGGTTTACATTATGGACAATTTGCCACCCTATCAGAGGAAGCCAGGACAAACAAGAAAAAATGACAAAATCATAAATCAAAGAATTTTTGTTTTATTTTATAAAAAAAAATTGGTAAGATAAAATCTGTCATAGACCCTATAAGTTGCAAAAAAAATACATGAAAAAAACCACATTGTACCACAGATTTCACATTTCCATTTTATCTGATTTTTCATCTTCCTCATCAACATTCAACACACACCACCACCTCTCTCTTGTGAGCATACTAAATGCAACCTCCATTTTCCAGTTTCCAAATTTAGCTTTGTCAATTCAGTTGTTCAACACTACAAAAAAAAAAAAAAAAGTTAACAACTTTCTGAATTCATGGCCCATCAAAACCATTTTGTTCTTGCTTTTCTTCTCCTTGCTCTTGTTTCAATATTCCACAGTTGCAATGCAAATGAAGATGAGGTGTTAGGCCTAATGGTGTTCAAATCAGACCTCCATGATTCCAAGAACACATTATCCTCTTGGAATGAAGATGATGATTCCCCTTGTTCTTGGAGCTTTATTCAGTGTGATCCAGCCACACGGCGAGTTTCCGAGATTTCCATGGATGGGCTTGGCCTCTCAGGCAAGCTAGGAAGAGGGCTAAAAAAGCTTCAATCTTTGAAAGTCTTATCACTTTCATACAACAACTTATCAGGTAATATTGCCACAGTGTTATCTCAGCTACCAACTGATGTCAAAAGGCTTAATCTTAGTCATAACAGATTTTCTGGCTCTCTTGCAAGTATGAAGTCTCTAAGAGTTGTTGATCTATCTGAAAATTTGCTGTCCAGTGGAATTCAGGAAAGTGTGTTTGGAGATTGTTCTTTGCATTATCTTTCCTTGGCAGGAAACTCTCTTGAGGGCCCATTACCAAGTACACTTTCAAACTGTGCTGATTTGAATGAGCTGAAGTTATCAAACAACCATTTTACAAGCAACCCTTTTCAGAGTGGTGGGATTTGGTCATTGGGTAGGATTCGGGTTTTGGATCTTTCGATGAACGGGTTCTCTGGGGCTGTTCCGGTTGGAATGAATGGTTTGCATAATATGAAGGAGCTGCATTTGCAAGGAAACCGGTTTTCCGGGTCAATCCCTAGTGATATAGGATTTTGCCCACACTTGAATCAGATTGATCTTAGCAAGAATCAGTTCAGTGGGGGGATTCCAGATTCAGTTAGGATGCTAAAATCATTGACCCATTTGGATTTATCCAAAAACATGTTGAAAGATGAGTTTCCTCAATGGATAGGGAACTTAACAAGTTTGGTGTCAATAGACTGTTCAGAAAATAGCCTAACAGGATCAATTCCTCATTCAATTGGTAACCTTTTCTTACTTCAAAATCTGGTGTTATCAAATAACAATCTCAGTGGGATGATTCCAAGCTCAATGGCTTCTTGCACTCAGCTAACTTCAATTCAGCTGAAATTCAATGCCTTGGGTGGAAGCATACCTGAAAACTTGTTCAGCATGGGATTAGAACAGCTGGATTTATCATGGAATAAATTCTCTGGCTCAATTCCACCTGGGTCAAGTAGACTATTCGATTTGATACTCGCCTTGGATTTGTCAGGAAATAATCTTAGAGGCAACATTCCACCAGAAATGGGGCTCTTCACAAACTTGGCCTACTTGAATTTGTCTTGGAACAATCTGAACACCAGCATTCCCCCTGAACTCGGTTACTTGCAGAAGCTTTCGGTCTTGGATCTTCGATTCAGCGCTCTTTATGGGTCTGTTCCTGGAGATTTATGTGAATCAGGCAGCTTAAGTGTTCTTCAACTGGATGGAAACTCATTGACTGGTCAAATTCCAGCTGAAATTGGAAATTGCTCATCTCTCAAGTTACTGTAAGTCTCCTAATACTAGTAGTCATGCTGATAATCTCTTATTACCTATGTTCACTGAAAATACTATAGTTCTATAAAGTCTTCCTATATTTTTGCTATTTATTGTATACAAATCTCTTTTCCTTAATCTTCTAGAATGACAACTATCTTTTAACAAATTAGAAGACTAAAATGAACTGTTTTCATAATGATTGGATTGTTGTTATGCTGATCATCATTCTTTACTTTGAACCAGTACTTGCCATTTAGTTATTTTAATTGATAAGCATTGAACCAGTACTTGCCAGTTAGTTACTTTAATTGGGCATGCTTATCATTCTCCTCTTATATCCCTTTAGTCCAAATAATTTAGTATTCTGTTGATTTGCAATTTGTAGGAGCTTGTCACAAAACAGGTTAGGAGGTTTGATCCCAAGATCCATGGTGATGTTGAAGAAGCTTCAGATTCTAAGGTTGGAGTTCAATCAGCTCAGTGGAGAGATACCATCTGAGCTTGGATCATTACAAAACCTCTTAGCTGTAAATGTGTCCTACAACAAGCTCATTGGAAGGCTTCCACAAGAGGGCATTTTCCCAAGCCTTGACCAAACTGCCCTTGAAGGAAACTCAGGAATTTGCTCTCCATTACTAAGAGGGCCATGCAAAATGAATGTCCCAAAGCCATTAGTTCTTGATCCTTATGCATACCCTGATCAAATCCGCGGCCATGGAGGAGGAGGAGAGGGAGAAGATGGATTTGAAGCTCCAGCAAAAATCCCTCATCACAACAGATTCCTCAGCTTGTCGGCCATTATAGCGATGGCTGCAGCCGTTGCAATAGTAGCTGGAGTTGTGATGATTACCCTTCTTAATGCTTCTGCAAGGAGAAAGGTTGAAACCGTCGCTTATAAAGCGACGGAAAGCATGTTTTCGAGCTCTTCAAGATCGTTCGAAGGAAGCCCGTCCATGGGAAGGCTAATTCTCTTTGATTCAAGACCATCATCTGGAGAATGGATAACAAACCCTGAATCAATCTTCAACAAGGCAACCGAAATCGGAGGCGACGTCTATAAGACAACACTTGAAGAAGGGGCAAGAGTTGTGGCCATTAAGATACTTCCTAAAGCCAACATTATTCAACACCCAGAGGACTTTGATAGAGAAGTTAGACTTCTAGGGAGAGTAAGGCATTCTAACCTTGTATCTCTTAGAGGCTACTATTGGACTCCACAACTCCAACTTCTTGTCTCTGACTTCATCTCTAATGGAACACTCCAATCCAAGCTCCATGAGAGGTTGTTGTCTTCTTCTATTTCGCCTTTTTCATGGGCAACCCGTTTCAAGATCATGCTAGGAGCAGCCAAGGGGCTAGCCCACTTGCACCATTCTTGCAACCCGCCAATCATACACTACAATCTCAAGCCAAGCAATATCCTCTTCGATGAAAGCTACAATGTGAAGATATCAGATTTCGGGCTCATGAGGCTTTTGGCTAAGGCGGATAGGAGTGTTATGAGTAAGAGGTTTCAGAGCGAGTTTGCTTACATGGCGCCTGAGCTGGCGTGCCAGAACTTGAGGATTAATGAGAAGTGTGATGTGTATGGGTATGGAGTGATGGTGCTTGAGCTGGTCACAGGGAGGAAGCCAATGGAGTATGGAGAAGACAATTTGGTGGTGTTGAATGAACAAGTGAGGATCTTGTTGGAGCAAGGGAAGGTGTTGGATTGTGTTGACGAGTCGATGGGGAAGTTTCCGGAAGATGAGGTGTTGCCGGTGTTGAAGCTGGCATTGGTGTGTACTTCCCAAGTTCCTTCAAGTAGGCCTTCAATGGCGGAGGTTGTGCAGATACTTCAAGTGATCAAGACTCCAATTCCATCAAGACTAGAAGCTTATTGAGAAGGGTTGGTTTGTAAGATTTGTTTTGATTGTAGAATGAACATCAAAATGTTTCAATCTGCTTAATTTTGGATGATTTTCATGTACTAGTAACCGTTTGACTCTATTAACTCGAGTCAAAACTTAGTACTCAACTACTCATGATTATCTCATTGGTTAATGGAATGCATTCATTAATTACTCAAAACTTTTTTTTTTGGTCATAAAAGGAGGGTCTTATCCCATTTTATTTAGATAAAGCCTAATGGCTATTACATATGCTCGCTCATCCAATTGTCAATCTCTAAAAAAGACATAAGCCCCATTGGAGGGGTTTCGAACAAGACAAACTCTCCCACACTCTCATCACTCAGCCTCGTGAGCCAGTCGGCTGCTTGGTTCGATTGCCTAGTTATATGCTTGATCTTGACTGTCCACGCACGATCACAAATCATCTCTCTGCATTTGGAGATAATATTCCAATTCCTGGCTGGTATTGGGTCTGCAGCCGTAAGAGCTTGCACAACTTCCAACGCATCAAGATCAACTTCCAGGTTCTGAATGCCCATTTGTTTAGCAATTTTCAATCCTTGGAGCAGTCCTAATGCTTCAGCCATAAAAGCCGACTCACCTTGCATCTTAATCCCATATCCCTTTTGAAATTCCCCAGCACAATTTCTAATCAAACCACCAGCTCCAATAATGCCAGTTTCAGCTTTATATGACCCATCAGAATTCAGCTTCATCCAACCCTCACTCGGTCGTTGCCAGCACGCCATGGATTCACGTCCCCTGATCCCCAGGTTTCTTTTTTGCTCCAAGAGATTAAGGTATTCTCGCGCCCTTTGAACGATGAACTCCTGGTGGTTAAGCTGCTCGTTCATGGGAACATTAAAAACCCGAGCGTTTCTCCACTTCCTTATCCACCATAGCCCATACACAAAGGTCGATGGCCAAATGCTGTCTTTCTTCAGATTCTGGAGTAGCCAATTTTTCAAATCTGCCGAGAAGAATTCAAGTCTTCGACCATTACTAAGGAATTCATTCCAAATTACACTTGCACGAGGGCAGTCTCTCAAGATATGGAGCGTCGTTTCCGGCTCACCCGTACAACCAGTGCATCCATCATCTTCGCAGAGATGGCGCCTTCTTCGATTCACGTTGGAGAGAATCGAGTCATGTGCAACAAGCCAAACAAAATTTTTTACTCGTTCAGCAGCCTTAACTTTCCATATCAGCTTCCAGACCTCATCTTCATCAGCATCTTCGTCTCGCCTAAGAATTTGCATCATGGATCGAATTGAGAATTGACCCGACGCAACATGATTCCAGTAGAAGTTATCCCCAGTTTCTTCTGTCGCAATTTTCATCTTTGCGATCTCCATGAGCGCTTCAGCCGGGAGCAGATGAGAAAATAAATCCCATCTCCAGTTGTTATTTTCCCACAATTCAGCAACAGTTCTTCCGAGCAAATCCTCTTCAACTTCTCCAATGGCAACCTCAACTAATGGCTTATCAGTAGCCCATGGATGGTCCCAAAATAGTCTTGGTTCCATCACCAATCCTTGAACGAATCCCATTCAGCAGTGGGACTTTCGCCTTAACCACTCCATTCCAGAGATTTGATGATCCGGCCTTTTTTATGAACATATCTCTATCCCTTCTTCCATTACAGTACTTACCACGCACAACTCGGGTCCAAAGTGGATCCTCCTCTGTTAGCAATTTCCACCCCATTTTAGCCATAAACGCAGAGTTGGCCTGTCTCATGCTATTCATGCCCAAACCTCCGTTTTGTTTCGGCCTTTTCAGGGTGTCTCATGCTATTAATTACTCAAAACTTAAGAGGGCATTGATGTGAAGTTTGTACTTGTACTTCAAGTGATCAAGACCCCAATTTCACCAAGAATACAAGCCTAATGAGAAAAAACTGTTGATTTGTAGCATTTTTTTTGTATCACTTTCTAGTTTTCTCTAGGTATGCAGAATGATGCAATGTTTCAACATGCCTAATTTGGATCATTTGTATGCCTAATGACAACAAATTTACCAATACAATCACACAAGTGAGAAAATAAGACTAAAACAGTATCTACTCAACTTAAATCTGGAAAATGTTAAATTGCCCAAGTGTTTTCATCTCACGTATCACATACAACTTTGGGGACCTCACGGAACAAAATCTCAATTAGCTGCAAAATTGTTGCATTGAAAAACCAATTTTGAATCATCATACAGCTTCTCATGATAGAAAAAAAAATACATATAGGAATTACAATGATCGTTGTTCCATCCAAAACCTGCTAATAATCCTAGCCCAACCAGGAACTGATAATTTAGCGCCTTGGATTGTTAAACTTTTGACCCAGGGATCCGAAAAACATCAATTGTCTTGCAATGCCTTCATCATGTACAACTTAGAGAAGTTCTGGCCAGCAACCCTATATACCATACCACAGAAAGGATTCTCAATTAGAAGCTAAACCCATGATCACTAATTAAGAAATGGATGGAGATCATTGTGGAAATATCTTCTGACATGAAATTATGAAGCCAAGCAAGATTATATTTTTGTGGAAAATTATGGCTA
Organism: Fallopia convolvulus; assembly: GCA_964016875.1. Lineage (NCBI taxonomy): Eukaryota > Viridiplantae > Streptophyta > Magnoliopsida > Caryophyllales > Polygonaceae > Fallopia > Fallopia convolvulus. The sequence continues at coordinate 45,148,055 of OZ024737.1, forward strand.
GATTTATAATTTTTATAAACAGAATACCTAGTCTGAAGCTAACGAAAACAACTTTCAGATCATTCATGTGCAAAGAAAGTGGAGACTTGATCTAATCAAGCCATATGTAGTTTTAAGGAGTTCTCAAACTTGAGTAGAAAGGAAGTTGAGGGATACCCGTTAATTTGGCTGCAGTAGGTGGCAATTTCATTTGTCTTGAGAAAGCTCTCAAGCCTTGAAGGTTCGGGAGGTAGCTTGAAAGATGGGTCCTCCTCAGGTAAAGCTTCTTCCCCAGCAGCTTTACGTGCCATGTTCTCCGACCTATAAAAGAATTGGTTTGTACAGAATTCAAAAACAATGTGAATGAGGGGAAAAAATATTCCAGCTTCACATAATCTTGTTATATTCAATCATAGGCTAGACATATCCACAATTACCTCCTCTTTTGAACCCACTGTTGCTGCTGAGCTTGTAGACGTGCTACATCCCGGTAATATTTTTGCAACTGTATAAAAAAGCATTAAAGCAAAAATTGTTTAGCCATCACACTATATAACTTATTAGATACTTCAATGTATATGAGGGAATGGGGAATCTTACGGTTTGTTGGTGCTGAGACAAATCATCAATGGAGTGGATTATAAGTTCTAAGTTTTTCTCCAAATATGGAGTAGAGGAAAATTGCAGACGGTCGTAGTCACCCTACAATATCCACATATAATAAGTTCACAAATTAAATCAAAGTTATGCAAGGTGAAGATTTTCGAGCAAAAAAGACACCCCTTACCTGAGTGACAGGAGAGTCAGATTCCAGCTGAGTCATGACGGCGCTGATAAGAGGAGAGTTGGAAACCTTGATCTGTCGAATAAAAGCAAGAGTGTAAGGATATGAGGAATTTTACATGAATGATTTTTAAGGCGTCATTTTCCAGTTAATGCCATTATGCAAATGAATATCAAATTGTTCAACGACCATTCTGTAACCAAATAGAAATTAACATACTGGTATCTCCTCAAACATGTCCACCCATGACAGGTTCTTCTCCCTCAGCCTATTAAGAGAAAAAAAAAAACAAGATAAGAATTGCAGGAAATAATTCATACTTCTAAAATATGCAAGTAAGAAGTAGAGACATACTTATCTCCACTGAAATTATTGTTTCGATAAAGCTCCATGAAAGAATCTGAGAGCTTGATTGCCTTGAGAGATAGAACACCTTGGTTAGACTTTGATGGGTCATGGATAATGCACACACATCGTCTTATGTTTTCCTGCAAAATAAATATATAATACATTTGTCATGGTAAGAAACATGGTGATAGAGTGACATTTAAATGGAACTAGTAATATCAAACATAACATCACAGCCAAACTGCTATGAAAACAATAAATGAACAATTACCTGGTAGTTCATGAAGGTTGCAATCAGATCGGGTGTTTGGTATGTCCCAGTCAAAGATGATTGGTACCTGCAGAAAGGTTCCACCAGCACAAGAGATTAGAGTTAAAACAAATAATCAACATTGACAAAAGCACTAGATACTGAAATAATAAAAATTTAATGAAATATGAATGTCCATTTTGATAAACTAAACTGCTTATGTATCCATGAAGACTGTCAATTTAATTCAAGCAATAGATTGATTTAGATAAAGTTTAAAACACCACAAGAAACCACCTGTTTCAGATAAAAAGGTTCATACTGAACAAAATACCACTTAGAATTACTAGAATACCACACTATGAAGGGAAAGCTTCAATAAAGGACAAAACAAATATAGTTCACTGAAATATGTAAGAACATTAAGCACTTAAACCATTCAAGTCAGTTATTCATATCCATTACCACAAAATTCATTTACTAGAAAAAAGAACTCACCATCCAACAGTATTATTGTCAACATTGACCTCTCTCAAGCATCTCATCATGTCGAGCTGGTAATTTGCACCTTCTGTCTCAACTTCCTCGCCTTCGCCTAGATCCTGTAAAGTTCAATGTTGTCATATACTCAGGCAGTACCATTGATCTAAGAAAATGAAAAAAGATACAAAGGAGAAGAAGTTAAAATTATGCTTCACATACTGGGAAGGGAAAGCAGTTGGTGACTTCAAGAACACTGCCAACATCCAGCCCAAGCAGTTGACCAGTAACCATCATACTGGGGTAGAACTCAGAACAGTGTTTGATTAACTTCAATACAGCCTATAAAGCCACAAAGACAAAATATTAAGAAATCATTAGCAAAATAGAATAAGTTTAAATCTCGGTTGCAGAACGATTTTTCCAATATTCACTCAGAAAGTCAAGAGGGATGTGCTATCCACTTATTAGCCACGAGCTTGGAGAACATTAAGGGAGGCATAAGGCAGGGAGTAGAACTCCCATTGTCTGGGTAAACGAACAAAGTAAGAATACAATTTGTTCCAGGAGATATTAGATCATATCTCCCTTTTCAATATTGCAATATCTCTTCTTGCCATGAAATACTATCACATCTAAAGTGAAATAACCTAGAACCAATACTTCCCAGTTTTCCTCAATGGGGTCACATATAAAAGTATACTACCATACTCCATCCACTGATCACTCTTCAATTGTTATCTAAAACACAGCTTGATCTTTACTTCTTCAGACACTATTATATCAAAGAATGCTACTTTTTGCATTATGGAATCCATTCCTTTCAGTTAATTGAAATATTGCACCAATCAAAGACTTGGATGTAAAATCTACGACAAATCAGTAATCAGTGACAGAGTACGAGGGGTAGGAATACAAATCACAGTAAATCTGTTGGGTATGAATTTGTACCTATTAACTCAGAATCAGAAGCAAAGTACCCACAACTCCATCTTTGTATAACTTTTTAAAGTTCAGAGACTCAATTTTCACATCAAAACCCCAAAAACAAGTTGATTTTAGCATAAAGTTCTCTACGGATCAACGCAAGAGAAGATGCACGAATTACATATGAACAATTTGGATAGAATAAAGCAAAAGAATTACCAGGCCCTCCATCTGAACAACTCGGAGCGGGGGAGTCACCTCCTCCGTTTTCGCAGCCTGGAGAAACGATCGAACCGGTCCTGCACGCGATTTAACATTCAAAATCCACCACAATTACAGAAAAACAAACAACATTGAGAAATTGAACAAAACGAAGTTTAAAAATTGAAGATGAGGACGCGAATAAATACCATTCGCCATGATCGTCTAGCTTAAAGCTTCGAAGGAGAGTTGCAGAGGCGAAGGATTCAGCTCTAGTGTCGTAATGTGCGAAAAGCCGAAAACCCTAAACGAATATATTGTTGGGCCTTCTATCTCTTGCAAAATTGTGTTTTTTTATTTTATTTTATAGTCACAGGAAAATATCGCTTTTTTTTTCCTTTCATCTAAAAAGAGATTGAAAAGGATATTGGTGTAAAAATAAATAACCAAAAAAGAATACTAATAAATAATTTTACCATTTATAAAGTGTTTTAAGAAAAAACTAATGCAAGAGAATGATAAAAGAGTAGTGAATTAATTAAAACTAGTTGTACTCATCGTATCATGTACGATTACGATTCGGTATTTTATAAATATTATAAATAGAATATTAATAAATAAAAATATAATATAAATATTAGTATAAGTAATTTATTTCTCGTAGAATGTATAATTTTTTAATCAAATATTATATTATTCATATTTTATCACTTTCCATTTACCTAAATTTAGAGATTATCAAATATTTCAATATATCTATTAAGTTTTATAATATCTATTTTTATTAATTTTAAACATTATAAATATTTATCATTTATTTTTTATAAAAAAATTAATATATATCTATAAATAAATTCATCAAAAGATATATGCTAAAAGATTTATATTTATGTTAAAATATTTTATCTTTAATTTGAAATGCTTGTATAAGGAAGCTTTCAAAAGATATTGTTATACTAAATAAATATTTGTTTGATGTTAGAGATAAGTTTAAATAGTTAAAAAATAATTTAATAGAAAGAAGTTATAATAATAGAAATAAAAATTATATTTTTTTAAATATAAGGTGGGACTAGAATAGTTTTGGTGGCTCGAAAAGGTACAACTTTAGTATATAGTTATAGATTAAATTAAAAAAGATATTCTAAGAAACTAGAGTTTTTAATCTTCAAAATATTAGTTTATGTATTGTGTTTACATATGTGCTAGTGCGACCCTTAACGCATGAACTCATAAAAAATTAATATTATATCAGAGTTACATACTTATATGTCTAATGGCGTTTTTCAATCATTTGTTTGTTTTTACTTATGTATAGATTGGTTTCGACAATAAAGTGACGGAAATGCCCCACCCAAGATTGGTCGCGGTTATAAAAGGATTAAGATGTCCATCATCCTTTGTGTTGTCCAAGTGTCAATTAGCTCAATTTTCTCAATTACACTTGTGAGGATGTGTTAAGATAATAATTCCCACGTCTAAAAGTTGAGGCTAAACATAGCTAGTGTATACGCTTATAAATCAATCATCTAATCATCTTATTACCTCTTAATTTTAAGATGGAACCTTACTACGAGCCCCTAGTAAATTGAGGTAGATATCCATATTCTAATATTTAGGGATGAGAGAAATACAGGTAAATGGTCATCAGACCTTTATGACAAGGAGACTTCCGTTTCTAAAACAAGTAAACAACTAGTCATTACTTGTTTTAATGCCACAAATGCTTCCTTTGTTAAAACTGATCATTTGAATGCCACAAATGCTTCCTTTGTTGAAACTGATCATTTGTTTCAATGCCACAAATGCTTCCTTTGTTGAAACTGATCATTTGAATGCCACAAATGCTTCCTTTGTTGAAACTGATCATTTGAAGGAATCCTTCTTAAGTAAATCAGTTAATTGCTTGGTTACAACTCCAGGAATGAAGCGCCTGTAATATCCAGTTAATCCCAAAAGTCCCCTTAAGCTCTTAAGAGATTTTGGAATAGGTCATGATTGCATTGTTGCTACTTTTGTAAGATCTATTGTCACTCGACCTAAGATTACATGTTTCAAATACTCCACCTTGGTCTGAGCAAATTCACATTTACTCTTCTTAGCATACAACCGGTGTTTCCTTAACAAGTGAAGTACTTCATGAAGCTGAGGTGGCATTACTTTGAATTCATAATGGTCCTGATGTGTACGAAAGTCTGTTTTATGAATGTCATTCTCATGAACCCTGACTTGATAATACCCTGCTCGAAGGTCCAACTTTGAAAACCAACATGCCCTACTCAACTCATCTAATAATTCTTCAATATGTGGAATGAGAAACTTGTCCTTCACTGTTATGTCATTCAAATGCCTGTAATCCACACAAAATCTATATGAACCATTTTTTTTTCTTAACAAGCAATGTAGGAGAAGCAAAAGAAGATTGGCTAGGTCGTATTATAGCATTTTGCAACATCTTTTTGACTTGCCTTTCAATTCCATCCTTTTGAAATGCAGATACCTGTAAGGTCTAACACATACTGGCAATGAATCAGGTTTGAGAGGAACTAAATGCTCAGTTACTTGAATCCTATTTCATTTTAAGCTATATCAGTGGATTGAAAATGGATTGAAAATGGAGATTAAGTGCACGTAAATACGAAAACATAACCAATTAGCTATAAAACGTCTAAAGATACACACTTTGAACTTGAGGGCGCCGAAATCAAGCACATGCATACGAAGATGATTCAAAATGTGTTTGGATACATACGTTTATAAACTAATTTGACATTATAGTTTATTTTATGTTATGGCGTGTTTGTTTGAATTTTAATTTAATTTTTTTCATGTTTTAATATTTGATGTGATGTTTGATATTTTATTTGGGTGATTGTGGGAGAAAAGAAGAGGTAACTAGAAGCTTCCATTAGACATGGATGTTTTCTCTATTTCCTAAAATTTTGAAAGCATCCAAACAAGTCTTAAAATTTTAAGTTATTAAATTGAGTTAGTTTAAGCAAAATCTACTATATATATATATAAAAGCAATAAGGTTTGGAGCCTCCACGTTGCGCCACGTCAGCTTTTTCCACGTGTCGCTTCTAAAATGCGCCACGTCGGATTTTTTCACGTGTCGCCTTTTCCTTAAGCCATGTCATGTAATTTTTGACACGTCATATGCCACATCGTATTGTTTTCACCCCGTCACTTACATGTCATATTTAACTATAATGATAAAAAATGCTTTCCTTATAAAAAAATATTTTATATAAATAGATAATTATAGGTCTATATATTTTGATAAATTTATGCTTTTTTTAATCAAAATACCTCCTTATGGAATTTTGGTCAAAATACCTTCCTTTTATTGCAACTCACAATTTGAAAATTTACCATAACATTTTATGAGCATTGTATATATTATTTTCATTATTTAAACTTAATAATCTAAATTTAATTTGTTTTATTTGATTTAAAAAAATAATTTTTATACATATTACAATCAATAAATTACTTACATTAAATTTTATATTATATTTTTTTATTAATATTTTTTTTATAATATATCTAAAAAATATCGAGTCATAGTCGTGCATGGCACGACGGGGACAACTAATGTATTATAAATTATAATACATAAATAATGGTAATCCAAACTGACCTTAAGGGCGCCGCAATGGTGGCCACAGTGTTAGAAAACTTTTTTTACGACGACAAATTGAGAAAATTAGTATCAAAATTGTCGTAGGTGGGAGAAAAATGATTACACAATTATCGTATAAGGGAGGGAAACGAAATTGAAGGTGAAACACGATTTAAGAATTAGCATTCATTCAAACAAGCCTGTTGTTCAGCTCCCCATTTTAGGGGTTCTTCGTTCATAAAATTAGGGTTGAGCATTGATTTAAAATCGAACTGAATCAAGATCATGGATTGAACACAATAATCTGCAATTTTGGTTTGTTAATTTTGGCGGGAAACAATCTTACATCATATAGTATAACACATGCAACTAAATCAATCATTCATTACACTTCTTCACAAAAGCAATCCTTCTAAACCACAATTGAACGCAATAATTAGATCAATTAATAACAACAGATTCAACACAAATCATAAACCCAAAAATCAGCCTACTTTTCAACTATCCATTTCTACTGGTTGCTTAGCTTGGGCAGCCATGGCCGCCTCGAATTGCTTCATAGACAGTGATGGAAAAGGAACCATTTCAGGATCCGTTGTATTTTCCTGGCTCTTACAAGGATTCGTGATCGTTGATCCATCTCTTCCGATATGTAACAAATGCTTAACATCCGTCGGAAATCCTATCTCTATCTCGGGTTCGAATTCATCTTCCTCATCTCTGTAACCTAAATTAAAAAAAAAATCGTTCTTGTTTAGAGCTATGAAACAATCTTAAAACAATAAAGACTCAATCTTTAACTTACTGAATATTTGAGAAGCACTTCTAAGACTCTGGATCAATCTATGAAACCCGCGCGCAAAACTGGGTTTTCGGAATTTGAAGATCTTGAAGGAACTCTTCGCCTTCACAATCGAATTCGTTGATTCAACAACTACACTTGATTTTGAAGCACAGCCCATTGAGAAGGGGAGAATGAGCCATCTCTCGATTTGATTCTTCATTGATTATGAGAAATACAATCGGAGATCAATTCAACAAACACAATGAGAGGATTACTAGAGTGCAAGATGACTTATATGAGAAACAGTGTTGTCACTTTATTAGGAAGGGAGGAAAAGATTAAATCTTGATGTCAAGTTTGGTAGGAAGGGTCAGGAAGCTATCAAGGAGTGGGTGCTAAGAGTGGTTAAACTGTTGCAACACAACTAACTTAAGCTAATTACATGTGTTTTGTATTGTTGTTTAAGTATGAAGCCCACAAAAGTTTGAATCTTTTTATCCAAACAAAAAAGAATGGAGTAGTTTGGAAGCAAGATTGCTTGATTAGAGATTCTTGATGATTGGAATGCTGACAAATTATGTGTCAATTAAGGGAGTGAAGGGATTGGTGGCTTTTTAAATTGCTAATGATGGCATGGGCCAATGGGGCTAATCATAATTAATTTTTTTGATTAATGTAATTAACAGCATTAGGGTTTTGTGGAAGAATTAATTGCCTGATCTGAATTTTGAACAGATTGATACAAGTGTTGGTGTTGATCTGAATTCTCAAATTACAGGCTATTGCGATGTGCTAAGCTTTCGGCTACAAAAGGAAGAGGCATGAGAGTGGATCTTGAAGGAGGCTTAGGAACCCCATGGCTATGGCTTCCGTTATTATCAGTATTACTCGCGCCATTAACACGGATCGGAGCTTGAGACTTGGTATTATTCCCATGGCTTCTTGTTGTGTTCGCCGGCCGAGTCTCCGTTTGGTACTTAATCGGCGCGGGGCCCACATTCACCGCCTTTTCGCACCTGCAACTCGTCAGCAACCCGCCGTTCCCTTTTCGCTTGCTCTCATCGGCGCCGGATCCGAACTTCGGCGGCTTCCTCAGCGCGGCGTAGCCGATCTCCGACGCGCTCACCGAGAATCCAGCGAGGCTTGCGCGATCGAAGCCCTCCGCGGTCGTTACGCTCCAATCGACGCTCACCTCGCTCGGAGGATAGCACTCCGTCGGCGCGATCGACGGCGTGAGCGGCTCATCCACGTCGTCCTCGGCGAGGCCTGCGATCGCGACGGAGGAGGATGCGGCTTTGTTGCAGGCGGCGATCCGGAGCCGTCGCACGTTGAAATTCGCCGCCGGATCGTCGAGCGAGTCTCGCCGAGGGAACGGGAAGGTTTGAGTGGCGGTGGTGGTGGAGAAGCTCTCGATCTCGAAGAGATCGGAGCTGGCGTCGCTGCATCCGTCGTCGTCGTAGCTTGCTCGCCTGGATCTCGGACTCTCCCGCGGCTGGAAGACCTCGATCGAATCCCTAGGCGTCTCTCCGGCGTCGTCTTCGAGAACATTCGGTTGAGCGATGTTCGCCGTCCGCTTCGATTGAGCTGCTTTCTCGCTCAGGATCGGGAACGTGAAGCCGTTCCCGGCGCCGACGGCCGTTCGATTCGGTAGAAAGCTTTGATCCCTGTGTAAATTTGCCAAATTAGGGTTTGTGCTTGTCATGATTAGCTTTGTTTGGTCCAATTGGGGCCTGGCAATGAAGCTCCTGACTGGTTGATCTGGAATTAGGGCTCCTCTTGCTGAACTCGGACTGCTCTGGCTGCTTGAATACAGATAACCACCACTGCCTGCACTGGAGCTGATCCTGTTTAGCTGAACAATTCGTGGCGGTGTTGGTGATGGAATCTTGCCTGTTTCACTCTCTGAATTTGAGGATTCTTTGACATTGACAGATTTCCTCCCTGTGCAAGGGCAGATGTTTCCGCGGAGGAACCAATTCGTGGAGGCGCCAGGTTTCTTGCTGGTCCTGTCACCTGCAGTTTGAATGTTTCTGATGGAGACTGGAGCCAAGCCAGGAGGATTTGTGAGGAGTCCAGTTTGACTGTTCCAACTGGCTTCTGAAGACGCCGTTGGCGTTGCGTGGAATGATCTTGCCCTATAGTTTCTTCCATAGCTTTCCTCAGATACAGAAGAGATTCTTGAAACAGAAGAGACAGATTGCTTTGGAGTAGATAAAGATAGTCTCCTGATTGTTGGGATATCTGGTTGTTTTGGACTGGGTATGGTGTAGACTTCATTAGTGTTCTTCTTGCTGTTGGGATCATGAGCTCCATTGAAGTACTTTTCAGCATCAAAGATGCTGATCTCAGAATCCTGTGCACATAGCACAGGATGGTTGCTGGCTTCTGTTTGCAGATAGTTGGAGAAGGAGACATCTCTGCTGGGTGGCTTTGGGGCGAGTTGGGCTCGGATAATAGAAGGTTTGTTGATATAATTGTGAAATTGAACGTCTTCTCTTGGTGCTAAGCGTTCCATTGTGAAGCGTTCGTTTGGTGGATTGGTTTGGTTCAATATGATGAGGCGTGGTCTGGTTTATATGTATGAATGAGAGGCTGAGAATTTGTGGCTTGAATTAAACATCAATAATCAAGAAGCAACAAAGCTACAAGGAGTGATGGGGGCGGATTTAAAAAATTCTTGACTAAGCTTCAAGAATGACTAGATTGGGTTTTTAATCCCTTGGAAGGTGGGATGGCCGTAACAACACAGCTAGAGCAATCATAATTTGATCATTACAAGTATGCCTTGGTTGTGGGTCATAATAAATTAATATCAGGTATGAATGAAGTGCATTTTTTTTTCAATATCTTGATGGCCCATGCTTTATTATGCACTAATTGATTGATCATGAAATCCAAGTTGAGTCATGCTCCAGTGTTAGTGAGATGCATGATGACAATGAAGTTGCATTTTTGTGCAATGTGCATAATTGCAATTGCGATAGCCCCTAAGGTTTCTCTTGTTCTTCATGTTTGAATTGATAGGACATCCAATTTTGGTCTCTTTGGACAGAATTTTCAAAGTTTGGATTGTTTTCTCTAATTATGCAATATTATGATCATACCGACACTAAAGTCTCATCACAATCAATTATAAGCCTCCTCAACAAATCAAACCACAATTCTGCATATTTTTGCTTTATGCAATTATGCCAAATTACCCGGATGAGAACAGAAATGTACTCTTAGCTTATATCAATCACACACACAATTAAAAGCCTCTTATTCAGCTGATGGGCTCTATCCATTAACTTATATGGAGCTACCATCTGGACTTGTATAAGTTTTAAGATCACACGTGCCCTTGTCGGCAAACAAAGCCATAAATCTACATGTTAAATGCTAATTAATAGCTATTACTGTTAATTTGACATGCATTTACTGACTTCCTTTATTGTGATAGGCTGATAGCTAACTTGACAGTTTGTATGTGTGGTTAATAACAAATGGCTTTGAAAACTCTCTACCCTACCACTCTGTTAAGTAACTTGTCTGGTAGGGGAATCCTATATGATTTCAGCCAACCATCCCATATGGTCACATTGCATTATTCAATGCTGATCTAAATATGCTGGTGAATGTGAAGGCAAATAGCATGAAGAATGAGATGTAACAGCCCATGCAAAGACAAATGGTTGGAAAGAGATAACCAAGTGAAGAATTTTGCAGGGTACAAAACAAATATGAGAATGAATTGGAAACCTGGACAATTCAGAAACTTCATGAACTCCTTGTTAAGGTATGGATGCTTGATAAATTCAGGAGTTTTTTTTTGTGGTCCTTACTGGTGTGGATCTAAAATATTTTTGTGGATTAATGTTTCAGTTTCACAACAAACCAAGGTAAAAATTTTTTGGTAAGATTTGAGTGATTACTAGTTGCTAGTCATCGCAGTAACAATAAAAAATTAGCAAAATACATGGATAAAGAATGTAAATTTAAGTTGCTAATCCTCGAGGTTAATCTACATAACTTGTATAACCAATAATTGACAGTACTTGTATACAGAATTTTCAAGAAAATTCAAAGTTCTGACTTGGGGGGCCTGCTGTTTGCATGAATGGCAATTATTTTTTAGGTAAAAATTGTCTTACAAAGATAGCAAGATACATAGTGAAAGTGACAGTAAGGAAAGTAGGAGTACTAATAGATAGTTAATTACTTCCCCCTCTTTCTTTCTCAAATTATGTGTGCCCTTCTGTCTCTGTGGGACAATTCGGATGTGAATAGTTTGAATCACATAAGCTGGAATTTGTCAATTTTCATGACAAGAGAGAAGCCTCTCAGACACAGAAACATCCCCTTACATGCTACTTGGCATCTTCTCTTCTCCCATCTCTCTGATCATGTTAGGAGACCAGTCACTGATTTTGTTAAGAGCAAAATATTTGGACTTGTTATGTTACCCTCTACTGTACTAGTTCATACAGTTTCAGGATAATTTCCCTTGTCTGCATACATATAGGATGATGAGATGAAAGGGGCATTAAATTGTTAAGTACTAGAATTTTCTTCTTCTTTTTTTTTTTCTTAAATTGAAAATAATAAAAAAATCTGATCTGGTTTGAGATGTGCAAAATTTGGGCCGGTTGTATTGCCCAAAAAAGTGGGCTAATAAGCCCATCACTGCATACTGCACATGTGATTTGTTTGGGTCAATACAGATATTGCTTTAATAGCTTCTTGAAAATCTTGTACAGAATATCATGTGTTTCATTCATTTAGTGCATGGTTTTTCCCCTGTCCATTGGTTTAAAGTTTAAACTTCAAATTGACCTTAATCCTAGTCTTACCTTTGACATCATCTCTAGAAGGTCAAATTTTATTACATTGGCCACACTCACAAAATTCAACAATGGGCGGCTGGAGGCTTCTATGTTTTTTATACCACGGCTTCTAGTTTCCTCACCAGCACTTGAACCAAGGAAAGGGGGTGGAAAGATAACTGATGCAGACACTGATAGACTATTCAGCATAATCTTGCATTGTATATATATACATACATGTATGAAGCCTATAACTGATCTCATCTAAAAGGTTTTTAAAGCTATTACCTTGTCTATTTGCTTTCATGGCTTCTTTCATTTTGCTGGTGTCTGAACGTTTCCACCCACATCAGATTCAGCTAGATGTCATAGCTTATAATTCTGTATCCAGTTCAAATTCAGCAAAGTCGCTTCTCCCGAGCAAACAAGCTTCAAAAAGGAATTCAGCTTCAATTAGTGAAAGAGGTGAAGATTTTGAAGAACAAGTAGCTAAATCATTGGTCTTTGTAGACCTTGCTTGGCCTTGAATACAAATTACTTCATTTCAGTCTTATTTGACAGATCTGGTATATAGGCTTCTTTCTAATGTCAATAAGATATTTATATGCTTTGGAGTTGAGATCAAAACAATTAGAGTTAAGACTAAAACAATTAGAGTTAAGACTTTGTTTGATTGTGCTTAAGAATGTAGAAATTGAAGAAAGGTGTGATTTATTTGAGTTATAAGATTTGTTATTGGAATATGCATATATTGACTCTTTTGATATAATTCTCTTTATTCATTGACTAGTTTTTTAGAACTTTTGTAATAGTTATCAAAGTTTAAAATGACAATCTTCAGTGATCAAAGAAATAACATATTTTGATGCACAAGCACAACACACAAAATCCATGAATCACACAATCTTTGCATGATTTGATGACAAGTTCACAAGGAAATGCAGGGAACCTTGAAAATAAAATGATATCCAAATCAAGTAACAGCCATCAAATAGAAGTCCACAATCAAAGTGGTTAAAACAACAGACAGATTAAGTGGTTACAAACTAGAGCCATTAGATAAATTCCCATCAGCAAGCATGAGCATTAGGTAATACCATACTGTCATTACACAATATAGTTTTCCACAATAAAATGGCATTTTATTTCAAGATAACATCATAGTAGAGTTTGATGCTGAGCTCTCTTGACACAGATAAGCAAGATGTCAAGAATAAGCAAACTCTGGTGTATGCCCTTTTTTAGCCAGGGGGCCAGTTCATCTGTCGTCCTCCGATAACGTGCACATGAATGTGAAATACAGATTGACCTAGAACAACCATACAAGAAATATTAGGGCATTTTAAGTATATGGTTGAAAACAAGCCTTGTTTCAGTTCAAATACATTGCAAATGAATTCACTTACATCCATTTGGCCCTTCATTAATCACAACCCTGTAGCCATCATCAAGGCCTTCCTGTTTGGCAACAATCTTGGCAGTGTAGAGAAGACGACCCAGAATTTCAATGTGCCTTTCCTCGGCCTGCCACAGAAAAGACAATAAACAAAATAGTCAGCAACCATGTCTTGAAAGTTTATCACCCATATTCAGTGAATTCTTTCCTCAACTAGAAGGTAAATTCTGGAAAAAAAGAATCAGTATCAATTGTATAAAATGGCAATTCAGTTTGTTACAGGTGCATGAACATCAAACAAGTGTAACTACCTTAGAGATTCCTGTTAGGCCATCTTTGACCTTGGGAATGACCACAATATGAGTTGGAGCCTGTGGATTTATATCCCTGAATGCAAGCACCTGATTGAAAAAGATAAGGACTTGAGACCATTTACATAAGCTCAGTACAACAGTGAAAAGTAGCTATCTAGAAAAAATGCTTAGAAAACCAGTTGACAAGAATTATCTATAAAAACCCATCCTCTTAGCAGTGTAAAATGATAAAACATGTCCGAATTCCAAACTATGATCAAACAAATTGCCTGACAAACTACCATAGGCATTTTCAACATTCATTATATAAGATGGTGTACATAAGAACAAGAAAATTGTAAAGCGTGACTAGATTAGCCTTTAACAAAGATGATAATGTAAGACCAGGAACCAAGATGAAACTGAGAAGGGCAATTTCTTTTTATCAGAATTATGTAGGGAAAACAAGCTATAGTCTTCAGGTTTGAGCACATATAATTCCATATATACTTAAAAGGGATAAGAGATCAGTAAATGTACAGCTGAACTTGTGAGTACCTTATCATCCTCATAAACCACAGTTGAAGGAATCTCCTTGTTGATGATTTTATCAAATCTGCAGCAATAATTAATCTATGTAAGGTTACATTTGACTCACGAGAACACGGCAGAAAGCAGAAGACTCAATTCCAAAAAAAAAATCCTGTCTTTGGGTGTTTGATTGTTGATTTTCAAAAAGGTTCATCCATGTTTCAATCTTCACACGATAATCCATCTTGAAAGAAGAATTCAAAGAAAACATCCACATCAAAAAATTTCAAAAAGCATCAAGGAAAAAAAATTCCCTCTTTCAGGGTCTAGGGTTTACGAACAGTGCCGGAAAATTGGGGGATTTCAGCAAGTGATTCGGCAAACAAACAAACACCCATTTGAATTACGAATGCGAGAGTGAAGAAATTGAAGGAAATGAAAGGAAATAACATACATGGTGGGAGAATCGGCGGGAGGAGGGGCGGCGGCAGCGGCGAGGGCAGCGTCCTGCTCGGAAGCCATGGATGAATTCGAAGTCAAATGTGAAGTTATCACTCCTAATCTGCTCTTCACCCCATTTATAGTGCTCATTATCCCTCAATTTTTTAGAAGGCAAACTCATTACTACTTATGCAGTTATGCCATGTGACCTTTTGTCAGAAAATTAAGGGAAAATCGCAGAGAATAGCCCAAACTTTGGGGGTAATTGTAGAAAGAAGACTGAGTTTTCAAAGTTAATGCACGTTATGGCTAATATGAATTTATAGACTGGAGATAGAGGAAAACTTTAGATTAAAAATGTAAATTGGTATTAAAAAGGCTTTTGAGGATCCAAAATGTATAAATTTCAACAAGACTAAGGTAAATTTGGGCCAAGTTGAGAGTAACATAAATTGATTTAAGGAAGCTAATTAAAGCTTGCACAAATAAATAAAATTTATAGCTAGTATGATTATGACTCTTCTAAGGGTTAAAAAAACTTTCGCAAGAATTCCATCCACCCTGTTTAATGATAGAAAAAAAAACTCTCAATGTTTACATATTTCGTGATAAATGAAAAACACATTTTCACCCATTAATATTTTTTATTGTAAACTAAAACCAGGCCTAAAGTTATTTAGAACAATCTAATCAAACTTTAATTGAATGATAAGTTATAACTTGTTTGGCAATTGGAAAATAGTGAGAAAAAAAAGAGTTGAAAGGAAAGAGTGAGAAAATAAGAGATGAAATGGAGAGATTTTTATTTTTATTTGTTTTTTTTTGGTGGATTTTTTTTTATTTGTTTAGCAGCACTTTAGCTAGACCTTAATGAGAAATTATGTTTATGATTTTATTTTTATTTTTCTTATTTTGAAGATTGTATCTTTAATTTTCAATTAAATTCAACCAATTTGGTAAGATTTAATTTCTCATAACTTCACTTTAAATTTTCCTATAAAATTTTATCAATTCTTATCTTAAAATGCAACCAAATAATTAAAAAAATAATTTCTCTAACTTATCTCCCTAAAATTTTCATCAAATCCCATTATCCTCACATACCATTAGAAATTTAAAATTTTAAAAAATAAACATCATTTCCATTAAAAAACACTCTTTTAAGTTTTTATTTTGCCCCAAAACAAAAAATAATATAAAATCGGTGCCGAAATATAAGCGCAAACTTTAGCCCGGCCCAAATAAAGCCCGGCCCAGAAGTTAACCAAAGGCACCCATATAATCGAGATATTTTTCGAGGGGACCACCGACCTTAATATAGCACAAGAGGGAGAAGTACAAAGATAAGCAGTCGCAATTCCAAACCCTAAAATTGCAATCTTTCCCCTTTCCACCATCTTCGACAGTTCGACCTCCGTTGCTTATTCCTTAAACTCTTAAACCATCCATGGCGAAGAAGAGAAAGCTGACGCTCAAATCCGGCGGCGAATCCCAAAAGCAGAAGCAAAAGAAGCAAGAACAAGAAGAAGAAAACCAGCTTCTGAATCAGGTCGTTACCGAGACTAAAGAACCAGAGGAGGAGGAGGAGCTTGAAGATGAAGAGGCCGAAATCGAGGGAGAGGAGGAGGAGGAGGAGGAAGAAGAAGAAGCCGTCAAGCAGGAGGTAAACGAAGACGACGACGACGATGGCGAGCCGATTCACAAACTCCTGGAGCCGTTCAGCAAGGAGCAGCTGATCAACATCCTCGCCGAGGCGGCGGAGAAGCACGCGGAGATCGCGGCGCGTGTTCGGCGAATCGCCGACGAGGATCCCGTCCACCGGAAGATATTCGTCCACGGCCTCGGGTGGGACACCACCACCGAAACCCTACAAACCGCCTTCGCTCAGTACGGGGAGATCGAGGATTGCAAATCGGTCACCGATAAGGTCACGGGGAAATCCAAGGGCTACGGATTCATACTCTTCAAGTCGAGGAATGGCGCCAGGAAGGCTCTCGAGCAGCCGCAGAAGAAGATTGGTAGTCGAATGGCGTCTTGCCAGCTGGCCGCCGTGGGCCCCGGAACTGCTCCCGGAGCGCCTTCTTCTTCTTCCTCCCAAGCCGTGGCTGTGAATCAGCCTGTGTCGGAGTATATCCAGAGGAAGATCTATGTGAGCAACGTTGGAGCTGAATTGGATCCTCAGAAGCTCTATGCTTTCTTTGCGAAATTTGGGGAAATTGAAGAGGGGCCATTGGGATTGGATAAACAGACTGGAAAACCTAAGGGATTTTGTTTATTTGTGTACAAGACTGCGGAGAGCGCCAAGAAGGCTTTAGAGGAGCCTCACAAGAGCTTTGAAGGGCAAATCTTGCATTGTCAACAGGCAAACGATGGGCAGAAGGCAGGCAAACAGCAGTTTAACCAGCAGAGAAACTTGCAATATGGAAGGAATAATAGCAGTAACAGTAACATGAATTATGCTGGTTCAGCTGGTGGTGTAGCTCAAGGTGGACAAATGCAAATGATGGGCCAATCAGTTTCTACAATGCCATTTAACCAGGGAGCGGTTGCGGCGCCTGGTGCTTATAATCCTGCATTGAATCAGGCGCTTACTGCTTTGTTGTCTTCACAGAATGGATTAGGGTTGCAAAACTTGCTGGGTCCACTTGGGGCTAATGGAGCTGTGCAAGGAATGCAGGGTGCTTATGGGAATCAAGGTCTTAATATGGGAATGTTGGGTGGCTATGGAGCACAAACTCCTGGAATGCAGAATGCTTATACAAATCAGCAACAACAAGGCGGTGCTAGAACACAGCAAGGTAATGGCCACATGGGTGGCATGCCTCCATATACAGGTCGCTGAGACTCGTTTAGGTATACCTTCCTGCCCAAGTCCTTGAGGTCTTAGTCATTCAATTATGTTTTTGTTGTATCATTAGAATTATTCTAAGTTTGGAAATTGGAATGTTCTTGATTGACATTAGTGACATGTATGAACTGTATTAATAAAGATGCATGAGCTAATACAAAATGAAATGGACTATTGTGCTAGATCAGCTTAGAGCTTAATTTAGGTAATCTAGCTGAATGATGACAATTGGGTTTTGGTGTGACTCTATTGTCTTAAAAGTGGAAATTTTGATTTAGCTTTTTTGCTCTTCATTCTCGGGTTTTTGCTCATTGCTTAAATACACTTCTAGAGATCATTTGTGCACGGGCCACGGGGTCTATTTTCCAATCTTTTGTACCATATCTATATTTTGCAAACCTTTTTGCTTGTGCACAGGTAACTTGTGATCCCAAAGTATTTCTTGTAAGGTAATGTCTACCAAATGGGGGAGATGAAAGGATTTTTCAGAGCACTTTCTCAATGATTTATAATTGAATTTTTTTTTATGCATTACTTTTACAAGTAGCTTGGCTGGTGAATATGATGATTTTATCGATTTTTTAATGGTTTATTCATTAATGTACAGATCCTAATAGGTGTATCAGTGTTTTAATACTGCCCTGGTGATCTTCTGAAGTTTCTGGAGCCATGCAAACAAGATCTTTATGATTTCGATGTTTCAATACTAGAACGACTGCTATGTTTTGATTAATCGGAGTTGTGTTTTCCTTGCCTTTTCTTCCTTTTAAAACATTGTAATATTTTGAAGGCTTTTGAAGTTTCGAAAGTATGACGCTTTGTTGTTTGCTATAGAATGCTTACTTTTAAAATGGCTTTGGATATTTTGCTACCAGGTGCTCTTGGATTTCCTCATTTCTGATGCCCTTATTTGATTCATTTCTGGGATCTTCATAAACATTTGTTGTTTGATAACCTTTTCACATGATTATCCAGCAAATGAACTATTAGCAATTTCACTGGTGTTACATTAAATGCTGTAATACTCTATCAGATCTTGTGCATGTATTTGGTTCATGAAGGATTACTGCTGTTTGATTGTTTATATCTTAGTTTATTAAAATGGAACACAAATTAGGGTTCATTCTCTTTTGTTTAAAAAATGTTTCCATTGGCTTTATAATGACATACAATTAGTAGTTACAGATAGATACTGATGTGTGCTTAAGGCATTTGAAAAGGAATAAATGATGGATTGGAAATATGTATAATTCTGGTTATGCACTCTCCTAATGGTAAAGCTGCATACTGGTGGTTTGGAATGTGCTGATGTTGCAAGGTCATTAGACAAGCTTTAGGGAGCTTTCTTTCTTGACGAACTTTGCCACAGATGTAATTTGATGTGGGTTAGTGTATTGTTTGTTTTCCAACCGAGTGTTGGCTGTGAATGTGTTTGAATTAAACTCTATACTACATAGTTAAATAAAATATAACATAAAAATAAAGCTTATGTTAAATTCATGCTATGCCAGAGCTGAACAGTTAACCTTCATACATGTAAACAGCTTTCTAGTAACAAAAATTAATTTGGTTCATATATAGTTCAGTGAGAAGATTGATGTTTACACGATGAAACATGTGAATTTTGGCAAGCTGAAATTCGGATAAAAATTACATATTAAGTGGTTGGACTATTCAATGAAGACA
Source organism: Fallopia convolvulus (assembly GCA_964016875.1). Classification (NCBI taxonomy): domain Eukaryota; kingdom Viridiplantae; phylum Streptophyta; class Magnoliopsida; order Caryophyllales; family Polygonaceae; genus Fallopia; species Fallopia convolvulus. The sequence continues at coordinate 45,167,433 of OZ024737.1, forward strand.
TGTCAATCACACTGTTTATCTCACACTCAATCGCATCACAAATTTGCTTTGATGAAGCTCTATTTTCCTAGTCTCTCACCTCCTAAACTTACTATAGTGAATACAAAAGACACGTGATAATAAAGATTGTAAATTGGTCTAGTGGGATGAGGTGCTAGGCTCCTTAAGAGGTTTGAAGTTCGAATCTTCTTGGCGGCGTGTATGGAAAAAATTGAATTAGGAGGGTCACCTCCAGCAATGGACCTCTGCAGTATCTGGTTCAAACAGATCGGTCCCGACTAATCGAATCGAGAGAGATCAAAAAATAAAGATTGTTAATTGATCATTATAAATTTAGAAATAAAAACGTACAACACCTTGTTCGTATCTTAAGGCAAAAACACATTTGGGCATTAATAAAGCAACCTTCCAAGAACAACCCTAGCTAAAACGACAATAGTTGTACATAGTTGCAATGCCTTCGGTCCTTGACATAGTAGACCTTCCCATTATCATCATGCTCAAGAGTGTATGACAAAGCGTGGCTCTCTCTCGGTTCATAAAGAACATGCTTGGCTTGAAAACATAGCCATTCCATCTGTTCATAAAGAACATGCTTGGCTCGAAAACATAGCCATTCCAAGGACAATACGAATATACGATGATGTCTTGTCAATCTCAATATCCTTCCCAAAAGGATAACATACTTCAACACCGTGATGTTGGACAACATGTTTTCCAAAATCACCACGAGATCTTAATAGTCGGGTTTGGAGAGCTTTTTCAAAGATTGAAGCTTAGCCATAATCCTCCATCACCCAGAGCCCCATACTTATTATCATCATCACTACGAACATGCCCCTGTATAAATGTAGCTCTATGGGGAAATCTAAGCAACGATTGATTTCTCGGGGGAGCTCCATCGCTGTGAACTTTTCTCACTTGCATCCAAACACCAAGAGCATGAGCGTCCCGGTTTCGAATCTGTCTATGATCCAATGAATGGATTATGGATCCCTTTGAAAAACAACCACTGCGATAATGACATATACAAACCCTTATAGCTCAACTGGTTTGTCTATGGCCGCTTAGTTTCCTGTCTAGGAATGGCAAAACAATTAGTAGTTATAGATGGATACTGATGTGTGCTTAAGGCACTTGAAAAGGAATACTGATGTGTGCTTAAGGCACTTAAATGGCCAATCTAATTCGATTTAGTGTAACTTAATGTTGAACAAGTTAACACAAATGCACCCTAAAATCTCTCTTACACACTCCCTACAATTTCAATAACATCAGCTATGGGTACATTTTTACAAAGCAATGGGTATCATTTTGAAACCCCATTTTTACCTCCTAAGCTTGCTATCTTCTTACTTTGTGAGTTCTTCCTTCTCCGAACCCGAACCCAGGCTAAACCCAGCAGAGCTCACATCTAGATCCCGGTCCCGTTGGTCAAGCGAAGCTCGTTTAGGAGAAATCCCTCCAGAGGACGAGTCATCAAGCTTTAACTTCTTGCGTGGCGATGGAGTGTGTGCAGAGGCGTCTGGCGTTGAAGGAGAATCCGATTGCTTAAACGCGTCCTTGTCATCATCAGCTAATTGCAATGTCTCGGAAGCGTTTAGCATGCTACTTAGTTTCTGTTGCTCATCTATGATTTTCTGTAAATACTTTCCCTGTGCTTCTATCCTCATTTGTAGCTGTTTTTGTACCTATAAACATGCAATCCCAATCAACCGTCTCCAGCATTATACAAGAAAATTAGGGCTGTTCACAGTTCAGAAAAAAATCACACGAAAAAAAACCACTGATTGAAAGTTTGAAACCAAGCTTATTCGGATCGGATTTCGGTACACAAGAAATTAGGGTATTTGGTACACCAAATTCCGATTTTCGGTTCTGTTCATTTTAGCCCGATGAACGGCCCTACAAGAAATGGCTTTTCTACATGTCTTACATAAACCAAGTTCATGTATTACACAAATGAAGCTAGAGAGACTAACCTCAAGCTGTTCGTGAAGACGCTTTTGAACCTCCATCTGCATTCTGAGTGCATCATTAGTCTCTATTCCCCTAAATAAAGATGTTGCGTAATTGTAAGTTGAGTTTTGAAGCTTGTTGATATGAGTACACAGAAATGTATCAGTACTGGTTTGAATAAATGCATATAAGGAGAAGTGACTCACTGCACAGAATTCATGGCACAACTAATGTCTCCAGAGCCCTTCTTCTCGTCTTTAGAACCTAAAATCCAATGTCATCAGTTAACTTACCACAGGTCCACAGGTTACCAAATGAACAAGATTTGTTCAAAAAGACAATTAGGAACTTATTTATTTTAGGTTTAAAAGTAATGGAAACCTTACCATCGGTTGGAGACTCCGGCAGATACTTTGCTAGGCGGTATTTCTACATACGAAAAGATTAGCTGAAATTAGTTTTGCAGATGAAAATATTACACTATGAAATGATGTGGTGACATAAAGACTAGAAATCGTGCTTCGGAAACAAACCTGTAAATGACTTTTAACATGATAGATGGTCAATCCAGATACACCCATCACTCTTAGAACTCCTTTTGGTGTCGCCCCTATAATAATAATAAAGCCTTGTATAAATGAGGATTCTATGTTGAAAAGTATCAAATGAAACCCTCATATTCTCTTACGTAACCCCAAATTACAGCTACAAGAACTCTATGTTGAAAAGTAACCTACTAATGAAATGAGGATTCTTTTTTTTTTTTTGGTAGAAGAATGAAATGAGGATTCCAAATTGCGTAATGCTCATCAAATCAACAAAAGAGACTTACTATCGGGTCCACCCAGTTGAGCAATGGCATCCACAAAACGCTCGTGCAGCTCAGCTGTCCACCTTAAACGTTGCTTCCCGTTGCCTCCTGAAGGAGTTGGGTTATTCACAGACGAACCTCCCACCGCCCCGGAATTAGTAGCTTGTTCATTGCCTTGATACATCTCAGCAACACTGCAAAATTCCAAGCAGAATATAAGGTAAACCATTAGGCCTTCAAAAAATTTACTTTCAAGTTGCTTATGAATCTCTAGCATCATTTAAGAAGCCAAAAATATGAATAGTCTAGAAAAGTTAGGATTTGTATTTGGCACTATCAATCTACAAGTTCATTTAACCATTTCCATACACAAACAATCACATACCCCAGCTAAGTGCTGATAATTTCTCACATTTTCATCAAATTTTGACAACAAGTGCTCTTCTTGCACTTCCAAAGCAAAATGCAACATCAACAATCCTTCATTTCATATGAAAGCACAGAAATTGAACTTCAATTCAGTTCAATGATCATACATCATTCTAACACAAACTATAAACAGCGATTTCAATAGTGCTTGTGTACAGATCAGCTAAAGTTACAATCTTAAAAGTTCATTCCTTCCACCAGAATCCCCAAGCAGACAGATGATCAGAAAGAAGATACAAATAAACCCATCAATTTCAAAGTACAAATTTCCAAATATCACACTATTGTAGCACCACAATCCCTCAAAATTCATAGGGTTACCAATCTCCAAACAACTCTAGATAGAACTAATCCAATTCAGGCATCAACACAAATCAAAAATGTTTTTCAATCAGAAAACTACACAATAAAAAATCCAATTAGAAGATGGAGTTCAACTTACCGTGAACCCAGATCGAAATTGGATGAATTAACCCACCCTCAGAGGATGAAATCGTATATAAGTAGAAAAGGCGTATCTTATTCTAACCAAACGACTCAAAGTTGCTCACTTTCCTCGCTGAACTACAACAAATTGCACACAGAATGAGAAAACCCAGCTCGAAGTAATCAATCGGAGACGAGGAAATCAAGGGATTGAAAAGGGCGGAAAATGGGGGAGATTTGGGATGAGACAGATCGAGAATCTGAAGCAAGATAGATGGCGTGAAAGAGGGTGGCATTTAAGATTTAACCCAGATTCCCCCTTTCTTCTTCTTCTCCGGCTTTTCTTCTGGGTGATTAGATTAGATTGGTTTTTACGGGTCTTCCCCTCTGGAAATTCGGAGAAGTTATTCTCTCTTTACAAATTTTTTTAATAAAATTTTCGATTATTGTTCATGTGGGTTCCCTTTTTACATCTTCTTGTGCTATATGACCGTTGTTTGGTTGACAACTCAGCCCGGATTGTAGTTTTGACCGAGTCATATCCTATGAATTTTTTTTTGGATTTTCCTATATTTTTTTTTAAAATACAATATTTTTTAAAAAAATATACTACTATGAAAGATGAAGGACTTAGATACAAATATTTTTTTGTCTTAGGTATTGTCCGTAGGAGTTGAAACGGAAATCACATATACTATCATGAAATCTTTAACAGATTGACTAGATGTCCGAAGACAAATACAATTATCTTTGATATAAGGAATATGAAGGACTTCAACAGTTCAATTCTTTAATTGTAGAACACATCAAGTGAGAGTCACTCTTACAATAATCGGACAATTTACATGCTAAGTCAATAAAGTTCAGCAAAAAAGATACATTTGACTCCTTAATAGGCCCATTATATGGTGTCAATCATGGCTAGCAAATGACATACACTTGGTTACAAAATTGCTAGCTTTTTTACAATGTCAAGGATGAGAATGCCAATGGATTATAGATATGTCATGTAGTCTTTTGTAGTTATGTTATGTTCTAGACATACCCCCTATGTTATTTCTTTCCTTAAGGTAGTACATTACATAAGCTGTGATTTAGGTATACTTACAATTCTGGGACCAATTACATTGCACCATTCTTACAATATGTATATTAAGCTATTAGCTTCAATGTACCAATTTATGCATCATAATACTACCTTAAGTACAAAAATCACCCTATGATCCAAGATCACCCGTCGTTAATGGAATTCACAACACTATATTGTAAGTACAAAAATTTTTGGATGTTGTCAAGTGTCAACATAACTACTAAGTAATTCACTTGTTCATACACCCATACTCGATATCACTCAAACCCATATCACTTTGATATTACAACAAGCATTAGTTTAATGTCGATATCAGCATATAACAAATACAAGATATGGGTATGATCACCTGAACAAATATAGCCATAGAATTGGCGCACAGTTGACCAAGCTGAGGTTACCATAGTTTTATGATTTCGTGTATCATTTAAGTTAACTGCACTATTTTCCTTGTACACGTGCATTTCGGTTCAATCTTCCATCACTGTTCACTATGTTATGTGCAAATATATATAGCTCCCAACATTATTGTAAGTAACAATGCAATTGTGCTCTGAACAACCATGACAACAAGCATCAGTAAATGCAGCTTGCAATGCCAGTTTGGAAGGTTTAAATGTCCCAAAAGAGAATCTCAAAATCCCTTCAAATCTTGCTCTCTTGGCTTTGGAGATTGGACTTGCAAACAAACAATTACTATAAAAGAAGCAACTTGAAACTCTAGGGCACAAACAGCCAAACATTGGCATGTGCCATGGTGGTTTCTCCCATTTATCACTTTATGATTTGGCCAACTCGTTATATAAAATGAGTTTATATATATATATAGTTGTTCTCTGTTAAAAGTGTTTATTAATTCGACTTTTTTAATCTATGTTCGTTAAAATTCTTAAAATAGAAATAATTTATTAAATTAGTCCAAATTTATGAAGTTCAAATTATCATACTACAAGCTATCTATTTACACACACATGTATTACACATATTATGTATGAACAAGTGTATAATGGAGGAAAATTTGTACAAGGTGAATTATTCACCTTCTTCACCTCCTTATTTCCATGCATAAATCATGGAGATTTACCAAAGTTTTACCCCACTCTTGGCCTATAAATATGGCCATCATCCATTGTAAAACTTGCACCAAAGTAGAGTAAGAAATACACTCTCTAAAGTTCTTACTCACCCTCCCTCTCTTCTAATGATCTAAAAGTCCTCATAAAGTTTGTTTAAGTGTTTTCCCAAAAGTTAAAGTGATCTTGCTTTTATAAATCTTTTCATAACACGTTATCAGCACGAGTCTCTAATTACCAATTGAGCTTCACTAATCACCAAGGTACAAATTCTATCTCTTTCTAATCTTAATCATACAACAAGTTTATTTCCTAAAACTGTTTTTGAGGAGTATGCTCTGTAGTTGCCCGATTTGGGATCTTCTACATCAGAAACTCGTTTTTCTTCCTAGATTTGAAACGATTTCTTACCAAAAATAAATCATGCTTTTGGATATGTAAAAGATACAAACAAAATATTACATTTGCTTACCTTTAAACCGATTTCTCCTTCGAAAATCTTCAACTTCACCACTTGGATTGGAAGTAAGTTTTAACCAAAATAATTATGAGCATGATGTTGGTAATCACAATAAGAACAAGGCAAAGGAAAAGCTCAACCAAAAATCTCCTATTACCGGCTCTAAGACGACGCATAATCTCGTCGTCGGCCATGGAGAATGTCGAAAGAAAAATTTGGTAAAGGTGGTCGAATATGGAGGTGGAGGAAGGAGATAAGGTCGGAAGTGAAAAAGTGAAAAGGGGGATGAAGGGAATCGGACTTTAAGGACCTCGGACTCTAAGGACTTTAATGACTTCGGACTCTAATAACTTTAAGGACTTTAAAAACTTTTAAATTCCCGTTATATAATTTTCTTTCATTTCATATGATCTCTTACTTTTGTCTTACGTTATTGTCTATGCCTATATCTATATTGATTACTTCTCTGACTCACGCAATCTTTCTTTATGCATTCCGAATATATCATCTACATGCATATATTTATTATTTGATATGACATGTCCTTCAATCGTCTTAGACACGACTCATGTATTATATTATTGATTATGTTAACCTTTAATTTGCATATCTTTATATGTAGCAACTAATGGCAAACATTGCTAAAAGGGAGTTTGATATCCTTGACCTATCGGGCCAGAAATACCTCGAATGGAGGGTAGATGCCGTGGCTCACCTCAAGGCAAATGGCCTTGAGGAAACAATTGTGGCAAACAATAGTGCCACCCCACAGGAAAAGGCGAAAACCATTGTGTTCCTCCGTCACCACATTCATGAGAGTCTCAAAACTGAGTACTTATTTGTGGAGGATCCTAGAGAATTGTGGGAGAGCCTGAATGAGCGCTATGCTCACCAAAATGAAGTTTTGCTCCCACAAGCAACACATGAGTGGAACACTATAAGGTTCCAGGACTTTAAGTCCATCACTGAGTACAACAGTGCTATCCACAGGATCACTTCTCAATTGAGACTATGTGGTAAAACGATCACTCAGGAAGAGATGTTGGAGAAAACTTTCTCCACTATGCATGCTTCAAACATATTATTGCAACAACAATATAGAGAAAGAAATTTCAAAAGATATTCTGACTTGTTGAAAGTATTGTTGGTTGCTGAAAAGAATAATGAGCTCCTAATGAAAAACCACAACCTAAGGCCTACTGGCTCAACAGCTGCCCCAGAAGCAAATGCTATGAACAAAGCGTTCCATGATAGGAACGACAATGAACGTGGACAACAATCACGCCGTAACAATGGGCGTGGACGAGGTCGTGGTAACTATAGGAGCCGTGGTGGCCGTGGTGGTCATGGTGGCCATGGGCGTGGCCGAGTCTACAACAAAAGCCACGATAATCACCGTGAGAACCATGAATACAAGGGGGATGTGAAGCAAAAGGTCTAGACGGGTCTATCAGGATCCTCCTAGAAATCCAAATCAACATGCTACAGATGTGGCGTGACAGGTCACTGGTCAAAGGTATGCCGCACAGCTCCGCACCTAGTGAAGCTATACCAAGTTGAAAAGAATAAAGAAAGGGCTACCGAGACCAACTACATCGATAATAACGATGTGGATGGGTCACCAGTGACTAGTTTGGATGTTAATGACTTTCTCAACCTTGAGAATGATGATGGCTATGCCTTAGGAGCTTAAATGAAAAGCACGAGCCCCTAAATATCTCTACTATCTCCCATGCTATTTTATAATACTTGCAATGTCTTTTATATCTCATGCTTTAACCTTTATCTCGTAAGGATTTGTGTAATAGGCTTTGAACTTGTGTAATAGAATTATCCTTATATAATATATGAAGCTTGTATTGATGTCTTAATCTCTTTCTCTTTATATTTATAGAAAAACATGGACTCACCTAAAGTGAAACCCAATGGGAAGGAGCAATGTCTTTTGGACAGTGCAACAACACACACCATCTTAAGGAGTAAAGAATACTTTACCCAATTAAGAGCCTTTAAAGGCAATGTCACTACAATATCCGGTGTGTCAAAACTCATCGAAGGCTCTGGAAGAGCTGTCATTCTACTCCCAAAGGGAACGAAGTTAGTAATAAATGACGCACTATATTCGAGTAAATCTCGAAGAAATTTACTAAGCTTTAAAGATGTGCGTCTAAATGGGTTTCATATGGAAACCATGAATGAAAATGGGAAAGAATACTTGTGCATCATAAAACATGAATCTGGCCATAAACAGATTCTCGAAAGGATGCCAACGCAAACCTCCGGATTATATCATACATACATTTATCCGTTTGAGGTCAATGCAATGTTTAACAAAAGGTCATATGACCAAACTACATTCACATTATGGCATGATCGATTGGGTCATCCAGGGGCAGTAATGATGCACAAAATCATAAAGAGCTCACTTGGACATACATTAAAGAACATTAAGGTTCTTCCGTCCAGTGATTTTAATTGCACTGCTTGCTCACTTGGAAAGCTAATTATCAGGCCTTCTAAAAACAAGATTGCAAGTGAAAATCCTGCATTCTTAGAAAGAATCCAAGGAGATATATGTGGGCCAATTGCTCCACCATGTGGACCATTCCGATACTTTATGGTGCTAATTGATGCATCTACACGTTGGTCACATGTAAGCCTACTATCAACAAGAAATATTGCATTTGCTAAACTCCTTGCCCAAATAATCCGATTGAGGGCCCAATTTCCGGATTATACAATAAAGAAAATTCGGCTCGATAATGCAGGAGAATTTACATCTCAAACATTCAATGACTATTGTATGTCAATTGGGCTTGATATAGAGCATCCAGTGGCTCATGTTCACACACAAAATGGTCTCGCTGAATCATTGATAAAGCGATTGCAATTAATTGCCAGACCATTATTGATGAAATCAAAATTACCACCATCGGCATGGGGACATGCAATATTACATGCAACAACCTTAATTCGATTAAGGCCAAGTGCAAACCATGAACATTCCCCTATGCAACTTGTGTCCGGTAAAGAGCCAAATATTTCACATCTAAAAATATTTGGATGTGCGGTTTATGTCCCTATTGCTCCACCTCAGCGCACAAAGATGGGACCCCAAAGGAGATTGGGAATTTATGTTGGTTTTGAGTCTCCCTCGATAATCAAATATCTTGAACCAACAACTGGTGATTTATTTACAGCAAGATTTGCTGATTGCCATTTTGATGAAAATACATTCCCAGCCTTAGGGGGAGAAAAGAAAAATGGGGACCCACATGTGAAAGAAATCACATGGAATGCAACCGCATTATCCCATCTTGATCCAAGAACAAAAATGTGTGAACAAGAAGTACAACGGATCATTCATTTGCAAAATGTAGCAAATCAGTTACCAGATGCATTTACTGATACACAGAAGGTAACTAAATCACATATACTTGCAGCAAATGCTCCAGCAAGAATTGAAATACCCAATGGATTGCCAGATGCATCCATCGCAAGCGAGTCTACAACACGCCGAAAGCGTGGTAGACCATTAGGCTCAAAAGATTTGAAACCGAGAAAGGCAAGAAGCCAAAAGGGTATAGCAGGAGAAGCCACAATGGATCATGAGAATGATGGTAAAGGCAAAGATATTGAAAATGAGAATACCTCAACAGAGGATGATATTCTAGACAAGAATAATGATATCGACAATTTTGAGATTTCCATAAACTATGTGTCCACATGCACACAATGGAACCGAAAAGATGTAATTGTCGATGATATATTTGCCTACTCAGTGGCTAGTAATATTGTAATTGAAGATGATGATTTTGAGCCAAAATCGGTCGATGAATGTCGACGAAGAAATGATTGGCCAAAATGGAAAGAGGCTATTCAGGCAGAACTAAAATCGCTTGAAAAGCGAGAGGTCTTTGGACCAGTAGTTCATACACCAAATGGTGTGAAACCAGTCGGCTATAAATGGGTTTTTGTACGTAAAAGAAATGAGAAAAACGAAATTGTAAGATATAAAGCAAGGCTTGTAGCACAAGGTTTTTCTCAGATCCATGGAATTGATTATGAAGAAACATACTCTCCAGTAGTTGATGCAACTACGTTGAGATTCCTAATTGGACTGACTGTCTTTGAAAGGTTACAAATGCGCCTCATGGATGTCGTTACAGCATATTTATATGGATCACTTGATACAGACATCTACATGAGAGTCCCCGAAGGACTCAAGCTGCCTGAGGCCAATAATTGTGGACCTCGAGAAATGTTTTCCATAAAATTGAGGAGGTCATTGTATGGGCTAAAACAATCTGGACGAATGTGGTACAATCGCCTCAGTGAATACCTCATGAAAGAGGGATACAAGAACGACACCGTTTGTCCATGTGTTTTCATCAAGCGATCCGAAAAGGGATTCGCTATTATCGCAGTTTATGTTGACGATTTAAACATCGTCGGAACTCCAAATGAGCTTCAAGATACTGCGAAATATTTGATGAAAGAATTCGAGATGAAAGATCTCGGACAAACAAAGCTTTGTCTTGGCTTACAAATTGAGCACTTAAGGGATGGAATCTTTATCCATCAGTCTAATTACACCGAGAAAGTTCTTAAGAGATTTTACATGGACAAAGCACACCCTTTGAGCTCTCCAATGGAAGTTCGATCCCTCAATGTAGAAAAGGATCAATTTCGTCCCCGAGAAGAGGACGAAGAGGTTCTTGGTCCTGAGGTACCATATTTAAGTGCAATTGGTGCTTTAATGTACTTAACTAACAATACAAGACCAGATATTGCTTTTGCAGTAAATTTGTTGTCCAGGTATAGCACTACACCCACAAGGAGGCATTGGAACGGGATCAAACATGTATTCCGCTATCTCCGAGGCACACATGATCTTGGGTTGTATTATCGTAACCAAAGGGATGCGACCTTAATTGGATATGCAGATGCAGGGTACTTGTCTGACCCACACAAAGCCAAATCTCAAAATGGCTATGTGTTCACATACGGAGGCACTGCCATCTCTTGGAGATCAACGAAGCAGACTGTGACTGCCACATCATCAAATCAAGCAGAATTGATTGCACTATATGAGGCAGGAAGAGAATGTGTGTCCCTTCGAGCAATGATTCAATTCATCCAGAAAGAAAGTGGAATGAAGCCAATCACCGATGATCCAACGATATTATATGAGGACAACTCAGCATGTGTTGCTCAGATGAAGAAGGGCTACATCAAAGGAGACCGCACAAAGCACATATCTCCAAAATTCTTCTCCACTCGTGAATTGGAAGAAGCTGGTGAAGTGGACATCCAACAAATTCGATCAAATGACAATTTGGCTGACTTGTTCACAAAGTCTTTAATCCCCAAGAAATTTGGAGAACTGGTATCCAGAATTGGAATGTGCAGACTTCGAGACATATGTTGAAGTCAGGGGGAGTATCATACGCGCTGCACTCTTTTTCCCTTCGATCAAGTTTTTTATCCCACTGGGTTTTGCTTGACAAGGTTTTTAATGAGGCAGCATCAAGGCGTACAATGGGATCAATGGTTGCACTCTTTTTCCCTTCGTTCAGGTTTTTATCCCACTCGGTTTTTCCTGACAAGGTTTTTAATGAGGCACCGTCTACCCATATCCTACTCCATGAAAAGAAGGTGAATATTCAAGGGGGAGTGTTATGAAGTCCAAATTATCATACTACAAGCTATCTATTTACACACACATGTATTACACATATTATGTATGAACAAGTGTATAATGGAGGAAAATTTGTACAAGGTGAATTATTCACCTTCTTCACCTCCTTATTTCCATGCATAAATCATGGAGATTTACCAAAGTTTTACCCCACTCTTGGCCTATAAATATGGCCATCATCCATTGTAAAACTTGCACCAAAGTAGAGTAAGAAATACACTCTCTAAAGTTCTTACTCACCCTCCCTCTCTTCTAATGATCTAAAAGTTCTCATAAAGTTTGTTTAAGTGTTTTTCCAAAAGTTAAAGTGATCTTGCTTTCATAAATCTTTTCATAACAATACGGTATTTATTGAAAATTATTCACTTTTTTACAAAGGGTTTATTATTTTTTTTTATAGGATTTAAGTTTTTTAAAATGAAAAATTTAACCTATATCTTTTAAGACATAGGATATAAAAATTGTTATTAATTTATGATTTTTGTTGGTTAGTTTGTTTGAAAGGAAAACGTAAAGTTATTGACATGATTTTTTTTATTAAACAATTTGTGTGTGCCATCAAGGTTGACACTATATCCCATCTTCCTACAAGTTTGTGCATTCATTGACAACTTTTGTATGATGTGAGATTTTGAGAATATTAGACCTTCCCTAACTTTGATTTAATTAGAATATATTCCCCACTTTGATTTTTTGTTATTTGATTGTTTGGTGGCTTGTTTGCCCTCTCTCTTGTCGGGTTGTTCGGCTGTCGACTTTTTTGGCCTCTCGATTTATCAAATATGTCTGGTACATCGAAATCTTTCCTTATCCAAAAAAGAATATATTCCCCACTTTCAAAAAAGATAAAATTTGGAGAACAAGCTCACAAGAATTAAAGGTATATAAATATTTTAAAAAATAAAATTATAGATTCTTTTAGGGTAAAATGACTAGACCAAATCTGACCCGAAATAACCTGACCTGACTTAATTAGACTCAAATTCGATTTGTCTGACCCATGTCTATTTCTATTATAAGATGCATATTTAAAAAAAAAACAATTCTTGTAATAATGCATAAATGAATCAGATTCCAATATTCCAATTCCTTGGCCACAAACTGCCCACTTTCTATAACAGCTATTTATTATCATATTTTAATAGTAGTAATAATCAAGTACATATATATGTAGAAAGATAATCCGTACAATTAAGAGGAGTAATCAATAGGATTGAAGGAGTCTAAACAAAATAATAGAGAGAGATAACCTTAGTTTTTGTAAAAAGCCCTTTTTTAGAAAAATCTTTAGTTTTGTAATTCGTGAAGTCCGATTGATTTGGAAAACTTACACATGTGACATGTTAGCCAATTAGCAAGATATCAAATTTTGAATACTCAACATAGACCAATTATCATTCAAGAGCTTAAAAAAAGAAGATTGATTGATTAAGAGGAAGGTGACATAAGATTATGGGAATAAACAGAGTGTTTCCACAATGTTGGCATCTTGGTGATCTTAATTACTCTTTGTTTTCTTACACTTCAGCAAATGGGTCCCCACTAATTCCGCCATTTTTAAACCTTATTTATACCAACTAAGATCTGATTCTACGCCGTCTCAATCTGTAAAAGTTGCGCTTAATGTTTAATTTTGTAGTCCCATTCCTTCTTTAAGAGTTAAGACACATCTTGTTTTTGATTCTCTCCTGAATATTCCTTGATTCCTATAAATATTCTTCAGGTGTGCATAATCATGTTTAAGAGACTTAATTAATCTCAGTTCTGAAGATTTTTTGTCTAAAAATCTTCTCTTTTGTTGTCTATTTCTGGCATCTCTTCTTGGGTAAGTAATTTTTTTTGTTCTGAAGTTTATCTTTACAGCCATTTTCATTCTTTCTGGATATTTTTATATTCAGTGCACTGGGCTGCATTCAATTAATGTCCTGAGTAAAGCTGTTTCAGAAAGAGAAAACTTTATCTGTCTTGTTGTTTCAGATAACCAAAAAAAAAAAGATTGAAACTTTATCAATTATCTCTATCAAAATGCTTTGATTTCGCACTCTATCCCCAGTGAGCTTTTCCCCTTTCCTTGTAACGAGTTAAATTAGCTTTTGATTGAGTGAAACTTTGAGTTTCAGATTCTGGGCTATCCATGGTTGCTCTTTCAAAAGAGTTTCCACTTCCTTGAAAGGTGTATTCTTTTGTGAGTAATCTGATTACATTCTGCTGCAAGTTTGATTTTGGGTTGCAAAATTAGGGTTTTTTGTTGTTCTCAAGGGAAAAGGGCTAATTGATTTAGGGTTTAGGGTTTTGCTGGTGTTCTTGAATGCTTACACAAGCAGCAATAATGGGATCTGAGGTTGTTGGTCACTCACTCTCAAGACAAGGCTCATTGTATGACCTTACACTTGATGAGGTTCAAAACCAATTAGGAAATCTTGGGAAGCCACTGGGTAGTATGAATCTAGACGAGTTACTAAGAACAGTTTGGACAGCAGAAGCCATTGATAGTAATCAAGCTTCTGGTCCAGCTGCTCAGCTTGTTCATGGGAATAGGGAGCTTAGTAAGAAGACAGTTGAAGAGGTTTGGAGGGAGATTCAGCTAGAAAAAAGGAATAGAAATAATAATAGTACACTTGGTGAGATGACTTTGGAGGAGTTCTTGGCTCAAGCTGGGGTTTCTGTTGAGAAAGATGGGATTGATCCGAATTCGGGTCAGAGTAGTCACTGGATTCAATACCAAATGCTTCCACAGAATCAAAGGAATAGCGTTGTTTCGGTTTTTATGCCAAACCAGCATGTTATGCAGCAACAACAGCCTGTGGTTGTGAATAGAGGGCAGTTGGTGGATTCAGTGTACTCGGATTCATCAATGTCGCCTTCTAACGCGTTTGGGAGGAAGAGGGTGGCTCCTGGTGATGTGGTGGAGAAGACGGTTGAGAGGAGGCAGAAGAGGATGATCAAGAACCGGGAATCTGCTGCGCGTTCGCGCGCTAGGAGACAGGTTGAAAGATTTGAACTTTTGAACTTGTGATTTTTATGTGTTGCCTCTGTTCATATATGATTGTCAGTTTGACTCTTTAATCTTGTTAGAAAATGTATCTGTTGACTCTTTTGATGCAAATTTTCTATATCCATTGGCTAGAAATGAGGTGGGTGCCTGGGTGGTTAATAATTTATAGGAAAAAGTTTGTAGTGCTGTAGAATTTTTAAATAGTTGTGTCAAGTATAAAATGGCAATCTTGAACAAAGGCAGTATAAAAGATCTGGTTTCATTGGATTTGTTTTGAAATTGAAATTTGTATTTGGAGTTTAGGCTTATACTCAGGAATTGGAGAACAAAGTGGAGAGACTGGAAGAGGAAAATAGGAGGCTGAAAAGACTCAAGGTAAAGTTCTGTAGCTCAGTTTTATTGCTCAACCTCTATGATGGTAATGGAAAATGGACATTGTTTTCTGCTGGAGATTTATTGTACTTGTGCTTCAATAACCAATTTTGTGCTCTATGCATGATCCTTTGAGCATCATTCTACCTTACAATTTTGCTGTCCAAAACATAAAAAACTTTCTGAATTCTTCCAAGAATTTTTATTTGTACTCATACTTGAATACCCCTTTAATTTACTGCTGTGTTATCAGAATGAATGGTTGATTTAGAGTTTCCTGAATCCTGATAGCTTTTACAAATCCATATATGCTCTTGATGAATGCCAAAAAAATAATAGATTGATCTTGTGAATTTGCTGTCATTAATCTTCATTGGGTGACTAACTCATTTTTTTAGAAGCTCAGAGCTTGCTGTCTTAAATTTTTCTAGTTCATCATCTTCTGTAAGCTACATATTAATTTATTTTTTCTTGGCAGGAAGTGGAGCAAGTCCTACCAACTGCGCCGCCTCCAGAGCCCAAGTTCCAACTGCGTCGCACTAGCTCATCTCCTCTCTAGCCATGAAAATTGAAAACGCCATCTTATCATTCCGTTGTAATATTTCCTTCAATCCTTTAGATTGCAGTTTCCTTCTTGTGCTGAAGCCTCTCTACTCCACTTGTACTTCCTCAATTGTACATCTCTCACTGCATTCCTATTTCTTAGTTTTCAAGACTTGCACAAAATCTCAGTCCTGATCTACAAAGCCTGATTGTTATAATATGTTCTGAGGAAGGTATATTGTTGCAAGATGAAGTCTTTTTTTCCTTTCTTTTCTGAAAATTTGCAAGATGAACTCTTTGTTATTGCAGGGTAGACAACATATGTATGTCAACTGAACTTAGGTTGTTTAACTCAATTTGAATCATCAACTTTCTTTGGAAAGATTTTCCTTGTACATGCAAGTTTGAATGATGGTTTGTTTTTTTTCTTTTGCTGTTGAATGTTGCATACATAGGCTGATTCTGATGTATCTGGAATCCAAGTTTTGAATGCATCAGCCTTTGATTCTATCAGCTAGATAAGGTAACATTTGCTGAATGTTTGAGGCATTTTTGTAATGTGTACATGGATACAATAGCAATCTGAAACAATGTTAATGTGTGGATGGATAGATACACAACAGAAAGACATACAAACTAATAAAGGAATGTATTGTGATTTGTGAAGGATATCATAGTACTTTCTAGCAAATTTTGAACAAACACCCATTCAAAAACTCAAATGGCTTCAATGAATTGTGTTCACAACTCACAAGTCACACCTCATGGTATTTGAAGGATATTTTTATCCTATGCTTTTAAGACACATTGTAAAAAAAATCGTTTGAACTATTATGAACTCGGATTACCCTTGCAAAATGCAAATGGTGTTACAATCCATGAGAACAAATTTGTAATCTTAAGTCATTTCAACCTAAATTTGTAATCTTAAGTGCCTAAATAAGAGTTAGATTGATATAGTTGCAAGTTGCAACTAACTTTTTGTTGGACATGTTATGTAAATTGACAGTCTATTCATCATCGAATAAGAGATCAATATTTAATAATGAGAGACGTAAAGCAGCATTGACCGATTGAACCAGATAAGCCATAAGGCAAAAAAAAAATAGCTTTGTAGATTGTTGTAGTGAATTAGGTTTACTCTAAAAACAAAAAGCATGATGAACTTTATTTGTTGGACACAAAAGTACAATAATTTCAAATTAGACATGGTTTGTTGTGTTGTATGATTGGAATCTACTCCACCACACCAACCATTTTTTTCCCTCTTTTTTGTTTTGATCTTTTGTTTTTTCATATGTGATGATGAATAATGATGCAAAACTTGGTCAAATTCTATTATAAAGTCAACAAAATTATTACTAAACGATAAGAAAAGAAACCTTTATTTTTCCAACTTTTAAGCCATAAAACCCCACCTCCATAGCCAAAATTTCCTCGTGATTTCCTCTGAGTCAAAGTTGTCAACAGTCAACACCCCTAATCTCACGTACATAGCTTCGTGTTTCGTCCCATTTCCCCCATCTTCTTCTCCAACTCCCATTCCCCAACAAACCCTCAATTAAATTGGGGATAATCAAAATTTCGGTTTCTTTTAACTAGTTTCCACTGGAATCCGATTCCTCTTTCGTCCAATTTGGTGGGTTTCTGTTGACCTAACGAAACCCTAGAAAAAGATTGAAGCTTTTTCTGTTCTGGGTAGAAATGGAAGGTAGGTTTCTTTGGGTTGCTAGTTTGCTGTTGGGATTGAGCTTGGTTTCAGGGAATTCTGAAGGAGATGCTCTCTCTGCGCTCCGCCGGAGCTTGTCGGATCCGGATAAGCTTCTTGAGAGTTGGGATCCGAATCTGGTGAACCCTTGTACTTGGTTTCATGTCACCTGTAATCAAGATGGCCATGTTACTAGATTGTGAGCTTTCAATCTTTGATTCCTCTTTATTTTTCCATCTGATCATTAATCTGCTTGTTTTTTTTTGGCAAATATGTGTTGTGTATATGAAAAATTGATCTGGGTTTTGTGTTACCAAGCTGTTTTGGTTATTTGGTATAGAGGAATGGTTTGGATTTTGAGCTGGTGTTTTTTTCCCTGTCAGAAATTGTTTATGATCACAGATTGATAAAGAGAGACCAGTTTTGCATTGTTAATTCAAGAACCAAAGTAGAAAAATATGTTTAGAGTGGTCTGTAGTTGTTTTAGGACCTTAATGGTCAACAAAATGAAATTAAAACTAGTTATATACAAATACTAAAGATGGCACTTGTGACTCTAATATCTTACATAAGTTACATATCATCCAAAATTTTCACAGAATCAAAAGAGGAACAAATAATATATGCTCAGAAAGTGCTGAATATTAACAAATATCACATTGATGAACGCATTAGATTGCTTATGAGCTATAGTTGTTCCTTTTTTATCTTCCTAGTTCTCTTTTTTTAGAATTTATCAGATTTTTTAACAGGGTTTACAGTTTACTTCTTCTAATCTAGGGTGTTAGATTTAGTTTCTAAATATGGAGTCTATCTTTCATATTTGTTCTGCCATAGAGATTAAAAAAATAAATAGGAACAATTATTCTATGATGCTTTGCAGTGTTATAAACTGTGTGTAACAAGTGTTTTATGATGCTTTGGATCAGGGACCTTGGGAACTCAAATCTTTCTGGCCATCTAGTGTCTGATCTTGCAAAACTTGAACATCTCCAGTATTTGTAAGTATATACACTTTCTTTACTTCACAATATTGTAATTCTATCTCAATTCACTGTCTTTCTTTTCAAAGATTGAACAATATGCATATGAAAATTGACAGTTTGATGAAGTTAGTCAATTTGATTTCCTGATCCAGGGAACTTTACAAGAACAATATTCACGGAACGATTCCTGCTGAGCTTGGAAACTTGAAGAACTTAATCAGCTTGGATCTGTACAACAATAACATATCCGGGATCATTCCTCCTCAGTTGGCAAAACTGAAGTCACTTGTCTTCTTGTGAGTTTGCTCTAGCCACATTTTTTTTTCATTTTTCAGTTGCTTTGCAATAACTTCGTTTTTTTCCTCACGGAGTGCTGATATATCTCTTTGATTTACAGGCGAGTTAACAATAACCAGTTAACCGGGAGTATTCCTAGGGAGCTCGCTAATCTTGGCAGTTTGAAAGTTGTGTAAGTATTTGCAGGCCAATTGTATGCACATTTTAACTTCTTAGTTCTGTTGATTTTCAACAATTAATCTTATTTCTCTTTCGATGCAGAGATGTCTCTAACAACAACTTATGTGGAACCATACCTACAACTGGCGCCTTTGAGCACATCCCGATAGAAAAGTAAGCGATTCACTTCATGTTTCTCATTTGTTCACATCATCATATGTTATTTAGGACCCATTTGGCTACAAACTACGAATTCTTAATTAGAGAACCTATGATGGATTCTTTGAAATCTTAGATCAAAACAATCTGCAAGATAAATTGACAAGGATTCATGTGATTGTGGAAACTTGGGTACCTGCTGATAATTGAGAAAGAGAACTATTCTTATTGTTTGCCATTTATTTCTCTAATTTACGCGTTCACTGGATTCTTGGTAGATTGAAAACATACTATGATGAACATTGAGGAGAGAATTAAGATTATTTCTTTTGGATTGAAAACATACTAAATTGAGTGGTATCTTATGCAGCTTTGAGAACAATCCGCGACTAGAAGGTCCAGAGTTGCTCGGCCTTGCAAGCTACGACACAAACTGCAACTGAAATCGCCCCTCGAGCAATGCAGATGATGAAGATGCTTAGTAATACCTGTTATTGTATCAAGTGTGGTTTAATATATGTAATCTTTTGCAGATACCCTCATACAGATATGAGATGTGTCCTATAAAAAAAATGGGATTTGCTATTGTGTATTGTGCTTACTTATGAATCAATCAGGTCGATCGATTGATCCTTGATCTTCTGTAATACATGAGCGAGCTATGAACTGCTCGTACCTGATCTATGTTGGACTTTATACTAAGAAAAAAAGATCCTATCTTTCCATGCATTAAAGTATTAAGCTCTATTAATGCATATTCCCATGTCTTATTTGGTATGTTGAGGACAATATTTGTCTTGATATAAAGTTGATTTTTGCAAGTTGCACCTCAAAGATACGTAGTGCGTGCAAACTTAGACCTGGGTTTCGGGTCTGGTCCGGAATCAGAGCTTGGCCGGTTCCACGGTTTTTGTCCGGTTCCAGAACCGTCCACGTCAAAAAAACTGTGGTTGCGGTTTCACCTGATGGAAAGGATAGACGTGGGTTCGGTTCCGGGAACGGTGGACCCTTGGTTTCCGATGTTTCCAAGACCGGTTCGATTCCAGTTTCGACCTTTAGAAAAAAATAAAAATAAATGTGAAAATGCAAAACTGCGGTCCCCGGTTTCGAAACCGTAACTGGTGGGTTTTTTTAGGTTCGGTTTCCAGTTCCACGCGAATCTCACCAACCTCTAGGAAAGGGACATATTTTGTCTCTTTGGAACCGCAATCACAAATTGCGGTTCTGAGGTTTCACCTTATAAATTGGTGGTTCCATCCGGTTCCGAACCGGCGGTTTCATCCGGTTCCCGGGATGGTGGAACCGGGACCGGAACCGCCCTCGTAACCGAACCGGCCGAGTTCCTGGTTTCACCGGAACCGGGCCAGGTCTATCAAACTCCTCTTGGATCACTAGAAAAAACGAGATGGATTGGCAACTTGGCATTGATCAATATCAATTGAAGCTAGTATTGTTTTAACGATAACTCGACCAAAAAAAAAAGTATTGTTTTAACGATAAAATTGAAGGTGAAAAAGGTGATTTTTTTACTCTTTTAACTTTTTTGGGTACGTTGGGATTTTTATGGTGGGGATACACAGACATACATCGTGTGAAACTGTGAATAATGGCAGTGAAAAAGTGAAAACAAAAAAGAAGAAGAGTGGTTTGTGGTGAGTGAAGCTTACAAAGGCTGCAACCCACAAAGAATAAGTGTTTTTTTTTGCTTTATACATAGGCAAAGATTTTATTAAAAGAAGTGGTTGATATAATGATATTTGTATGTATGTTACTCTTAATTTTGAGAACGATTTTTCATAGTGTATGTTTGGTGTTTTCTTATCCATTGTCACGCCATTTCCGTGCCTTCTTTTTGCCATTTGGGAACTATATTTGTTGTCCACATTGATTAATTGGTTGTGCCTATAATCAGTCCAAACTCATCATAGCATTTGACCTAACACAAATTCATCATTGTGATAATTTTTCAATAGCCTTATTAACATGTAGGACATTCTATATTTGAGGTTGAAACAATTGAATTGTTCAAATAAGTTAAAATTAGAAAATACTGCATGGAAGTTCTAGCTGGGTAAGCAGCTGGGTTAGTTTTCAATTGTCTGTAAGATTTTTTTCATTTGCTTATAGTTTTTTAACTTTTTTTAATGTTTGGGCGTTTATGTTGGCTTGTTGAGATGCAGAATTGCTCCGACATCAAGATTTGCCAAGCCTGTTTGACGTTTGGTATATCAAATTCTTTCCATATCAAAAAAGATATTAGGGTTCAACTGCTATGAATCCTATGATAGTTTTCGTGATAGGGGTACTCGAGACACAGTGCGATAATTTTTTTTTTCTAGGTCCATGGTCAGAGACCAGGGACAGACCTAGAAAAAAAAATTGGGTGGGCAGAATTTGTGAAAAAATAGGGTAAAAATTTAAATTAGAAAAAAGTTGGGATAAAAGTAGTAATTAATAGAAAGGAAGGGTTCCAACATTAAAAAAAAGACCCAAAAATAGAAGTAGGTGAAAAAAATAGCATGTTAGGATCTATGGAGATTCGAACATGGGTCTCAATATACCTCTAGCAAGCATATAACTACACTCTAGCCCACATTTCGGTCCTTCTTTATCAGAGACTCAAGGTATCCCCCAATCCATACGAATTGAAGAGTAATTTCTCCTCGAGTACTACAAAGTCTCATTGTCGGGGGCGGCCCTCTCAATTTAATTTTTCAGTATAATATTTTATGCATAATCGGAGTAAAAGATAAAATTACATCCGTGTCGTTTTTTCGGTAAATATAAATTGATTTAGAAATGTATTTACTGGTGCCTAAAAATTTTAATTAATAAAATAATATCTATAACGAGTAATTGTTTCAAAATTCGTCCCTTTAAAAAAAAATTGTAAACAAATTCACCGTTTGCTTACCACGGTAATTTTGTGACTGATGAGTGATGACCTATGTGTCCTTAACAAAGCAGCCACTGACATATATTGTTCATTCACCAATTCAGTAATCGTCGGAGATCTTCCTCATTCAGACGGCAAGCTCATCCAAGGTGGCCCACATTAGTAAACCTTGTGCACAAATAACTCAATTGTATTTCAACCACAATCACAATGTATTGTACATTCATGGCACCAAGTCCTCTCTATCATATAACCTTGATTTTGCAATCACTCCACCCTATTTGACATTTCCGATATACATATTATATACACTGTTTTAAAATTTCTGCTTAGGTTTCATCTAAGCCCTGCCTAGATACTAGAAGGTCTTAGTTCGCCTAGTCGTCCAACCGGTCTAAAGACGCCTAGACAACCATTTTGATCGTCTAGGCGTTGTCGTTAAGCGACCTCTCACTGCGCGCTTAGCATTATTAGAACATTGGTTATATATAATTTTAGAAAATGACAATGCCCTTATAATACATACACCAAGTTTTTTATCGGGTAAAGATTAGACGGGGCAACAACTTAACCGTTATCCCAGCCTATAAAATCCTTTTGGATGAGAACTCTAAGTTATGGGTAAGCTCATATATTATCAAGTGAGAGGGTTTAGGCCAAGGATGAAAATTTATCGACCACTTGATTCACCTCTCTAAAGTCTCCTAAATAATGTGCATTGCGTGTAACTTTTGCAATGAACCATGATATCGGAGATAAGAAACTCGATTTTCCCATATCGTGCACCATGCATACTTTTCTCAATAAGAAAATAACTAGGAAAACTTTGGTGACTACTTAGCATCGCTAAATATATTTTCTAGTACTTCTATAACTAGGAAAACTTCTGATATCTAATCGAACAGTCAAACTTATAAAAATAGTATTCAAATTTCAAAGATTTCCGATTCTACTCTTATAGACAATGTCCCTCACTAAGTATATAAATTTACATGTTACCCAATATGACTTTGAAAACACGAGTAATCCGAAGAAGGTCATATGGACTTCATATTTTACATAAGTTACCAAAAGTTTTGTAACTTAAAATAACCTTACCAACCGTTATTACTCATTATTACTACCAAACAAAAGTTAACAAAGAAAGCGGTAAAAAGAAAAGAGTGCATATGCGCATGTCTCCGATTAGCTTTATATCCCTCCCCACCCGCTTTACGCTTTGCCCTTCCGGCCCGTTACATTATATCACCTGCACTCGCAACCGCCTCACACTCCTCCCATTTCTCTCTCGCACTTTCCTCTTTCTCCAATCTCCACAACAACCTTCAACAATGGAGAATTCCAGCTGATTTTCAGTTCAATCTATATAATAGTACTACTTTTATAGTTTTATCGATGAAGAGGCAAGCGACATTGAGATCATCTTCCTCAATCAGAGAGGCCGCCGATCATCAGACCTCGACGGTCCACCATGTCGCCAACTCCGTCGGTTGCATGGCCGGCGTTTTCCAGCTCATCTCCTCCAAGTACCGCACTCGTCGCAAGTTCCTCACCTTCGGTCCGTCTTCCTTTCGTTCAATTTCGCCATTTCCGTTCAATTTTGATCGAAATTGAAATGAAACGTTCGATTTCGCGATTTTTATCCGCATTGCGTGAACTAATTCAGGTAGGAAGCAGCAGGAGAAGAAGCAATCGACGTCGATTTCCTCGTCTCCGCGGCAATCGAAGCCGAATTCGCCAGCGAGGAAGGTCAGGGGCGAGAATCGGGACCGATTTGAAGGTTCGAGAGAAATCCGGAGGTCATCGTGCGAGGTACCGAGAAGTCCGACGATTCCGCCAGAGATTCGTAGATCTAACTCGCTTAACTCGGCGGAGAACTTTCGCTCCCCGGTGATGACGTCCGTGGTGGCTCGATTGATGGGACTAGAGGACAATCCTCCGCCGCCTGTGTCTGTTACGCCGTCTCCGCCGCCGGAATCGGCGGTGGAGAAGAGGCGGAAGCTACTCGGAGCGCTGGAGAAGTGCGATGAGGATCTCCAGGCGCTTAAGAGGATAATCGAGTCCGTTCGGTCGAAACCGCCTCTGGCGCCACCGCCGTTGGTTAGCGTTGGTAATGGCGGTGGAATTGTGGCGGTGGAGAAGTGTACGGATCCGACGAGCGGCGTTATCGAGGAGCAACAACCGAGTCCGGTGTCTGTTCTTGAAGACTTCTGCGAATCTCCGCCACCGTCGTCCACCGGCGATTGGCGGCATTCCTCCACCAAATTCACTCAAAACGGTTAGCTTCTTCTCTCTCCATTAAAATGAATTTTGTCTGTTAATTCAATTTAACTTCAACATGCAAAAATTATCTCAAGAAGATGCTTATATATTGTTAATAGTTTAATCTTATTAGCTAATCATGAAATTCCAAAAACAGATTGTTGTCCTCATATGTGCATATAGCAAAATTCAACCCGTAGAGATCCCACTTGTTGCTAGAGTTGGATATTATCCTACCGTTGCCATGCAAGCAAACATTCCTGCCTTCCATATTTTTCCTTGAAGAAATTTGTTTCTACATCACAAGAAGATAAAAATCATAAACTGATGAATTGTCCTTGCATAAAGAAGGACAAATTGCAATATAACCTTTACTTCTCCATCTAAGAAGACAAAAATCATAACAAAAAAATACAATTGTGGAATCTGAGAGCATTTACACTCCCAACATTGTGATTTCTGTTCATTCAAGTCCTTGTGTTCCATCCTTTTTTTGCTCAAGTCAAAAGGTTAAAAAATCTCATAGGGGACCACTCCACAAAAGTCACTGTAGTAAATATTACGGAATGTGAAGATTTTACAGCACTCTCGCCACTGACCACATTCCACTAGTTTGCAAATTGCAATATTGTACTTGTGATCCCTTTCTATGCTAGGAATCTCAATGTTTTTTCCTCTTTGGTGAGTAATTTCTACCCAATCGAATTGGGAGAGTCACCCCCGGCAATGTGCCTCTTTAGTAACCTATTTGGGTGTAGATTCACTCTGACTAATCAAACCAGGCGAGGGATCTAATTTACCACTAATTAAGCAGTAATCATATATGCAGAAATTTACATGATAAATAATTGCCCAATGAATAAGCACTAGGTGCATTAAAATCAATCAATGATCAGTACTTTTGTTGCCTTCATTAATTTCTTTTGGGCGTTGATGATGGAATTGATTTTCAAAAACTTGTGTTAGGCGGGTTAATTTCGTTATTGCTGTCAATAGAGTGATGATAAGTAAATAGAGGGGGACCGAAGTTGGGTAAGATAAGAGAGAAAGGTTAAAAAAAAAGTAAAAAAAAAGAGATGGGGATCATCAATATCAAGCACATGCATGGAGCCAAATATCATATTGCGGTTTTATTTGTCCCAAAAATGTAAATGTAATGATGTTAATGTAACGGGGACCCATGCCCACAAAACTTTCTTAGCTGTATAAAATAATCACAGTGGTCATGAAAACTTTTTGTCTCGGTTGCCTCAATGCCAAGTTTTGATGATCATATATATGATTCGGTCTATGTTACAATACATGGATCCAAAGTTTTTGTTCCCCTTCTTTGCCTTTTTCCTCCTTTTCTTACTCATCTTTGTACATAGGTTAACAAAATGCAATTTTATTTTTATAAAAACAATTGAGTGGACTATTCTAACCCATTACCTTTGGGCGCAAATGGGCCATTGGGCCCAAATGACCACCAACCCAATTTCCTTAGGTGGTAACAATCTATGTAATATGTATCCTTTTTGTCACATGCATGATGTGAATTGGTAGTGTTTTGAATTATTATAAGCAATATTGTGGGTCATGCATAAGTTTTTATTTCAAAATTCAACCAATTACTTATATAGGTATTACTAAGGGTCTGTTTGGATTGCACATTTAATTTACTAAGTTGCATTAAGTCCAAGATTTAATGCAACTTAAGGCATTAAATGTAGCAATCCAAACATGGGATTAATACCTATATAATTATGTACAAAACTTGTACATTACATGGATATTTAGTTAGATATTCACATAGCTTATTTTCATGAAACAAGTTTGCATAATCCGTCTCTATATGTTTATCAATGATCAAGTATACAACAGGGCTTACTACCTATATAATTGGTAGTGTTTTTGAATCATTATAAGCAATATTGATGTGAATTGGTAGTGTTTTTGAATTATTATAAGCAATATTGTGGGTCTTGCATAAGTTTTTGTTTCAAAATTCAAACAATTATTTATAAAACTCAATTTACAAATACTTTACCTATATATATATATATATATAACTATATAAGTATGTATAAAACTTTACTTAGAAATTCATACCAGCTGGACTTGTACATGACTCGGGAATTTAGCTAGTTCTTCTTATAGCTTGTTTCCATGAAACAAGTTTGCATAATCCATCTCTATATGTTTTAACAATGATCAACTATACAGCAGATTTGTGCCGCTTAGGGCGTGTACCACCAATGCAACTACAGAGGAAGAAGCCAGGAGAAGACAACAACAGCGTCGAGACAGCCAGCTTTTTCTTCCACAACAACAACAACCGATCACAATTTCTGCACTCTCCATTACATCCGAAGAGCGATTGGATAACCACCTTGCCTCCGCCACAAACCAGCGGTGAGTCAATGGAGGAGGCGGTGAGCGAGGTTTGTAGGGACGTGGAGATGGGCCAGAAGAGGGAGATAGAGAGGCTAGGAGTGGTGGTTGAGGATTTTATTTACAGGGACTTGATTGAGGAGATGACAAAGGACTTTACGGGTCGATGCCACTTGGAAATTTGTTTGCCGTTTGATAAGTGCAAAAGGAAACTACGCTTTTGATCTCAAATAACTTGTGTCTTACAAAAATCGATCTTAGAGACCTTTAGCTTTCATGCATAGAACTAGCTTTATGTGTGCTTTGGATGGTACAAATGATATATGGTCATTATGCTGTGGTTTTTATACATGCAATTGTATTTGTGTGTTTAGAAACTATCATTTTTAGACTGTGTTTGTAGAATGTGTCTGGTTTGAGGTTGGAAAATGGATATTAACACGAAAAATAGACTTATTGCGGTTTGAATTTTCTACTACGAGATATGTTACCACGATATCTCATACCATATAGTACTAATACTTAACGTTACAACATACTACGTAATAACAAAGCAAAGCACATATGCTTCACTAAAATTACCAAAACAAATTCAATACCCTTTTAAACTTTGTGCAAATGAGTAATATAAGACATCATTCGGTAAAATGAGATGGAGCTGAATACGTAGCTGAAACTGGAGCTGAAAATGAATTTACGAGCAAAAAACTAAGGGTCTGTTTGGTTCTATACCTAAGGTATAAGGAATCGGGTTAGTTATGATCTATCCCGCTTTTAGTGCTTGGTATGGAACAAGGTTTGGGTATGGCTCATTCCCATATTCCCTCAAAATACACATGAACCCATATCTTCTCTTTGAGGTAGGTATGAGTGTAACCTATTCCAACCCCATTCCTCATTCCAACCTGATTCCGTGTATAGAAACAAACAAGCACTAATTGGATACAAAAGGAGCAAAAATAATCTTCAGCTCTACAAGCTCTAAGAAGCTGAGGGGAGGGAGCTTCTTTTTTGGGTGAATTTCAAGCTTCCTTTAGCTTGCTTTGGTTCTTCAAGGTAGTTACGGAGAATTTTTTTCCTTAACACCCATCTACCAGTTTAGAAAATTAAGCTAAGCTCGTTTAGGATGCATTTGAAACTAGCGTTTTTGGAGTTTCTCCTGTTAACGAGAGCTGAAAATCTCCAAATTCTATACTCTCCTACTCCCAAGGAGGCAGCATTTCCGCTAGTTTATTGGGGTAGCGGGAGAAAGCTCGTATGTTGCCGACGGAGCCTAAATATAACCCAAAGCCTGT
The DNA here is from genome assembly GCA_964016875.1 of Fallopia convolvulus. NCBI lineage: Eukaryota > Viridiplantae > Streptophyta > Magnoliopsida > Caryophyllales > Polygonaceae > Fallopia > Fallopia convolvulus. The sequence continues at coordinate 45,195,427 of OZ024737.1, forward strand.
AAAGTAGGCCGGAGCAGGCCCATCCAAACGAAACTTTCAAAGTCTTGCAGCCCATGGGCTTTTGAGTTTCAGGCCCATAGAAAACAGAATCCTACGTGGCAAACAAAATAATAAAAGTGGTCAATGGAACCGCGTAAGCGTCAGGTTCCGCGTAATCTCCGTGTTTTGGACAGAAAGCGACCATTTCTCTCCGCCAATAGAAAAATCAAATCACAAAAAAAGGTTAATTAACGAAAAATATAAGATCTGTGGCAAAATCGTCATTTCATCTCAGCCTCTAGAGCATAACCCCGGACTAAAATGGCAAAGATGCAAAAAGCAAGGGGCATTATAGTCAAATCATAAATCTCTCTATATATTACACTCCGACGGAATATAAAGATCCCCCAACAATCTCAATTTTGAAGCTTTCTTTTTTAATACTGTCTCCCCCCTGTCATTGTTTATAAATGCTCAAACCCTAGAAATTCGAAAACAATTCAATTGGAATTTCAAACTTGAAAAGGGGGTAAATTTTCAATCAATCAAGGCTAGGGATTTCACCCGAGAGCAAGAGCGTTAAGAAGGACGACAATGGCGGAACAACTCACCGACGATCAAATCTCAGAGTTCAAGGAGGCCTTCAGCTTGTTCGACAAGGATGGCGATGGTTTGGAATCTCTCTCGCGCTTTCTTCTGTTTTTTGGTGTTTGTTTCTGTTAGCTCGTTTGATCTGTCCTTTTCTGGCTTTATGGATGATCCCTGAGCTGTCAGATTTCAATCCTATTTCGAAAGCTCATTTCTTTTTTCTAAGCTTCCATTTTTGTCGACCATAGGAGATGGACAGAGACGCCTAGCTTGATTTTCAACATTCTTGTTTTTCAATTTTCAATTTCTGTCCATGGATGTTAGTTTGATGACCTAAAGATGATTGATTCAATTTGCCAGGCATTTTCAGGGTCTGGTTTAGGATTTGAATGTGTCTGGCATTGACAAAGTTGGATTTGAATGTTGATTTGATGTGTGAAACTTTTTCCAGGTTGTATTACAACTAAGGAGCTTGGAACAGTGATGAGATCACTGGGTCAAAACCCAACCGAGGCTGAGCTCCAGGATATGATTAATGAAGTTGATGCTGATGGAAATGGAACCATTGACTTCCCAGAGTTCCTTAATTTGATGGCTAGGAAGATGAAGGACACCGACTCGGAGGAAGAGCTCAAGGAAGCTTTCCGGGTCTTTGACAAGGACCAGAATGGATTCATCTCCGCTGCTGAGCTCCGCCATGTGATGACCAACTTGGGCGAGAAGCTCACTGATGAGGAAGTTGATGAGATGATCCGGGAGGCTGATGTGGACGGCGATGGCCAGATCAATTATGAGGAGTTTGTGAAGGTCATGATGGCCAAGTGATCCCAACTTTAACTCCTTATCAGACCAAGAGAATTCTGGTTTGAGGTTTGGAGAGAATTGGGCAGCTGTAATAGGAATCAGTAGTTCTATGGATCTGTTGATTATGCTATGGGTACCTAAAATTTGCTTAGTAGTGTTTTCTTTTTCTTTTTTCTTTGTTGTGGGTTAGTGATTTGGTGGTCAAATCTGTTTCCCTTGTGTAATTCTTCTCTCTTGTGATATCTGTTTAATTACCCTGTTGAATGACAAATTAAATTACCTCTGTTGTGATTTGTACTTTGATTTTGTCTCCATGAATTCCACATCACCAAATTAGGATGTGAAGCTAATTTGTTAAAAGTGGTCAATTTACATTACCTTTTAAGATTGTGTTGCATCTCCTTTGAATTAGTAAGATCAACTATGAGTTATAAATCCAAATACATGGTCTTTTAGAAGATGATCATACTATGAACAATGAATTGTTCATACCAGGATAGCTTTTTATTAACAAAAAAAAATCCAAATACATGACCAGCAACTTAGCCAACTTTTTCTCATGTCACTCACAATGTGTAATGTTGATCTCTTCTTCTTATGACATGATCAATTCAATCCACAGCAAAATGAAAAGGCAAACTCCATGGGAAGAAGAAACAAACACTAGAGTCTCTTCAAGCTCTTCTTCCTGGCATCAATCTTCTTCTTGTCCACTTGTGCTTTCTTCTGGGGAGCAGAAGCTGGCGCCACCGTCAAGGACCCACCAACCATGTTCTCATTTGACGGAGCCAACACCGCTGCCTGGTCAATCACGCTTGGCCCTTTGCCAGCTGTTGCTGAAGATGTATGAGGAGATGGGGACGGTAATGGGTTCTCCGGGTCCACATTTTCACATGAGGTGTTGGTCTGGTCTACATTCAAGACCGCTGTTGATTCTGAAATAGCTCCTTGTTTTAGTTTGGGTTTTGGCTTGGCATGAATCCCTGTATATAGCCTGCCAAAAGGAAATTGCAAATGAAACCTAAAACTTCACAATATTATCCTTCATGCTTTTGAAGGAGGATATAACCCCTATATCAATTTTGGTGCATTCTAACTAGATTCAGTTATCATTGTCACATAGCTGAATTTTAGTTTTCCTTGGGTCTTCCGGACAATGATAATACTTGGGCTTTCTTCATACACCCTCTCGATTTTATATTGGGGCAAGGGTGTCTACATCATGGCCCCCTAGATCCCACATGAGGCAGGTTAACACTAGGTTGATGTTGTTGTTGTTGTTGTATGCTTTTGAAGGAGGATCATTTCATGTCACAGTGTATATCCATAACTTTTATCTGGCTTGTTCAGTTACAATGAAATCAGGAAACTAAAGGAAATTATTTGGGCACTTTATACCTGGCATGACGAGAATATTCTTCATAATTTTCAAGCAGCAATTTGCCAGCCTGTTCATTCAAAGCAGACTCTGGAAATGGTTCTATCAATAAACATCTAACCACCTGATAACACAACAAAAATTAAACTTAAAAACAAGAGAATGATACACAAAAAAATGATGGTTCATATTTTGCAATATGCCAAACTAGATGTCATGTCAACTTACAAGGAGAACATGCCGGAGTCCAAGGCTTGGATTCCAATCCTTTTTCAGGGTGTTAACACAAATTTCACCATTTGTTGCAATGTTTGGGTGGAAGATCTTTGTCACGAAGTAACCTGCAATTGTAAAGATATGACAACAAGTTTAAATCCCCCTCTAATATTCAGTAAAGATTAAAAAAAATACTACACATTGTAGTAAACCGGAATAGACTAAACCAACTAAGCAGTTTATTGTATATTTTTGTATGGACAGCAAGTACAATAAATGCACTAAGTTACAGCCACACAAAAACATATGCTATTTGGATATGTAATACATCATACCTTTAGGTGGTGAATGGGGGAAATCATGTGACAAAAACAATTTCATTCGGAAAACACCATTCTCATAAGGAGTCCCAGCTGCAGGATCCAAAATTGAGGTCAGTGAAAAAAAAAACCCAGAAATTTCAAGTAGTTGAAAGAAAGACATACATGGTCCTTCAATATCCGCATAAATTGTTGAGAAGTCATCATTATTAATACCCACTTTAATCCCCTCTGGAGGTGTTTCATCTAAGTTCTTCAATTCCTTTGCAAGCTGCTTTATGACATTTGGTGGCAGATTTTCATTCGTAGACTAGCCCAAAGAACATGAGAGAATGTAAGTACACGGTTGAAAAAAAATTAGAAATAAGAGACAAATAGCCTAATGGCCTAATATAAAGCTTCTTATCGTAATCACAAGACATTTCTCAAACAATTTAAATATGTAGTTACAGATTTTACTTACACACCAAGCTTACAAGGGTGAGATTTTACGCTAAATTATAGCCAAAACATCCAATAATCTCTTAAAAAACAAGCATAGCAGGAAAAAAAAAACTTTTTCAAGAATTGGAAAGTATGCAAAAGTATATACGAGTGTGTAGCAGAGGAAATTTATACTAGGCAAATCAGAAAGCATGCATCCATGCACACATACAAGTAACTACATAAAGCCGTATTTTTGTTGAATATGTGATCAACACAAACTCACAGACATTTAACAACAACAACAACAACATCTACTCAGTTGGATCCCGGTTCTCACAGACATTTAAATAAACAAATATCAGGAAGATGTTTTACCATCCCAGCCAGTTTATGCAGGAGTGAAATTGACAAAAAATTGGTTGTTCCGCAGAAGGAGAACCAAAATATGTCTAGCCTCCGAGATCAGAAAAGTGCCAAGCCTCCACAATACCTGTAAAACCAAAACTAAATGAATTATATCTTCCATTTATCATATGGAATTAACATTCTGAAAACAAACCAACTAGCATAAATGCAGACAAATAATAGTCTTCTCCAGAGAGGATGCACATCAGTCTCAGAGATTGTTTTATTATACTATCCATTTACAATCTCCTTATATTATGCAAACATCTAAAATTCAAGCTTCTCAGACTAGAAAATGAGTTCTTATGTGCTAAAGCAAATTATTGGTCTCATTCCTCTAAGGTGGCCTGGTTGGAGCAAAGAATTGCATTATTTGCATAGATGTAGTTTACCCGTTCATATGCTGATCAAGCATGCCATGAATTTCAGGCTTTTCAGCACAGGAAGTAGTATATGCAGCTCACTAATAGATTGATCTTAAGCCCTAAATCCCAAAAGTATCCCTCTTTTCTTCAATTAAGTACTCTTGCATCAGGTTCTAATGGACAGGGGAACAAATTAAGAAAAGAAATAAACAATAAATTCAAACCCTAAAGAATTGAAATTGCAAGAAAAGGGGAAAGTGGAAACCCTAATTTAAGAATTCAAGAAGAAAAGAACCCACATTTTGAAAAACAACCTGCAAAATCCCGAGACACAGGCAACAAGATGAAGACGAAAGATGGGGCAAACGCACCGCAATCAAAAGAAAGATGGGATTAAAACAGAGATTCTCCAAACTCGTAGATGAATTCGGCAAAAACTTCGAATGATCAAGTAAATAAAGCCAGCAAATTGCAGACAAACTACCAAATGAGGAAAAACCTAGGATTTTTGAACAGGAGAAAGTACCTTATCTGGAGTGCAGATGAGTATCAGTTACAGATTTTCTTGCGATGATTACGGCGAGATGAAGAGCAAAGAACTCGATTCGTTTGGAAATGATTGGTTTCTCTGTGAAATTTGGGAACTTTAGAGAAAGAGAAATGGCGGAATTAAAAACTCGAGTAGGAGACGAGAAAAGGCAGACAAATTTTCTTTTTTCTTTTTTACCAAAAAAAAAATATACAGAATTAATTTGAGCAAGGTTTTGCAATTTGGTTTTTATATAGTCCATACTCCTTACCTACCAACAAAATTATATTTTTATTTTAATAAAAATTTATAATAAAAAAACAATGGTTTGTATTAATGTAACTTTGATCCAATAATGCAAAACCGTATTTTATTACTAGAAGAATAAAAATACTAACGTTCAATAATGAATCAATGATATAATCATCTCTACTTTGCAAGTGAATTTTATGAATCGGTTGAACAATGGAGAATATAGTACATGTATTATAAGTAACTAAACTAATTATTAGCATAAACCAGCCTATATTATTAAGTACTCCATATTTCTTATGTAAAACAACAAATTAAAACATTGTTTACTATACACCTCTACACAACTCAATCATACCATTTTATTTTATGTTGATTAAAGGCGCACAAGTAATTAAAAAAAACTCGATCTTGACAAAATTTCTACAATGAAATATTAAATGTGACACTTATAAAAACGTTACAATTAGTTCCATACGCATACTTGTTCTATACATTTATTTTAATATACGCATATTTATTAAAACTAATTGACAATAGGAGGATATATTGGACAAATCTTTTCATATTTGTTAAAACAATTACGAAGGCAAGATTATTAATTAATTAACCGATTATCGCATAAAATTGCTCAAGACAAATCGGTCTTTATTTTCATCCCACCAGCTTAATAATTGTCGACAGAATACTTCAAAGAATGCAACTATAATCTATTATTTTTCTTAATTATAAACACCTCTACCCATCAAAACAGAATACTACAAAGATTAATTGGTTTCATGCATTGTCTTTGGAACCAATAAAATCGTGGACTAGTACGTAATCTCTTTCAAGAAACGCATCCAATGTGTTTCTTTTGTGCTAATCATCATCTTTTTTTGACAAGTACACTTTATTTTGAGATAATGGTGGTTAAGAAGAGATGCTTAACTGATTACTAATCCATGCTTTGTCTCTGTCACTAATAATACTCTATTCCATTATTATGTATCCCCACTTTTGTTTTTTTGACAAATGACATCTTGGGTCCATTGAAAGATATTGATAGATTCCATAAATTATTATTTTTCTTAAATTAATCTAACATACACTAGTCATTTATTAAAATCTTATTCTAAAACAAGTTGTAAATTTCTTATATTTATAATTAAAAAAAATGACAAAAAAACAACAACTTAATCCGGTCTTTTAAGTTGACCAAAAAAATCTCAACTCTCGACCCTTTAGACCAAAAATACAAATGAGTTTTGACTAACTCTTTATGTAGTAATTAATGCACATTAAGGTATCTTAATTTACAAATGTAATTAACTACTTTGACCGGCCAGTTTCATAACGTCCGATAGTTAAATTTAAATAAAAAATGCGAAGTCTAAAAACTTTCATAAAAAAGAAAAGGATAACACACCCTTCTAATAATTTAGAACTTGTTTCGACCAAAAAATAATAATTTAGAACTTGTTAAATTTAACTTTAGACGACTCTACACGTAGATTCTTTAAATTGTAATTACAAAACTTACATTAGCATTAAACATCGCTTTAAAACCGAACCGAAACCAACGAAAATCAATCCGAATTAAAATTTGATTTAAGGTGAACCATGGTTCGATTCGATTTCTGCTGGTTTTAAAAAGATATAATTTTATCCTTTAAAAAATTCGAACCAAAAATAAAATTTGGAAAATTTCTAAACTGAAAAGTGAAAATTAAACTAAACAATATCGATTTCGGATTTCGGTTTCACGTCAATTAGTTCGACTTATTATTTCACTTTGAACCGACCCATGCTTAAACTTAACTCACACAATTAAACATACTAAATAGTTTCCTTTTCAAAAATAAAAATAAAAATAAAAATAAACAATTTGTTGAATGGTAATTTCAGTAGAGACCGGGCTATCGCCATCGTCCCTTTCACTCTCTCTGGCGTAATTTTTCTCCAGGAAAAAAACCCACAAAAACCCATTACGTAAATCCACTGAAAGTAGCGAAAATCTGCGATTCAGAGGCCGGAGAGAGGAAGAGGAGAGAAACAGTTTGGTGTGCCTCTTGCCGGGTAATGTTGGGCGATCCGAACGGATGATTAGTCTAGTTCCAGGATCCGATACTCGAACGAAATTACTCCTCCTTTGATTTTCTCTCTAAATGGAAGGTAACAAAAAAAACCCTAAATTGTACTCCATGTTTGTTCTTCTCCACTTTGTTCATAGTTGACCTAATTTGGTATCAGTCTAAAGCATCAATTTTTCAGGGCTTCCTCGAATTTAACAGTGGTGTATTGGTTAATTTTTGTATGAAGATTGAGTCAATTTCTTGAATTTAGGATATTTATTTGTGGATTTCAAGTGGGTTTTTTAGGACAGGATGATTGACTTAGCGTTGTTTCCTTTACGAGGTGTAGTGAATTCAATGCCTGGCATTGGAGTGTCTCTGTGAAGTAATGGACTATTAATTGTATAGTTGTTGGCTTTACAAAGTCTACACATCCTCATTTCCATTTCTAGATCCTTACAGGTCCAAATTGAATGCTGTAATTAAGAATGTATTTTGTATAGCTTTCTTGTTTTAAATGGATTCCTTGAACTTGTCAAAGTGCATGAATCAGGAGTCAGAATGCAACTAAAGTTTATACAGGAAAGGAATCTCACATTTGCAGGCCTGTGTTTCTTGTCATGGAATTTTGGGTTGGATCTGTGATATGCTATGAACCAATTCAGTGTTGCAAATTCCCTACTCTTGCCAACTTCAGGAGATTGAATAAAATGGTGGAGGAAGAGCTTAGTTATAGCACGGTGGTTAAGTTAGATTAAGTTAGAACTAGGAGGGTAAAAAATATGGATAGTATACCTATATGGTTCTACTGTAGGCTGCACAACTAGCTCGTCCTTTCACAGGAGATTGTATATCTAGTTGGGCCTTGGGGTGCCTATTTACTGGCTAAGTGTTTCAATTCTTTGTTTGATCTTACTAGTGTAGTAGTTTGTGGGATCCCAATATATCCATACACATCACTCTTTAGTTGTAGATTTTAGTATTCTACACTAGTGCAATGTGTGTTAGGTTTTATTCGGGTTTATTTCAAAATCTGTATTTTTTCATCACTTTCAAATTTTAAAAACATTTGCGAATGATGCTTTGCTATCATTTGAGTAGGTTTACCAGCAATATCACAGTTGAACTACTTTGCTATCACTTCAAATTTACTTGGATTTTTCACTAGGACTAGTATTCAAATTTCAAAGTATTTGCATACGATGCTTGATTCAAAGAGGGGATTTGCACTCTGAATGACCTCATGATAATATGTTGCGTAGAATGCTGTGGCCTAACTCTTACTCTCTTAGTTCTCTTGTGGTAAATTGCTTGTTACAATTATAAAGGTGTTATATAAACAAGTCATCCATATTGACCATTTTTTTAGTTGGCTAAATAATCTTTTTTTTTTTAAAATTATAATGCCTAGGACCATAATATGGCTTTTTGTTGAATCATGTAGCATAGGACCATAATATCTTGAGCCTTTGTCCAAAAATCATAATGATGATTCATGATTATCCATTTGTTTGATACTTGGCAGATATCTCCCCAGACCAACACTCAGTAGGGTCTGGGACAAAGAGGTCCAGTGTGTCACCAAGTGGCAGCTCTGCAAATTGCAAGGAATTCCTTCGTAGATTTATTGATAGTGAATCGCTGATATCCAACCTTGAGGACTGGTTTGAATCACTGTCAGAACATTCAATCCCTAATGCAATTGAATTTCCCTTTGAGTTAGTTGATCTTCAAAAGTTTGATTATGCACTGGAAGGAGTTCCTTTCCAGCAGCTAATCCGAATGCCCAGTGCTGTTTATGCTTCAGCTTCTGACTCTGTGGAAACCACTGCTTATCTTGCCCTAGATGATTTTCTACATGCTAGTGTGAAGGGTCTATGGGAGGCATTTTGGAGTGATGATGGAAATTTTCCCTTTTCAGTTGCATGTCTATATAAGGATAACATGAAGTTTTACCAACCTGAGAGAGCTGTTGCTCACGGCAAACTTAATGATATATGTGCAACTGCTATATTGCTGAAGAATGATAGACACCCACATGGGAGATGGGATGAAGTTCTTGAACTAGCATTAATGAGACCTGATATTGGTATTACTGCAATGGAGAGTGCTCGGCTTCCTCCTCTTTCCACTGTAGCCGAAGCTTTGTACTTTGCAATCCGTGTATTGTTGTCTAGAAGCATAAGCAGAACGAGCTTTACTCTCGTTTCAAGTCCCGTGTTTATTCTTCTTGTTGATTCTCAATACGGCGGTGTAGTTAAAGTGGAAGGAGATGTCAGCAAGTTGGAGTTGGATGTAAATAATGTATATGAGTGCGCTACTGAATGGGTTAAAAAACATTCGAAAATCTCAATTTCTCCCATTGACAGGATCTGGAACAAGCTCGGAAACTCTAACTGGGGAGATGTAGGTGCACTTCAGTTGCTTTTTGCTACATTTCATTCTATTGTAGAGTTTGCTGGAATGCCTGAGCAATCTATTGAAGACTTGGCTGCTGACCATAGCTCACGTCTTCAGGCTAGGAGAATAGAGCGAGAGTTGGGGGACAAAATGGTAAACCGACATTCTTCATTCCGTTACCAGCAGCGTAGTGGATCCCCTGAAATTGTTGAAGTTCAGGATGATTCAAACCGAATTGAGGCAGAAGAAGATCTGATGAAGCTAGAAATAGGATCTGTCTTATGGTTGGAGGATTCAAATTTCCAAAAGGGCTATCAGATCAATGAAATCTGGAGTGACGGCGAAATTCCTTACTATATCGCCTCTTCTGTTGAGGATGAACCAGGAAAAGCCTTAATTTTGTACGTCGGCTCACGCCCTTCCCTTCTCGAGCCCGCTTGGGAAGATATGAACTTATGGTACCAAGTTCAGAGGCAGACCAAAATCCTAACACTAATGAAACAAAAGGGCTTATCAAGCAAATATCTTCCTCAGTTAAACGCTTCCGGTAGAATCCTCCATCCGGGTCAGTGTCAAAGACCCGACTCAGGAGGCAACTGTGCTCATCCTTGGTGTGGGACCCACATCCTTGCAACAAGCCCAGTCGGCGAGCCTGTTTCAGAAATGGTACGGGGTGGAAGATTCGGTTCAGAAGAGGCGATTAAATGTTGCCATGATTGTTTATCTGCACTTTCAACCGCCTCTTCTGCTGGAATTAGACACGGAGATATTCGCCCCGAGAACATAATTTGTGTTACCTCAGGTGTTAAGAGTCCTTACTTTGTGTTGATTGGGTGGGGCCACGCTGTCCTAGAAGAGAGAGATCGCCCCGCTTTGAATCTCCATTTTTCTTCCACTTATGCTCTTCAGGAAGGTAAGCTATGCTCGGCGTCTGATGCAGAGAGCCTTGTTTACATGCTCTATTTCTCTTCTGGTGGCGAGTTGCCTGAGCTGGATTCTGTCGAGGGCGCTTTGCAATGGAGGGAGGCGGCTTGGTCAAGGCGGCTTATTCAGCAGAAGCTTGGGGATATTCAAACGGTCTTGAAAGCGTTTTCCGATTATGTTGATAGCTTGTGTGGGACGCCTTATTTTATCGATTACCAGATTTGGATGAGACGGCTGAGGAGAAATATTCGCGACGAAGATCATGGGAAAGACATTGAAACTTCTGGTTGAAGATACATCATGATCACAGGTATGTTGATTGGATTTTTGAGCTCTATGTTTTATTTTCATACAAAGAGGATATGAGATTCGTTATTTTAGCCATGGAAAATTGTCTGATTGTATGTTATGATTCATTTTTGTAAAAATAGGACCCATTTGGTTTGTTTAGATGTTTATGAGAAGTCTTATAAGAGGCATCTGTCAATACTATTGTAAATGGGTACATATTTATTCTTGGTATGGATTCAGTTTTTATTTATTTATTTCGAAAATAAAATGGCTACTACTATTTGTTCTTGGGTTGCCTTGTTCTTGGGTTCAAATAACTTGAACGAGGATAGATAATCCATTTCATGCCATATGTAATTATGTATGTACAAAAACTAGGATGCCATGGCAATCTCTCCTGCACTTGACAGGTGAAAATAAGGATGTTCAACGGGTCGGGTCGCCCGTGACCCGCACTGACCCGAACTGCAATTTGCGGGTCGACCCGCGACTCGTGTGAGTTGTGTCGCGGGTCTATTTTTTTTATTTTGCTGGCCGGGTCAGGTTAAACCCGCGCGGGCCGCGGGTCGACCTGCAACCTGTAATATTTTTTAAAAAAATATTTTTTATAATTTTATTAATATATAAAATATTTTTTTTTATAAAAAAACCCCGTTGGGTTTGCGGGTCGACTCGTAAACCCGACGGGTTTTTTAAAACAAAAAACATTTTTTTGGTTTGTGGGTAAAAAAAAATCATTTCTTGACCTGATTGACTTGGTCAAACGGGTCGACCCGCAACCCGATCTGTTAGACCAGTGGGTCGGGTCGAAAGCCAATTTTTTTTTCGGGACACGAGTCGACCTGACCCGTTAAGCATATCTAGGTGAAAATATGAACAAAGTAGGGTGATGGACGAATACAGATGAAGATTTATTACATGTCGATAGTCCGATAAATTACATAATGCCTGCATTTTGTATAAAGCCATAGCTACCCTTATGGATGACTCGACCCATCTGGTTCACCCGACGAATGCATCCGAAAAGGCTAGCGGATGAAGTGGTCCACCGACCCACCACCTGATCTATTATTATCCCTATACGTTTTAAGTATTTTTTTCACCATAATTAAATGGTTAATAATCACAAAAGCAAGTTATAAAAAGTCCAAAATATAGGTATTACATACTCTTGATATTAGTATACGACTCAACCTATTGAACTCCTACTTAAGTGAAGAGGCAAATATTTTTTGGTCGAACAAAGAGGCAAAATATAGGCATGACATACTCTTGATAGTATATACAAGTCTATAGAAGCCCACATAAATTTGACTTTGCTCACATTTAATTTTCCACTTGAAATTGGAGTCCATGACTCTATAAGTTATTTTTTAATAGGGTAAGGATTAGGGTCGCAACAAATACTTTGGGCTCGCTGACCTAGAGCATCCACTAAGGATGAAAACTGGTTACTAACCAATTCTAAGGAGTAAAGGGCAAACCGAGATTCGAAACCATGACCTCGGGGTACTACCCCAAAGACCAAACCGTTGAACCAAATGCCCGAAGGCTGAACTACTACCTAATTGAAGAGGTCAACATAAAAATATGGTTATATACAAGTATATATTGGCCCATAAATTTGACCTTTGCTCACACAATTAATTTCCAACTTGAAATTGGAGCCCCATGAGCTATTTATATTGAATGAACTAGCTTCTTCGATCAAATTGCACAAACCAAATTCTCCTCATTCCAACCCTAAAACCAAAAGCAAAATGGCACATTCCAAAACCACTCTTGCCTTCCTTGCACTCACTCTCTTCTACATTATTGCAAACCCTAAACCGAGCCATGAGCTCATCCTAACTAAACGGCCAAAACATCCCCCAAGTCCAAGTCCACGACACCGTCTACTGCTCAGCAACGGGCAACCCGGACAGGCCCGTCTTAAAGATTTCGGAGGCCCTGTTCTATTTTAAAAATTGGGCCCTCATATATTATAAATTTATACAAATTTTAATAAATATTAATACAATGTGTAAATATTTTGGTGACACGCAATTTAGATAAACACTACATATTCTAAAATATTTTAATACAACGATAACACTAATTAATTAAAAAAAATATAATATTTATTTATATTAATAGCATCTCAATACAACTTCAAGCATATATCACCCTTCTATCTAAAAAGTGTCATTCTTCTAACACTTTTTGATACAAAATCATCAACCAAGTCTTCATATTCGATTTTATCCAAAAGATCATTCTCAATTGCTATCAACGCCAATCCATTAAGTCTTTCTTGTAGCATTGTAGAGCGAAGATAGGACTTCAATAACTTCAACTTTGAAAAACTTCTTTCTGCAGATGCAACAGTCACAGGAATAGTCAACAAAATTCTATAAGCAATATTTGCATTAGGAAAACAATCCAAGCCTTTCAAAAACTTTAAAATATCAATAGGCCCCACTATGTCTCTAGATAACACTTCTCTAAGTAATTTCAACTCCACATATAATTCATTCCCATCAATATCGGATTGGTCATTGGATTTAAGTGCATTTTCTAATTTAATACAAGAAGCCCTCAAACTCACATCATCCAATGACTTGAATTTGTGAGAATTGAATAAGAAACCAAAAATACTTTCATATTCCTCAAATTGCTCAAACCTATTATTAAGAGAAAGAATAGCCTGATCAACAATGTAAAGAAAATAATTAAGTCTAAATGATTCTTGACCAGAAAGTGGAGCATTTGGTGACGTGCTTGCATTTTCATCAAAATGTTTTTTTCTACGAATTTCACGTCTTTTTGGAAATGTAGCCACTATATCCATTTCAACAGCAAGTTCTTTAGCCCTTTCCAATGCATCATAAAAACCAGTTTCTCTATATCCCTTAAAAAAAGAAATCAAACCCTTTATTTTTTCAATAGCCACGTCAATAAGCATATCCTTAGATTGTAGAAGCTTGCTTACCAAATTAATTGCGCATAATATATCATACCAAATGATTATTGCAATCAAAAACTCAAAATCACCAAGCTCATTAGTTGCTAAGGATTTGGCCTCACTCTTAATTTTGTAATCACTATCATTATCCGCTACTTGAAGTAAAGCTTCTCGTAAGTCTAACATTTGGAACCTTATAGCCTTAACACTTTCAACACGACTCTCCCAACGAGTAGATGACAAAGACTTAAGAGTCAACCCTTTCACATTGTCTTTCAAAATTTGCCATCTCTTAGTAGAAGCTGCAAAAATTGTATATATGCGTTGAATGATTCCAAAAAAATCTCTAGCTTTACTACATGTGTTGGCCATATCACATAATGTCAAGTTTAGACTATGACAACCACAAGGAGTATAAAAAGCTCTAGAATTTAAGTCCAACAATTTCTTTTGAACTCCTTGATGTTTTCCTTTCATATTAGATCCATTATCATAGCCTTGGCCTCGCACATCCATTATATCAAGATCAAGATTTTTTAATTCATTTTGTAAAACATTAAAAAGCCCTTGGCCAGTTGTATCATCTACATTCAAAAATCCTAAAAAAGATTCCTCAATGCTAATAGGACTCGTAGATACATTCACATATCGTAATATTAAAGACATTTGCTCTTGATGACTAACATCGGGAGTACAATCAAGTATCACTGAGAAATATTTTGCTTGCTTTATCTTTCTAATGATTTCACTTTTAATAGCAGATCCAAGCAAAAGTATTAACTCATTTTGGATGGTATGACCTAGGTAATGATGTTGAACATCATTATTATTAATACGCCTCACATGTTCTTGAACAATTGGGTCAAACTCGGCCAACATTTCAATTAAGCCCAAAAAATTACCATTACTGTTTTGGTACAACTTCCCATTAGAACCACGAAAAGCTAGATTATGCTTAGCTAAAAATTTAACTATTGAAATAATTCTTTGCAACACTTTTTTCCAATGGTCTTTTTCTTTCTCAATTAAACTTTGAGCCTCCTTATCAATAGTTTTATTCTTTTGAAATCTTAGACGCAAATCATACCAAGTGGCCATATTTTTAACATGATCTATGCTTGCCTCATGTTCTTTTAGTCTTAAGCCTATATGCCGCCAATCCGCAAAACCTTCATTTGTTAATTGACCTCTACCAATCCCTTTTTTAAAGATTTTACAACAAAAACAAAAGACTCTATCAAGCTCTTTTGAATAGATAAGCCAATCCCTATCACATTTTTCACCATTTGATAAAACTCTAGTATAAAGGTTAGAGGTAAATCGCCTAGAAAAATTATCTTTAGGACCTTTTACAATGCTAAAATCTCTTTTAGGACCGTTTTTCACTAATAAATCAATCATTTTAGAATCAAGACCATCCCAAACTCTTGGATCATATATATTAGGCAAGTTACAAGATTCCGATTGATAAACATTGTCATTCTCGGTATTGTTAGTAGGCATGTCATCAACATTTTGAGCATTAACATGATCATTCTCAATAGGCACGTCATCAACATTTTCAGCATTAACATGATCATTCTCAATAAAAACATCATCAACATTATTATTTTTAATAAGCATATCGCCAATATTATCATTCTCAATAAAAACATCACCCACATCATTATCATTTTCGTTATCAATTCCCAATTCAACACCAACAACTTCATTCTCATTATTCACTAGATTTTCAACATTAGCATTTTGAGTTTCAAGAGGAACTTGTGTTTCTTTTCTAATGAATTTATCAAGAGCTCCTCTTTGAGACTCAATCAACAATTCTATTTTCTTCTTTTTCTTACGCTTTTCATATCCATTATCATATTTTCTAGTAGGAGGCATAATTTAAAACCCACAATAACCCAATGCAATACTTTTAACAATTAATTTAAAGAGCCAAATGGATTGAAAAAACCTGGAAAGAAGATTGATTTCTCTAAATATCTAATTCTCCCAATATTTTCTTGGAGTCTTGGACCTCAGGTCTCCTAAGCTGTAAAAAAAATTGCATATATGCTGTTAAAAAATCGGCAAATTGTTGCATAAAAAATTGGCAAAAATCAATTATAAACTTATTCACTATGGCATATCCTGTAAGAAAATATGACAACTAGATATAATTATTTATTCAAAACTACGGATCAAACTAGATACATTCAAAATTTGGCAACTAGATACGTATCAAAACAAACTTAAAAAATCGGATCAAACTGTTGCATCGTCCCATTAGAACCAAATTAACAAATTAATAACTTAATCAGTAAATGGGCAAATAGAAATAATAAATCGGATCATAACAAATTAACAAAAAAAATTCCTAATTAAAAGGCTTAAAATTCAAAACCGTTGCCAAATACAACCAATGAACCAGAATTTGCTAAAATACTAATCTGGACAATTCCTTAAACATACAAAATTAGGATAATTCATAATTATAATTTACAAATAGAGTAATAGTGATGAATTAAGATAAATGAACAAATAAATTAAAAAAAATTCTAGATCTCAGAATTACCGTAAGTGGGCTTCTCCTTCAACTCTTTAAGTGTGCGGCTTCACCATAAATCCAAATCAATTTTGTATGAATTTTAACCCCACAATTTTTTGGCAAACACCAGAACAGAAGAAAAAATAGCATAGGATGCTTGAAGAGAATTAGTCAATTAGAACAACACTTGAAAGATAATTGAAAAAAACTCAATAGAAACTCCATTATATAAGCCTATATGGGGAGAATTAGCCGTTTGATAATAAATTAGAAGTTTGAAGATTTCTCCCGTTGAGAAATCTGGGATTGAAAGTTGAGAGAGTATCGGTAGATTGTCCATAGAAAATAGGAGAAATTAATGAAAAAATATGGAAATTTGAAGAAATTAAAGCATAGAAAAGGAAATTGATAGCTTGAAAATAGGGAAGGGATCGGATTCTGGTTGAGATTTGAGAGACTTTGGAAAGAATGAAAATAATTCTACAGTAATTAAGATAATAATTGAAGCGTGAATGGGGGAAGAGAGCAGAAAAGTCGTTCTCTTTCCTTCTACACTAATTGACACATTTAATTCTAATTTTCCAGATTTACTATAAAACATATATATAGAATTTTTAAAAAAAATTGGGCCCTTATATATTTGGGGGCCCTGTGCTACTGGGCTGGTAGCACCCCTCAATCTACGGGCCTGATGACAACCTACTTTTACACATCTTGACATCTATGTTTTTTTTTTTGGTAGAAACTTCGCACGTACATCTAATTGTTATACGAAGTTAATTGTTTGATCAAAAGTTATTAAAGTCCAGTGGATCAATATATTGTACAAGATCTACATGTTTTTTCATATACACATGTGTTTTAGGTCTAACATATAAGTTCAATGAATTTTAATTTTTAAAACCAGTATATATTTCAATTGTCACTTGACATTATGCCTTATGGTTTGCAAATCACCATAACGGATGGGTAGCGTACACCTAGTGGCCCTAGCCTAACCCAAACAACCAGGAATCTAGTCCAAGACTAAACCTACTTTGATATTATGACAAAGTTTAGTGGACCAATATAATGTGAGGGTCTATATAAACTATAGTATGTGTGTGTATTTAGTTTATCTAATTTAATTGTTATTTTTTGTCCATCTTATTTTCAAAAAGTAAGCAAAAGCTCAATTTTCCAACATTGGTAGCAACTAGCAAGGCAAGATTTGTTTGTACAAAAACTAGGGATGTCATGACAATCTCTTCCCCATCTGATGGGCGAAAATTCGAACAAAATAGGGTGACGAAGAAATATGGATGAAGATTTATCACTCATCACTGACCTAATATATATATTAATTTATTTATTTTATATTATTGGTGAAATAAACAAGAATTTGTATTATATATGTAAAAATACATAATGCATGCATTATAGTCAATATCAAGTCATAACTTTTAATTTCCTAGTGGATGACGTGGCCTAGCTATCTGCTTCACCCGAAGAATGATGAAAGTGGTCCATCCACCTACCACATGATCTATTGTCATCCCTATACGAAATGTGTTTTTTTTTATAATAATTAAATAGTTAATACTCACACAAGCATCTTATAAAAAAGTTTAAATATAGGCATGACATACTCTTATATATTATTAATATTAGTATACGATTCGACCTATTGAACTACTACTTAAGTAAAGAGGTCAACATAAAGATATGGTTATATACTTGGCCCATAAATTTGACCTTTGCTCACACAATTAATTTTCCACTCAGAGCTATTTATTTTGAATGAACTAGCTTATTCAAATTGCATTCACACATTTTTTTCTATAAAATAACAATCCTTACAAACATGTCCACACAAACACAAATCAATTCTCCTCATTCAAACCTTAAAACCAAAACAAAACAAAATGGCACATTCCAAAACCACTCTTGCATTCATTGCACTCACTCTCTTCCTCATTGCAACGCCTCACTCGAGCCACGGGTTCACCCTAATTGGGCAAAACATCGCCCAAGTCCGAGTCCTCGGCACCCTCTTTTGCTCAGCAACAGGCAACCCGGACCCCACTTGCGGAGGCCTGAATTGCCCTCCGCTAATTGGGGCCCCCGTGACTCTCTCGTGTTTCGGCGGTAGGACAACGTTAGGTCAGGCGGTGACCAACACCTCCGGGTTTTACGAGGTTGTTTTTAACACGATAGATAGCGCGGCCTTTGACCCATCAGCGTGCTCCGTCAATGTCACACTCCCGGTGGCTGGTTGCGCCGTCCTTCCGCCCACCGGAAACCTCCGTGCAACTCTTACACTTGTTGATATTGTGTCGGGTGTGTTGGGTGGGATTGCGACGTTTGTCTCTATGGTGATCGGCGTTGTTTAAATAGGTGGTTCTCATTTTGTTGGATGAACGTACGCATGCATGTTTAAGATAAGAATAATTTGTTCCCCTTGAGGAGCCGGAGAGTGCCACCTCTCATTTTACAAAAAAAGACAAGAATAATTTGTGCGCAGTTTTCCTTGAGTAAGGAAATTTTGTGTGCATACATACGATGTAATTTGCTTTAAATGTGATGGTCGTATGTTGTATTGTACTATTGTTTCGAACTAAAATTAATAATATAAATAAGCATGCCTTACGTTTTAATTTTGGCGATTCAATGACATTCTACTTCGCACATCAATATTTTTTGTAGAAACTTCGCACATTTAATTTTTAACGAAGCAATTAAGCATGGTTTATAATTAGTTAGTTATATATGTTATATTGATTATGTTAATACTGTGTAGCACATATATTTTAGGTGTATGCCGTGTGGTTTTAAGTTTGTTATTTTGTTAGTTAAGTTAAGTTCTATGTTAGGTTTTTTTGTACTAGTATATATGTGTGTATACTGATGTCGTATGTGTTGGGAAAGTGATTTCCTCAATCTGAAATAATCCAAAAAGTAACTATATTTTCAGAATATCCGTTCTTGTCCAATTCTCTCTATCTTGTGATCAGTTTTTCTGTGTTTTATTGAATCTGTCAAGAGAGAAAATCAACATTTGGTGCGGGAAAGATTAATCATGACAAAGTCTAGTTTTGATGGTGAGAAAACTCCAATGATCAAAGGGGATTCGAGTGATGGACTACGGATCCAAGGAGAGAGAGCAATATCACTTTCCAATATCCCATGTTGTCCAAGTGTAATTACGCAACATGGGCAATCAAGATGCAAGATTTCATGTCCGCACAAGGAGTATTTGAAGCAGTTGAAGGAGAAGGACCGGTTGATGACAAGAAAGACAAATCGGCCTTGGCTGCATTTTATCAAGCCATAAGTAAAGACATGTTGCAATTGGGTGCAAAGAAGACTACAAAGGAATCATGGAATATGATAAAAATGATGAATCAAGGGGTTGATAGAACAAAAGAAGTTTGAATTCAAACATTGATGGAGAGTTTGAAGGACTTCAGATGAAGGAGAATGAAACAGTAGATGAGTTTTCAAGCAAAATGAATATAGTTGTGAGCAAACTAAGAGGGGTTGGAAATCAGATGGAAGAAGAGCGTGTTGTGAAGAAGTTTTTGAGATCAACTTCATCAAAATTCATTCAAATAACCTCCAAAATTGAAGAATTTTGTGACTTAAAGACCAAAACTATTGAAGAGATTATTGGATCTTTGAAGACACATGAAGAAAGGATTCAAGAGTTTGATGAAAAGGATCAGGAAGTCGCATTATTGACCCAGGCTGAATGGAAAGAAAAGGAGAAGAAGAAGTCAAAAGAAAACTCCATGAAAGACAAAGGATACTCTCACAAGTCTAAGGGGAGTGGAAGTGATCAAAGTAAGAGCAATGGTTATGAAGAATCAAATGACGAATCGGAAGAAGAAAAGAAACCCAATAGAAAATTTGATAAAAGTAAAATCAAATGTAACTCATGTGGGAAGTTAGGACACTTTGCTTCTGAATGTGATTCCAAAGAGAAGGAAGAGAGAAGGCTAATCTAATCATGAAGTATGATGATGAAGATGAACTAGTGTTGCTTGTGCTTGAGACAGAGTGAAACCTTGCTACAAAGTAATCTACTAAATGATGAGATTCAATAAATTGAAGAAGAAGAAGAAGGATTATGCTTTCTTGCAAGCATATAAATCAAGCTTAAGGGATTGAATGAAGGAATTAAACATGGTTTATAATTAGTTAGTTATTTCTGTTATATTGATTATGTTAATATTGTGCAACACATATATGTTAGGTGTGTGTCGTGTGGTTTTAAGTCTGTTATTTTGTTAGTTAAGTTCTATGTTAGTTAAGTCTGTTAAACTGTCATAGAAAGTATTTAATAGCAATTCAATTTTTTTTTTCTGTTTGTAATAGTATATATGTGTGTGTATACTAGTGTCGTATGTTTTGGCAAAGTGATTTCCTCAATCTAAAATAATACAAAAAGTAACTGTATTTTCAGAATATCTGTTCTTGTCCAATTCTCTCTGTCTTGTGATCAGTTTTTCTGTGTTTTATTGAATATGTCAAGAGAGAAAACCAACAATTCTTATACGGAGGTAATTGTTTGATCAAAATTTATTAAAGTCCATTGGGCTAATATGTCGTGGGAGGTCTACATGTCTTTCCATGCACATATATGCTTATGTTAATATTGTGCAACGATTCTTGGTTGTTTAGGTTGTTTAGGTTGGGTTGGGCTATGTTAATATTGTGCAACACAAATTTATTCAATTCCTTCCCACTACGCTACATGCTTGTTTAAACCAACAAGCATGTAGCGTAGTGGGAAGGACTACGCTTCCCTTCATTGAGGTCGAGTGTTCGATTCTCAGTGGAGGAGAAATGAACTTGTTGGGAGAGCAGATCCCACCCAAAATAAAGGGGCCTTCGCGAGACTCGAACTCTAGACGTAAGCGTTTAATGGAGCAAAGCTCTCCGCTGAACTAGGGTGGCAATGACCAAAAAAAAAAAAAGTTTAGTGATGTTCAATTCAAAAACCAATAGCAATAAGAAGATTATCCCAAGGATTTGTAGACATTTATTCACTAAACTTCTCATGCGAGAAGTACTATTTTCACACACTCCCTCAAGTGGCAACTAGTATAATCTATTTGTCACTTGACATTATGCCTTATGGCGAGTAGCGTACGCCTAGTGGCCCTAGCCCAACCTAAACAACCAAGAATCGGGTCAAGGATTAAACCTACTTTGATACTAAGACAAAGTTCAATAGACCATTAATATAATGTGGGGTCTACACAAACTCTAGATGGGTAAAAACCCTACAAAATCATTTTAAACTCAACTTTGACGGTGCAGTGAATAATGATGGTGTCTCGTCTTTTGGGTTCATCCTTCGAGACCACCAAGGCGCGCCAATTTGCTTGGATGGTGGATCGATTGGTCGTCATTCCGTCCTGATGACTGAAGCTGTTGCACTTCGACAGGGGATTCTTGAGGCCATCCGACGTGGCGTTCCCCGCATCCAGATTGAAGGTGACAACCTGCAGCTTGTTAAAGCCGTGCAGGGTGACTGGAGTTGTCCTTGGGAGATTGAGCTAGTTCGTACGGATATTCAGAGTTTGCTGGCCACTTTCAAAGTTGGAGTCTCTCTCATGTCTTCCGAGAAGCCAATTTTGTTGCGGACTACATCACTGGATCGTTTCGACGTGTCTCCTCCCTCCCGATTACCTCCAACCCGGTCCTTGGGGACCTCATCCGTAAAGATGCTCTAGGGTAGCTCATTTCTCATTAGAGTGATCTCCCTAATTCCTTTCCTTATCAAAAAAAAATTAATTGTCATTTTTTGTCCATCTTATTTTCACAAAGTAGGCAAAAGCTCAATTTCCCAACAGCCGTGCAATGCAAGATTTGTTTGTAAACATTGTTAGCTTATGCAATTTAAGATGAGGGCTAGTCTGATGGACAACTAATCATATTGTTAAACAATGATAGAAAGTAGTTTGCGTGGGATTTTTTTTTTCTGATTTTAAATTATTTGTTATGATTCATTTTTGTAAGAATAGGACCCATTTGGTTTGTTTAGATGTTTATAAGAAGTCTTACACACATTTGTCAATACTATTGTAAATGGGTACATATTTATTCTTGGTATGGATTCAGTATTTTTGATTTATTTCGAAAATAAAATTGGCTACTACTATTTGCTCTTGTGTTGCCTTGCTCTTGGGTTCAAATACCTTGAACGAGGATAGACGATTACAAGATACTATATACTTGTGTAGTGCACAAGAGTTGATACTATTTCATGCCATATGTATGTACAAAAACTAGGAATGCCGGCCATGATAATTTCTCATGCACTCAAATGTTAAAAATCCAAACAAAGTAGGGTGATGAACAAGTATGGATGAAAAGTTATCACTTGTCACTGACCTAATATATAGATTGAAATATATATATTATTCATTTAATATTATTTGTGATATAAATAAACAAGAATTTGTATTACACATGTAAAAATACATAATGCATGCATTATATATAGTTTATATCATGTCATAACTTTTAATTTTCTAGTGGATGACGTGGCCTATCTGCCTTCACCCGACGAGTAATGAAAGTGGTCCATCCACCTACCACATGATCGATCTATTGTCATCCCTATACGAAATATGTATATTTTTACCATAATTACATAGTTAATAATCACAAAAGCGCCTTATAAAAAAGTCCAAATATAGGCATGACATAACTTATATTTATACTATTAATATGAGTATACGATTCGGCCTATTGAACTACTACCTAATTTTTTTAATAGGGTAAGGATTAGGGTCGCCACAAGTACTTTGGGCTCGTCGGCCTAGAGCATCCACTAGGGATGAAAACTAGTTACTAACCAATTCTAAGGAATAAAGGGCAAACCATCACCTGAGAGATTCAAAATAGTGACCTCGAGGTACTACTCCAAAGACCAAATTGTTGAACCAAATGCCCAAAGGCTGAACTACTACCTAATTGAAGAGGTCAACATAAAGATATAGTTATATACAAGTACATATTGGCCCATAAATTTGACCTTTGCTCACACAATTAATTTCCCACTTGAAATTGGAGCCCCATGAGCTATTTATATTGAATGAACTAGCTTCTTCAAGTTGCACTCATACATTTCCATAAAAGAAAGCCAATCCTTAACAAACATGTATCACACAAACTACACAAACACAAATCAATTTCCAAACACAAAATGGCACATTCCAAAATCTCTCTTGCCTTCCTTGCACTCACTCTCTTCCTCGTCGCAACGCCTCACTCAAGCCACGGGCTCAACATAAGTGACGACCCAAATCTCGCCCGTGTCCAAGTCCTCGGCGTCCTCTATTGCACATCCACGGGCAACCCAGACCCCGCTTGCGGAGGCCTGAACTGCCCTCCGCTAATCGGGGTCCCCGTTGCCATCTCGTGCGGCAACAGTAGGACAACGTTAGGTCAGGCGGTGACCAACACCTCTGGGGCATACATGGCTGTTTTTAACACGGCGGATAGCCTGCTCTTTGACCCGTCTTTGTGCGCCGCCTATGTTAATCTCCCGGTGCTTGCCTGCGCCGCTCTTCCGCCCACCGGAACCCTCCGTGCGACGTTTGAGCCTGTTGGTATTGTGTCGGGTGCGGTGTCGGGTGGGGTGGGTGTGATTGAGAAGCTTGTCTCTAAGACGTTTGCCTTTGTTGGTTAAAGTGGTCCGATCCTCGCTGTGTTGGATGAACGTACGCATGCATGTTTAAGACTTAAAAGAATAATTTGTGTTTGTCTTCGGGCATCTAGTCAAATGATAAAGACTTGTATTATTATGAGGTTTTCGTTTTGACTTCTACGAAGGCCAATGCCAAGAAAAAATAAATTGTGTGCAATTTATCTTAATTTGTGCGCATATATATGATGTAATTTTCTATGAAATGGCCGTATGTTGTATTGTACTATTGTATCGAACTAAAATTAAGACTATAAATAAGCATGCCTTACGTTTTTTAATTTTGTAAATCTTTGACAGCCTACTTCTCACATTTAATTCTTATACGGGGTTAATTGTTTGATCAAAACTAGGTGAACAGGTCCGTGCGTACGCACGGGACATGTATTTTACAATTGTTTTTTATATTTAAATTTGCTTTTATTTTATAAATATATTTATACATTTGGAGTTGTAAGTGTGTTGATTTTACGGTCTGTTGTTTCGTGTTATCGTTGTCTTCTTTGCTATGCATTTAGATGATCATACACACTTTATTAGTTGTAATACAATATGTGCACACTTAGTTATATCACAATGCAAATTTAGTTATATAATCATGTACACTCGAAATACACACACATAATTATTAGATCATGCATGTTAGACAAAAATTGTTAAATGAAAACAACATTGTATAAACACATCTAATTTGATTTTTAAGTTTGACCCTTATCTATATATACATCTTTACAGCTCTACTAATAATATAGACACATTAGAGATTTTTGAGTTTAATATAATTTCGGATTTGGATTGCGCCCGAATTATAACGTGTTGCATACGTATGTCTTTAAAGAGAAGAAAACCTTACGTAGTTCAGAGGTTTAATAGTTGAATTTTGATTTTCATTTTAAACAATATAAACTAATGATCATTTCACAAAACAATAGAGGCAAAATAACTAATCATAATTGACAACAATTCTTTTTTTTTTAAAGAAATTTTTTTACATCTAAATTGACAATAATTTAGTTAGATAATAAAGAGCAATATCAAAATGATATTAAAAAATAGTAATATAACAAAAAACATTCAATATACTTTTTTTATATTTAATGAGAATAGACTTCCAATATAATATCGAATGAGAGATTTACACAAATACGTATATAATGATAGTATTAAGACCCCAATAACGAACAAGAAATAGAGAAAAAAATAATTTATACCTGCCTTGAGCTATTCGAACATGTTGGTAATTATTTATAAACATAATTGTAACCATAGAGAAAAAGTAGACATAAGAGAGGGAAAAAGTGTACACCAATTGCATCTCTTTGTACAATACCATATATATAGGTCAATTCATGAAATTTAATTGGTCAAACATATATACACATAAATAGGGGTGTAATTAGGGTAATAAGTACACATATAAGAGAATAAGCATCCTAAGAGAATCTCTACGTGTAGTTAATCCATATTATACATTTAAATAGTTATAACATTTACGCAATATTTTAACAAAAATTATTGTTTAAGCAATTTAAATAAGACTATAAAAATTAGACATAATGTTCACCATGAGACTTGAACCTTAAATATTTACCATACATATAGGTGAATTCATGAAATTTACTTATATTGGTCAAACATATATATACATAAATAGGGGTGTAATTAGGGGTGAGCAATAAGTACAAATATAAGGGAATAAGCATCCTAAGAGAATCTCTATGTGTAGTTAATCCATATTATACATTTGAATACTTATAAAATTTACACAACATTTTAACAAAAAATATAGTTTAAGCAATTGATATATATAAATGGACACATACATTTGTAAATAATTGATATAAAAAAATAGAGATATAAAGGGAAAAAACTATTCACATTTTGATAATATGGAGAAATCATCAAACGTCGTACAAATATTTTATAACAATAAATAATCGCATAACCAATGCAATTTCACTTCTAAAATCACCAAGATTAAACCAAACAACATCAAAAAAGAATATACAAAGTACCACTTTCTCCTGTTCGCCAACAACAACAACAAAATCAAATAATTAGTATCAAAATTTTCATTGTAAACAATATAAACCGGTGATCATTTCACAAAACAATATAGGAAAAATAGCAAATAATAATTTACAACAAATGAGATTTTTTTAAAGGAAAAAAATTTTAGATCTAAATTGACAATAATTTAGTTAGATAATAAAGAACAGTACCAATATGATATTAAGAAGTAGAAATATAATAAAAAAAACACTCAAGATACTATTTTTATATTTTAATGAGAATAGACTTCCAATATAATATCAAATGGGAGATTTGCACAAATATATATATATATATATATATATATATATATATATATATTAATTGTATTAAAACCCCAATAACCAACAAGACATAGAGAAAAAATAATTTACACTTACATTGAGCTATTCAAACATGTTGATAATTATTTATAAACTAATTGTAATCATAGAGAGAATAGTGACACAAGAGAGAGGAAATGTGTACACCATTGGATATCTTTGTACAATACCATATATATAGGTCAATTCATGAAATTTAATTGGTCAAACATATATACACATAAATAGGGGTGTAATTAGGGGTGGTAATGTGGGCAATAAGTACACATATAAAAGAATAAACATCCTAAGAGAATCTCTATGTGTTGTTAATCCATATTATACATTTAAATACTTATAACATTTACACAATATTTTAACAAAAATTATTGTTTAAGTAATAATTTACATAAGACTAAAAAATTAGACATAATGTTCATCATGAGACTTGAACCTTAAATATTTACCATACATATAGGTCAATTCATGAAATTTAATTATATTGGTACACCTCATGAATATCTCACTAATTTTTGTAAATTTTATTATTAATCGAATGAGCATTTATTACCAAAAAGCTTGTATTGAAATTACAAAATATCTTATTAATATTTATATGTATGTATGCTTGCAATGACATTATAAAAAACCTTATTATTTGTATGATTATTAATTGTCAAGTTATTTAAGTTTATAGTGTTATAGATTCATGAAATTTAATTGGTCAAACATATATACACATAAATAGGGGTGTAATTAGGGGTGGTAATGGCCGCTAGCTGGACCCGGCTAGCTCTAATAACTACACATATAAGAGAATAAACATCCTAAGAGAATCTCTATGTGTTGTTAATCCATATTATACATTTAAATAATTTACACAATATTTTAACAAAAATTATTGTTTAAGTAATTTACATAAGACTAAAAAATTAGAAATGTTTTTCACCATGAGACTTGAACCTTAAATATTTACCATATATATATGTCAATAATGCGACAACCATAGCATATGTACGATAAAAAACGTGTCTATTCGAAGTCGAATATTTAAAATAACGTGTCTAGTGCCAAATTAATATTTTAATTGGAAAAAAAATTTCTTACACAATCAAGCTTGGTAGTTTTAAAATACAAAAATCTCATATTCGAATACAGTCTGGTTTCGTTATTTCCTACAACATGTATAAATAATGTTGATTTTGGCAAAAATAAGTGTGTAGAGACTCGAACCTTAGATCTCCACTACAAAGGCTCAAGTTCCTTGAACTAAAAAACTTATCTTGACAATCTATCATGAAATTTAATATAACAAAATTTGTGTACCAAGTGCAATAAATGCACTCCGTACACAACTTTTTATTGTTATATATAGATTTGTTAATGTTTTGTGCGTTAATATAATTTGGGGTCCACACGTCATTCTATAAACATATGCGTGCTCTGTTTTAAAAGTCTCCATCTAGCTCCGTCTAGGCCACGCCTAGGCGCTGGAAGGTGCTATCCCGCCTAGGTTTCCAGTCCGTCTAGGATATATATCGTCTAGTCCGTCTAGACGCCCATTTAAGCCGTCTAGGCTCTAACCGCCCCTCTTCGCCTAGGGTTCGCCTAGTGTTTTTTAGAACACTCTATGCGTGTTAGGTCTAACATATAAGGCTAATGAGGTTCAATTATAAAACAAATTAGTAATAGGAGTACTAGCTAGCCCAATGACTTGTAGACATTTATTCACACAAGTACTACTTCCACACGCTTCTTCGAGTAACCACTAGCCTGGTCCGATTATCACTTGACATTATGCCTTGTGGCCTGTAAACCACCAGAAGAGGTTGGTATAGCGTACGATTAGCAGCCCTAATCCAACCCAAACAACCAGAAATTGGGTCTAGGACTAAACTTGCTCTGGTACATTGTTAGCTTATGCAATTTAAGATGGGGCGTATCCTCATGCTCATTGGCTTTTATACATTGCCTTTGAGATGATTTTAGTCCTTATATTCTAACTAAATTCAGTTTTTATTGTCACATAGTTGAATTTCAGTTTTTCTTGGGTTTATCGGGCGTACCCCCTTTTCCTTGGGCAGGGGTACCCCCATCTTGACCCCCCAGATTCCGTTGTAGCAGAGCTTCACTGGGTCAATGATGATGATGCAATTTAAGATGGAGGCTAACACTGCATTTGATGATGACATGTTTAAGCTCACGATGAATAAGTGAATTAAGTCCCAACTTTGAGGTCATTCCATCATGCTAGCCGCCCTTGCACTCACTTGATCTCCTCCTCATTGCAATCCCTAACCCGAGCCACGGGCTCACCACAAGCGACAAACACCTCTGAGGCGTGAGAGGTTATTTACAACTGATGAAGTCCGTGGGCCCGGTAGGTAGATAAACTGGGGACGTGTTGGTACGAGCACATATGCACGGATGGCCTAACACATAAGTCCATGGGTTCCATCCTAAAATCAATTGACAATAGGAAGAGTAGTCCGCTGAGTTATATACAAGTCCAATTAAGCTCCAACTTTCAGATGTGGATGGACATATTCTAACAATAAGATGAAGTACACATGTAAGAATGACTTAAATACTCGAATTTCGGGATTGAATCAATGATGAAGTGATTGTATTGACGTGAGATACTGATCGATGTAAGCAAATCATCAAACTATGGCCATCAAAGCGAATATACAATAAGCTTTCTTTATAAAAGTTTTGTGGCAATGCTGAAATGGCTCTTTGCTCATTCCCAATATGTTAGACAAAATTAAAAAATCTATGCATACGTACGTGGGATCACTAATTGCTTGCAATAATTCATATACCCTTCATCTCAATACCTTCCATATATACTCATATCTAAAGCTTTAAATTAAAAAAATTATTCTTTTCCAAAATTAAAAAGTTGAAATTGTCATGTGTATAATAGCTTTATAACTAATTCTTATTCCCGTGCCTTGCCCAATATTTTAAAAAACTATTATATTATTTATTTATATTTATTAAATTTTAATTAAATTGATATATATAAGGATATTTTTAAAAAAATTATATGTATCTTTTCTATAAAAAAAACTATAATTTTCAAAAATAATTATTAAAAATTTATATATATTTAAAAAAATTATACATATCTTATCTAGAAAAGATATCCTATCAAAAAATAAAACTAAATATATTGCAAATATAACTAAATATAAATAATCCCATTAAATTTCAATCATTCTGATGTATATAATAAAGATGGATAATGGCTTTCGGGCATCTAGTCAAACGGTTAAGCCTTTAAGGATAGTACTCAGAGGTCTCATGTTCGACTTTTATGGGTAGTGCCCTTCACGTCCTTCACCCAAAAAAAAAGATGGATAATGTTATTTAATATAAGATCGTTTTATTTATTATTTTAACATCTATTTTAATATATAATAATTAATAATAATGTACTAGTAACATTATGTATTATGGTAGGAATAGGAAATTCTTTTTTAAAAAGATACGAGACTACTACTCTCAATTGCATAATGAACCTCTATCCACTTGCAGTTGGTTCTTTCCGACGTGTCTCTTCCGTTTCACTTATAGTTGATTTGGACTTTTATACCCTTATCCGTCAAAATGTCCTAAAACAATTAGTAGTTTGTTAGTGATCTATCTAATTCCTTTCCTAATTTAAAAAAAAATATTGAACCTCTGTCCAACGTAGAGGTCAAAATACATATATGAGATACGTATCTTCACCAAGCTACTAGTTACAAGTACCGATACACATTTGACTTTGCTCACAAAATTTTCCTTTTTTGGAATAAATAATTAGATGGTCCATGATCAACATAATGGATCGATATTAACTCCATGCAACTTGTGCTTGCACGTACAACCCTATAAAAGGAAGCCAATATCTTCAAACAATTTCCACACAACAACACAAACACACACAAAGCAAACACTTCCAAAGCCAAAACCCTAAAACACAAAATGTCCCATTCCAAGATCATGTTAGCCTCCCTAGCACTCGTTGTCTTCCTCATTGCGTTGCCTCACCTGAGCCACGGGCTCATCCTAAACGGCCAAAACATCGCCCAGGTCAAAATTCCCGGGGTCGTCTATTGCTCCGTGGCGGGCAACGCGAACCCCGATTGCGGGGGCGTGAACTGCCCGCCGCTGAACGGGGCCCTCGTAACGGTCTCATGCAACGGAGGGACGACGACGTTAGGCCAGGCGGTGACCAACACTGCCGGGGCGTACGAGGTTGTTTTCAATACCTTAGACAGCCTGCTCTTCGACCCGTCCGCGTGTTATATCTTTGTTAGGGCCCGGGCTGCTAGCTGCGCCGTCCTTCCGCCGACCGGACTCCTCCGTGCAACTCTGGCGGTCGGTAGTGTTGTGTCGGGTCTTGTGTCGGGTTTAACGGGTGGGATTGCGACGCTTGTTCCCGGAGTGTTTCAGCTTATTTAGTAGCATTTAAATAAGCAATAGTTACGTATAGGAGAGATAGAGAGTGTTGTCTCTCCTTCTATCTAAAAAAAAGACTCTTAAGAATAATTTGTGTATGCAAGGAAATGCCACAACTAATATGTATGTTAAATGTCGTGTAATGACCATATAGACGATCGATGTTATTTTCTTTGGTTATGATATGATGATTGTACGTTGTATTGTACTATATATTGTTTCAAACTACATTTCGAACTATTGTTTCAAACTAAAACTAATATAAATTCAATAAACATGCCATTTGCGTGTTAAAAAACTCGAACCCGGAAATTTCATTAACACAATTCTAACGCTCGTTTTTTCTCGTACAACACACAAATTACATTTATGTATATTTACACAGGCATTACATTCGTCTATAACTACTCGAGAGACATTACCTTCAGTCCCGTTACAATTTCGGAACAGTACATTCGTTCCAATCACCCGGGGCAATGCCTTTGCCCTCTACATTTTACATCACTCATACATCTATTTATATAAGATTACAATAACTGTCATATACTAACAAGTAACAACCGCCTAAAACGATAATTATTTAATTATTAACTAACTTTCTATTTAATTAATAATAAATCAAGTTTAATTTCCAACATTGGGTACGATTTAATTTTGGTCATACTTGGCACATTATAAACCAAACAAAGAGTACTTAAATTAACTTTCTGTATGTACTTTATTTAGTTTTTGTTCTATAAGAATCATGTGTTACATATATATGTATCACATGTATAATGTTACTAGTAACATTACACCATCCTTAGCAAATTCTTTTTGCAATAGGCATTATCAAACGAATTATGGGGAGAAATTTCTTATAACTAGAAGACAATGCTGTGGAAGATACTCACCTCCATCTCTCTGAAATCAATTTTGGACAAAAATGGAACTGAGAATTCTGAAATCAGTTTGTGTTTTATAGAGAAAGTGGAAGTGTGAGCCCCTCAAATACAGGCTTACCTTACAATCTACCCCAAAAACTAAGTGCCAAACTCCATTGGCAGGAAGAAAGAAACAATCTTGCAATTCTAATTTTCAAGGGAAATGAGAGGAACAAATTTGCAGAGAATGATTAATCAGACCACAATCCAGTACAATGGAAGTGAAATTCAGCGAGCAAATCGTCCAAACAAGGCTCAATTTAAGATCTTGCTGGCTGATTTCATCTTATCTGCCATGTGGGTTTGTTCAAGCTCAATTATCAATCTCATCGTTCACAGAGTTCTAGGGTTTGGGCAGAATCAAATTGCAGAAGCCATTGAATGTGCTTTCAAGGTCACAAACATGTTCTTTTTCGCTGTAATTAGCGGCGAAGAAGGCTCTTATAATCCTCTAGCAGTTTTAGTTGGCGCCATTTCTGGCAATTTCAACCGGTTTCTTTTCACTTTGGGCGCTAGAATTCCATCTCAGGTTAACCGCTTTTCTCCATTGGTTATTAATTTTGGTTTCTGGGTTTTTTTAGTTGGTTCATTTTAGCTAATGGGTTTGCAATTTCAATGACAAAGATTACATCTTTGATAAAGAATGTGACTTTTTTCAGGTAATTGGATCCATTTTAGGAGTGAAGCTACTAGTTGCTGCTACCTTCTCTGATTATTTTAAAAAAGGGCCAAAATTAAACGTTGAGATTCATCATGGTGCATTAACAGAAGGAATTCTAGCATTCATCGTCGCCATGGTTTCAATGGGACTAGCTCGAAGCTTATCAGGAAGCTTCTACAGGAAGAATTGGATCTCAAGCATTTCCAAGATCAGTCTTCAAATCATCTGCTCTGATTTAACTGGCGCTTGCATGAATCCTGCCATTGTAATATATGCAAACCTTGCTCAATTTGTATTCTTAGAGAAATGAACATAAAAAATGCAGAAAAGATTGATCTTGTGATCTGGGTTTTTTGCAGGCAACGGCATGGGCATTTGCTGGTGGAGATCATATAACAAAGGAGCATATACTTGTGAATTGGCTTGCACCTGTTGAAGCAACTTTAATGGCTGTTTGGGTGTTTAAGCTTCTGTTTCAAATGGAATCAGATGAGAAGATGAAGAAGAAAACTGATTAGTTAAAGCTTAAAGGTTAAAGCTTTCTTTTGTAATCCCAATTCCTAGGAGAATGAATTTGTATATTTGGTATCAATCTCAGCTCATCTGTGAACAGACATCAAATCCAGTGAAAAAGCAATTCAAATTTGAAAGAAAGATGGTGAATTTACCTTAAGCTCTCAAGAAACTTCAGAAAGATGGTTACTTTAATGAAAGTTAGGGTTTTAAATCCCAATTGTTAGTTGTAATGAATTGGTCAAAACTCAAAAGCTTTCACTTTCAAGCTTTAAAAGCAATAAAAGCATGCAGAGCAACTAACTACTAGTACTACTCAATTTCTCATCTTTGCAAAAGTCAATCTTCACATTTAACTAATAGTTGCGCGTTGATTTCTTCCGCCATACTTGATATATTCGAAAGCACGTCAATCCGTTCAAAATCGATGGAAAATCAGACGAATTTTCAATCTGAAATGAGGGTGTATGAATTGTGATGGCACGTTTGTGACATTATTACATTTTTGAAATATTAAAAAGGGAATAAAATATATTAAATGGGAAAAAAGTTGCGGGATATTGAAGTAATCTTCTTTTGCTCACCAAATTCCAACGCAGATGAGAGAGGAGATCAGAAAAGAAAGCGAAAAAGGAAATCATTTTTCAGACAGGCCCTTTGGGCGTAATCCCTGTCTGAAAGCGAAGATTTTTGGTAGAGCAAAGTCATCTCTTTGAGCGTTTTCTCAAATTTCCTCCGCCTTTCACTTTTCATCTTTCCCCTCTTTCGTTTGGGGGTTTTGTGGGTTGATCGAAGAAACGAAATCTGTGGGGTTTTGAGTGGTTTTGTGTTGATTTTTTGAGAGAGAGTTTGGTTATTTTTGGAAATTGGGGATTTGGAGCTCGTATATGATGGATAGATAGCGTTTTTCTAGGGATTTTGATTTGGTTTGAAGGTCATCTGGAGGTTTTGTCCATGGCGTCCGACCAATCTAAGAGGATTTATCAAGCTTGGAAGGGCAATAATGTAGTGTTTTGTCTTCTCTCTTTGATTTTATTTGAACTTTGCTGTCAAATCATACTCTTGGCTCTAGTTCATGTTTTGATTTGATTGCAATCGAGTGATCATCATTTCTGATTGTAGCTATTGAGTTCGTTGGGGTTTGACTGATCATCATGAATTCTGATTAAAGGCTGAAAGCATTGATTTTGCATCTGTAATCACATAAGCTGTGTTTTTAGGGTTCTTTTTTCGATTCAGTGCTATAATATATGAATTGAATTTTGGGGTTCACTTATTTCTCAATTTTGTTGAGGTATATAAGTGGATTACTGTTGTATTATTGCACTAACAAAGCCTTCTTTCATGGTGGTTCCAGAATTTCTTTTGTGGAGGAAGATTGATATTTGGTCCTGATGTTGGATCTCTATTCCTCTCAACTTTCTTAATTGCTGCCCCTGCGATCGCCTTTTGTATCAATATCTATTTGAAGACGAAATGGTCTGCTGTGGTGGCTGTGGGAGCAATCCTTACAATCTTGGTAAATTGAACTCTCTTCATTCTCACTTATGAAAGTCATTTTAGGGCTTGTTTGGTTTTGATATCAAAGATATGAGAAATCGGGTATCGGATTGATATAGATACCAGGGTCCTTAACGAGCCCTTAAGTTTGTGAAGTAGATAATTGATGAGATGATAATGTGTTGATACCAAACCTGCCCTTAATCGCCTCTTGTGCAGGATTTATCATTTCTCTACATGACATCCGGTAGAGATCCGGGAATCGTTCCAAGAAACTCAAAACCTCCCTCACCAGAAGAGCTTGATGTAACGACCCCATCTATGGAGTGGGTTAGTGACAGAACTCCGCATCTGAAGCTACCTCGCACAAAAGACGTTGTTATAAACGGACACATTGTAAAGGTGAAGTTCTGTGACACCTGTCTTCTATACCGGCCTCCACGAGCTTCCCATTGCTCAATTTGCAACAACTGTGTACAGAGATTTGATCATCACTGTCCTTGGGTTGGTCAATGCATTGGACTTGTAAGTTATATTGCCTGCAAACTTTTTGATGTATTCTATACTGTTTCAAATGATTGTTGGAAACTGATTTTGCTGTCTTTGTTTCAGAGAAATTACCGGTTCTTTTACATGTTCATATCAACTGCAACTGCTTTGTGCATATATGTACATGTATTCTCTTGGATCAGCCTTCACCACCAAAATGATAATATTTTGAAAGCTATGGCACATGATATTCTCTCGGATATTCTTATTGTGTATTGCTTTGTTGCTATGTGGTTCGTTGGAGGCTTGACAGTCTTTCATTTCTATCTGATGGGGACAAACCAGGTAAATGGATGTGTACTCTTTTGGCTTGACCTTCTTTGTGCAACCATTTCATGTCAATTTATTTCTTTACCCTTTTCAATTCGCAGACGACATACGAGAACTTCAGATACCGATATGATAAGAAGGAAAACCCTTACAATAAGGGCTTTTTTGGGAATGTCAAAGAGATATTCTTCTCTAAAATCCCGCCTTCTTTGAATAACTTCCGAGCACTTGCACCTATAGATGAACCAACGCTTATGCAGCCTAATCCGGGTCAGTTTGTGGAATCCATTGCCAGCCCAAAAGAGAAAATAGACATTGAAATGGGTTCTGCTGCATTAGATAGTGACTATTCACTTCCTAAAATCTTGAGGAATTTGGATTATGACTATGTGGAGGAAAATTTGAAGAGTAAGGATGGTGGAGATTGTGCCATTGAAGTTCCTGTATTTGTTGAAGAAGAAGAACCCAAGGAATACTTTTCAAACTCAATTGTTGAGGATGTTGATGAAAAGTTTAGGCAAAGAAGTGATGTTCACACTCAGACTGATGTCTATCACAATGAAAGGCACAGTTCTCTAGTAGAGAGGTACACATCTTACTTAGGGTGCATTTGGATTACCCATTTAAGTTTCACGATCTAATATACCGAAATTTAATGATGATAGTGATGATAATGATGATAGAACATATTATTACAAAACTACAATTACTAATTTATTTCTGAGATGTGATGGTTCCTTCTGTATTACAGGCATAGTGAAGAAGCACCACTCTACAACAATGATACTTGATATGGAATCAGACAATGAAGGGCTTTCTTTCATGCATATAGAGTGTATAGTTAAAGACTGAAAAAAACGAAGCACACGGTGCAATGTATTTCATATCCAGATTCTTCCTGGTTTTCTTTTTGGTTTCCTGAACAGATTGAGCCTTGAACAAAACTCATGTATCCTAGATTCAAGTCTAAGGTTTTTAGGCACTTGTTTTCTGTCCATTTCTTACATTTGCCCTCTTAGAACCATGGAAGATGTTAGCCAATTAGGTCTTTTTCATAACATTATCTGGTGTGATGCTCTTGAAAATGTGAACAACACTTCAAAAATCTAAACTTCTGTTCTGTGACTGTTTCATTATTAGTGCTTTTCACCTTTAGATTATGATCATTACTTCTGATCAATTTCAGACTTAAAACAAAAAATAAAACAAATGGTATCCTCTTCTGTATTTCTAATCTCATTGTAATTATCATGCCAAAGTAGCTAGACACAATCATTCTCAAACCTTAGTTAACTATATCCTCATTCTTCAACACAAAGTTACAAATGCAATGATGTAATTTACCTAAGCCAAACCCTTTTCTATTTTGAAATGCTGTACAGAGGAAACCTAAAAAGAGTTTGAGCTTATCAACAATTTCAAGAAGGCTAACCTGCAAAAATTCAGCAACTTTTATAAAACCACAGCATGAAATTCATCCTCCTCAGTCTTCTTGGGCGTTGAGTTCTGATCCCGTTTCCTCGGTCCATGATCTAAACCACTGCAATCTAGGTCTTGCAACATAGGCGGGGGAAGTGCCAAGTTACCCGACTTGCTGATTTTCTTACTCGCCTCCTCAAGATCCACATATTTGATACTAGTGTTAAAATTCATGGATCCTCCCCGGTATGTGGGACTAGCTTCACTCCCTGGACTCTCCTCTACAAGAACCCACTCCCTGAAGTTAACTTGGCTCGGTACTGTTCTCAATAGAAGGGTCTGTTTAAGGTTGTTTGCAACGCCCAAGTTGTATGGATTCTTATTCTTATCATATCTGCGCCGGAAGTTCTCATATGTTGTCTGTCATTAGAAGAAGAAGAAGAATGCAATGAAAATGGAGGTTAGGTTGTGAATTTAGTTACCCTTGTACTAGCAAGGTAAAAAAAAAAAGTAATAAATTACCTGATTTGTGCACATGAGGTAGAAATGGAAGACGGTGAGACCTCCAACAAACCAGACAATCACGAAACAGTAAACAGCGAGGACAACAGAAAGCACGTCGTCTGACATTGTATGCCAGATATTTCCACCTTTGTGAAGAAGGTTAATCAATGAGAATATGAACACATAGACACACAATAAGGTCGCTGATGATATGAAGAATATGAAGCATCTGTAGTTGCGCTGCAAAAACCAGACATAATTCAAGAAGCTCCATTAATCACAAGCATATAAACAAAGGAGAAGTGCAAATGTGTAACCAAAAACAGAAAATTTCGTCTCTTTTTTGTCTAGACATGGGGGAAATGGATGGAATAATGTTCATGATTTACTCAATTTGCAAAACCAGACATAATATACAAGAGTCTCCATTAATCCAGCGTATGAAAAAAAAGGAGAAACACCAATGTCTAACCAAAAACAGAAAATTGCATTTATCTGTTGAATAGATGGAATATTGTTCATGATTTTTTAATCAATTAGTAAAACATACCAATCCAATGCATGTCCCCACCCAAGGACAATGGTGATCAAACTTTTGGACACAGTTGTTGCAAATTGAGCAATGTGAAGCTCGTGGTGGACGATAGAGGTTACATGTTTCGCAGAACTTGACCTTAACTATATATCCATTTACTTTCACATCCTTTGTCCGTGCAAACTTTAAGCTTCTACGTGCTGCAAATGACCGTGCTGAGAGTGTCAGTTCTTCCTCTTCTTCACTTGGGGGAGACATGTTCCTAGGAATGATCCCAGGATCCCCAACTGATGTCATGTAGAGGAACAAGAAAACCTAAAACGATTTCGATAAGAGAAGTTATGATTGTAACTAGCTAAATGAGCCACTGGAAATTTTAAGGTTGAGATAGAGTTTGTACCATAAAAGTGAGAACCACCCCTACGGAAAGTACCGTGTACCCAAAGATGGGATCATGGTACTCCATTCGTATGAGCATTTTTACACAGAACGTTATAGAGGGTCCTCCTATCAAGAACGATGTCAAGTAGAGTGATGTTCCATCATAACCAAATACCAGTCTCCCACCACAGAGAAATCTCTGGCATGTAAAAGGAAGGATGAAATTCCATTAGGGAAAAAACATATACAACCTTTCTGCACTAGGATCAAGTTACATGACAGATAAATTTGACACATTTTGCAACACTACAATCCAAAGTAAAATTCATCAGGACAATCTCTGCTCTCCTTGAAAGCCAAATCTCCTTGTTTCTTTACCTATTTATCTAACAAGGAAACCTATTGCAAACAGAATTGATAGCTGAATTTAAGGACAGTCAAATGGCAACAATGAATGAGAAAATGATATTCACCAGCAAACACAAAAATCCGCAAACACCAATTCAAATTTTGAGAGAAGTGGCAATAGAGTCAGAAGAAAAGCACGTACATTGTTGCCAGGCCAAACTCTATAGAGCCTCTGAGGTGTGGCAACGGGCATAGTTCGGCAAGATACATTCTTTGATATTTTGCTGCTAGAATTAGGGTTCATATTTTCCCCCTCCTCGCCCCCTTTTTCTTTTTTTCTAGGGTTTTTTTTCTTCCCTTCTAAACAATAACGGACCCATCAAAAGCAGAATCCCATGGATTTCTCATCAATTGCAAGGAAATTCTGCAGCTTGATGGTATCGGTGTGAAGAAGTCTAGGATTTAAGCAAGGACCTGTATTTCATTCATCGAAAACCAGCTTGATGGTATCGTTTCTCTGTATTCTTCTTACAAACAAACTTCTCCTCACCATCTTCTTCCTCAACCATTCCTCTCTCCGTTTTTCTCCCTCCATTTCTCTCTCTCCCCCACAACCAACGGTTCCAAAATCCAAACGTCAAAGAACTTGTCACCGGGTCGGATAGTCCGGACTCCGCCGAATTCGGGTCTGGAAATGGGCAGAACAAGAAAGGCCCAAAATAATTAGTGTTTTGGGTCTACTTGGCCCATATAAGAAACGACGACGTTTTGATTTCTCTTCTGTGTTCATCAAGGACGAGTCTTTTTTCGGCTTATCCGGATAGACGGTACTAGCTCCATTGCTGAAGCGGGAGGAAAAATGGCTGCTCTTGTTTCTCCTCTATCCTCGCTCTATTCTCCCCCCTCCTCTTCTGTCGTCTTCTTTCCGACTTTCTGTAAGTTCTCTTTCGTTTGTAAATTTCTGCAATTTACATTTGTAATGCTATACAGCTTTGTATTTTTCCAAGCGTTCAAATTTGCTTCTGTTTTCTGTGATTTGAATATGTTTGCGATCAATCCGCCACCATTCAGTATTTTTAAACCTAGTGATAGCTTCGATTGTTTGTTCACTTGGCCACAAAGCTCGAAGCTTGAATTTTTGTTCAATTTTGTAGCTGTGTTGTGTTCTGCAATTTTGGACAGTCCTGAATTTGTAAAGAGTTGGGTCTCAAATTTTAAGTTTCAGACATTGGCAATTGTCTGTTTTTCTCTAAAATTTATACATTCAATTTTTTCTTGCAATAAATTTCATATCCTTCTGAATATAGCTAGCATGGACTAAGCTTGTAAGTTGTAACTGCATCATTTGAATTGAGCTAGGGTTTCTTGAGTGTGTACTTCGTTGAGAACCCATTGTTCCCTAATTGCTTCATTATCTTTGTAATATCAAATATTTGAGTTCTGAAGTAGGCAATAGCTATGTGTTCTGATAATTGTTGATATAATCTGAAAACTTCCACTGTTCAGCACATAGGTTTCAGGTGAACTGTATTTCATTGCATTCAAGAGTTTCCTATGGAGTTCAAATCCAAGCCTCCATTCCCCGAAAAGCTGCTATCATTGTCAAAGCTTCAAATGTTGATGGAGTTCCAGCCCCTGAAGGGGAAGAAAAGGAAGTAGCTAGTGTTCCAGTTGAAAACCTTCCACTGGAGTCCAAGTTGCAGATGATACAGGAGCAGAGGTTGAAAATGAAGCTGGCAAAGAAGATCAGGCTCCGTAGGAAGCGGCTTGTGCGCAAGAGGCATTTGCGTAAGAAGGGAAGATGGCCTCCTTCTAAGATGAAGAAGAACAAGAATGTATGAGGAAGAGAATATAAAGGCCACATTTGAGTTTCATGTCTTTGTTGGTTCTTTATTTTGCATGTGAAAGTACCTATTATGTGCAAAATCTTTGTTTAGTTCTGAAAATTTGCAATTGTGAAAGTCTTGCCTTTTGTACCAGAATTGAATTCAATCTTAGAATGTCTTTTGATTGATTATATTGCATGTTCATACAGAGAATACCCCAATTCTGACATCTAAATTGGGTTTTTTTTTTTCCTGCACTGAAAATTGACTTGAATTCACAAATTGACTGCAATGGTTGAAAATGTTGCATTTATTCTCAACACAATTCCAAAATGACAGATAATACAGGCAAAAGGGAAGACTAGATATTGTGATTAGGATATTTACAATACAAGAGAGTTGAATCAGAAGATGAACTGCCTCTTTTTGCCTACAAGATTGTCACTTCTATGTCAATAGATCAGGAAGATAATTAGTACAATCACCAGTCACTTCTCAAATATCTAACCATTATTTGCATTCATAAAGGTGATCAGACAGCTTGGTCGCCCTTGAGGATGTTGAATTTACATAATGGGCAAGTTGCGTTGATCCGGAGCCATTTGCTGATGCAACTGGAGTGAAAATGGTGGTTGCAAGGAAGTGTGCACAATTCCGCTCCTTCTACATACCGCGTTAAGCAAATGCAACATTCCTACACGGCCATATATAACATAAGCTTTTGAGTTTCTTTTTAAAAAAAATTATAGTATAATGATAATTGAGCAGGAAGAATCTTACACAATCTTCAGAATGTAAGGGTATGCCATCGACACTGTTTGTGTCAGCATCATAGTGCTTCAAATCGTTGTCAGGTATCTTCGGGGAAAAAGACTCACAAAATCTGTACTTGGGAAGAATTCCAATGTCGTCTTCAGAGGCTCCTTCTCTGATTGTCATAGCATACGCGATGGCTACAACCGGAATGCAGAAAAAGAGAACAAGACAAATAATACATGCAATTCCTATGCAGAATATCATGAAGAAGATGTCAAGGGCTAGGTAAACGACTGCTAACCTGCAATTACAAAAACAAAATTATTAAACTATGCCCTTTTAATTTTTTCTAGTGGCAGATTTTCCTTAAATTTGTGATTCAGCCAAGATAATAGACTTCATTTTCAGTTTTCCTGAGCTGTTATAGTCAATAAGAAAAAAAGTCTAATTCATAGTCCATAGATGTGCATGCTCAGTTTCTTTTTACCAACATCTTGATTGTGATTTCCAACAGAAACTATAATCAAGAAGATCCTCACCAATAAAGGCGGGGAGAATCTACCAAAAGAGAGGGGCCACCTCCTACAATCCAGTAGAAGCCAAGCACCCACCAAAATGATGATGCCAATGTGTTCACCGTCTCTAGCTTCTTTGCAATGCTGAAGGAAAAGGATAAACAGCATTCAGAATTCAAATAAAACTAGCCATTGATGCACCAAAGTTGGTGCAAGATGTCATAGCATACTAAAACACTTAAAAGGTGTCAATTAACAATTGCATAACAAGTAAATTTCAATCGTCTTCAGCTAAATCGATAAGGTTTTCCAAAATTGCTATTTACAGCTATCCTCAATCCACATACATATCCTAAGATCACTTTTAACTTTCCACTGCCATAGCAATTAACTTTCTGGCACAATACCCATTTATTGAAACTAAAGCAACAACCTACTTATTGGCAAGACAATTAACAATCATATGAAAAACTATAGTTCAATCCTATTCAGCTAGAACTATAAAATTTTATAAAAGCCAAAACACTTACCAGGTGCCAATTAACCATTACATGATAACTAAACTCAAATCCCACACACCTATAAAGAACACATCTTTTCTCCCCGGTATTACAGCTATCTACAATCATCATACATATCTCAACATCAGTTTCCACTGTCCTATTAAAGAAACATAGGAAAATAAATCAAGGCATTAAAATAGTTGAACTGGAGAATTGAATGATGAAAACCACAAGCCAATTCCAACAAACAACATCAGCATCCAGACTTATAGGCTCAGCTCATATTAATTGCAAACCAATCAATTCAGTAAGAGAAAGATATGAACTTTCAATCAAACTAAAGCTCCTCACCTAATATAGTAACTATAAGAAGCTGAAACTCCACCATACTGATGATGACCCCCATAGCTTTCCATCTTAATCTTCCTCCGATACTCCGAATAAACAAAACCCACATGCAAAAAACACTGTAAACCATACCCACCAATCCAAACCCTAAGAGGAGTCGAAGGCCTTTCCTTCACTGTCCAACACAAGACGGCAAACGAAACCAGCACAAAGGCCAAATTCCATATGACATCGAGAACCAGAAGTGGCCCCCACGCGCCGTAATCATCATCATCGGGCGTTTCCCCACCTCCGGCGTCCTCGTAATCGTAGTCGTCTTCGTCCGATCGGAGCTCGGCGTAGTCTCCGGCAATGTACCGGCTAAGGGGGAGGTAGAAATGAAGGGTGGCTGATATTGAGTTCCTTATGATCGTCGGGCTCCGGAGGAAGGTTTCCTCCATGAGAGCAGAAGGAGAAAGAAGAAAGCTTGATTTGGGGATTTTTGGGGGCGAACAGAGGAATGGGGGAAAAGGGAGAGGAAACGAGGAAAGGAATGATTTTTCAATTTGGTACTAAAGTTTTAATGTTTTATATACTAGTGTCCAATTTGGTCCATTTTCTTTATTGTTTTTGATAATTTATTGGTGGGTTGAATCTTTAAAGATTTGAATTTTCTATGATTAGGTCAAATCCAAGTTGCCCTTAATGGACGTTGCCTTCACATTAATCATGGTTTTGTGGGCTAAATTTAAAGGATGGGAAAATTAGGATGCTAATAAATAATACTCCAACAATAAGTAATATATTAGTGTGTGTGTGTTTAGAACAGGTCATAATTTCTGACCACAAAAAAAAAAAGAATAGGTCATAGTTTACTCTCTTTGATGTTGTGCCTTCGATCTCGATCCTTCGGATTGTCAGATGTTGATTTGATATATGACGATATTGTCCATACTTTACCTTTGTTTTCTGTTGTTCAATTTTCTCATGTTAGTCGTAAAGGAAATGTAGTGGCACGTCATGTAGCTCGTTTAGATACTACTGTTTCCTCGGTTGTAATCTTTGTTCCTTGTGGAAATTGATTTTATGTAATATTATGTGTTCTTTTTCTTAAAAAAAGTACTTGCTTTTCTACCAATAAAATCTAGGTATTAGTTAATTAAATTAGAAGATATCAACTGAAAATTATGGATTTTGACTTCAGCTTAGTATTTTTGAAATGTAGACCCAAAGGTATATAATAATTTTTGTCTTTCATTTTGGCTAAGTTAAATCGACTATTGTCATAATGATGGATATCATGGCAACTATTTTTGTTTTCTTACACATGATGGATATCATGGCATATAATGAACAAAAAGTCACATTCATCTCCCATTATAAACATGTCATTACCAACAAAGCATAAAAATCCACCACCACAAGCACAAGTGAGGCCACTTATGAGTTATGGTTTCCTATCAATAACTTTGGATTAGGCACCATTGAGAGATGATGTCATTTAGCAATTGCCAAATTCTCCAAATAAAAATCATCTTTTGCTTCTTATTGGTAAATGTTTCTTTTTGCAAATCCTTTTTAGCCGGCCACAAATTAAGCATATTAAGCAACTCAACTAGAAAAGCATTAGTCTCAATCAACATACTATTCTGTTATCACACATGAAATGATCCATCTTCCATTAAGATTCATGTAGAAAGAAAGTGATTGTTTTAGGCTTTTAGCTAGTTTCAATGAAACATGAAGGCATATTATATGCCAATCTTATGAAGGCTTTTCACTTGCATATAAATAACACTCTTAACCTATATTTTTAGGTAAAGTTTTTTTTTATTTGATAAGAATTAGGATAACCTCAACTCAAAATCGAAAGTCAAACAAAATATTTTCGCAGATAAAAATATTGAGTTTTGGGTGGTGTTTTAGGTATGAATAAGGATAACCTAACTCAAAGTTGAAGGTCAATCAGAACAATCTTGCGGATGAAAATATTGAGTCGTGGGTGATATTTTTTTATTAGGTAAGAATTAGGACAAGTTCAACTCAAACTCGAAGGTTAATCAGAGCATTCTTGCAAATGAAGTTGGTGGTTGACTGATTGCCGCATTTTTTAGTTACTTCCCGCCGGCACCATTTTACTGAGTTAAAACGCGGCGTTTTAATGTAATTTTTTCCCAGCGAAAATTATTTTTAAATTTTAGTTTATTCGAAGGGAAAAAGAGAAGTCGTATAAATAGCTGAAACCCTAGAAATCGAACCACTATTCTCATCTTCATCAACTACTCTCCCTCGGCGATCAGTTGAAGCGGGAGAACAATTACGATGGAGGGAGAAAACGATCGTAAATCTCCGATATTCAGAGACATAAGGCGTTACTACTGCCAATTTTGCGGTATTTGTCGATCTAAGAAATCTCTAATCACCTCTCACGTTCTC
The DNA here is from genome assembly GCA_964016875.1 of Fallopia convolvulus. NCBI lineage: Eukaryota > Viridiplantae > Streptophyta > Magnoliopsida > Caryophyllales > Polygonaceae > Fallopia > Fallopia convolvulus. Next base: position 45,240,303 of record OZ024737.1, read on the forward strand.
GCTAATCACCAGGTATATATACCTCTTAGTCACTCTCACTTTCGTAATTAGTTCGTGAAATCTTCAATTTTGATGGGGGTTTGATTGAATGTAATGAAATGATTGCAGGAGGAGATGAATGGTCAGAAATTTGACGAGGATAAGGAGGGACCGAGCTTGAACGTCTGCGAAGATTGTGGAGCGGAGTTTAAGAAACCAGCGCATTTGAAGCAACACATGATCAGTCACTCATTGGAGGTATCTAAGTATAAGACTGCCGGAAATTTTGAATTTTGGTGGCTTGGATGCAGTTTTTATGTTGCTAGTAGCTAGATTGTGCATAGTTTTTCTACCTTGGAACACTTGTTAAACTGAATCTGCTGTTATCTGTATTATAGCTCACAATCTTTCACGTGAGATTGATGTAGAGGGAATTATTTTCCAGTAGCTACTATGTTTTGATCTTTTGTTTACTAATTACTAGTGTCATTCTCTATTAGAAATTTGTGTGTTCTTGTGCTGAATATTGTAAACACTGCAGATTGAAGTAGCTTGATGAACGTGTGTGAAGCATTGGATCCCAAATAAAGATCTCCAAAATGTGAAGGGGCTTATGCACTGACTAGCTTGAGTGGACTAGTATCAGTGTGGGAGACCACCTGAGAAGCTCCATCAAGAAGGAGCCTCGGACACGCACGAATCAGCTTGAGGAACGTGTGTGAAGCATTGGATCCCGATTAAAGATGTCCAAAATGCGAAGAGGCTTTTGCACTGACTAACTTGACTGGACTAGTATCAGTGTGGGAGACCACCTGAGAAGCTCCGTCAAGAGGGCCTCGGACACGCACTGTTTTCGAGGTTTGACAATTATGCACGTATATAAGCTGATCTGTTTTCTGAACTGTAATATAGTGCTGTTGGAAATTTGGTATTTTGTTCAAATTTTATAGTGCTTCTTTCTTTTGTTTGCAGAGAGCATTCACTTGTCCAGCTGATGATTGTAGTGCTAGTTATAGAAGGAAAGATCACTTGAACCGCCACCTCCTTCAGCACGAGGGAAAGCTATTCAAATGCCCAGTTGAGAATTGCAATAAGGAGTTTACTGTCAAGGGTAACATGCAGAGACACTTGAAGGAAATTCATGATGAAAAGCACAGTTCTCCTAGTGAAGACAAAGGGAAAAAGAAATTTATCTGCACTGAAACGGGATGTGGGAAGGAATTTAAGTATGAATCCAAGCTTAAGACCCATGCGGAGTCGCATAGTAAGTTTTGGCCATCTCCAGCCATGATTCCTAAGTATCACTATAAAATAATTGGAAAAAAAAAACAGAATCTTGCAATGCAAGAAGCTTTGAATATTAGGGATAGCTTGTAGGAAGAATTTCCTCTAATCTTCATCATTCAATTTGCACATGCAGTTAATCTGGAGTCTGTTGAAGTTTATTGTGCTGATCCGAGCTGTATGAAGCCCTTTACCAATATAAAGTGCCTCCATGCTCATATCCTCGCCTGCCACCAACATGTAACGTGTGAGATATGTGGGACAAAGCAGCTTAGGAAGAACATAAAGCGCCATCTTCGTACTCATGAAGATCATCCTGCTGAGGAAATTAAATGCAGTTTTGAGGGCTGTAAACACACTTTTACCACGGTAATATTCATTGGCCAAAATTAGTTTTATTAAATTTTTTGAAACCAATCTGCCTGCTTCATTCTGATTGAAAAAATCCTGCAGAAGTCGAATCTTCAACAGCATGTAAACGCGGTGCATCTTGAGTTCAGACCCTATATTTGTAGTTTTCCTGGATGTGGCAAGAGGTTTTCTTTTAAACATGTGAGAGATAACCATGAGAAGTCATCTTGGCATAAATACGTACCCGTAAGCAAATGCTATGACTTCTTAAATCTGTTTTAGTATATGCTTCTTGGAAGAAAAGGAATTCATTTCCTTGTGTGTGTTTCCAGGGTGATCTAGAAGAGTTTGATGAGCAATTTAGGGCGAGGCGTGAAAGAAAGAGGAGTTGTCCAACTATTGAGACTCTCATGCGTAAAAGGGTAACTCCAGTGAGCGATTCTGACTCGGTTATAAACGACAGTGCTGACTACCTATCTTGGTTGCTTTCAGATGATAGTGAGGAATAAATTGAAGCTTCTTAGAATGGAATGTGTAGATAGTTAGTATATCTCAAGTATAGGAGTCTTTTTTGGAGTAAACCTCGAGTTTTTTGACTGCTGAAAGCATCTAAGTAGTAAGTCCTATTTCAAGTATAGGAGGATTCAGAGCAGCCCAAGTTTGATCTGCTTTTAATATTCTGTTTGGCTTTTGTCTATGAGTGCCATTTTTTTGCAGACTGGAAATGTGTAAGCATCTCTATGTTTGAATTTCTGGTTCTGTTGTAATGAACACTTCTCGTGATGAAATTGCTTTCTGTTAAAAACAATGACATTACACTTTGGTTCAAGGATTAAGAATCTCCCCAGAAATCACCAACAAAGATAGACCTTTTCGGTATTTATGAATGGACTATATCTATCATCCATCAATAAGAGTCTAAATCAACTTGGTCTGTCTAGTTAACTTATCAATTAAAATTGGTCCACTTCGTCACAACTTTTGTAAAAAAATATGTTTAATGATAATTTATGCCAAGTTGGCAATTGGGCCAGTATGAGATTTACAATTAATATTGCCTTTTCTATCCTTTTGCCTGCTAAATGCTTATCAAGCTTGTATCAAATAAATTAAAGTTGATTGCTCTTGTCCAAAACAATTAGGAGCTCAAAGACAAATTTTATTGAAGTCAAGCTTGCCAGCATAATTTGCTAAAAGCTAAAATAAGTCTCTTCCATATTTACATTATCACAGTTTTTGTGGGACAAGAAGTGAAATCTGAGTATAGTTGCAGGCTCCTCCTACAAATATTTGATGAGTGCCACTATAATGAGAATGAGCATCACAATCACAAGAACCACCACAAACCAGCAAAAGCAGCCTCCTTTAGTACGTCTGTTCAATAAGGCCAGTGTTCTTTGCACACGCTGTTCCAAAATAAAAATTCATCATTAAAGGAGCAATAAGATAATAGCTTGACCAAATTTTTCTGTCACAAGCTACCAATTAGAAATTCAGCATGACCTAATTTAGCCCAAAAAAATACAATACTGTCACAAACTAACCTGCAGCCTGGAGTTTGTTGACTCCACATGATCATCCAAGGTATCCTGAGTATAGAACCAGACAGTGAAAAAGAATGTTGAATATGTAACAGTAAATAAAATTTAACAACATCTACCCAGTGTATGTCGAACACGTCAGGAGGATGTTTCCGAAAAAACAAAAAACATAAGAGATAAAACGGAGCCGACAAACTACTATACAACCAGGAAAGAACCGAAAATAAAGAATTACCAGAAGCCTTGTCTGCAGGTGAAGTTCCTCATTTACTGCCAACGCAATGTGTTTTGTACTGATCACGGTGTCCTCTAGTTTCTCAAGGCCGTCATCTTGCTCTGTATCAAAAGCATAATTTATAAAGGCCACACAATGCGATGAAACCAAATAACAAAAATTACTTGAGAGTTCAAATGGGTAACTGAAACTTCTTTCTCTTACCTTTCATTATCTGCCTTTGGAAGCCCACAAGTCCATGATTGTCCATTTCTGCAGCTTTCTTCATTATCTCATCGGACTTTGTATCTTGACCTAATAAGCGGTCCCTGCTAGCCGCACTATATGAGTTTAGTGTATTCGCCAATTGCTCCACTTTGGACCTCAGATTTCCCTGCATATCCTTCCGCTTATTCATCTCCTTTTCAGTTCTGTCATCAGAAGCGAAAGAAATAAGACTCCTTCAATAAGATTCCAACATGAAATCCATATTTTAAATCTTTTAAGTACAGCAAAAAGCCATGCCATTCAATATAGAGTTGCAAATCAAAATAAGCTGGCCCTATCTTTATAACTACCCATGTTAAGATTGTCATTTTACCCTTTGGCACAACTATTAAGAATTTCAAAACACTCCAAATATTTTCTTCAATTTACATTTGCTAACAAAATTTGAGAAATAAAATGACAATCTTTTCTAAACAGATGTAATATTTAGCCTGTTGATGCCATTTACACAACCTTTTAATTGTACTCTCAAATATTATCATATACAAATGGAGTTACTATCTTGGTCACATTTAGCTTAGGCTTTCAAACTCTATGAGCATAATTTGAAACATTACCCATATAACTGCTTAACACTCTGTAACAAAATAATGCAGACAAGCTAGCTTTCCATCCACTCAAACCAAAACACAATTTATAAGAGATTTATTTTGCTGGATACTCACATGTTAGTGACAATCCGTGATCGAAGGAACTCAAGACTGTCCAACTTTGTTTTCAATATGGTTATCTTTCTACGGGTTGCAGAAAAATGACGTTGCGTTTGTGGTCCTGTTGGTGGCAAGGAGCTTGCATGAGACACCATTGAATTTATTTCATCAGAAAGTTTCACTGCCTCGCCATATTCCCGAATCCATGCCTCAGCTGGAGAGGCCATCTGTTCAACCATAAAACATTGCTTCTCCATATAATATTAATAGATACAATACAGGAGTACATTTGATGATCCAATCCTCATCTCATAAGAACAAAAGTTCACTTCATAAGGACAAGTTAAACGGACAGTCTAATGTAAGCTTTCAGGATTGGAATTTGATTATATCACAAAAGAAAAATTCCTTCAAGGAAAAGTTAAAATCCAAGAATCCATCAGCATTCAAGCCCTAACGGGATGAACTTCGGAGCTCCAAGATAACAACCAATGAAATTTCAACTGAAAACATTTCTAAGAGAGATAAATACAATATGAACTTCCATCAATTCGATCGATATCGACCTTGAAAGGCAAACTCAAAGGGAAATAGAATATCAACGAAACCCTAAAAAATCAATCCCGCAAGCTATGATTTTGGAGCAAATTTAAGATATAGACCGAATTATTGTTCAATCAATGAGGAGATGGTTCATACCTTGTTGCGAAGATGAAGACAGGGATTGATTCGAACGGCCTTCGAGTTTCGATCGAGTTCCCTTGCACGAGAGAGAATGAGGAAAATGGGAAGTGGGGAAAGAGAAGGCCAGATTTGTTGTCGCACAGCGTATTATGAGCATTAATTAAATTTTTTTGAGTGGAACGTATTATATATCGAGAATGCCACGTGTGAAAAGCAAAAACTTTTATTTTCCACGTGTAAAAACCAAAAAAAAAATTCCGTTTTCCACGTGGCGCCATACTGCCATCACTTCCCTTTTATTTTTCATAAAGGCTAAATACATAAACTACTCCCGTAAATAAAGGGCCCTCACGAGACTCGAACTCCAGACGTAGGCGTTTAATAGAATAAAGCTCTCCGCTAAACTGGGGTGGCAATGACCAAAAATAAAAAATAAACTACTCCTGAAACTTGCTATCATTAGTCACTTAGTCTCTTATATTTTGGCCCTATTCGATTGAACCTCTAAAATTGCACTTCGAGACCTAAAACCACCTAATATTCTTGCACGCCTCTTACCTTTAAGTCATCCTAGGTAAGGTTGTGTGTAGGTTTTAGCATCGGTTCAAAACCGAACCAAACCAATAAAAACCGAACTGAATCGAAAACCGAAATTTCATTTATGATGAATCGATAAAACGGTACCGAATTGGTTTGGTTCGATTTTGATTTTTTTCGGTTTTAGATGAATAGAGGATTATTCTTTAGAAAATTCGAATCGAACTGAAAATTGAGAAATTTCTAAATAGAAAATCGAACCCAATAATATCGATTTCGGTTCGATTTAAAATTTCGCTTTGAACTAATCCATGCTTAAGGCAACTATTTCACATTTTCACATGATAAGCAACCTCTCTAAGCATTTTGGGCCGATCAGCCCAATTACAATGAAAGCCCACTTGCATTGTTTGGGTGTCGCACGGGAAACGGAGGCATGACGTAAGAAAGAAGAAGGGTGGATTGGAGGATAACGGGGGAACAAATCCACCGCTTGAGAATAGTAAAAAGGTAAAAAAAAAAAAAATAATCGAGAGGCCAAAAAGGCTTCGTTAACGTAACTTTGACTGTGACAGTTTTGACAGTGACTGCTAAAAGTCAGCCTACTGGGCCCTACATCCGGGTCCACAACCCTTTATCCGACCCCATACATTCCTGAAAAGCCACAACTTGATTAGTATGCTATCCTTCTCTTTTGGATTTTGGACCTACTACTTAAAAAGCTAAAAATACAATAACAATGGCTACATAATACATATTATCATCTACATAATTAGAAAGTCTTTAGATTAAATTTACATTTAGAAAAATCAAATTGTGGGCTTGAGTTTAAGGGTGTTTTTTCCTTAAATTTTGCTTTTTTTTCTAGTTGGTGATCTTCCTCTTTTGATTTGATACGATTAAATTCAAGTTTAATGTTATGTTCCTCGTCATGAACATCCTTACTTTTGTAGCATTTAGCTTTTAAAACACTCAAATTCATATTCAAATTATCACAATTTGAATTTATGAACAATCTATATTCATTGTCCAAGTTTCTTCTAGAATTATCATTCATTGCCTTTTCACTGGTGTTTTCCTAGTTCCCTTGCATCTCATGAGTTAAGCTACGGTCAGATGAGTTCACTTGAACCACATTCTAAAAAACTTGTGTTTGTTTACAAAAAACCCAAAACCATACAAGTACCAATCGGGAAAAAAATCTCAAGAATCCAATTGAAATATCCTTAAATTTATGGACATCAACCGAAATTTTCCGAGGGAATTGTAGATTTTCATACACATATATATAACTATGAACGTTTTTTTTATCATAGCAAACTATGAATATAAAAGTATAAATACGTTTTTTAGTAAAGAACATTGTTTATGAGAGTCAGATTAAAGTCCTTTGAATATTATCTTTGAACGTTTAATTGATTGACTAGATATTTGAAGGTTGAAAAGGTGTAGATATATTCATGACCGTATCATCACAGACAAAATCTTAATCCTAGTAATTATAGACTAAACCTATTATATTCTAGTTATAATCCATGAAAATCCTACTAGCTAGTAAGGTAATCTATCACTATAGCCTTTTTGGGTCAACAACCACTCCCACTAATCTCCCTCTCTTTGTTCCCTAAACTTCATTTTATTCTTCCTTTTATAATTTATAACATTCCAAACAAAACTATGTGTTTTGAGTTTTCTTAGCCGAATCTACATATATATTCGGCATCTAATCACAATCTTAAGAGCTTCAATTGTGACAATGCAAATGTGGTGGTGATGGCATTCATGGACAAACCTTTCAACGTTCAATTAGCTACATCCTGACGGAAATTTAAGATAGTATCAAAGCATGTTCGGTCTAGGGTCTCTAATTGTTTGGATTGAGTCGGGATGCTTTTCGCCCATTATATTTTAGGCTAGTTCGTCCATGGCTTGTCAGTTCTATTTCTAAGATCATTATATATACTGTCAAGTGCCAACTGTGACAGACCAGTTGCCACTTAAGGGACGTGTTAACATTCATGGACAAACCTTTCAACTTTCAACTAGCTACATCCAAAACCTTTATAACGGAAATTTATAGTATCAAAGCATGTTCGATCTATGGTCTCTAATTGTTTGGATTGAGTCGGGATGCTTTCCGCCCGTTATATTTGAGGCTAGTTCGTTGACGGCATGTCGGCTCTAAGGTCATTATATATGCTGTCAAATATTAACATGGACAGACCAACTGTCACTTGAGGGGCGTGTTACGATATCTATCCCACATCGGAAAATTAAAGAATGAATTGCACAACATATATATTTTTGGATTACCCCTTCTATTTCTGATTGGTTTTAGGAGTGTACCCTCTAAACTTATGTGCTAGACTTATTGTGTATGTGCGTTTAGACGATCTATCCTCCGTATTTGACCCACCAAACATTGACATACATACTTGGCATCTAATCACAATTTTTGAGAGGCTTCAATTGTGATAATGCAAATGTGATGATAGTAATGACATTCATGGACAAACCTTTCAACGTTCAACTAGCTACACATCCAAAACGAAATTAAATTTCACCCAAAACACAACAAAAATGAAATCAAAGCGTAATGAGAATGATAACGATTTAGAGCCGTTGGATTTAGCCATCAATGACACTTGTTAAGTGAACAAATCAAATCAAACCGGAGCCAGCTTTTGAAGGTGACACGTGTAGGGCTGTGGGCGCCACAGTTTGCTGGCTTTTAGGCCAACATAATGGGATTGGTTTGCAGCTACCAAGCCGCCCAACAGTGAGACTTGGAAGAATATGGGCCATATGGATGATGGGTCTCATGATCATGATAGATTGATGAATTTTAAGAAGTATTGCTAATTTGCTATATGTTCTTTGTGTATTGGATGATATGAGGTTTTAAATAGACTAGAATTAGGTTCAGTATGGGCCGGTTCAAATCAAAATTCTAAGTTGAACTGATTGAATTAAACTGTGCCAAATCGAAATCGATGTTATTCGGCTTGGTTGTCGGTTTAAGAATTTCTCAAGTTCTTGTTAAATTTTAGTTCAGTTCGAATTTTTCAGAGAATAACCTTCTATTCATCTCTAACCGATAAAACCGAGATCGAATTGAACGGAACCAATTCGGTTTTCGATTTACCTTAAACCAAATTTCGAGTTTTATCGATTCGGTTTAATTTTGAACCGAAGCTCAACTCTACCAGAATATCGAGAGAGAGAATAAATCGGTAATTAAACTAACATGCATGTTGAGAGATTTGCATGATCGTTGACAAAAAATGCAAGTAATTAATCAGTGATGTACTTGCAACTAAGTTCAACATATTGAAATGAATGTGATTATTATTTGTGGTTATAAACCCACAATTAATTCTAATGTCTCACAAACAATTAATAATCATGTACAATACGTTGTTGTTAATTGACTCAATTCCACTAGAATTGGGAGGTCGTACTCGTACTCATAATTCATTTTGACGATTCATGCTTTGACTATTAGTACAAGGTCTCCTCATCGATCTATAACAGAATTGGTCAATGAAATTGATCGACATTTCGAAGAAAAACAAAATAAAACTGAACCACAAAATAATGCTTATAAGTCATAACTTATAACTTATCTTATCTTAATTAATATGATGACGTCAAATATTGTATTTTTATAGAGCACGTAATTAGTTATTGATCTTTCTTATGAAGATGGCACGTAGATTTATTGGGTCGAAGAGCTAGTGTTTAAATTTTTGACACTTGTTATAGATATACGAGGAAGCTAAGAACTATATAGTTTGGACGGTAACCAATTTAAATATATGAAACCAGAGTTATCAATTCGATCTTAAGTTTATTCTAACGATCTTACAATCTAAAATTAGTAAAATAATATATAATTTTAAGTAGGATTATAGATTCTAAATAACGGGTTAAGGAAATATCTCACGAAATATTATATTGTACAATCAGTTTGTAGAAGATATTTTTAGTGGAAAATATTTATTTCATGGTAAGAAAATAACATTATATTAGAATTAAGTTTCTTCTATATATAAATACGAGTAGGATTTAGGTTTTCTATTGACTTACCTCCATTGCTATAGGGTGAATTGAGCAATCAAGTGCCATTGAAGCTTCGTCATGGTGGTTAAGTAAGTTATTACTAGGGTTTTTCGGTCTTCTTAGGGTATTGACTTTACAGCATATGCCGAGAAGTTAGGGTTTGATAGATCTAGAATCCAAAAATTAGACTTAATTAATTATCTTAGAGTCTCTACTTACCTTCATAACTAGTGAAAGAATTAATAATATAAGAAGATGTTAAAATCCTCCAAGGAGGTAGTGATTTTATCTGCTCAATTAGTCAGTTAATCGAAATTTTACCTGCATAGTTATCTTAATTCCGATATCTAGTCCGTTGTTCCTGTAAAAACAATATCAATATTACTAACACACTCGATCCAACAAATATACTCGATCTATTTACTAAGACGATCACCACTAGTTGCATTGCCAAAAGTGGACCTCGTAAGTTTTGTGGACAAAAGTGGTAAATTTTGAGTGGAGTAAACTGGTCTCCATCTCCTCAATATTAATGAGAGGAAAGTGATGTTACGTACAAGACCATCAAAATTTGAATTGAATTGAATTAAAGCTTTCGGTTCGATTAATGTGTGCCCATGGACACACAATAAAAGTATTAATTTAGGAAATTAATTGAAAACTATTATCTAAATTGGAATTAATGAACCCTTTTAATTAATTTAGGAAATTATTTGGAAACTTAATTACAAGCAAGTTCTTGGAAGTTTTATAAGCTGTCCAATTGTCCAAACTAGAATGAATTTTCAAATATTTTGTACACCTCTTGTTTACTTTATGCATTCAAATATTTTGTATTTGAATTTTCAAATATAGCAAAAATTAGAGTTACATGCCATTCAACTTTAAAAGAGGACCACTTTTGATCATAAGATTCTATGCATCAATGCATGCATATAATTATAAGGTAACTTGGTAATTAAGCCTTCTTTAGTCACCACACCAATACAAGGATGATAATCCCTGATAAAAAAAAAAATAAGGGTTGTAAATTCAGATTTAGTTAGAAACTAGTACATTAGTTTCCCTGCCCTAGACAAGATTTTATAAAATTATTATATTATTTATTTATATTTTTAAAATTTTGATAAATTAATATATAATAATATTTTAAAAAAATATAGGTATTTTATCTAAAAAAACTAACCTATCTAAAAATAAAATTAATATATTAATTATTTTTTAATATCTAAATACATTTTTAATAAAAACGCAATTTAATTAAATTTCAACCAATGAAATTGATTTAGAAAAGATGGACGATGTGATTTAATGTATGACGTATTATTTTAACCTCCATTTGAATATATAGTAATGATATTAACATTAATGATATGTCAACTCTTTTTTTTATATAGAAAGCTTATCAAAATTGTGTTTTTATATTCTATTTCATTAAATAAAATGATGGGTTTCTTTTTTCTTTTCTTTTCTTTTTTTTGTAATTTGACTTAGTCTACAATCCATTTTTATTCATTTCCCCTCTTATGGAAACAAGTTTTTCAATTTGGTTGAACAAAAGTTGAGGAAAATACCAAATAAGTAAAGTTATGACAATGCATGACATATACTACGATGTATTATATGAGGAAAATAATTATCGCTAACGATCATGATCTTTCTAATTAAACTATTACGATCTGTTCACGGGTCACGTACCAATAAACATAAAAAAATAATTAAGTACGTGCTGGTTCATAAAATTTGTTAACCATTTTTATTTCTGTTGATCATACATTCATAGGTTCATACTATATATAAAACTTCAATATAACACCAATAAATAAATAACGGGGATAGAATAAAATAAAAATGGAGCTGAAAATCGCGAGACCCAAGTCAGCCTAACTTGTCAGGCACCAACCAAAACCATTACCAATTTACCACAATTAAATATTTTACTTAATTTAACTAGCTAACTTATAGTTAACACTTTTGGAAAAAAATTATGTTGTATTTAATCAATATATACACAAAATTATTAATATATCTTGAATCTGTTGTTGATCGATATTTGTCGGGGTTCGGCAATAGAGCGGGAGCCTCTGATAACATTAGGGTCTTAGAAGACAGAGCCCACGATAAAATTTGTTATCACCTCGATCCATAGTAAGAATGTGGTTTCTTCGCCCGTGAACTAACTAGTTAATACCTCGTTAATAAATTACGTAAAATTTCTGTATCTTTCTTTTCGCTTTTATCGCAACAAACGGTTTTCTTTAATTAATTTACTTTGATCAAGAAAACATATACAGAGTATCTAAATTCTTCAAGAAAAAGATAGAGACAACAGGATCTGATCGCACCAGACCAAAGTCATACCTATTTGATTTAATTTAATTTAATTTTCATTAATTAAGCCGGTTTCTTGGTTGTGAAAGTCAACTCTGAATATTTAATTAACGGTGTTTTGTAGCCTAAGAATAATATGTTTTTTAAAAATTGTTGGTTGTATTAAACTAATACTCCTGACCCTTGCAAAAGCTATATAGATTGTCTATCATTCCTCTCTCATTTGCGGGAATTTAAATTCATAAAATAATTTTGCATGGTATAGTTAAAATAATATTGGTAGGGATGTTACACGGTAAATTTCATGAGTAAAGACAAAAGTTTTCACCTTTATATCATTATATTTACTATTTGGATTAAAGTTAGTGAAAGGTAATTCCCTTGTGTAGCTCTTTTACTAATTAAAGACACCTCGTTTGGATAAAAATAGGGTTGAAAGTAATCTTATGATTGTTAATTTGCTATAGATCGATTTGGGTGGGTAATGTAAAGATAAAAGATAAAGATAAAGATAACGATTGAGACTTGTAAGTAACAATAGAGCTCTGTCTTTCTTTATGTTTTTTTTGAATTTCTCGCTTGGTTTGATTAATTGGTGACTAATTTGCATTAAGAACGGTATTATAGAAGTCCATTATTATGGACGATCCTCCAAATTTAGTTTTTTCATACACATTATTAGAGAGATTCGAATTTCTTGAATAAACGCTTAAGAAATTTATCACATCATCCCAATTAATTATTGGTATCACGAGAGCTCCACTAAAAAGTGCGATGAAACTCTTACATATTGCACGTCGATATGATAATAATAAGCTTAGGTCATATTCATAACAAGTGACAAATAAGAGCAAATTTTTCTAAAAATTCAATTATGTAATTTTTTTTTGTTAAGTTGGCTCAATCAAGTAGGCTATTTTCGAGTCAAACACACCTATGCAATGACGTTAATGTATATGTATTTGAGGCACATATTATGCCATAAAAAAAAAAACTTCAAATCATGCAAATGAACATGTATTTGAGGCGCAGATTATGCCATCAAACTCAAATCATGCAAGCTAGTGATTATATTAACCCAAAATATAAATAATCATTAGATTAAACTTCATCATCTCTTTCACTATCCATAAAATATCTTCTTAGATAACACATATGAATATATGATGACACCTATGACTTATCATGTCTTATCTCGTGTCAATCTAATAATAAAAAATATATATGTATACATCACAAGTCACAACCCAAATCGAATACACAATTATCTTACATTATGATGATTTTAATAATCTTATCAAATCTTCTTTAATTATTAGAAATAGCTAGAGCTATAAGTAAGAAATTATCACAATTTTTTTATGAGGGAAGTGATTAGGAGAGCCTCGTAATAAGTAGGAGAATGTTTTAGAGCATTTTGACGGATGAGGACGCAAAGACCCGAATTGACTACAAGCAGAATAGTAGACACACGTGAAATCCGCAGCAAATCGAATTGGTACACATGAGAAATACACACCAATTCTGAAAAGGGCCCAGGATGCATAGAATGTCGGTCCGGATCAATTCAATTTTCCGCAGATAGCATCGATCATGCACCCTGCATATTATCACCTCGACCTAAATGTAAAAAATGCCTTGATGCCTTCGAAAACCCTCTTTTAAAGAACAATAACCTTGATTATAAGAACGGGTTGTCGATCGATCAGTCCCACGTCAAAGTGGATATAATAATTACAAAAAAAGCTCCATTAGTAATAATAATACAACAACAAAAAAAAACTGAAAATTACAAAAGGTAAAAAAATAAGGGCGAGTGAGAGATGATTGTCTACAACGCTTTCCACGAATCAAGCGTGGGGAAGCAAGCCACGTCATCAAAACCGAGCCCCGCCATACCGCCACCATCGCAGCCATTTCCCGTCCCCGGAGCTAGCAACAACGCCGACGACGTGTCGAGCGTAGGAAGACGCCCCTGGATCCTCCCGCCGAATCCGGCGCCGGTTATCCTCTGCGGCTCCGGCTTCAGAACATGCGCCGCCGCCGCCACCGGAATCTGCGCCGCCGCCGGAAACCTAACTCCGGTTACCTGCTGCACCATCTCCCGGAAATTAGCGGCGTCGGCGGTGATATAAGTAGTCGGATTCTTCTTCGACGCCCGCGGCTTCCGCTTTCCGACTCTCCCGGAGGCAGGGCCCGGCCCGGCCCGCTTGGACGCTACCGTTTCCGGATCGGATCCGGATCCGGATCTGGATCCTGAGCTGAAATGAGTGTTTGGGGCCGGGATCGGGCTTGCGACGGCGCTGAGGATGTTGTAGAGCGAGGAGTGATGATCGTCGGAGAGGAAGGGCTCGGATGTGAATGCGGAGCGGAGGAGCCATGGATCGAGGCTTGGTAAGTTGTCGGAGGAAGCCATTTTTTGAAATTAGGAGGTGATTGGGAGTGTGGAGATTGGGAAATTGGGGTTTGATTTGTGGGTTTGAAGAGGAAGAAAGAGGGAGGGAAAAGAAAGGGGCGATGGGAGTTGAGAGGAAAGCCGGACGAATAAATAAGGACGGTGGGATCCTTGCGACACGTGTCACTTCTTTTTATTTGTACAATATTTTTTTTAAAAAAATTATAAAATAAAAAATTCGGAAAACCAAACAAGTTTAGTGATTCGAAAGGGTTTAAAAGGAAGTTGGGAACGAGTAAAACGAATTTGGAATAAAGCGTCGTAAATAGGTAAACTTGTAAAAAATTGTACAAAGAGGACCGTTAGTGTTACCTCTACCGAGATGAAAGATCTTTATAAATTATAATGCACCAAACGACGTTACAAAATACTCAGTGTGTGATACTGTATTAAAAAAAATGCTCAATTTATTTTACCATGGCATTGTAAAAAAAAATCACACTTAATTACTTTCTACCACGAGCCACTCAATCTTGTGAAAATATATTTTGAATGGTTTGAGTTTTCTTTATGGCTGAGTATCGGGTCAAAATCGAATTGATAAACACTGAATTAAAACGAAAGTCGAAATTTGGTTTAAGGTGAAATGAAAATCGAATTGAATTAGTTCGTTTCAGTTTTGATTTTGTCGGTTTGGGATTAATAGAAGTTTATTCTTTGGAATAATAATAGTAGTGAGTCATTCCTATATAAACTATAAAGTACTTTATCTCCTCCCGATCCCTTCACTTATATGAAAATTTGTGTCTCATTATCACCATCTCTTTTACTATTAGGTTGAACTAGTCGTCACAAGCCAATTTAACTAGTTTGTACGCTATGACATCTAATATACGATGCAGAATTTACTTCAAAGGTTGGGTCCTCGATACAAAACATAATCGTAGTCAATCCTCAAATCGTATTTCAGCTAAATTTCTCACTTTTTTTAAACACCAACTTATTAATGATTTTGTATGATATGGAGTAAGTAATAATAGACATTATGAAAAGTGAAACACACTAAGAAACCTTAAATGTGGTCATCCTTGATTTAATTAGGTTGATTAAGTAAAGCATTTTCTTAAGGAACCTGACTTGGTCAAGACTGAAGTGGAATCAGGTGAGATTCTCCAACAACCACTCTTGACTACTTCATGATCATAATTCATTAAACTAATTACAAAGTTAGCGGGAGGAGTTCTTTGGGCTCTTAAGCCCATAACCATTACCATCTTGGGGCCCATTAAGCCCAAAATAATAACGAATAATGTTCATAACGGTTCCCGTATGGATAAAAGGGCGGGAAATCTAACAACTCATAACGGCTTTCATTCCTTTCACTAGTTTGGGGCCCATTGTGTTAGTTATTAGGGTAAATTACACAAAATCACCCCTTATCTTGACTTGTTTGCAAGAAAGCATCCCTTAACTTAGTTCTGTTTACATGCATTCACCCCCTTCTTGTCGTCTCTATTCAGATTTTCTTTAAATTAAACCTAAAAAAGTACAATTCAAGGATCGAAGACGATTAATCTCTCAATATCACTTCGTGTTTATGGATTTTGAGTCGAGTCCGACCCAAACCCAACATAGTCTCTTTTTCTCCATGTCTACCTATGCTATTAAGAAATGAAATAAAATGATTATAACCATGATGAAATGGGATCTAAATATCTAATAGGATCATAAGTATCTTTACGAGTGAATTTGGTAAAATTTGAACCATTCGAGATGTAAGTATATTTCGACAACTATCAAATTAAGCGGTAAAATATGCTACTAGCACGACAAGATATCTCCTTAATGTTGAAGAAATGTTCCTTTATTCAACTCCTTGTACACGTTTTGATATTTCGTAATACACTTTTTTCAACGATGTACTTTTACAGTGAATAGAACATAGAGCACATGTCCCGTGGGCTTTATTTTTGTTTGCACTTTTTTGGTTTAGTATTGCACTTTTTGATATATAGTAATACACTTTTTAACGATAACGATGCACTTTTGTAATTTCCGAAAAATTACAAAAATGTCACTGCGTACCTTTATTGCTCATGATTTAATTGTTTTAGTCTGGACTGTGTATTTAGCCCATCGAATGGCTAGGATAAAGCCTCATATTACACTTAAAGAACGTATTTTATATGATCCACGCTCTAAATTAAGCGGTAAAATATACTACTAGAACGACAAGATATCTCCTTAATTTTTTTTCATATTTGTTGAAATTTAGATAAAAACATAAGCACATTTATTCTCAAAAAAAGGAAAATAATTTAAGAAATATCTTTCATCTAAGTTAGAAAATGGAAAAATACAGTTGGTAAGAAAAGAAAAAAAAAAAAAGTGAAGAAGAGGCTCGTGCTTTAAATAGAAAGATAATTAGCGATTACAACGAAGAAGAGGGCAAAAATAGAAATGGAGATCAATTAATTGAAGTTAATTAGGGTTGTTTGTTTTTAATCCAATTTTGAGTTTAAATTAGCCGTAGCAAGAGAGAGGGAAGGGGATTGGGAGGGAGCTTGCGCCTTTCTGGAAAAAAAACTGAGATTTTTTTTCTGGGGAGACATCAGTCCAAATTCTTTTTGATTGATTGTCTCGCGCTCCCTTAATTTTCGATCGAATCTTGCTGTTTCCATCTCCCTGAATGCCTTTCCACTGAGTATTTTTGCGTTTAGGGTTTGTTTCCGATCTCAATTTCTTAATAATGCTCGCGAAATTGGGGCAAAATCGACTGATTTGTTGTGTTTGATTTTTTGCAGTTCAAAATTGGGGGATGTATGCGATGGTGCTCGGGACTGATAGGTACGAAATTTCCATGGTTGTAGATCCTGTTTTGAATTTCGTTTGATCCGTTTCTGATTGAATTTCGTTGGATTTATTAAAAGGTCGGCGACATGAATGTAGCGACGGGTAATCGGTGGTTCAGGCATTAGGTCAAATGCGGAGAAAACAAATGTGGATCTAGGGTTGAATCTTCGTCGTCGATTGAGGTTTTTTTCCTCTTATTCTATTACTCTGTGCTATTTCCCCCCAAATTTTGTTGATTTATGGCGAGTGGGAACCCAAGATATTCCTTGGAAACTTCTGTATCTAATGTTGTGTGGTTCTGTGAAGAATTGGAAGATTTTAGGCTTATTTTCTACTTCTATACTGAACTTTTGATTGAAATTGCTTTGCATTTCCTGAGTATGATGTTTCCCTTTGTGGATTGAGTGAGCATTACTCACAATGTTTCTATCAAATTTGGATAAAAATGAACTTGATCCCTCTTATAGTGTTTATCTGTTGAATCGATTGATAAGGCCTAATTGGATGTTGCTATCTATGTTTTCTTTTAGGTATATACATAAGCGGATTCATTGCAGATTGCATTGTTTGTTTATGATGTTAGTTTAATTGATTCTGAATTTGCTTATTTTTCAATGCTTGTAAATCAGAGTGCTATTGCCTGCTGGAGTTTCGCCCCACATTTGCATTGCCTTTTTCCAAAATGGCCGTAGTTGTTGAACAACATCATGCACTTAAGCCACCCGTTCGGTCTGAGAGATGCCGACTCCAATCATACACTCACCTTGACCATTTCATTCTTGAACCTAACAAACAAATTGATCTTGCCCATTCATTAGAACGAACTGTCGGGATCCCTACCTTCCAAAGAAGCTTATCCACTCCGTGCCTAACCGTAAATGTAGAAGAGCCCGACACCAATCCAAGAATCGAGATCATTAGTGGCAAAGGGGCCCACAGAGTCCGAGTCCTTGTAGTAGAGGTGGCCATAGCCTTAGCCTCCGGCATCCTCCCAGTACCCGTCACAACCGGCCTAGGTGGGGCCTACTTCCTCTGTGGTAGAAATGGCGATTCCATTGCCGTGGCCAAACCCGTAGATGAAGAGCCCTTAGCTTGCAACAATCCAAAGGGCTTTACGGGCCGAATTGGGCAACCCGGGTTGAAACGCTCCGTTAAGGCGGGCGATTCTGGGATGCGGGAATTGGCAGCTTATCTTCTAGACCATGGTGGGTTCGTTCGCGTTCCTCCAACCGCTTTAGTCAAGATTTCTCATGTCCCGTTCCATGTGGGTAGCTCAGAGAAAGCCACAACGCCGAATTTCAAGATTGCGTCTCTTCAACGCTTTATGGACCATGATTGCGATGCTGGAGACCTGGGCCCTTCTAGCTTCTCCGTCTCGTGCGTTCACCGCATCGGGATTCTTGATGTAAGACTCCTCAACATAGATAGGCATTCAGGGAACATACTTGTAAGGAAACGTGGAGATGAGAACCACTCAATTGGAGAATCCGAGCTCATTCCCATTGACCACGGGCTTTGCCTTCCAGACTGGCTCGATGACCCATATTTCGAGTGGCTCCACTGGCCACAAGCTTCAATCCCCTTTTCAGAGTCCGAGCTAGAGTACATTGCGAATTTGAACCCATTTGAAGATGCAAAGCTTTTGAGAACCGAACTTCCTTGCCTGAGCAAATCCTCAATCCGCGTCCTTGTTATATGCACCATATTCTTGAAACGTGCTGCTGCAGTTGGGCTTTGTCTTGGCGACATTGGCCAGATGATGACCCGAGAGTACTGTGGTGTGGAGGAATCCATGAGCGTTCTTGAGAGAATCTCTGCTTCTGCTAAGGATAGTATCTGCAGGCCACCACCACCGAGCAATGCTCTTGATGACTTTATTGATGAGTTAGAAGCGAAAATGAAGGAATATGAACAAAAAGAAGTAGAAGAAGAAGAAGAAGACGATAAAGATTATGGAGTCTTTGAATTTGACGAAGAAAAACCCGCCTTAGACGAGCAAAAAAAGCCTCCCAAGATCCCGAGCTTCTTGTGTGAACGGTCAATGAGCGCTTTTCTGACTCCTTTGATTGAGGAAGAGGGCCAAAACAACGCCATGGAAAACAATAAGAAGGGGACTCAGGTGAGCTTCTTTCGCAAATCGGTGAATATCAGTAATATTTGGAGGAGTGCGAGTTTTTCGGTTGACAACCATAATAACAATGAAGCTGGGGGCATTTCTTTTGAGGATCTTGACGAGGGAGATTGGGAACGCTTTCTGGAAGCTTTCGAGAAGCTTCTGCCTGAAGTGTTCGAGGAACGAATGGGCATTGCTTCGACACAGAGGTTAGGGACATCATGTGAGTTTTGATGGATGTCCAAAAAGTATATATATACATACATATACTATATACAAAAAAAACCCCAAAAAAAGAGACCAGTTTCAGAGCTGGGGCACAATAAATATGTTTGTAAATCTCCATTGAAGTGTGCAAATGGTGCATTTGCCCAGCTTAGATTCCGACTTGTTTTTTCTTCTGATTTTTCTTCTTTTGGATGTATAGACTGTATAGGTAAAAAAAAAATGGCCAGGTTGATGAGGGTTAAAAAAAGTGAAATTGGCAACAGGTAAGGTTGATGGTGGTTGCCAATTTGCCATCCCCTCTCTCTTCATAGTTCTTACATTGTGATGTTTATTCCTTTGTTTTTTTGTTTCGTTTTTGTTTTTGGAGCTTCGATGATTGATGATGTATGATTCTTATACCAAATGTAGAAGTGTGTGGGTACATGAAGTTGTAGAGGGTTTTACTCATGATACCGATTCTCAATCTGTTGCTGGAAATAAAAACATTGCAGAAGAAGATTAAGTTCTTCTTCGATTATTTATTTGTTAATGACTACTTCTCTCTTTCCCGTTCTACTCTTGCTTTGTTTTCCCTCGGACCCCGCTTTCGTTTTGTTTGCTTATGTTTCTTGGTTGTTGCCTCTTTGCTTGTTACAACTGTTGTGAGTTTTCGGCCTCTTTGTGTCTCTCGGCAGCACCTCCTCGTCTTTAAGTTGGGATGGCCCATCTTGACCCCTAGATACTCCATTGAGGGGTACTAAGCTGGGTCAATGTTGTTGTTGTTGTACTTATGTACATTACTTATCTTCATAGACTTGTACAACAACGGGTTTGAGTCAGGCTTGATGAAAAACATAGGCCATGGACACGGGTGGATAATGGGTTTGGGCCAGACTAGCTGGTCGATCCTTTGTAACTTTGTATGTTTTCCTTGCTCAAGCCCGCCCTAATTTGTGGGAAGGCTGGTCGGGTTAGTCCAGACTTGTTCAAGGAGACATACCGCCAATTAATTCTTCAAGGATAGTATTCCGAGGTCTCTAGTTCGAATTTTACGGGCAACGTGATGCCCTTTACATCAAATCTAAAAATGTAACAAGTTATCGTTCTTGATTGATGCTTCCTTGATCAAGAAAAGAGAGATAGATATTAACTGAAATTAAGTACAATAATTTAGGCCTTGTTATAGTTGATTAATAAAAAGAAATTTTTAGTAAAAAATATATTTTTTTATATTGAAATGTGTGAAGTGTAATTATATTTTTACTTTGGAAAATGTGAAAATTATGTTTTTTTTTTTGTTAATAAGTGATTGAAACCTAATATGGGCCTGAAGGTAGAGTTTGTTGGGCTTTGAGTTGGCCCAATAGACCTTTTCCATGGTGACTTGCACAGGCGGCAAAATAAATAGTCAGCAGGAAAACGAAACCCGCGTAGAAAAGAAGCAAACGCATCGTTTTCAGCGATTATCAACGGAGATCTGATTCGAAAGAAGATAAATTCTAATTCTACTCGAGCTGATCCGATAGACGGAAGAAGATAAAGAGTGGAATCTGAAGAAGAGATGAGTGCTACGAAGATATCTGTGTTGTTAGCTGTTCTGGTTCTTTTTGCTGTTTTTGAATTAGGGTTTTGCAGACATATCGGGATCGTCAGGAGGGAGATGATGGGTGGTTTGCGTGATTGCAAGGGCTCTCAGAACAGCGCTGAGATCGAAGGTCTCGCACGCTTCGCTGTCCACGAGTATAATCATCGGGAGGTATGGTGCTTTCTTCTTTGCTTTGTTTTGGTTGATGATTTCCAGCAATCGGTGAAATTGGGAGCATTTGACCTTTCAATTTGGGATTTTGAATCGTTTTTTGGGGATTGGTGTGAAAAAAGGTTGAAGCTTTTACGAATTCTTCATATGCTAAAAACTAGGGTTTAAACTGTTCGAAAGAGGGGTCAATTCAATTCCTTGTAGTATTTGCAAGTTCGAATTTGCAGTGTGATACTAGATTCTTGCATATATTTTGCAGATGTGGCAATTCATCTCTTTCCCATTTGCTTCAAAGAAATTGTCTTCTATAGAAAGTTGATGTGTTTTCTAACATCGGTGATATTGGGCACGTTTGATCTTTCAATTTGGGATTTTTTGAATCGCTTTTTGGGATTGGTGTGAACAATTAGGGTTAATTTGGGAGCTAATTCCTACTGTTATTTTCATATGCCAAAAATTAGGGTTTAAACTGTTCGAAAGAGGGTTTAATTCAATAGATGGAATTGTCCAATTCAATCCATCTTTCTTTTTGCTTGTGCTTAATTCCTTATATTTGCAAGTTCGAATTTGCAGTGTGATACTAGATTCTTGCACATATTTTGCTGATGTAGCAATTCATCTGTTTCCAATTTGCTTCAAAGAAATTGTCTTCTATAGAAAGTTGATGTAATTTCTAACATTGTGCAAATGGATTCTCAGAATGGTATGCTTGAATTTGCAAGGGTGCTAAAGGCCCAAGAACAGGTTGTTGCTGGTAAGCTCTACCATCTTACATTGGTGGCTGTTGATGGTGGTATGAAGAAGATATATGAAGCAAAGATCTGGGTGAAGCCATGGATGAACTTTAAGCAGCTCCAGGAGTTTAAGCATGCCTCAAATGTCTCGCCTTTCTCGACTGCAGATCTTGGCGTTATGCGCAGTAAGAACTTAACCTATGAAGAGAACTTTTTTTCTTCATTATGATCAGTTGAAATTGGTTTAACAAAGGTTCTTACTTATTTTTGCAGCTCTGTGAAGATTTTCTCAAATATAGTTGGGGCGCCATGAAAGGACACTGATTGGTTAATGACATTGTAAACTTTCTGTTGAAGCTGATGAAGCCATATACTATGATTGTGTAAATATGTTAAAGAAGTTTGAGGTATGTGCACAAGTTGTCGTCTACATGTTATGAACTTATGATATGAAATAAGGCTTGTTCTTTTCGAGTGATTACTGACAATGATGCTACCATTCTATCTTGTAAACTCATTGTACACTTGCTTCAGTTGCTTGTGCTTGAATATTCCAATACACCAATTTATGTAACTTTTGAACTTTGTCTTATTTATTTCCTGATCAGCATTTCAATTTTCATGACATGTATGCGACAATGAGGATACTGATGTTATGAAAAATAGAACTTGGGCCCCGTTTGTTTTTGTATCCCTATATAGGAAATGGGTTTAGGAATAACTCAAACCCATACCAGTGTTTGCTTTAACTGAGGGGATGGAAATGGGTGATTTCCATACTAGGAAAATACACTTGAATCCATACCCATTTGAAAACTAAGGTATGAGCGATTCCTATTCCGACCCAATTCATGGTATAGAAACAAACAGGCCCTTAGTTTATTGATGCCACATAAAGCATGAAATTTACTTCTTCAAGTTACCAGCACATTATCTTACTGATGCCACAGAAAGCATGAAATGGTGAGTTAAAAGGAATTCTAATATCTCATACTTTGTAACAAAGATGCAAAAAATAACAAAATTTATAGCAGAAACCTCAATTGGGTTGTAATCACTTAGCAATTTTGCAATACCTTCCAGTATTTAGACCTCAATTGTCCCATGTTCAGAAAATCCAAAAATTTGAAGCACTAGAAAAAAAAAGGCAACACAAACTTTGTTATGTAGCACCACCAAAGAAGAAAGAAATCACATATCCACAGGCACCCTTTTGTACAACTGAGAAGGCAACCTTGGAAGAGGCACTGTCTGCAATGGAGAAGTCATATATGTAACCAACCCGGGATTCTCCGACATGTCGATATCTTCGGGCTTGAGCCCATCGGGCGGGCTCCAGCTAAAATGGTGCAGCAAATGACCCAACATGGAGGTAACCAAGTTAATACCGAGCTGGGCTCCCGGGCAGACCCGTCGACCCGCCCCGAAAGGCAACAACCTAAAGTCATGCCCTTTCATGTCAACATCCTCCTCGAAGTACCTTTCGGGCCTGAACTCGAGCGGGTCCTTCCACACGGCCGGGTCACGGGCCACGGCCCACACGTTGACTTGGACGATGGAGCCCTTCGGGATGTCGTAGCCCCCGATTTTGACGTTGGCGTTGGCCCGGTGGGGGAGCATGAGCGGAGTTGGCGGGTGTAGTCGGAGCGCCTCCTTGGCCACGGCTTGCAAGTAATGGAGGTTGGAGATGTCGGATTCGGTCATGACTCGCTCGTGCCCGATGACCCGGTCTAGCTCTTCTTGGGCCTTTTGTTGGACCCTCGGGTTTCGGATTAGCTCTGCCATGCCCCATTCTACTGAGATCGCGGTTGTGTCCATCCCGGCCGTGATCATGTCCTGTCCAAAACATAAGCACACATAAGTAATGCTTTTTTATGATGTTCTATTGGAACAATATTAGGAACTGTCACGTTTTGAATACTGGAACAACGTCCTCTATGAGTTTTTATAATAACAAATGACATTAGGAACTAATGTGCTTACCCTATGGAAAAGTTTTGATTTAAGTCTCAATTTGATCATCTAAGGCCCACAAATAGGAAGTTGAGTATGCAAAAGAGTGAAAAGTGTCATTACCCAAAGAAGTCCAATAATGGTGTCTTCACTAAGATCATACTTGTCCTTGAGTGTCAACAAAGCATCAACAAAGTGATTTTGAGTGTCACCACTCTTTTGGCGAGCGGCGGTGTGCTCATCCATGATGGCCTTGGTTAGACGGTCCCTTTGGGCGTTATGCTTGGAGAAGGCCTCCTCCTCAACCGGGAACATCCACCTGAGCCAGTTAATGTGCTCTGACATTGCCAAGGAAGCCCCGAGCTTCAAGCCATTGGCTACAATGGCCTTGAACTCTAGCCCTTGCTCGTTGATTACACCCTCGTCGTTCATGAACCGCTTCCCGAAGGCTAGCCTTGTTATGTTGTTGAATGTCACGGCTCCTAGGTACTTCTTTAGCGTTAGGCTCTTCCCATGGGTTTCTGCCAAGTGAAAATGTAGCTCGTTAAATTAGATTGAAATGCAAAATACTCATTTTGTGATTAAATAATAACTTTAGATTTTAGACCATCTAAATGGCAAGTTGGTCTTTAATTTGTACTTCCTTTTTTTTATGAGGAAAGAATTATGCATAAACTATGGAGGTTTAGCCTGGAGTATCCTTTCGGATGAAAACATTAAATTCTGGGTGAGTGTTCTGTTGATCGGAAAAAAATACCGTAATTTAACGATGCAATCAGCCGTAGAATTGCAGGGAGACATGTGTAAATTCTACCATCTCGAAGGATTGAAGAATTGCAAATAAGTCAACTGCTACCATGTTTATATTTCAAGGGTAGCTACAGCTTCCTCACAATCCTCATAACGTAGATATAACCTATATATTATCTCCCTCAATAGTAACACATTTTAAATTCATTTTTCTCAATTTGCACCTTCTTAATCACTAGGTTGACTTTCTATATTTTCTTATTTTCCATTTCTTCCATTTTTATGAGAGACAACAAGTTTAATTAAGTTCCAACCACGAAATATCGTTCATCGACGTGGACCCATCAACCTCCCAACCAATTCAAGTTTGACACCACAAAACTCATGGGTCCCATGTGCCTACTACCCCACTTTCCCACCTCACCTACCCCAAACACCCCTAATTATTATTAAAAAAATTAATGATTGAATTATTTGCAAAATTTATCAAACTTATCAAAATAATACTCCTACGTAAACTATTCACTTTTAGGTTCTTTCAAGAGGTTGGCCAAACATACACCAAACTTCTCAACAATCACCAACCGCACATTCAATTAATGACAAATCTACTGTTATCACATATATACATCTTATGAAATTATCATAGATCAAAACTAGCAAGATTTCATTTGGGTCCCAACTCCTCCAAGAAAATCGAATCGAACCGAAATGATATTATTCAGTTCGGCTTTTGGTTTAAAAGTTTTTCAAATTTCAGTTTGACTTCTGACCATGTTCAAATTTCTCAAAGAATAACCTTCTTACCATCGCAAACCGATAAAACTGAACTGAACCAAAACAATTCGGTTCGATTTTCTACTCATCTTAAACCAAATTTCAGTTTTCGATTCACCATACGCTCAACAAGTCAAGATAGACAAATTTCAATGAAGAACTAATCAAATAAAATGATTGAGAGGATTCAAAATTTGGATAAAAGTTCTCATACCATGAGAGGTGCAATCTTTGAAGATGGATTCAATCATGGCGGTAACCTCATCCTCTCTAATGGGCCTAAGAGATTCAAGCCTCTTAGGGGTAAAAAGCTCCAAGTTACACACCTTCCTCACCTTAACATAGTGAGGCCCGTAATCGGCCCATATAAGATCCGCCCCGTTGCGGCTGAACCGGACCGCGGACCGGCTCCGGTGGCGGTCGGCCAGCTGCTGGTCCTTCTCCTTGAGCACCTCCTTCGCTAGCTCGGTGTTCGACACGATCACGTTGAGGTTGGACCCGAACCACACCGAGATGATGGGCCCGTAGCGTTGGGCCCATTCGTGGAAGCAACGGAACCGAACGGGCTTGATGTCGTAGAGGTTGCCCACGACGGGCCAGGGCTTCGGGCCCGGGGGGAGCTTGAATCGGAGGCGGTTGTAGAGGAGGTAGGAGAGGGTGGTGAGGAGGAGGAGGGTGGAGATGAGGAGGAGCATGGTGGTGGTGTGGGTTTTGTATGTAAGAGGGGAATTGTGTGGGAATGAAGGATGAGTTGGGTTTTATATGGTGGGTGGGGAAAGAGTTGGTGAAATTTGATGATTATGCAAACAATGGGGAATGAATAGAGGAAAGTACAAAAAATTGCTATCTATTCATCTTTGTTTGCAAAAACTACCCTTTGTAACAAAAAATTGCATAAAACAACCCTCTATACAAAGTTGTTTGCAAATAACCAGCTATTTTCTTTCACGGGTTTCGGGTTTCAACCTGGTCGGGTGCGGGTTAGTCGAGTACAGATATTTTTATGACCCAGTAATCTTTGGGTCGAGTTTCAAGGACAGTTTGAATCGGATTATCGGTTCAGGCAAAGTTTTGACCGCTCCATTTAGAGCCCATCTAAACTAAAAGTTTTTATTTGTAAAGATGCTTTTGTCCTAGTCAATGTTCTAAAAATCGCTAGATGAATTCTAGGTGGAGAGAGGCCACCTAGTGCCTAGACAGCTAGAACGATTACCTATGTTGTCCTGGACGAACACCTAGATGGGTTGAACGACGGATAGATTTGGACCTTTCAGTGTCTAGACGAGATCTAAACATGGCCTAATACATGATTTTAATTTAGAACAATGGTCCTAGTGATGAAGTTGTATTTTATCCATCCTAATTTTTACATCACTTTCAAATGCATGTGAAGCATAATAAACAAAGCATTAATTACAATGGGTAATCTTGAACCGGATCCATTAAAACCAAATATTCAAATGAAATCAGATTCTTACTTTCTAAGTTAATTGAGGTGTTTCAAATACCAAGTTACATTTAATTTACTAATATTTTTGGGACCAAAATTTATTAGTCTGTGAACCGGTTCAGGCTGAATTTTTTGGATAGAGTGAGGTAGGTTGTATATATATATGTAATTGGTGGTTTTGAATGGCGCCATCAGAGTATGAATTTTTAGTCAGAAAAGGAGATTTGCTGGGGTTGGTGAGAATTTGAGAGGTGGGATATCAACTTATTACATGTGGATGATGTTAATGTTCTTTTATTAATTTTTGTATGTTCATATTTCATGACCAACTTTTTTGGACCCACCCACAAATTTATATTGGCCATCATAATATAGCATGGATGAGGATGATAATGAGGTATCAAAGTTTGGTGAGATAGTTACTTGTATAGTTTGAACTTGGCAATCCATTACATTAAAATCCCTAGGAATGAATTTTGATGGTTTTCTACCCATAGATCCATTATTTTTGATTAAATTTTCAAATAATATTGAGCAAGATCTAAGAGCACTATTTCAAAAATTTCGTCTAGGTCCTACCTAGACACTGGAAGGTCATAGTTCATTTAGGCGTTTATCTAGGACCGTCTAGACAACCATTCAGCTAAGCGGACTCTCTCCACCCAAAATTCGTCTATATTTTTTAGAACATTGTTTAGAAATATGTATATGTATATATTTTCTTAGAATTGAAACTAAGAGTTCGTCTAAATTACTGCATTTAATGTAGTATTAAATTATATTTAATTCGTGATTTAATATAATTTAATGCAACTTAATATATTAAATGCGACAATCTAAACACAAGCTAAATTTTATGTACATATATAATTTATCATAATTCACGACTTCTCAAAATTGTCCAACTTATAGGTTATAACTCAAAAAATTTGAAGTGTATATATATATATGTACTAGTTTAAAATAATATTGTGCCATGTGACATGCCCTCCAATACTTAATTCATGTCTTTATCTTAGAAGCCAAGATTGGTATATGATGGTGTGCAGAGTTGAACATTTCAACATGCTATATATTATCAATTAATGAAGTACAAAAAAAAGCATAAAATTGAAGATGTACTAACATATATATAATTCTATTTCGAGTCTGAGTTTGGCTGACAATCAAGTCTCTCTCTCTATAGACGTTTTTTTTTTTTTAAGTCTGGCTCGATCGGTCAAATTTATTCTATGTTAGTTAAGAGCGAAAACTGTATTCATTTCGTGTTTGAATATTTGACGACAATGGTTTAGAAAAATTATAGATGTGTGATTGACGATTAAAGGTTTTTCGAATGAGTCAAATCTAAGGTGTTTATAGTTCTTCCCCAAAATCTAATCTTGTGCATTTTATTTTTTTTCAGTTGTCATCTTCGCTTATCTCCTTATGGCGCTGCGTACTTTTTACTCCTCCGACAACTCTCTAATTCTAATTCTGGCACTCTTTTTCCGCCGTGTTTGTTTTTATTTTCTTTTCCGGTTGTATACTTGTGTGGTTTGTACGCGCGTTCTCATATCGTTATGTCAGACTATACCGATTTATTCAACATCTCAATCTATCAGATTTATTTATGTGATACATTGAATTGTTTTGTTATAAAAAAAATGAAAACTATATGACCTATTAAAAAGAAAAATTGAACTAAAATCTATATATACTATAAAATAGAAAAATTTGGGCAATTAATGACCCATTTAAATGATTTAAATATTTTTTTAAAATCCATATATTTAACTATCTATCTATAAAAAATATGACAAAAGCTTTTGGAGAATTAATGCTCATATTACTTAGAAAAATATTACTGGTAAAAAATATGACTAAAAGTGGTATTATAAATACTTAATTTGAGCTCCATCACTATAAAAATAATTGTTAAGAACACAATTATAGAAAAAGAAATTGAATCGGACCATACTATGAAAGGTCCATAGCACACAAATAATAAATTTGACTTCCCTCATGACCAAAAAATGTATTTCTTACAAGTAGCTTACATAATATATATACCTATCATATCATATCTGTTCTTTTTTTTTCAATAAAAATAAGCACATAAAAATGGTACATATTATATTTCAAGCACAATCCTCTTTAATTAGTCACTATATAAATTAAATAAAAAAAATACATCTATATATACTATAAAATAGAAAATTTTGGGCAATTAATGACCCATTTAAATGATTTAAATATTTTTTTAAAATCCATATATTTAACTATCTATCTATAAAAAATATGACAAAAGCTTTTGGAGAATTAATGCTCATATTACTTAGAAAAACATTACTTAGAAAAACATTATTGGTAAAAAATATGACTAAAAGTGGTATTATAGATACTTAATTTGAGCTCCATCACTATAAAAATAATTGTTAAGAACACAATGAGAGTAAAACAAAAAAAAAGATGATTTAGAGAAGATGAGTTGTTTCATTTTATATCATCTTATCATATCTTAACTATATGTAAATCACTAATTTTTTTTATATCTTTTTATACTAAATATGAGATATTGTGGAACTTTATGGTGTTTAATGTGATTAGACTCTTAAGCTTCATATAAAGTTACAAAATTTTCTAAAATTCAATTGGCTAAATACGAAGGGTCTCAACCACAAGAAGATTGAGAGTTTTTTTTGTCATATTATTTTGTCATTATATGATAAGGAACCCTAAACCAAAAGCATTTATCATATTTTAAATGTAGGCAAATCAATGATTTAGTAACCCCAACCAATTTAATTTGATATGAATTCATTAATAAATTGTAAATTGTAAATACTAATAGAATAACACATTTAAGCTCCCTTCATTAGAGCTTCCCCTTCATTAGTAAAAATGTCTACTTTCTCTTTCCCTCTTCAATCTCAATATATTTTTGTTTGATTACTCATTGTCGTTGAATTTTAGTTTTTCTTCAAATTTGAGTATTTTATTTAGGCTAGATATTGTAAGGTTAATTTTTTTTATATTGATTTTGGTTTTATCTCTTCATGTTGATGGTATGTAGGAGGATTGGAGGAAGGTAGCAGTTTTGAGCATTCTCATTGTTTGATGTTGATTACTTCGATCACGATTTCGGTAGAGATAAAATTAAATTTTGGTAATTGTATTGCTATTTATCTTGCATTGATATTTTAACAATTATATTTATCTAAATTTTGTTTGATATGTTGTAACTGTTTTTTTTTCAATTATTTTCAATCGATTATGTCAATAATTTTAAGAACTTGAAATTATGAAAATTAGTTTTTGAAATGTGAAAGAGGTTGGCCATGACTATTAAATAAAAACAATCACGCATATTCAGCATAGTATAGATCTACAAAATATAATAAATTGTACAAGTATTACAACTTTTTTATAGAGATGGGATATTAAAATAATTTATTTATATTGATAATCCAACTATATATAATTGTTTTAATTCATAAAAAAGATAAATGGTTACTAAAAATAGACATTTTTTGGAAAATAAATAAATTAAAAAGAATAATAAGGCGTCATAAGACACTATGTCAAACGGGAATGATACCTTATAAAAACACAATAGATAAAAAATAAAATTTTATTTTAAAAAACCATAGTTCATATTTTTATGTAGTTATATCTCATCTTTACCAAATATAATTAGATAAAAAAAAATAAGTTTATCTATAAAGTGTAAACCTGTATGGAAAGTTTTGAGTTTTAACTTTTGAGCTTATACCACTTATATTTGTAATATCCGAGTTTTGTTTCTCCTTCTAAGTCGGAAAAACAAATTTCTTAGTTCCAAACAATCATGTTTCTTGACCCGCAAGTAACCTCTGGTGTGGGTTTTAACTCGTTACAATCCTTTATATATATATATATAAAATAATAATCCGTTAGTCATACCTACAATTAAGCATATCCTTAACTAACTAATCCTAATTAGTTACAAAATACGTATCGTTATCTCGTATGTATATTTATCCACACCAGCAAACGAACAAAAACAAAAAAAAAAGAAAAATCTCTTATCTATTTTATCTAAGTAAACTGTCTTGTAAGCGGTTGAGGCCAATATATATATCTTTTTATCAAGGTCTCGATCGGATCAAATCAATACCTAATCTCCATCGTTTTGCTGTAAACCATCTCCTTTGTTCCGTCTACGTTCCATCCCATTCAACATCGAATCCCCGCCAGCTTTCTCCGTTCCATCTCTCGTATTTCCTCCTCGTTGAAAAATTGTGCCGCTGGAGAGCCGGTGTTGTCACGAATCGATTCCGGCATCGCGATCCACCACCAGGCCGCCGCAGGGAAGCGCCTTCGAAACTGTCGTGGACACGAGATATCACCCTTCTTCCGCTTAAGGCCGGTGATCAAGTTTACCGGTGAGTCATTCCTCCTTTCGGTTCAGTTTTTCGGTAGCATGTATGTGTGGGTTTTATGTCTCCATGGTTGCTGATCTAGGGTGTCGGGCTGTGGTTCTCAGCGACTGTTTGGTTTCCGTCGGTGGCGGGTTGGCATAGTGGGTCTTGGTTCGGGTGTAGAGACTGGTGTAGTAGTAGTAGTTGGTCCCTCGGTTAGGCTAGTCAGTTGGGTCTTTAGACTTTCATTTTGGCCAACTGGTAAGAACATGGATTAAAGTGTTAGTGTACATGATCAAATAAGATTAGTTAGTATAATAAGACCAGATTGGTTAGGAAGAATTTGATCTTAATTGATCAACTCTATAGGTCCTTTTTGTACGGGTGACCGGAAGTGTCCTCCGATCGGTGTTACGTGTATTAATGGGTTTAATAAATTGGTTGTCTTTTGATCTGGAACAGTAGAAGAGTTATATATATGTAGTGTATGAGATTTTGTGCTCTCACGTAGATTATAGCATATTAGTTAGATTAAATTGGTGTTGTTAATTAGATGACTTAGTTGTCTTTTAGGATTAGTTAGATTGAGTGATAGGAGTAGTATTTATCGTTGGTGGACTTTACAAAGGCCACATATTATTATTTTTGTAAGGGTGGTATGAGTTCAGTGGTAGATAGTCTAATTAGAATGACATGTAGACTAGTTGGGTTCTCGGTGTTTTTAAGGGTTGGAATCGATCGAATCATAAATAATAGTTTTATTTGAAGAATTATTGGACGTGAGTATTTAATTATATACTCGTTAATCGTTCAGGGAAATATTCCGTTCAGCTCCATAAGTTCTGTGACGTTAGAGGCTCTTTCCTTGAGGTAAGTCGTTTTTCGACTTGCTCGGTTCTTTTCTCCCTTGTTAGATTGAGTATCGATATTGTAGGGCGGGTTTTGAGAACTAGTCCCGAAATACCTTTTAAATTGATTTGAACTCCTTGAGTGTTGTGTGCGTAAATGATTTTAAATGTGTTTTATCGGGAAATATTTTGGAACGTTTTCTCTGTGTTGGTACCGTTTCCGACACGGCCCATCGTAGCTGGTGTTGAGGAAGAGTTGGCTACTTTGACCCGTGTGACTGGGAAAATCGTACCCCTTCAAATGAAAATTATTATCTGTGTGTTTTTGGCAAGCGCTCCAGTGGAGGCTTAGCCCGGAGTTAGAAGGGAGATTGGGAAGTGGAGTGGGAGGGCCTGCCTCTGCACTCGGCGCGGTGATGAGCGCCTCGGTAGTCGGATTGTGGAAAAGGAGGAATTGTTGTGTTATGAGATTGTGATTGTGAATGCATATGTGGTTCTGTGTGACTGATTATAACTAATTTAGGTATTGGCCTTTAGAGATATGATTGCGATTGAGGATTTGTATGCTGACTTTAGAAATGTTTTCGAAACGTTCTACAATTTCCGTATTCTATCTAGCTTGGTAGATTAGACGCTGACCCTTCGGGGAACATTTTTCAGTTCCAGGTATGAATCAGGGAGCCGTGCAGGAACCGAGGCAAGATGGCGGGCCGGAGCGGTAAAGAGCGCGTGTCATAGTGGGATTGGTTTTTGCTAGATATTTATAATAGTAGGGATGTTGATTTTAATATTTGTTAGATAGAGTTGGTATTGAATTTCGTTTATTATTATTTTTGGTTCGGATGGTTCAGTTCAGTAGGCGTTGTGACGTATTTGATTATTTATAATTTTCGGGGATTCATGCATGATACGTTTTTCTAAGTTTTACTAAATAAAGGTTGGATGTTTTATTATGTTTTCTCGTCGTGCCCGAGTTGTAAGGTCCTACAGTGTAGTTGTCAACCTAAATAATAGTACCTGGTAAGGTCTATTCCCTAGTAGTGCCTCGTCGAAAGACGGGGTGTTACAAATTGGTATCAGAGCCAGGTTGACAACAGGGCACATGGAACTGACCAACAAAGAGTACCCGAGGTCCAACTTAAAACCAAAACCGGCCGGTGTTTTCAAATGTTTTCACTGGGGTAGGCATATTGCATATAGGGGGTAGGTGACACGTCGCGACTCCGCCCCATCAGCCGAAGGACCTCACGTAGAATAGTAAGAATTAGGTTGATAAATAGAATTATCCTACTCATGATTTGGAGTTGGCAGCTGTGGTACACGCTCTGAAGATTTGGCGTCATTACTTGTATGAGAGTACCTGCAAAGTGATGACAGATCATAAGAGTCTCAAGTACATCTGCACTCAGAGGGAGTTGAATATGCGACAGAGGAGATGGCTGGAGTTACTGAAAGATTACGACCTTGAGATTCTTTACCACCCAGGGAAAGCGAATGTGGTTGCTGATGCCCTTAGCAGGAAGACGCCTCAGGAGAGTATGTTGGCTCATCTGACGGCTCAGCCAGAGTTACAGAGAGAGCTAATGAGGTACGGTATTGAAGTGCAGATTCAGCGCTATCAGGACAGTCCGAAAGCCCTAGAATGTCGGCCGTCTTTACTTGAAGAAGTAAAACAGAAGCAGGAAGATTGCCCGATGATACAGGATTTGAAGCAGAGATTGAGCCGTGGAGAGGCACCCGACTTTGCGGAGAGAGCAGATGGTATTCTGTGTTTACGCGGTCGGATTTGTGTACTTCGAGATGCAGAGTTGAGGCAGAAGATTTTGCAGGAGGCTCATGCTACACCTTACTCAATCCACCCCGGGGCGAGTAAGATGTACAAGGATTTGCGACAATTTTATTGGAGGGATGGCATGAAGCCGGATGTAGCAAGATTCGTCGCTAAATGTCAGGTCTCCCAGCAGGTGAAGATAGAGCATCAGAGACCCGGAGGAATGCTTCAGTCGCTTCCTATTCCAGAGTGGAAATGGGAGGACATCTCCATGGATTTTGTCACCGGTTTGAGACTCAGCAGAGGCCATGATGCCATTTGGGTAGTGGTGGATAGATTGACGAAGACCGCTCGCTTTTTGCCTATCCGAGAAACGTGGCAAGTGAGCAAGTTAGTGGAGGTGTTTATTAATCAGATAGTTAGGCTGCACGGAATGCCTAAGACGATTGTGTCGGACCGAGATGGGCGTTTCACTTCCAGATATTGGCAGCAAGTGCATGAGGCATTGGGGACGAGATTACAGTTCACGACTGCGTACCATCCGCAGTCAGACGGTCAGACAGAGAGGACGATTCAGACGCTAGAGGATATGCTGAGATCCTGCGTATTAGACTGGGGAGGTCAGTGGTCGGATCATTTGGCTTTGGTGGAGTTTGCCTATAATAACAGCTGGCATTCGTCGATTCAGATGGCGCCGTATGAGGCTTTATATGGTCGGAAGTGTAGGACACCGCTATGTTGGGATGATCCCTCGGATGTAGTAGGAGAGAGGCCACAGATGATTGAGGAGACGATCGGGAAAGTGGCCTTAATCAGAGAGAGAATGTTAGCTGCTCAGAGTCGCCAGAAGTCCTATGCAGACAAGAGGCGTAGACCGTTGGAGTTTGAGATCGGAGCCCATGTTTGGTTGAGAGTATCGCCTACCCGCGGGGTAAGAAGATTCGGGGTAAAAGGGAAGCTGAGTCCCCGATATATCGGTCCATTCGAGATTCTGGAGAGAGTAGGCGAGGTGGCGTACAGGCTAGCGTTGCCGCCTGCTTTGGAAGGAGTGCACCCTGTATTCCACGTCTCACAGCTGAGACAGTATGTTCCGGATCCTAGTCACAGACTGAATTATGAGGATTTGGTGGTAGAACCAGATCACACTTTCCGAGAACAACCGCTGAAGATTTTAGATCGACGAATGAAGAAGCTGCGGAACAAGGAGATACCTCTGGTGTTGATTCAGTGGTCTCGACGGGGAATCGAGGAGGCCACTTGGGAGACGGAGTCCAGGATGAGTGAGAGTTATCCAGAGATCTACCCGGGTTTAGTGGAGGCGTTTGAGGGGAAGGTTAGTAATTAGTGTGTTGCTTTCATATTCGATGTTTGGTTTATGATCCTTGTTTGCTTGACTTATTGGTTGACTGTTTAAATTTTGTTGACGTGTCGTGTATTTTTGGATAGCTAGTATTGGTTATTATTACCGTTGTCAATCAGTTCCGGTTCGGGGACGAACCTCTTTAAGGAGGAGAGGATTGTGAAAACCTCGAATCTCTTTCTTTCGTTATCTTTCTTTCGTGTAAAAAGTTTCGGGACGAAACTTTCATAAGGGGGGGTAGTATGTAATATCCGAGTTTTGTTTCTCCTTCTAAGTCGGAAAAACAAATTTCTTAGTTCCAAACAATCATGTTTCTTGACCCGCAAGTAACCTCTGGTGTGGGTTTTAACTCGTTACAATCCTTTATATATATATATAAAATAATAATCCGTTAGTCATACCTACAATTAAGCATATCCTTAACTAACTAATCCTAATTAGTTACAAAATACGTATCGTTATCTCGTATGTATATTTATCCACACCAGCAAACGAACAAAAACAAAAAAAAAAGAAAAATCTCTTATCTATTTTATCTAAGTAAACTGTCTTGTAAGCGGTTGAGGCCAATATATATATCTTTTTATCAAGGTCTCGATCGGATCAAATCAATACCTAATCTCCATCGTTTTGCTGTAAACCATCTCCTTTGTTCCGTCTACGTTCCATCCCATTCAACATCGAATCCCCGCCAGCTTTCTCCGTTCCATCTCTCGTATTTCCTCCTCGTTGAAAAATTGTGCCGCTGGAGAGCCGGTGTTGTCACGAATCGATTCCGGCATCGCGATCCACCACCAGGCCGCCGCAGGGAAGCGCCTTCGAAACTGTCGTGGACACGAGATATCACCCTTCTTCCGCTTAAGGCCGGTGATCAAGTTTACCGGTGAGTCATTCCTCCTTTCGGTTCAGTTTTTCGGTAGCATGTATGTGTGGGTTTTATGTCTCCATGGTTGCTGATCTAGGGTGTCGGGCTGTGGTTCTCAGCGACTGTTTGGTTTCCGTCGGTGGCGGGTTGGCATAGTGGGTCTTGGTTCGGGTGTAGAGACTGGTGTAGTAGTAGTAGTTGGTCCCTCGGTTAGGCTAGTCAGTTGGGTCTTTAGACTTTCATTTTGGCCAACTGGTAAGAACATGGATTAAAGTGTTAGTGTACATGATCAAATAAGATTAGTTAGTATAATAAGACCAGATTGGTTAGGAAGAATTTGATCTTAATTGATCAACTCTATAGGTCCTTTTTGTACGGGTGACCGGAAGTGTCCTCCGATCGGTGTTACGTGTATTAATGGGTTTAATAAATTGGTTGTCTTTTGATCTGGAACAGTAGAAGAGTTATATATATGTAGTGTATGAGATTTTGTGCTCTCACGTAGATTATAGCATATTAGTTAGATTAAATTGGTGTTGTTAATTAGATGACTTAGTTGTCTTTTAGGATTAGTTAGATTGAGTGATAGGAGTAGTATTTATCGTTGGTGGACTTTACAAAGGCCACATATTATTATTTTTGTAAGGGTGGTATGAGTTCAGTGGTAGATAGTCTAATTAGAATGACATGTAGACTAGTTGGGTTCTCGGTGTTTTTAAGGGTTGGAATCGATCGAATCATAAATAATAGTTTTATTTGAAGAATTATTGGACGTGAGTATTTAATTATATACTCGTTAATCGTTCAGGGAAATATTCCGTTCAGCTCCATAAGTTCTGTGACGTTAGAGGCTCTTTCCTTGAGGTAAGTCGTTTTTCGACTTGCTCGGTTCTTTTCTCCCTTGTTAGATTGAGTATCGATATTGTAGGGCGGGTTTTGAGAACTAGTCCCGAAATACCTTTTAAATTGATTTGAACTCCTTGAGTGTTGTGTGCGTAAATGATTTTAAATGTGTTTTATCGGGAAATATTTTGGAACGTTTTCTCTGTGTTGGTACCGTTTCCGACACGGCCCATCGTAGCTGGTGTTGAGGAAGAGTTGGCTACTTTGACCCGTGTGACTGGGAAAATCGTACCCCTTCAAATGAAAATTATTATCTGTGTGTTTTTGGCAAGCGCTCCAGTGGAGGCTTAGCCCGGAGTTAGAAGGGAGATTGGGAAGTGGAGTGGGAGGGCCTGCCTCTGCACTCGGCGCGGTGATGAGCGCCTCGGTAGTCGGATTGTGGAAAAGGAGGAATTGTTGTGTTATGAGATTGTGATTGTGAATGCATATGTGGTTCTGTGTGACTGATTATAACTAATTTAGGTATTGGCCTTTAGAGATATGATTGCGATTGAGGATTTGTATGCTGACTTTAGAAATGTTTTCGAAACGTTCTACAATTTCCGTATTCTATCTAGCTTGGTAGATTAGACGCTGACCCTTCGGGGAACATTTTTCAGTTCCAGGTATGAATCAGGGAGCCGTGCAGGAACCGAGGCAAGATGGCGGGCCGGAGCGGTAAAGAGCGCGTGTCATAGTGGGATTGGTTTTTGCTAGATATTTATAATAGTAGGGATGTTGATTTTAATATTTGTTAGATAGAGTTGGTATTGAATTTCGTTTATTATTATTTTTGGTTCGGATGGTTCAGTTCAGTAGGCGTTGTGACGTATTTGATTATTTATAATTTTCGGGGATTCATGCATGATACGTTCTAAGTTTTACTAAATAAAGGTTGGATGTTTTATTATGTTTTCTCGTCGTGCCCGAGTTGTAAGGTCCTACAGTGTAGTTGTCAACCTAAATAATAGTACCTGGTAAGGTCTATTCCCTAGTAGTGCCTCGTCGAAAGACGGGGTGTTACATATTGATCGATCAACATACATAAACCCTACCCTAATGTAGTTGAGGAGTTTATTATGTACATCAATTCTAATTGATTTATACGGAGTATTTATTTTTTATATCTATTTATTTCGTTATTACAAATTAAGTTTTATTTTTGTAACCCCATTTCACTCATTGATTTTAAATTAGGAATCCAAAGGATGAAAAAAGTAATGATTAATTTTTATTATGACATTTATTTATGGTACCCTAATCTATTAATAATATATGTCATTTATAACTACTCAATATTAATTTAAAAGAAAGAAGTAGTTGTAAAAATTATATTTATAAGTAAGTTTATTTGTAATATGTAAATGTCATAAAACATGTCATAAAATTGAATCCTAACAATTGAGTATTTATGTTTTGATTTTAATGGGTAAGAATCCCAACAATTGTGTAATAAATTTTTAAGGAGTTAGAGATGTGTGTAATAAATTTTTAAGGAGTTAGAGAGGTGTGTGATAAAATTAGGGATAATGATTAGAATCTCAATAAATGGAGGAATATCAATAGGTGGTTTTATATGTATTATTCTTTTTTAAAATCAATTCAATATTTATGTTTTGGTTTTAATTTAAGAATAACAAAATTTTGAGGTGTTAAGGAATGTAAGAATTCCAAAAGTTGTGTACTTTAATTTTGCATTCAATAGCTAGATCTCATACATGGAATGTCAACAAGTATGTTTTATATATTCGTTTTATTTTATTTTTTAGAATACATGGATTGAAGTTATTAGTTCATGAAGGTCATTTAGCTCAAATATAAAATTGGCCTTTCATAGTGGCTATGACCAAATAAGAATTGAATGACTAAAAGCCGTAGCATTTATTTAGCTTTTGAGGATGATTTTAAAAGTTGAAAAAAATTTATAATTAAGTTTATTTATAATATTTAAACATTTAGGGTATTTTAAAATTATCATCTACAAAATAAAAAAAATTGCTCCGTGCATAGCACGGACAATCACACTAGGAAGATCATTATTTCATTTGATGGTTTGGTCAATTAATGACCAAACCATCAAATGAAATAATGAGAGTCAAAAAAAAAAAAGGTCAAGAATTGGTTTTTGTTAAAATGTACATTAATTGTTTAAAAAATAAATTAATAAAAACTAGATAAGATCAAATTTATCAAATTAATTTTTTCTATCCCCTCACATTCCATACCCCTAAAAACTAGATAAGATCAAATTTATCACATTAATTTTTTTTATCCCCTCACATTCCATACCCCCTAAAAAACTAGATAAGATCAAATTTATTACATTAAATTTTTCAATAAGAAAATTATGTCATCCTTATTTATGTGTTAGTGGATGAAGTTTAGCTAATTTGAAGGATTTTTTGGAACGCAAAAGTGAGAGTAAACCAATAGATGCAATACTTTTGTGTTTCCAAAATGAAAGGAAATACAAAATATAAGAAAAGAGCAATGAGGTAATTGATTGTTTTTTTAAAGTTTTCATTCCATTTCTTATGTTTTTTAAATTCAACGAAAAGAAACTTATTTAATTTCTTTTACCACTATATTTAGAAATTATTTTCTCACTTCAAATGGCTCTCATGCTTAATTTCATAGGCAATTATGTATTTAATTTTAATTTCTCATGTTTTCTTGGGGTAATTTCATAGACAATGAGAGAATATGTTCATGAGAAAGAAGAATCGAAGGATCATCAAACTAAATCATTAAGGTAAAACATCATTACTTTTTATTTAAATCATGAAAGCTATTATGTTCATTTGATGTAAACATTTCTTATGTATGGTAAGATTGTTATATTTTTGGTATATTTTTTATCTACTCAAAGGTGAAATCAAAATGATATTTTTAGGATGATGGAAGAAGACAAATATTCAGAAGAAAGAAGTAACAACTAAAAAATAAATATTTTGTGTTAAAATTCTATTATAATTGGATTGCGCTTAAGAATATATTTTTAGGGTAGATATATAATAACTAAAGATTTTGTAATATTCGAAGATACAATGGGTTATGAATTCTAATCACGTAAAATATTTAACAAATATATTAAACTTATATTCCCCATAAATAATTGATCATTACAAAAATAAAATATTATAAATGTAAAAAGACAATCAACCACATAATAGACACAATAAAAAAGAGAAATATAGATGCTTTTATGGTTGATTTTTTTCCGAACTTATAAACCCTTAGATAATATATAGATATTAAAAGGGATAAAAATTTGTTCTATTTGCACAAAATAAACCCGTGTGTAGCACGGGCATTATCCCTAGTATCTAAATACAAAACTTACCATCGTAATCACTAAACTAACTTTCTACCTAAAAAAAATCACTAAACTAACTTGTGATTGATATATAAATATTTTTAAACTTACATTAAGTCAATTTATGAGAGTATGATCTCAAAAACTATAACTCTCTAAACAAACTATATGGCTCCTTTTTTTTCTTTTAAGTGTTGTGCAAGACCATGATGATTGATATAGAGCGGTTATAATGGCGGACTTGGTGGCGGTGGTGGGGTGGTTGGTGGACGTCGGAGGTCAAAGTGGTGGGGCTTATAATTGAAGGGGCCCCACTTGGGAGTTGGTGGGTGGGTTGGTGAGATTAGAAGCAATAGGGATTTTAATTATTTATTATTATCTAATTATAGACATGTCAATCTGGTCGGGTCGGGTCGGGTGGGGTTTAGGTTTGGTTATTTTGAGTTCGGGTTAAGTCGGATTCAGGTCGTTACGAGTCACGTGTCAATCGGGTCAGGTTATTGCGGGTTTTCAGACAGATCGGGTTAACTAGCGGATCAAATATTGATTTTTTATGACTTATTACAATCATTTTTAATTAAATAATAATATTTAATTATAATATATTATTTGTAATGTATTTAATAATAAAATATATTATAAATTTTAAAATAAATTTTATAAACATAATAAATCGGTCAGCCCAACGAGTTTAGGGTTTCAACTTTCAACCCACCGTATATCGAATATATCGGATTCGATTTATTTCGAGTTTTGGTTTAAAGTTTAGGGTCTTGACCTTAAAATTTTCAGACAATTCAGATCGGATATATGGGTAAGATTAGCTTTTGACAACTCTATCTATATATATTGCTTTAATTTGGTCTTGTACTAATCTCCTTTCATCCACTTTTTTTTTCTCTCTTTTGTGTTGAAAAATATTGCTTACATATATAGCAAGTAGGTGAAGTAGCAAGTCATGTGGTTCAATTATCATGGATAAGGAGCACTTCAAGTTTCTTTGAGTTTTTCTCTCTCTCATTCTCTTTGTTACCTAATTTGACATACAAAATTAGTGTCTCTTTCTAGTCTTATAAACACTGATTTTTTTGTAGTAGTGAATCTTTGTTTCTTTTAAATGTGGTTGTGTGGTTTTGTCTTAAACCTAGGTAATTCAAGATCCCATATTGGTTTATCAAGAGGAAGAAGGATTACAAAAATAACACGACATTAAGAGATGATTTGGTGCGTCTTAAGGTAAACACTAGGCTCCCTCCGAAGAGGAAATGAATCTAAATCATCTAAGCCGATGAACTTTAAAATTTCGTCACTAAAGGATGCACCATCTCTGTTATGCTATGATGGTTATTGGTTTTTGAAAAGGAAGAAGGATTACAAGAATGACACGACACTAATAGATGATCTGGAGCGTTGCAAAAAGATTATTTATAACGAAGAACCTATTATTTTTTTCTTAAGAACTATGAAGCATTTTTCTTTACAAGAGGCAAACACTAGGTGCTTCTCCGAAAAGACGGTCAATCTAAGTCATTTGCACTTCAAAATTTCGTCACCAAAGGATGTCACCTGCCCGTCATGGTTTACTTGTTAACATTGCAAATTTTCCTTAAGGCGCGCTGTTGATAGTTGTCAAGAAATTTCCTACAACAATAAGGTTTCGAATCCCAATTTAATTGTCTATGAAACCCTTGAACAAATGGCTAAATCCTTTGCTTGGAGAACACATGTATTAGGACTTAGGAGCAACAATTTTATCTATGAGAGTTGAATCAAAGACTTTTAAATACTATTCTTAGAAACTTAATCACTTGACTCGATGTACGAGAAAGATAGTGAGAATCTCCAAATCCTGGATATATTGGTTTAGTTGCTATTGTGTAACTTATGTTGTTGAGACTATGTTGATTTGCATATATCGATGCTGCAAAGGCCCTTCACGATCCGGCCCAATAAGGCCCAAAGTAGTGAAAAAATTTAATACATGTATTTTGGCCCAAATCCACTTATAGGGCTTAAGCATATCAATTTTGCTTTTTTTTTTTAAAGAAAAAAATACATATATTTTGGGCCAAATCCACTCATAGGGCTTAAGCATATCAATTTTGCTTTTTTTTTTATTTAAAGAAAAAAATATATGTATTTTGGGCCAAGTTTAGTAAATATTTTACGTTTCTGAATTAATAATTGTTCCTTTTTTTGTGTGTGATAACGTAAAACCATTTTGAAATCAAGCAAAATAATAGTTGATTGATAGTTATAACAATAAAGCCATAATTTATGATATTTCCTAGCATAATTTATGATAAAACCATAACTTTGTTTTGTAGGAAGCATAGAAGAAACATGCCGAGGTTTATTAATGCTGAAATTGAAAATATGTACCCGAAATCATATATCGGCAGGCACCCTTGTGTACAACTCAGAAGACAACCTTGGACGAGGAACAACTTGCAAGGGTGTCGTCATATATGTAACAACTCCAGAATTCTCGGACATATCAATCTCTTCGGGCCTAAGCCCGTCGGGCGGGCTCCAGCTAAAATGATGCAACAAGTGGCCCAACATCGAAGTGACCAAGTTTATACCGAGTTGGGCACCCGGGCAGACCCGTCGACCTGCCCCGAAAGGCAACAACCTAAAGTCACTCCCCTTCATGTCAACATCCTCTTCCAAGAACCTTTCGGGCCTGAACTCGAGCGGGTCCTTCCACACTGCCGGGTCACGGCCCACGGCCCAGACGTTGACGTTGACCACCGTGCCCTTCGGGATGTCGTATCCGCCGAGCTTGACGTGGGCGTTGGCCTGGTGGGGGAGCATGAGAGGGATTGGTGGGTGCAGTCTGAATGCCTCCTTGGCCACGACTTGCAAGTAAGGGAGGTTTGGGAAGTCTGACTCGGTTAGGATCCTATTGGGGCTGATGACCCGGTCCAGCTCTTCTTGGGCCTTTTGTTGGGCCCGAGGATTTCGGATTAGCTCAGCCATGGCCCATTCTACGGCGATTGCCGTTGTCTCCATCC
Source organism: Fallopia convolvulus (assembly GCA_964016875.1). Lineage (NCBI taxonomy): Eukaryota > Viridiplantae > Streptophyta > Magnoliopsida > Caryophyllales > Polygonaceae > Fallopia > Fallopia convolvulus. Next base: position 45,283,653 of record OZ024737.1, read on the forward strand.
CGGCTATGATCATGTCCTGCAACAACACGAGAATTTTTCATAAGGTCACCTATTCTAGTACTATTTTGACCCAAGCATGTTTAATTTCGGAGATCTGATAGCCAAACGATTATAAGAATTATTGATTAGTTTCTGGCAGGGATTCCTTGTTCTTGCATGTTTCATTATTTTCATATTGATCGGGACATGACATATGGAAAGATTGACATTGAATTTTCTTATAACAATTCCCTTTCACACAATTAAGTTTGTAGGTAAGTTTTCGGTATCTAGTCAAGTCAAGCGACTAGTACTTCAAAGTACCATTATAAGATCTTTACTTCGACTTTTATAGACACAGTTTCTTTGACCAAAAAATAATTAAGTTTGTATGTAATAAAATTATAAGATAAGTGGTAAATTAGAAGAGTATTTTGATGGAGTAATAGATTAATTACCCAAAGAAGGGTAATGATGGTGTCTTCACTAAGATCATACTTATCTTTGAGTGTCAACAAAGCATCAACAAAGTGTTGTTGGGTGTCACCACTCTTGTGTCGAGCCACGGTGTGCTCCTCCGTGATGGTCATGGCGAGTCGATCCCTGCGATCGTTGATCTTCATAAACGGCTCCTCCATGAACAGGAACGTCCACTTGAGCCATGGGACGTACTCGATCCATGGTAGGGCACCTCTGTTCTTCACCACATCGGCTCCGATGGCCTTGAACTCAAGCCCTAGCTTGTTGAACACTCCTTCGTTGTTCATTAACCGTTTTCCGAAGGTTATTCTTGTAATAACGTTCAATGCTACGTCTCCTAAATAGTTCTTCAACTTTAGGCTCTTCCCATGATTTTCTGCCAAAAGCATGACAAGTTTAGTAAGATCTTGTAAAGTTCTTTATGCATATGATGATTGGATACTATAAAATCTGTGGGCAATGAAAAGCAACATGTTCGCCTCAAGTGTAACTGATTTGGTGTCTAGAGAAATAAGTCTAGCGTATGAATCTCTTCATAGTTAGTCCAGATAACACAAGGTGATATCTTAGTTATTTTTATATCCAATTCAACTCAAACAATAGGCGGATAGTATCAACCGCTAAAATCAAAACCCAACAAGCCAGAAAATGAGTTCGGAATTAGATCGTGAGCTCTAAAACCATGTGAAAGTTTGCAGACTGTAACAACATTTCAATTTAGTAGAGTCCCATCCTAAAACTTACATATATCCTAAAATTCATCGACAATAGGAGTAACCAAAAAACTTATATAGTAGTCTTTTTTCGCTCCCAACTTCACAATTAGAAAAGGGTATTCCAATTTTCCAATTGATACATTAGAAATATTTTTATTAAATGGTTAACAATATTAATTACAAAGAATTTATTATATGACATAATAATCCTCTTGAAATGATTATATAAACTCAGAGTTGTTCAATTTTATTGTTTTAATTACAATGTTAATGTTTATACGTTAAAAATTATACTGTAACTAATTTTTTAGAAAACATATAGAGGAGTATCGATGTGTGTGATTTGAATGCGGTGGCCGGAGTTACTACGTACACCTACTATTGTCCTACCAAAAATGGCCTGATCGTTAAAGTTAAAGGTAAAAATACAGTTATTAATTTATGATATTTACTAGCTATATTCATCGTGCTATGCACGACTATATAAATTTAATATATAATTTATTTAATATAAAAAACTTATTTATTAGACAAAAATTATATAAAATTTTACGATTGGTGTCACTGTCATGTGAAACGAGACTAAAATTATTAAAGTGAACCCATTATAATTTTGATGACTTAATGATAATTTATTTATGTAAAAATATAAATTAAAATTATTTGAATTAAAATTATTTTATTTTAACAATATTAATTTAATTAGAGAATTTATTAATTTACTGAATATTAATTTAAGGAGGTTTTAGTGTAATTCTGTCTCTATCAATGTAATTCTGTCTGTATCAAAAAAAAAAGTTCTTGAACAAATTTTATTGTAAAATTAATCAAATTCTCATACCAGGAGAGGTACAATCTTTGTAGATGAACTCAATCATGGCGGTCACCTCATCCTCCCTAATGGGCCTGAGGAGCTCAAGCCTCTTAGCCGAGAACAGCTCCAAGTTACACACTTTCCTCACCTTCACAAAGTGAGGCCCGTAGTCGGCCCATATAAGGTCCTGGCCGTTCCGGCTTTGCCGGGCCGAGGAGCGTTTCCGGTGTCGGTCCGCGAGGTGGTGGTCGTGGTCCCGGAGGACCTCGCGGGCCAGCTCGGCGCTCAACACGACCACTTGAAGCGTGGAACCGAACCAGACCGAGATGATGGGCCCGTAGGCCCGGGCCCATTCGTCGTAGCATCGGAACTGAACGGGCTTGATGTCGAAGAGGTTTCCGACGATGGGCTTGGGCTTTGGGCCTGGGGGGAGGTTGTAGCGGAGGCGGGTGTAGAGGTGGTAGGCGAGGAGGGCGAGGAGGGCGAGGAGGAGGAGGGAGGAGATGGGGAGGAGCATGGTGGTGTTGTGTGTTGAGTTGGAATGGTGAAATTGGTTTATATGAGTAGGAAAATGTCGGCATGGATGCAATTCTAAACTTTTTTTTAAAAAGTGCTAAAGTCATGTCGGTCGGGTGGTGTTGTAACGAGGGATCGAACGAGAACAATAAATAAAATCGACACAGATATTTACGTGATTCGGTAACAGTGTGTTACCTACGTCCACGAACAGAGAAAGTGTATATTATTACGGAGGCTGATTACAGAGTATATAATATTAGGTATTTCGAGAGTTTATATAGTGACTCATAAAACCCCATTACAGATTATGGGTTGTAGGTCGAAACAGATTACGAGAGACCCAAATATAATTAATATTGTACACCGTTTGGGTGGGTGGGCGCGCTGCCCCCCGCCAGGGGACGTCGACCCCTGACTCGTTGACCGAGGGACAGTGTATTACGACCCGAAGGTTTGGAGAAGAGAAAGAGAGAATTAAGAAAGGAAAAGATAGAATTTGGGAGAAGAAGAAGAGAATCAAAGAGGATAAGAGAAGAGATAGAGGAAGAAGAAGAAGACAACAAAGATAAATTGGTTCGTTTATTCAATCGATGATCCATACAGAATATCAGTACTAGCCTTATAAAGACTTTCTAAGCTATTTACAACTTAGGTTCATAGTTCTACCTTTATTACAAACTTGACCCATATATTTTTCTAATTACAAATGTAACCCCAAATATCCCATTCGTAACACAGTGCTCCTCGGACTCCACCCCTCTAACAACGTCAAAGACATTGTTTATAAAGATCAAAATAGAAATCTTAAGATATTATTTTAAAGTTTGGCAGTTTGATTAGATATTCGAGATTCAAATAATTGTTTATTTTAAAGCAGCTAACTTGGTTAGTTAGATTGAAATTTTCATTTTTTAAAGATAAAACAATTTATTTTTAATTGAAAATCTTTTGCTCAATTAGAGAAAAAAAATGACATAAATAAGACACATAATATATGTATTTAATAATTTTAATTAAAACCCTCTAACAACGTGATATTCAATTTTATAAAAATCCAAAACCTAAAATAAATAACCTAGTAAGATTTACTAACCAACCAAGCGAATCAAAACACGTGATATTCAACATACTAGTACCTTGTACGATTTTTTTTAAATAAAATATTAATAATAAAATATTTTTAAATATATTTATTATCCGGTAAAAATAATCATGTAATTGCTTAACTATAAATTTTTATTATGATTTGTGTAAAAAGATAAGACAATTATCATAAAAGTAATCAAGATCTTTTCATATAAGTTAACAAATGATTGGATTATAGTAATAACCAAATTTTGCTACTAATATACAATTTTAAAGATAACTATTCAATTAAGATATCTTAATTAAAAAACGATTCTATTTAAAAACAAAATAAATATTCTAGAATTTGTATAATATCATAAAAAAAAATATCCTTATGATCTTCTTATCTATCATATTCAAAAATAAAAGATTGTTTAATAATGAGATTTTTTATCATATATTCTAAAAACATAAATAAGAGATTATTTAAAAAAAAAGGGTGATGTGGTTCAATCTAAAAGTAACATGTGTCGTTTAATAATTTTTTAACCTCCGTTTACGTTATAGTTAAGATATAATATAATAAAAATATATCGTGACATATGACCCAATTCAGACAACAAAAATATTGATCTTATTCCGAGTCCACATATCGTCTTTGTCCACATATTGCTTTGGCTTGGTGTATGTGTGAACAAGAGTGTGAGAGAGTGATCGATCGAGTGGTTGATTTCAATAGGGATTAGGTGGGTGGGACACAGGCTGTCAATGGGTAGGGTGAGCACTTTCACCACCCGACTCGCAAGTTAAAATATCCCATCCGACTCACCCATCATTCGTGAAATATTCTACTCGTCACCCAAACTACCCGTCACTCGCTGGTTATATGGATGATCCGTTTACCCGTATAATCGTTGTATAACCGTTGTATTTTATGTTTATAACTAAATTATCATACATAAACTAAAACAAATATCCACAATCCATTCATAAATAAAAACAAATACCATAAGCAATAAATATCAAAATGGATTCAAATATGGGGTACGAATGAGTTATTGATCAAAGGCCCGAAATGAGTTATATGGGTGAATACAAAGGCCCATATATATTAGAAATTATGGCTTAAAACGGGTTATATGGGTGGTTTGGATGAAACGGGTGATGGGTCGGTTGATGGGTCGAGTTATTGGGTGATAAAATCTCACCCGTACCCGGCCCATAACCCGTTTCACCTGTCACCCGAACCACCCATCACCCGCTTTGATTGGGTTTTCACCCATTTATTATGGGGGTGTTAAACAGGTGAGTCGGTCACCCGTGGGTAATTGACAGTCCTAGTGGAGTAGTGGGACAAGGCAAACACGACGGTAAATTTTTCTCTTTTTAACTCTTGCACTCCAGTTAAATTCATGGGTAATTAATCATTAACACATAATTAATCTTGAATTATTCTAATGTGTGTGCCCATGGACACACAATAAAATAAACTAATTTGCATTATTCCATCATTGTCCAAATTTTGTTGGATAATTTATATTAATTATTATTACTAAGTAATACTCCGTAATAATTAATATAAATTCAATTAGTAATAATAATTAATATAAATTCAAGACACTTAAATTTTAATTTTTGATTCCGTCCACATATCCTTCACCATTTACACATTAAGAGTTAGGTTTGGTGTTTGGACAAGAGAGAGTGAAAATGATCGAGCGGTGAAGTGGTACCACACCACCGGTGGGTTTGCTATTAGGAATAATTAAGTTTAGAATATTGGATTAATATTTTTTCAATTAGTTTTAATAATAACAATGTTATTAGAAACTAATATAATTATCTAAATATTTTAGGGGTATTATGGATGTCACAAGAACCGTAAAGGAATTAAAGAAAGAAGCTGTGAGAATTGTCCCAACAAAGATTATCTTGTACATCAAGAAAAAGAAGTTATAAACGTCATTTAGAAGGATTGTCTTGCGTTCCAACCCTCCAAAGATAAAAGAGTATGGGATGTAAATGGTGCGCTTGTCAAGGACAATAAACTACACACATTTATTATAAATAGATAGAGGTTTCCTAGGGTTGTGCCGCCACATTAAACAGTGAGATATCAAGACTAAGAGAGTAAGAGCATGAAAGAAGCTAGACGTCGACGATGAGTGTGGTTTTTGTGTTTTTATCTTGATTGATTTAATTAGCTTAAGAACTTATTTGATATTCATTATTGATGCTAGGAATTTGTTGATTGTTAATGATAGAGAAGTCTAAGTCTTTGCCACTGTAACTAAGGTGTGTAAATATCTATACTACATCGGAAAATTGATTGACTGTTGTAACAATATAACCACAATTTATGATATTTCCTAACATACTTATGGCTAACATAATTTTAAATCGATGAATATATCGTTGTAACAATATAATCACAATTTATGATATTTCCTAACATACTTATGGCTAGCATAATTTTGCTTAACCAAAGGGTTTAGTTACTTTGTTCTTCCTTGACTTTCCCATACGAGTTCTAAAGTTCATATAATCTTGCATGCGAATATGCAATCAACGTACACTATATTCGATCTTGCTCATGGCACAATATAACCACAATCTTGCATGTTTTCTAGGAAGCATAAAAACATGCTGATCGAGGTTTATTATTGCTGAAATTGAAAGTAGCCGAAATCACATATCGAAAGGTACCCTTGTGTACAACTCAGAAGACAACCTTGGACGAGGAACAACTTGTAAGGGTGTCGTCATATATGTAACAACTCCAGGATTCTCGGACATATCAATCTCTTCGGGCCTAAGCCCGTCGGGCGGGCTCCAACTAAAATGGTGCAACAAGTGGCCCAACATCGAAGTGACCAAGTTTATACCGAGTTGGGCACCGGGGCAGACCCGTCGACCTGCCCCGAAAGGCAACAACCTAAAGTCACTTCCCTTCATGTCAACATCCTCTTCCAAGAACCTTTCGGGCCTGAACTCGAGCGGGTCCTTCCACACTGTTGGGTCACGGCCCACGACCCAAACGTTGACGTTGACTACCGTGCCCTTAGGGATGTCGTACCCGCCGAGCTTGACGTGGGCGTTGGCCCGATGGGGGAGCATGAGAGGGGTTGGTGGGTGCAGCCTGAATGCCTCCTTGGTCAAGGCTTGCAAGTAAGGAAGGTTTGGGAAGTCTGATTCGGTAATGATCCTATTGGGCCCGATGACCCGGTCCAGCTCTTCTTGGGCCTTTTGTTGGGCCCGTGGGTTTCGGATCAGCTCCGCCATGGCCCATTCTACGGCGATTGCCGTTGTGTCCATCCCGGCTGTGATCATGTCCTGCAAAAACACGAGAATTTTTCTTGAGGTCACTTATCCTATTACTATTCTGACCCAAGCATTTTTAATTTCGGAGATCTGATGGCCACACGATTATAAAAATTATTGATTAGTTTTTGGTAGGGACTCCTGCTTCTTGTTTTTCATATTGATCGGGACATGACATATGGCAAGATTGGCATTGAATCTTCTTATATCAATTCCCTTTCACACAATTAAGTTTGTAGGTAAGTTTTCGTTATCTAGTCAAGTCAAGCGACTAGTTCATCAAAGTACCATTATAAGATTTTCGTTTCGACTTTTTTTAGACCCAGTTTCTTTGACCCAAAATAATTAAGTTTGTATTTAATAAAATTATAAGTGGTAAATTAGAAGAGTATTTGATGGAGTAGTAGATTAATTACCCAAAGAAGGCTAATGATGGTGTCTTCACTAAGATCATACTTATCCTTGAGTGTCAACAAAGCATCAACAAAGTGTTGTTGGGTGTCACCACTCTTCCTTCTAGAGGTGGTGTGCTCCTCCATGATGGTCATGGCGAGGCGATCCCTGCGATCGTTGATCTTCATGAACGGCTCCTCCATGAACAAGAACATCCACTTGAGCCATGGGACGTACTCGATCCATGGCAGAGATGCCCTACTCTTTACAACGTCGACTCCAATGGCCTTGAACTCAAGCCCTAGCTTGCTGAATACTCCTTCGTTGTTCATGAACCGTTTTCCGAAGGTTATCCTTGTTATAACGTTCAATGCTACATCTCCTAAATAATCCTTCAAAACTAGGCTCTTCCCATGTTTTTCTGCCAAAAGCATGACAAGTTCTAGTAATACTTTGAAAATTTCATTATGCATATGATGAAAAGCAACATGTCCGTCTCAAGTGTAACTGATCTGGTCTAGAGAAACGAGTCTATCATATGAATCTCTTTATAGTTAGTTCAGATAACAAACGATAAAATTTTAGTTTTTTTTATATCTGACTAACTCAAACAATAGACGAATAGTATCAACTGCTAAACTCAAAACCCAACAAGCCAGGAAATGAGTACGGAATTGGATCGTGAACTCTAAAACCATATGAAAGTTTATGGACTATAATAAGATTTGAGTTCAGTAGGGTTCATCTAAAAACTAACATCCTAAAATTAATCGACAATATAAAAAGTAACCAGAAAACTTATATAGTAGTCTCTTTAGCTCCCAACTTCCGATTGATACAAATTTCCAATGGATACATTAGAAATATTTTTATTAAATGGATAACAATATCACAAAGAATTTATTATATGACATAATGATCCTCGTGAAATGATTATATAAACTCAAAGTCTAAACTATGTTCAATTTCATTGTTTTAATTACTATGTTAATGTTTACACTGTATATATTAAACATTATAAGTAATCTTTTTAGAAAACATATATATAGGAGTAGACTTGTCAATCAAGTCGGGTCGGTCAGGTTCGGGTTCGGTCATTTTGGGTTCGGCTTAAATTGGGTATGGTTTCGTTATGGGTCACAGGTCAATCGGGTCGATTTGTAACAGGTTTTCAGTCGGGTCGGGTTGACCAGCGAGTCTAAATTTTTTTTAAAAAGATTATTAAAATCAATTTGTAATTAAATAATAATATTCAATTATAATATATTATTTTTTATGTATTTTAATAAGAAAATATATTATAAGTTTCAAAATAAATTTTATAAATACACTAAATCAGTCAACCCCAACAGGTTTCGGGTTCTATCAGGTCCGGTTTATTTCGAATTTCGGGTTTAAATTTTCGAATCTTTAACTCTAAAATTATTGGGTAGTTCAGGTCGAGTTCGAGGATAATGTTAACTTTTTAAACCTCTAATAGGAGGAGTATTGATGTGTGATTTGAATGCGTCGGAGTTACTTCACCCACTATTGTATTTGTCCTACGGTCCTACCAAAAATGGCCTGATAGTTTTTTTTTAACGAGGACCCATCTTTTGGTGGTAAATTCCAGATACTTAAACTAACCGGCCGGTAAAACACACGAACTATTTTAATCGATTTGCACCGATCGGTTTTGACGTAGTGGTAAGAATACAAAAAAATATCTATTTTGAGATAAGCTTTTGTTCAACTAGTCATCATCTATAATTGTTTTTCCCTTCTCAAACCAATCTTCTAATTTTGGCAGACTTTTTAAATGCTATAAATCTCATGACATGCATGTAATTCTGTCTCCATCAAAAAACAAAATTCTTGAAGAAATGTTAATGTAAAATTAATTGAAAAATGAAAGTTGAATATATACCAAGAGAGTTACAATCTTTGTAGATGAATTCAATCATGGCGGTCACCTCATCCTCCCTAATGGGCCGGAGGAGCTCAAGCCTCTTAGCCGAGAACAGCTCCAACGTACTCAACTTCCTCACCTTAACATAGTGAGGCCCGTAGTCGGCCCATATAAGGTCCTGCCCGTTCCGGCTGAGCCGGGCCGAGGAGCGTTTCCGGTGTCGGTCCGCGAGGTGGTGGTCGTGGTCCCGGAGGACCTCGCGGGCCAGCTCGGCACTCAAGACGACCACTTGAAGGGTGGAACCGAACCAGACCGAGACGATGGGCCCGTAGGCCCGGGCCCATTCGTCGTAGCAACGGAACTGAACGGGCTTGATGTCGAAGAGGTTTCCGACGATGGGCTTGGGTTTTGGGCCTGGCGGGAGGTTGTAGCGGAGGCGGGTGTAGAGGTGGTAGGCGAGGAGGGCGGCGAGGAGGAGGAGGAGGGAGATGGGGAGGAGCATGGTGGTGTTAGGTTAGAAGTTAGCTAGGGTTTTTCCATGGAAGGAGGAATAATTGTGTGTGAGTTGGAATGATGAAATTGGTTTATATGGGTAGGAAAATCAAAAATGTTGGTGCATGGATGCAATTTTAAACTTTTTTACAAATTATTTTAAGGACAATGTACATAACAGTTGAATTAGAAACCTCTAGATATATATTATTTTAGAGGCTTAATCACTTGACTAGATGTACGAACGCTTATAGAATTTATTATTTTCTCTGTCAAAGATATAAATATATATATATATATATATTCATAGATTTAAGTTCAAGTAAGAAGAGTTATTAGAGTGTGACGTGTGAACAGTTTTGTATTAATGATTTTGAGTTATATATGCATGATTTTGTATGACTATATTCATGGTTTTGAGTTGCATATTCATTATGTTGAGTTACTCGCTTTTCATGAATATACAACTTAAAAATATGATTATGTAACTCTATAGGCATGATATAGATATGGAATAGGAAAAAAAACTTCCAAAATACAATAATATAAAAATATGAATATGCGACTTATAAACATGAATACAATGTAATATGGAAGGAACGAATATGAATGAATATACAACTCAAAAATATGAATACAAGTTATACAACCATACAAAATCATGAATACAAACTATTCACACGTTCACACTTTAAGAATGGTTTTACTTGAACTCATCTCTATATTTATAAAGATCAAAACAGAAACCTCAAGATATATATTATTTAAAGTTCAGCCGTTTGATTAGATATTCGAGGCTCAAAAAAAAGTGATACTTTATTTTAAAGCAACTAACTTGTTTAATTAGTTAGATTTATATTTTCATTTTTTGAAAGATCGATAAAAATAATTTATTTTTAATTTCTTTTGCTCAATTAGAGGAAAAAATGACATAAATAAGACACATCATATGTATTAAATAATTTTAATTCAAAGCCTCCAACAACGTGATATTCAATTTTAAACAAATAACCTAGTACTAGATTTACTAACCAACCATTCAACATATGTATTGTGACATATGGACCCAATTCAGACAAAAAAAGTTATAATCTTATTCCGAGTCCACATATCGCTCAAGACGGTAGATCCACGTCTTTGTTAATCGTACATATCCTATTAAATCCTAGATCATAATTATTGCGTTGGCTTGGTGTTTGTGTGACCAAGAGTGTGAGAGAGTGATGGATCGAGTGGTTAAATCATAATTATTTATATCAACTGGTTTCCAAACAATCAACTAATTTGCACAGTTTAGTTCAAAATGAAACACTCTTATCCTAAAACGTAAAACGAATGTACATTTCATAGTTAATAGTGCACTTTTAATACAAAAGTGCATTGTAGAATACAAAAAGTGCAATATGAAAAAGTGCACTATAAAGTACGAAAAGTGTAAATCCAAAAAAGTGCACTCCGAAATAGGAAAAATGTACGACGAACTAAGAAAAGTGCATTCGTTTCAGGATAAGAGTTTGTTTCATTTGAACCAAACTCCTAATTTGCATTATCCGATCATTGCCAAATTCTGTTGGCTAATTTATATTAATTATTATTACTAAGTAATACTCCGTAATAATTAATATAAATTCAAATAGTAATAATAATTAATATAAATTCAAGACTCTCATATTTTAATTTTTGGTTCCGTCCCTAATTAAATATCCAACAATATTTATTATTTGATTCGGAGGTTTCCTCACATCGCTCCTGACTCATGTGCATCCAAGTCCCAAACTTAATAACTTGAATATTCTTCACCATTTATACATTAAGAGTTAGGTTTGGTGTGTGGACAAGAGAATGAAAATGATCGAGCGATGAAGTGGTACCACACCACCGATGGTTTGCTATTAGGAATAATTAAGATTAGAATACTGGATTAATGTTTTTTTTACTTAGTTTTGATGATAACAAATGTTATTAGAAACTAGCATGATTATCTAAGTATTTTAGGAGAATTATGGATGCCACAAGAACCGTAAGGAAATTAAAGAAAGAAGCCATGAGAATTGTCCCTCTAACAAAGATTATCTTGTACATAAAAAAATATAAACGTCATTTAGAAGGATTGTCGATCTTGCGCTCCAACCCTCCAAAGATAAAAGAGTATGGGATGTAAATGGTGCCCTTGCCAAGGACAATAAACTACACACATTCATTATAAATAGATAGATGTTTCCTAGGGTTTGATATTTTCGTTCGTTGTACTTTTTCTTGCTTGTTACTTGTTGTTTCTTGTTTCACGTGGTGGCTTAGCCGTCTCGGCTGCCGTCTTTTAACGACCTCTCGAGCTGCCAAGTCTGTTTGATACTCGAATTCTTACCTTATTAAAAAAAAAAGATAGAGGTTTCCTAGGGTCATGCTACCACATTAAACAGTGAAATATCAAGACTAAGAGAGTAAGAGCAAGAAAGAAGCTAGACGTCGACGATGAGTGTGGTTTTGGTGTTTTTGTCTTGATTGATTTGGTTAACTTAAGAACTGATTTGATACTCATTATTGTTGCTAGGAATTAATTTGTTGATTGTTAATGATAGATAAACCATTTGAATGGCTATACTGCATCCGGAAATTGATTGACTGTTGTAATAATATAACCACAATTTATGATATTTCCTAACATACTTATGGCTAACATAATTTTGAATCGATGAATATATCGTTGTAACAATATAATCACAATTTATGATATTTACTAACATACTTGTGGCTAACATAATTTTGCTTAACCAAAGGGTTTAGTTACTATGTTCTTCCTTGACTTTCCCATACGAGTTCTAAAGTTCATATAATCTTGCATGCGAATATGCAATCAACGTACACTATATTCGATCTTGCTCATGGCACAATATAACCACAATTTTGCATGTTTTCTAGGAATCATATAAAATTAAACATGCTGATCGAGGTTTATTATTGCTGAAATTGAAAGTAGCCGAAATCATAGACGGAGAGTGGGCCAGTGCCCCTCTTCACTACTAAGAAATTTTTATGTGGGGTGGCAGTGACGCTTCTACAGGTGAACATGAGTGGGTCTGTGACCTTTCTTGGGTCGGCGGACTTGTTAATAAAATTAATATATGTAAATTTTAGGTTTGAATATGGGTAAATTTAACATAATTTTTATTAAAACATGAAAATTAATTAGTCTAAATGGTTTATTAATCAACCTTATATGTAATCCACCAAGGTTCAATTTCCTATAGTTTTATTTTAGTATTTTTCATTTACATTTAGGCCCCGTTTGGCTTTTCGTGACATATGGAACGTAAACGGAAACGAAATGAATCTAGACCATTTTTAGTATCATAATACATTGATATAAAAAAACCACCCAACAACTTGTCCATTGTAAACTAGTCGATAATTCCCGAATTATTAATTTCATACGAGAAGTTGTGCCCTCCCTTGAAATTTGTTATGCGTCCGTCCCTACCCGAAATCACATATCGGCAGGTACCCTTGTGTACAACTCCGAAGGTAACCTTGGACGAGGAACAACTTGCAAGGGTGACGTCATATATGTAACAATTCCAGGATTTTCGGACATATCGATCTCTTCGGGCCTAAGCCCGTTGGGTGGGCCCCAACTGAAATGGTGCAATAAGTGGCCCAACATTGAAGTGACCAGGTTTATACCGAGTTGGGCACCCGGGCAGACCCGTCGACCCGCCCCGAAAGGCAACAACCTAAAGTCACTCCCCTTCATGTCAACATCCTCCTCCAAGAACCTTTCAGGCCTGAACTCGAGCGGATCCTTCCACACTGCCGGGTCACGAGCCACGGCCCAGACGTTAACGTTGACCACCGTGCCCTTCGGGATGTCGTATCCGCCGAGCTTGACGTGGGCGTTGGCCCGGTGGGGGAGCATGAGAGGGGTTGGTGGGTGCAGCCTGAATGCCTCCTTGGCCACGGCTTGCAAGTAAGGAAGGTTTGGAAAGTCTGATTCGGCTAGGATCCTATTGGGCCCGATGACCCGGTCCAGCTCTTCTTGGGCCTTTTGTTGGGCCCGTGGGTTTCGGATTAGCTCCGCCATGGCCCATTCCACTGAGATTGTTGTTGTGTCCATCCCGGCTGTGATCATGTCCTACATTCATTGATATTAAGAGAAATTAGTATCAAACCACAACTTAAATGTTTTAAAAAAATGCTAAGCGGACTCTGGGCAGAGAGCGACGACAACCTATACAATTGTTTAGGTGGACCTAGCAAACTCCTAAACAGGCTGAAAGACTAGACGAGTTTGGACCTTTCAATACATAGGCGGGGCCTGGACGAAATGTTTAGAACTATTTTTGCTAGTGAACAATTTAAAATGTAGAAAGAGACTAAACAAAAACCTTTTAACTCTAGGAAGTTGAGTAGGTGATGTCTTTAATTGACAAATTAAAGCTTTTCTTTTGTAGGTGATGTTTAATCATGTAATTGAGTCTCAATTAATTGATCATCTAAGATCCACATTGAGTGGGAAAAAGAGTGAAAAATGTGTAGTCATTACCCAAAGAAGTCCTATAATGGTGTCTTCACTAAGATCATACTTATCCTTGAGTGTTAACAAAGCATCAACAAAGTGTTGTTGGGTGTCACCACTCTTCCGACGAGCGGTGGTGTGCTCCTCCATGATGGTCTTGGTGAGACGGTCCCTACGTTCATTGAGCTTCACAAATGCCTCCTCCTTGAGCGGGAACATCCATCGAAGCCATGGGATATGCTCGGTCCATGATAGAGATCCACCAATCTTGACTCCATCAGCTCCGATGGCTTTGAACTCATGACCTTGCTTGTTGAGTACTCCCTCGTCGTCCATGAACCGTTTCCCAAAGGTTATCCTTGTTATAATGTTGAATGCTACGGCTCCTAAGTACTTCTTTAGTGTAAGGCTCTTGCCATTTTTGTCTGTCAAAACAATGAGATTAGTTGTTCTTATGATTTGAAATTGATAGAACAAAATCTAGATCTTCAAAGGTGATCTATAGATGAAATTAGTAAGATTTTTTTATAATATTAAAGAAAAATTTACTTATTATAATCTCAAATTTGACTCATTTATTCAAAATAATACTAATTTTCACTTTTATTAGTTTTGGTATCACTCTTACTATATTTATCAATATTGATATGAGATTGTTTCCGGTTGAAAAATCCGATAAAGTTGTTGATGTTGTAGTCGGATAAGGTGTCTAAATTAATGAAATAGGATGATTATTAATCTATTGTTGAGTAGGATTTAAACAAAAAAATAAATTCCAATTCCACTGTGAATAAGTTCCAAGCTATAGACTCCAAATTTGTTGTTGAGCCGACATCGTTGAAGACGAAGAGCGATAATGAGGGGGGTTTCTAAAGGGGGGATTCTGAAGGGGAACATCAAGAACTGACATATATGGAAGGGAGGCGTTTGGAAACGTCGTTCAACACTTCAACTCTTCCAATTCATGAGAAGGGGTTTCTGAATATCCTTTACTAAGTGCTTAAAAATATCTTCTTAACTTATACCCTAAATAATCAAGGTTTGAAAACTACTCCAATTCCCTAATTGACAAAAATTACTCAATAAAAATACTATAAATAAATAACTAATTAAATAAAAGTGTGAGTATTATTTCTAAAAATAAACTCTTTGCTCAATGTAGTCATGTCCGTACATTGCTACGAATATGAAGTTAAACTAGTACTTACCAAGGTAAGAAATACTAAAGATATCTTCAACAAATTTGTATGCAAAATTAATCAAATAAAATGCTTGAAAATTGTGGATCAAATTCTCATACCAGGAGAGCTACAATCTTTGTAGATTGATTCAATCATGGCGGTCACCTCATCCTCCCTAATGGGCCTAAGGAACTCAAGCCTCTTAGCCGAGAACAACTCCAACGTACACACTTTCCTCACCTTAACATAGTGAGGCCCGTAGTCGGCCCATATAAGATCCTGCCCGTTCCGGCTGAACCGGGCCGAGGGCCGGTTCCGGTATCGGTCCGCGAGCTGCTGGTCGTGGTCCCGGAGGACTTCGCGGGCCAGCTCGGTGCTCGAAACGATCACCTCAAGGTTGGAACCGAACCAGACCGAGAAAATGGGCCCGTAGACACGGGCCCATTCGTGGTAGCAACGGAACCGAACGGGCTTGATGTCGTAGAGGTTTCCGACGATGGGCTTGGGTTTTGGGCCTGGCGGGAGGTTGTAGCGGAGGCGGGTGTAGAGGTGGTAGGCGAGGAGAGCGGCGAGGAGGAGGAGGAGGGAGATGGGGAGGAGCATGGTGGTTGTGTTGATTTAGGTGAGTTTTTGCATGGAAGGGAGAAAAGTGTGAGTTTGTTTTGTAAAGGTGGATTTGGTTTATATGAATGGGGAAATTAAATGTCGGTGATTGGTCTATTTTTAAGCAAGAGACGTGCAATTGTATTGATGGAGTAAGATATGTGTAGTCTTGATATTGAACATAGAGTTGTCTGTGTATGGTCCGGGCTATAAGAGTTGTTAAACTCTGGGCTCGTGATTCTGCCACCAAATATAACAATTAATGAACTAGGTAATTAAATTAGTTTGTACGGTTCGGTTCAATCTAATGAAAGAAATAATGATATTTGGTTTTTTACTCAAGTAAATAGATGGAGGTAAGAATTAACGTCGAAACTTCTTAACATCTCTCTCGTACCTTTTATCATGCACTACATCGCGCTAGTGTTTTCCTTAATTCAACTTTAAAACTCCCATTTATAATGTGGGGAAAAAATGAAAAAGAAAGAAAGAGTAAAGAGGAAGCTATATAGTACTTGTTGCCGGTTTTTTGTTTGGTTGTTTATACTTTATTTACTCGTTCTGTATGTATGAGTTTTACTGCGCCTCTTCGAGCCGGTTTGGTTGTCTGTTGAAAATTCGTTTTATCTGATATTTCGAATTTTTACCTACCGAAAAAAATGTTGGAAATTAGTAGGCTAAAGTCTCGTGTAATCGTGTTTGGGCTCAAGTGGAGTTTGAATATAGGGTGCTCTAAAATTAAATTGTCACAGAAGTTTTATTTATTTGAGCAAGATTTGGATGAAAATTATGGAATATATATCCTATTATATAAACTAGGTGTGATAAATATTTTTTTAGAGTCAAACTGAATTAAAAAATACTCCGTGTAACATTTAATTATTAATCTATTGATCAATTACAAATATGCATTGAATAATTTCAATTATTTTATGATCCCGTAGTCCAGTATATTCGTGCTTAAAAAACCCTCAAAACCTCAGATAAATAATCATATAATATATTAAGATCTTAATCTATGGAGGGCATCCTCAAAATTATTGACCTTTATATAATACTTCTGGATATAGTTTATATAGTCATATATTAATATTAGTGTATTTTAATTAAATTCAATTATTATTATTTCAACCAAAAAAAAAAAAATTCAATTATTATTATTATATCACTGAATTTCAGTTTTCTCTGGATTTGTAAGGCGATAACGATAATGTTTGAGTTTTTTTTTTACATACACCTTCTCAATTTTATATCGATATAAGGATGTGTACATCTTGTCCCGTAGATTTTATCCGAGACGGATTAACACTCTCGATTGGTGTTAGGGTTGCTCATCGGTTTGCGTAATTTGGTTTATACCCGAAATCCGAACCGATCAAAGGTAATTCGATTCGGTCCTCGGTTCAGGATTTTGGATAGTTCAATTTTCGATTCGGGTCGGTTTGGTTCAAGTAAACCAATCTATTTTAATATAAAAACAAAAAATAAAAAACCTCCCCTTACTATGTCGTACACATGTAAGTTTTGTATGGCTTTGCTTATCATTTTGCAGGTTTTAATTTGAATGGTTTGAATGGTTTTGGTTCAAAAATATACAATATGTTAGTTCGAATTTTTTATGTTTTAATTGGTTTACTTCGGTTCGGGTCAAAATTGGTTCGGTTTAGTTCGGTTCTAGTTCGGTTTTAGGTATTTTGTTGTATATTTTCGGTCAATTTTGTACCTAAGCGGCTACTTCGGTTCCTACCCGAACCAAATCGAACAAAAATCGAACCGAACAGAGCTTATTCGGTTCCGTCCTCGGTTCTGGAAATTTCAAAATTCGGTTTTTGATTCGATTCAATTTTTCTCAGTTCGGTTCTGTATTGGACCGATGAACTCCCTAATTAGTGTTGTCCTATTGTTGAGATATAAAAGCTACCCCACATCGGGATTTATGAAAAGATTTGCCCAACATATATACCCTTGGGCTACTCCTCCTATTGCCAATTTGTTTTAGGATGGAACCCCACGGGCTTGTGTGTTGGGCCGAACGCGCTTATGCGCATGATCCGACGTGTGTACCCCCCACGTCATATTGGCCCGCCAGAATTTAACATGGTATCAGAGCTTGTTCGGTCTGGGTCTCGACTCCTGGTCTATATGGGCTGGCCGGCCTAAATGCATGTCGTCAAGTTGCAACTGGCATATTGCGGGGCCAGGCAGTTGCACTTGAGGGGGCGTGTTGAGATATAAAAGCTATCCCACATCGGGATTTATGAAAAGATTTGCCCAACATATATACTCTTGGGCTACTCCTCCTATTGCCAATTGGTTTTAGGATGGAACCCCACGGGCTTGTGTGTTGGGCCGAACGCGTTTATGCGCATGATCCGACGTATATACCCCACGTCATATTGGTCCGTCAGAATTTAACACCTATTAAGATCTTAATCTAATAGACCAACCTCAGTTGTAAGCCACTCAACTCGATCAACATATTACGTGCAAACCAAATCTAGGCAACAAAAAAAATATCTCAGCAATGTATAAAACATACACGTACGTTATTTATCATCCTGTTCTGTGTCCACATATCGCTCACGATTCAGGTAAGTCCACGTCATTCTTATTAAAGTACATAATATATTCTTTGACAAAAAAAAATTAAAATACATACATACCCTACACTATTTATTATGTCTAGCAAAAAATCAGTGCACATTTATTTTATTTATCGTTGTTATTATACATACGTTTTACGTTGAGTGTTAGGTTTGGTGTGTGGAGAAGAGAGTGAGAGAATGATCGAACGGTTGAGGTGGCGCCGGACCACCATGGACTTGTGTGGGTTGGTGAGATAAGCGGTTGAGATTAGTTAGGTGGGATTAGGGCAATACAACGGATAGTCTTTCTTTTTTGGGTCATTGGTACTGTTTATGAGGATCGAAACGAAAACCTTAAAATACTACTTTAAAGTTCTAAGCGCTTGATTAAATGTCTGAAGGCATCTTGTTAAGATGATACTATACCGGATTCACCATATAAAATACCTGCAACGGTTTATTTTTGAGTTCTTTTACAAGTGGAGATTTGCAAAGAAAAGTAGTTTGGGATTATAGATCATACATGTAATTTGTATATCACACTTTGACCTAATTAATGTTTTAAAAAATGCTAGGCGGGAGGCAGTTTTAGATGGATGTCTAGATGAACTGAACAACTAGGCGGGTTGGAATCTTGTAGAACCTAGGCGAGGTATAAACAAGATTTTTAGAATAGTAGATCGACCTAACTCGATCTTCTTGTAATTGCTCAAGGTGCACTGAATGATTTTGTACACAAGTGCTCATGGTACGCACTATCCTAAAATTTTAACTGTTTAACTAGATGTTCTGAAGACGTCTTCTTAAGATGATACTACACGAGATTCAACCTATGAAAGACATGCCACAATTTATTTCGAGTTATTTTACAAGTTGAGATTTGAAAAGAAAGTAGTTTGGGATAATAATATATAGATCATGCATGTAACATGTATATCACATTTCGACCTAATTAATGTTTTAATAATGCTAGGCGGACTCTGGTGGAGAGGGATCGTCTAACGCCTAGACATCTAGAATGGTCGATCACTGAGCCAGTTTTAGATGGACACATAGATGAACTAGAAGGCTAGGCGGATCAGAACCTTCTAACACCTAAACGGGCTTAGATAAGTTTTTAGAACAAAAAAGAAACAACTTGTACAACTCAAAATCCAATTATTAATTGTTAAATTACATATCGGCAGGTACTCTTGTGTACAAATGAGAAGACAACCTTGAATGAGGAACAACTTGTAAGGGTGAAGTCATATATGTAACCAATCCAGGATTCTCCGACATATCGATCTCTTCGGGCCTAAGCCCGATGGGCGGGCTCCAGCTAAAATGGTGCAACAAGTGGCCCAACATCGAAGTGATCAAGTTTATACCGAGTTGGGCACCCGGGCAGACCCGTCGACCCGCCCCGAAAGGCAACAACCTAAAGTCACTCCCCTTCATGTCAACATCCTCCTCCAAGAACCTTTCGGGCCTGAACTCGAGCGGGTCCTTCCACACTTCTGGGTCACGACCCACGGCCCAGACGTTGACGTTGACCACCGTGCCCTTCGGAATGTCGTATCCGCCGATCTTGACGCGGGCCTTGGCCTTGTGGGGGAGCATGAGTGGGGTTGGTGGGTGTAGCCTGAGTGCCTCCTTGGCCACGGCTTACAAGTAAGGGAGGCTTGGGATGTCTGACTCGGTTAGGATCCTGTTGGGCCCGATGACCCGGTCCAACTCTTCTTGGGCCTTTTGTTGGGCCCGTGGGTTTCGGATTAGCTCCGCCATGGCCCATTCCACTGTAATTGTTGTTGTGTCCATCCCAGCCACGATCATATCCTGCCCATTTACAATAAATATTTATATATTTATATAGTTTGATAATTGTTATGTGCGTCAACTTACTGTTTTAAAAACGTTATTATTTATTTAAAAAAAATAAGAAACCAAATGGTACGTTATTATATAAATTGTGGACTTATCTTTGTTCATGGTTCGAATAAAACTGAACAAAAAATCGAACCGAACTAACCAAAATTAGAACTTAACCGAGCTTAATTGGTTCGATTTTTAATTTATTTATAGAGGTTCAGTTTTCAGTTGAGTTCAAGTTCAGTTTTTTCCGATTCAATTCACATTGGTTCATTTATTTTTTATAAAAATTATAAATTTTGTCTGTTCAGTCCAAAATCGAACCGAACCAAGTTACTACAGTTTGTTTTTTCGGTTCACCAAACCACAATTTTTAGTTTGGTTTAGTTTTGAACCGATAAACAACCCAAACCATTTAATAGGAACTTTATATAGGAAGATATGTAGTAAATTTAAAGGGCACGTAATGAAGTAGATTACCGAAAGTAGGCCAATGACGGTGTCTTCACTAAGATCATACTCATCCTTGAGTGTCAACAAAGCATCAACAAAGTGTTGCTTGGTGTCACCACTCTTGTGTCGAGCCACAGTGTGCTCCTCCATGATGGCCTTGGCAAGACGATACCAACGTTCGTTGTGCTTCACGAACGCCTCCTTCTCAAGCGGGAACACCCACCGGAGCCATGGGATGTGCTCCGCCATGGACAAGGACCGGCTGATCTTCACACCATTGGCACCTATGGCCTTGAACTCAAGCCCTTGCTCGTTGAGTGCTCCCTCGTCGTCCATGAACCGTTTTCCAAAGGTTATCCTTGTTATAATGTTGAATGTTACGTCTCTTAAGTAATTTCTCAGCATTAGGCTCTTCCCATGGTTTTCTGCTCGAAAAAATTAATCGACACACATTAGAAACATTCGTTGGTGTTAAAGTTCAGTGAATCAATATAAATAGCTGTTCACAAGTATGTTCATTAGGTCCAACTCACAAGCCTAGTGAGTTTCATCGTAAAACAATTGGCAATAGAATAAGAAACCTGATAGCTTATATATATGTAAGTTTATATTTAAAAAAATTCCGATGTGAGATATATTCTCTAGGACTGAGCACGATTTGGTTCAAAGCAAAAATTTAAGTCGAACTAAACCGAAGCTAATATTATTCGGTTAGGTTTTTGGTTCATAAATTTTACAAACTTCGATTTGGTTAGATTTAGTTCGGTTATGAAATGATGCTCGACCCTAAAATTTTCATTCACAATTAGAGCATAGGTTAAAAGACTTTGATGTATACCAAGAGAGGTGCAATCATTGTAGATGAATTGAATCATGGCGGTCACCTCATCCTCCCTAACAGGCCGGAGGAGCTCAAGCCTCTTAGCCGAGAACAGCTCCAAGTTACACACTTTCCTCACCTTCACATAGTGAGGCCCGTAGTCGGCCCATATAAGATCCTGTCCATTCAAGCTGAAGAGGGCCGAGGACCGGTCCCGTTCTCGGTCGGCCAGCTGCTGGTCATGGTCCCTTAGGACCTCGCGGGCCAGCTCAGTGTTCGACACGATCACGTTGAGGGTGGAACCGAACCAGACCGAGATGATGGGCCCGTAGACACGGGCCCATTCGTAGTAACAACGGAACTGAATGGGCTTGACGTCGTAGAGGTTGCCTACGACGGGCCAGGGCCTCGGGCCTGGCGGGAGCTTGAACCGGAGGCGGGTGTAGAGGTGGTAGGAGAGGAGGAGGGCGAGGAGGAGGCATATGGGGAGGAGGAGCATGGTGGTGGTGGTGGTGGTGATGGTGTGTTCTTGGAATGGGTCTATTTATAAAAGTGGGAGAATGTTGGACTTAATTTTCAAAAATAATAACTCAATTCGACTCGTTTGAAGTTTTTAGTATTGAAATTCGACCTGAAAATTAATTAGTTAAAAGTAATATGGGTTTCAACCCAACATATTTTGGGTTTCGGATTTTATAAATACACTAAATCGGTCAACCCAACGAGTTTCAGATTCTATCAGATTCGGTTAATTTCGAGTTTCGGGTTCAATTTTCGAGTCTTGACCCTAAAATTATCGGATGGTTCGAATCTGGTTTGCGGGTTAGGTCGGCTTTTGACAACCCTATGGCTTACTTTCGGGTGGGTTGTCTAGTTGTTAGACAAAATAGAAGTGTGGCCGAGAGACCATGTACACCGGAGGACCACGTATAGGGTGACGTGCATGCAGGCTAGTGAATGGTGAAAAGGTAGAGAAAGGCTTGGCTTCTTACAAGAACATCGATCTCAAATTCTCAATCACTCTAAATTGGTTATCATTTGAAAAACAATATCGATCATAGATGTTTTGGGGCTTTGTTGATGCATTCTCCAAGGGATTAAAGAAGTTTAGAAACTACAAGAACAATTTGTAATTAAAGATGTAAGAAGATTAACAAAACAATAATAAGAATTGATAGATGTAGATGTTGCCCGGACTACATCGCTGGATCGTTTCGACGTGTCTCCTCCCTCCTGATTACCTCCGACCCGGTCCTTGGGGACCTCATCCGTAAGGATGCTCTAGGGTAGCTCATTTCTTTTTCGAGTGATCTCCCTAATTTCTTTCCTGATAAAAAAAAAAATAAGAAGAATTGCTCATAAGAGTCGAATTGAAGACCTCTGGAACGACTATAGGATTTTAGTTTATAAAATAAGAATATTTAACTTAAGAACATATATAGAAAAAATCGTTTTCTTAATCTAACTTTAAAACTCCCTATTTTATAAAGAGGGAAAAAAAAAGAATGAAAGAAAGATTAACGAAGAATAATGTTGGAAGTAGTCTAAAATCTTGTGTAATCGTGTTCAATGAATGGGCTCAATTGAAGTTTGAATATAGGGTGCTCTAATATTAAATTGTCACAAAAGTTTAATTTGTTCGAGCAAGATTTTGGAGGATGGAAAATTATGGAACATATATCCTATATTAAACTAGGTGTGATAACTACTATTTTTTTAGAGTGGAAATTATGAAATATATCTATTGATCAATCACAAATAAATAAATGATACTACATAAGACACACAGCGCTAGCATATCCTATTCTGTGTTCACTATTTATTATGTCCAGCCAAAAACCAGTGCACATTTTTTTATCGTTACTATTATTATTTTTGGAATTAATCGTTACTATTATTATTATACATAACGTTTTGCGTGGAGTGTTAGGTTTGATGTGTGGAGAAGAGAGTGAGAGAATGATCGAGCGGTTGAGGTGGCACCGGACCACCGTGGACTCGGTGGTTGGTGAAATAAGCGGTTGAGATTATCTCAAAATACTACCCTAAAATTCTAGCCACTTGACTAGATATCTCAAGGTATTTTTTTAAGATAATACTAAAAAATTCAACGTATATATGAAAGGCCTGCCACAATTTATTTTGAGTTTGTTGTAACAAGAACGATAAACACTAAAAAATGAAACATAGATTTGCGTGGTTCGATAATAGTGTGTTACTTATGTCCACATGTAGTGAAACCGAATTTTATTATGGAGGTGAAACAGAACATATTACAAGAATAAAGCGTTTTATGAGTATTTATAGCGTGAATCCTAATTAGATTATGGGTCTAACCCTAATTAGCGAGACCACTTTTGTGGGTGCTGCCCAAACCCCCTGCCAGAGGGGCTCCATCCCTAAGACCCCTGGTATTGTCGGGGGGCTCCACCTCCGAACCCCTGCCGAGTACCGGTCAAATACAAATTTAAGACATATTAACAAAGTTATTTCACAAGTTAAGATTTGCAAAGAAAAGTAGTTTGGGATTATAGTTCATACATGTAACCTGTATACCACACTTCAACCTAACTAATGTTTTAAAAAAATTTAGGCGGACTCTAGTGAAGAGGGGCAACCTAGCGCCTTGACAGTTAGACTAATTGATGAGCCAGTCCGTCGATGAACTGGACATCTAGGCGGGTTGGAACCTTCTAGCGCCTAAGTGGAACATGGACAAGATCTTTAGAATAGTGGACCTAACTCTTCTCGCAAGTGCTCAAGTGATGCGGCCCGGTCCCGGGTCAGATACAAACTCGGGGCGTCCCAGGCCATGGCGCCCTAATAATATTAAATACTAATAAGGGACACGTGCAATAGCAAAGCCTAATGGGCTTGGGCCTAATCTATAAAAGGGCTAGTAAATATATATAATATCATAAATAAGTCTATGTATGGACAAAGGAGAGCACCATAACCTGAACGCCCCAGATTTGGGTCTGACCCGGGACCGGATCTCATCATCAAGGTGCACTATTCGATCTCGTTCACATTGCACAATCTTTAATAAATTAGTCCCTTAGAGTAGTTTCCTTAAACTAATTTGCAATAACTCTTGTATTATAATGTATGATAATGCATTATGACGTTCGATTTAAACAAACCCTTTATGATTAATATAATACCAAACCGATAAAATACATTATTTTACCACAAACAAAAAGGAAAAAAAAAAAAGCAATCTTATTCGTGGGAGTACAATTTATAATTCAAAGTTTATTGTTGAATCTTATCTGCATGTACTCTTGTGTACAAATGATAAGACAGTCTTGGACAAGGAACAACTTGTAACGGTGACGCCATATATGTAATCAATCCAGGATTCTCCGACATATCAATCTCTTCGGGCTTAAGCCCGATGGGCGGGCTCCAACTAAAATGGTGCAACAAGTGACCCAACATTGAAGTGACCAAGTTTATACCGAGTTGGGCACCCGGGCAGACCCGTCGACCCGCCCCGAAAGGCAACAACCTAAAGTCAGTTCCCTTCATGTCAACATCCTCCTCAAAGAACCTTTCAGGCCTGAACTCGAGTGGGTCTTTCCACACTTCTGGGTCACGACCCACGGCCCAGACATTGACATTGACCACCGTGCCCTTCGGGATGTCGTATCCGCCGATCTTGACGCGGGCCTTGGCCTTGTGGGGGAGCATGAGTGGGGTTGGTGGGTGTAGCCTGAGTGCCTCCTTGGCCACGGCTTGCAAGTAAGGGAGGTTTGGGATGTGTAACTCGGTTAGGATCTTATTGGGCCCGATGACCCGGTCTAGCTCTTCTTGGGCCTTTTGTTGGGCCCGTGGGTTTCGGATTAGCTCGGCCATGGCCCATTCTACTGAGATTGTTGTTGTGTCCATCCCGGCCGTGATCATGTCCTACATTCATTGATATTAAGAGAAACTAGTATCAAATCACTGGTTAAATGGTTCTTTTTTTTGCATTAAAACCAATTTAACAAGAAATTGCAAAAAAAACACAACATGCAAAATGACTAAATCATCCATAGTTAACAAATTAATATGAACTATAGGAGGATACGTAGTAAATTTAAAGGGCACATAATGAAGTAGCTTACCGAAAGAAGGCCAATAACGGTATCTTCACTAAGATCATACTCATCCTTGAGTGTCAACAAAGCATCAACAAAGTGTTGCTTAGTGTTACCACTCTTGTGTCGAGCCACGGTTTGCTCCTCCATGATGGCCTTGGCAAAACGATACCAACGTTCATTGTACTTCATGAATGCCTCCTCAATCGGGAACAACCATCGGAGCCACGGAACATGCTCCACCATGGACAAGGATCGGCTAATCTTCACGCCGTTAACTCTAATGCCCATGAACTCAAGCCCTTGCTTGTTGAGTGCTCCCTCATTGTCCATGAGCCGTTTTCCAAAGGTTATCCTTGTTATAATGTTGAATGCTACGTCTCCTAAGTACTTCTTCAGCATTAGGCTCTTCCCATGGTTTTCTGCCCCAACAAATCGACGCATATTAGAAACAATCAGTGTTAAAGTTCGGTGGGCCATAGAATGAGAAACCTGATGGCTAAGCGACTTGTAAACACTTCAAATAACTTTGAAGCGACTAGTAATGGAATATATTTCTAACCCTTACAATATCTTCCTAGGAAAAAAAACAAACATGAACAATTATAGTACTCCTTAGCGTTTAAGGCATATCCACATCAACATCCAAGGCCTATGAGGTTTTAATGAGAAAATCAACCTTAGCCATCAGATTAAATAACTTGTTAAAGTACTAATTAAATTAGTGTTAAAGTTCAGTGGGTCATAAAACAAATCAGCACACATTAGAAACAGTTGTTAGTGTTAAAACAATTGGCAAATCCGATGGCTTATATACAAGTAAGTTTTTATTAAAAAATCCGATGTGACATTTTTTCTAGGGTTAAGCACGGTTCAAATCGAATATTTAAGCTAAACTAAAACGAAACCGATATTATCCAGTTCAGTGTTTGCTTCATAAATTTTCTAAATTTTGGTTTCGGTTTGGTTCACTTTTTTTCAAAGGGCTATCTTCTTTCATCTCAAACCGGAAAAATCCAAATTGAACCTAGGTAAAAAAAATCAGTTCAATTTTCGGTTCAACTTAAACCAAAGTTCGATTTTCAATTCGAATTTTTTCGGTTCAGTTGTTAACCGATGTTGGGCCCTTTTTTTTTGAAACGGTAAAGTTTAGGAAACCCCTATGGGGATCCTTACGGATGAGAGCTTGCAACTCTAGATTATTCAGAGGGAGGTTGGTAGGAATGTTGTAGTTAAGAATGTCGTTTAAAAACTAAATCCAATAAATAAAAAAAGACTTTGATATATACCAAGAGAGGTGCAATCTTTGTAGATGGATTCAATCATGGCGGTCACCTCATCCTCCCTAATGGGCCTAAGGAACTCAAGCCTCTTAGCCGAGAACAGCTCCAAGTTACACACTTTCCTCACCTTCACATAGTGAGGCCCGTAGTCGGCCCATATAAGGTCCTGCCCATTCAAGCTGAAAAGGGCCGAGGATCGGTCCCGTTGTCGGTCTGCGAACTGCTGGTCGTGGTCCCTAAGGACCTCGCGGGCCAGCTCGGTGTTTGACACGATCACATTGAGGGAGGAACCGAACCAAACCGAGATGATGGGCCCGTAGACACGGGCCCATTCGTAGTAACAACGGAACTGAACAGGTTTGACGTCGTAGAGGTTGCCCACGACGGGCCAGGGCCTCGGGCCCGGCGGGAGCTTGAACCGGAGGCGGGTGTAGAGGTGGTAGGAGAGGAGGAGGAGGGCGAGGAAGAGCATGGTGGTGTTTTTTTCGGTCAAAGGAGAGGTGGCACTCTCTGATGGTGTTTTTTAATGAAAAGGGGAATTGATTAAATTGCTAGGGTGGAATGGATTTATTTATAGAAATGGGAAAATGTTGGACTTGTAAAAAAAATAACCTAATCCGATCCGTTTGAAGTTTTTAATGCTGAAAGTCGACCCAAAAATTAACAAACCAATTTAAATCATTTGAAGTTTTAAATGTTGAAATTCGACCCGAAAATTAATGAGTAATCTGAACCAAATCCGATTGAGCGTTGACCCTACTTGTTGTTTGACGGATAATATGTCATTTATATTTAATTTTATAAAATTTATTATTGTTTAAATATATACAAATAATTTTTTATTATTGAAAAATATTTTTAATTATAATACTTAATAAACATAAAAGAAAGTTTTAAAAATAGTTGTTCTTGACTTGTTTGGTCGACTAGAACCCACCGCAACAATTAGATTTAAGGTGACCTGTAAATTTTAACGACTTGATAAGTCTGGATTCAGATTTTATTTGAACCCGAACGACCCATATCGAGCCCATCGGGCTCATTTGATAGATCTAATGTTGGTGGATCAATAATATTTTAAAAAAATGTTCTACCAAAAAAATAAATAATATTTAAAAAAATGGAGAAAAGATAGAGAAAGAGTGGACCATAATAACGTGTGGCTTAGAACCCACCGCAACAACTAGATTCAGGTGACCTGTATATATATTTTAACGACTTGACGAGTCTGGATCTGGATATTTGAACCCGAACGACCCGTATCGAGTCGTCGGGCCCAATTGATAGGTCTAATGTTGGTGGATCAATAATATTTAAAAAAATATTCTACCAAAAAATAAATAATATTTAAAAAATGGAGAAAAGATAGAGAAAGAGCGGACCATAACGTGTGGCTTATTTTTTGGCGGGTGGTTACATAAAATATAAGTGTGGTAGAGAGATCACACAAGAGGACCATGTAAGTTTTGTAATCAGCATTTAATGGTGAGAAAGATAAGAGAAAGAGTGAGTTTCTTACATGGTTTTCGGTAATTTATTTGTATTAAGATTAAAGATAAAATTTTATCTTTATTTGGCCTTTCTTCTTTGTTTTATTCTTCATTAATATTTTGGGGCTTTGTTGATGCATTCCCTATGGATTAAAGAAGTTTATAAACTAACAACTTATAAAACATAATTGTAGTTCATAAAAAATAATTTGTTGGCATCCAAAGGAAGCCTAAGACCTTTATTATATAAAATCCATATATTATGAAACAATGTTGATAGCATATCTCGTAGCAGAAAATTGAAACTAACCAATTAATTATAGCCTACAAAATTGTACATCCTACCAATTTTCTCAAATGCACAATAATTATTGTTGTTGGCTTTCTATTTAGGGTCTGTTTGGATTACTTGCCATAATGCATTAACAATACATTATGACAACTAATCCAAACAGGCTCTTTAGTGTTAGGATTTATTTATTTTGAATTTGTTTAAATTGTATTTGTCTTTTAAGAGTTCCAAAAATAACATTCTTTAACCTAAGTAATGAATTTAATAACATTCAGTACATAAATTCATCAAGTTAAATGCTAAAAAAAAACCTCTGCCTTAGCCCATTTTTGCAAGTATACTGCTGAAGAACTTGGCTTGATTGATGTCATGCTCCTTTTGCTTATCCTTCAACACTTTATACTCCACCTTAATGTCTCTGATACACCATAAACAACCACAAGAACAAACTTGTCAATTTGGTACTAATTCTAGCTACTAACTTGATCAAAATTCTGTTGACAATCATGTAGTACTTAACCTGTTATTTGGATCTATCGCGAGTGCCCTTTTGATGTCGCCCTCAGCCTTTTCCAACTCTGATGTTTTCAAGTAAGCTTGTGATCTTCTGAACAAGGCTTTCACATTGCTCGGATCGTGCTCTAGAACCTGTCAATGTCGCGGTTCAATCTTCTTTGTGATACAAAAAAAGTCTCACGGGTTTTTAGGGCATGTTTGAATCGTAGGGGATAATGCATTATCTTGCATTATAATGCATTATCTTGTATTATAATGCATTAAAATCCTGCATTATAATACAAGATAATGCATTATCCTCAAGTTACCTTAGAACATAATCTTGAAACTTCATGATAATCCTCAAGCTTAAGCTTGCAAGCTGCATTGTTGAGATAGCATGATGCTTCTAACACATTTGCTTGGCTCTTCTCCTCATTGGTAAAAGAGTGGTTGAATTCAAGATACTTGAGTGCCTGTATGAGGTGATTTTAGACAACAACAAAAATGAAGGTGATCATTTTCTTGCAGAAGATTGACAATAAGTTTGTCAAGATTGACAATAAGTTTGTCATCTAATTAAGATTATGTGTATATCAGCAATTTCTTTCCTTCTCATACTTCTTTGAGGCTTGCCAGAACTTCGCGGCCTTAAAGAGTGCATTTCCGTCTTGTTTCTTCTTCTGACACATCTCGAGTTTCTCCTGTGTCTCCATCTTCCAAAAGGGTTTCTCCTAGAGAGATCAATTTCAAAGACTTAATTACATCAAGACATGATTGATAAAGGCCATGACAATTCAAAGGTTTCATAGGTAAGGTACCTTAGTGAATTCAACCAATTCAATTTCATAAATGATCTTTGTTGGATTATCAGAGTTCATCTTGAGATCTCCATTGGTGTGTACATAGACAGAATTCATTGTCACTTGTGCTTTTTCTCTTTTTCTCATGCTCATGACTGCTCTATCTAATCCTTCACTGACTTGTTCTGTTGAAGAACATAAATAAATGTCAAAATGTATTGAACTGATAAAATCAGAGAATAATTTAAGTTAAGTAACTGACCTTCTAAGCATGTATACTCAAATGGCTCATCATCAGAACCCTTCTCGTCGAAGATTGATCCGTTTTCATATCTCCCAATATATCTCACTGAAAAGTTATAAAACAAAAATTCAATCACATTTTATCTTAGAATATTTAGTTGACAAACTAGTACCTTTGACAACTGATCCTTCACTAGGATGATCGAAGCCTTGCCCGGGTTCTAGAATCTTCTTGAGAATCGTCTTGTCTCCGGTGACATCAACAACACTTCTCCATGATATCAGCTCAAGATAGATTGTGACATTTGGGCTCAGGTTTAAATCACAGCTTGTTCCACTATCATATACTCCATATCCATCTAGAATTGACTAAGTAAGAATCCATGTACATATAAACTATATAACCAAGAAACACAAACTGGTTTTAAGAAAGTACTTACAAGAGAATCTAACAGTTAGCTCTGCCTTCTCACCCTTTCTCATTGTCTTCACAGCTTTATGTATAGCAGGACACAAACTACCTGAGCACAGTTTTTATCAACTCTGATTTAAGATTTGAACACAATATTATCATACAGAAATTATTGAATTACAAGCACTACTTACCATCACCCACAAAAAAATCTATGTACCCTTCTTCAGATTTAGACACCAGCCTGTCATTTTCGAGCCTTGCTTCGAATTCGACTATAAAAACATAAGAGAATTCTCTCAGTACTAATCCATTGACAACCACCAGTCACATAAAACTTACTTGCAAACAGTTTTTCCACACAGGGCAAGTCTAAAACATAATACAGTAGTGTGCAAAAAATATTGATCCCAAAGAACAAAACTTATCATAGAAGTTTAAGATTATAAGGACCTGTTTGGCATGCCACAATATACACTACAAGCCCTTATCAGCTGCACTATCACCCTTCTTGATCAAATACCTCATTAACAAGTACTACTAAACTTTGTTACATGAAAACAACACGAACATGGGGAAACATCTAGTTACCAAAATTTTACACTGTGTGTAACATGGCTACTAGATGCACTGTAAATTTTAGCTTCTTCTTGTCAACCTTTCCCAAAATGCCAAATTTCAGGGTCATTACATTAAACTATCCTGATTATCAATAAGAAAGAAGGAGCATTACATACTGGAAACCTCATCACCATCTCTTGGATTAGCCCAGCCCTCTCCTTCTTTAACAATCTTCTTCATAACTCCTCCATCTCCAGTAATATCTCTAATTGAAGTCCAAGAAACCATCTCCACATCGAAAATCAATGTCGAATCAGGAGGGATAAGAGGTGGAAATCCAGCCTCTCCATAAGCCAAGCTTGGAGGTATTGTGAAAATGGCCTTCTCCCCCTTTTTCATCGTCGCAATTCCTTCATCTAGTCCATCAATTACTTCACCTGAATCACTTTCAGAACCAGTAAACGCGAAAAGAAATCGATATCGAATCCAGAAAACACCAGAAAGCAAAGGGATTTGAAATTACGTTGCCCTAATTTGAACTTGAAAGGCGCCCCCTTTTTCCCTGGAGGATCCAAGCAAGCGCCATTCTCGAGTTTCCCACAATAAAAAACTGATTGCAAAACAGAAAACGCAGATTATGCTCAGACATTGAAGGATTAAGCTTTAGAAACTGAAAATTTTGTGGCTTTTGTGGAGAAAGGTTGGAGCTTTGGTGAACCTTCAACTTCGTCACCGGGAAATGGAGTTTGCCAAGCTACTCCGGGCCTTGAAATTCGTTTCCTGAGGCCGTTTTTTCCGATTTGCTTCACTTGAATTGGTTCCAATTCGGGTTTTGGGGGGTTTTGAGGGGAGGAATCCGCCATTGAAGAGGAAGGAGAAGTGAGAGTGGAGATGGATGGGGATGGATAAGCCGTTTGTTTCCCTCCTTTCGATCTTTCTTATTTCGGTTTGGAGAGATTTCGACAACGAACAACAAGCGTATAAAGCAGGAAAGTGAAAACGCAGCGTTTTGATTCGGGAGGTGAAACGTCGTCGTTACTTATGGGAGAGATGTCAATTATAGTATAATTGGGCTTCCTGATGGGCTGGGTCGCTTAATGGGCTTTAATTTGGGCTTTGTCTCCTAAAGGTTATGGGCTAGCCCATTTTTGAGGCTTACATGAATGACAAAGGTAATGACAAAGGTTAGCTTCTTGTTAAAAAAAATTTGGGGGGTCTTAGGCGCCGTCCGAAGGAATCGAAACGGAAATCTCATTGTACAACCATGAATTCTTAACCGTTTGACTAGATGCCCGGAGACGTTAAGAATACATTTAGCACGAGGAACAATGTGTAATCCAATAATAGTACTATAGTAGGTTGATTAATTCTCGAAAGAGTTGTAATTCGTATGATAAAGGAGTGATATCTAGTTACTCTATTAATGAAGAAAATTCAATGGAGCAACAACCGGTACTATAGAAAAGCGGCCATAAATTAGAGAGTCTTGACTAATTTGAAAGATCATTTGATGTAGTTGAAATAACCGAGTTTGGGGTTATTCGATCAAGTAGGGAAAACTCAACGAAATTCATATAACTCTTTTAATCGGTTAAAATTTTGGTTTGGTTTGAATTTCTCAAATGATAGCCTTTAATTTATCCATCTTAACCAACAAAATTAAAAACGAACCGATGCGAACCAATTCAGTTCGATTTTATCATTTTTATGTTTACCTTAAAATATCTAAAGGAAGACGATATAAAAAGACACGTGAATTACAATACTCGATTACTTAATTATTTAGAAAACATCACACAATGATAAAAGAATAAGTGTTGCAACGGAGGTTACTTTGTTCTTAATGCTAGATAGTTAATCTACTATCATTGTTCTAAAAATTCCCGTCTAATTTTGTTTAGGTTTTCGACTAGGCACTGGAAGATGCTAGCCTATCTAACCATTCAATTGTTTAGGAGACCGTTTTAGTCTGTCTAAACGTCCGTTTAAACCGTTTATACGATAGGCGGTTCCTCTCCGCCTAGGATCCGCCTAGCGTTTTATATAACATGTCTACGATGAGTATACACATAAATTCCATTACAAAGCTTTTTAAAATAATGCAAGGTTAAGTCGTTAAGCAAGTCAATTAATATGAGGAAAATCGATGCCGTTGCTTTTTATTTTTTTAAATGACAAATTTTCTAGCTTTTTGTACCTTTCTAGCTCGATCATTTAGCTTAAATTAATACTCCTACTACAAAACAAGCTTGCTTAGTAATTTCCCACGCAGATTAACAACAATTGAATTTAAAAACATGTAAGTGCTTGTCTTCGTTGTATGCAATATATATTGCACTTTTTGGGTGTATAAATATTAGCATTTTTAAAGTAATTAAATATATAATATAGGTTTAAAAGTTGATGCTATTACCTGAAGAAACATAGAAACATCATGCATGCTTTCATGCAAACAAAATCACAAATACGCTGGGATTTTTTTTATTTTCTACAATAACGTAGAATGAAAACAAGATTTTTTTAAATACAATTTATTAATTACTACTATATAATAAGAAAATGTGAATCTCTTACTTTCAACAATTTTTCTAAGGTTAAGACCCTTAGAATGAAAATATTTTATTAGTTTTTATTATATAGGATAATTTATTTATCTTTAATAAGGTTTATTTATTTCCTAATAGAATTTTAGTTTTAAAATAAAAATGTTTAATCTATGCCTTGAAAAATTGGTTAATGGGTAATAATATGGGGTGTAATTTCATTTATATGCAACTTGAATAAGAGAGTAAGGAATTGTATGGAATCGACACATTTAGTAGAGTCGGCCGGTTCGTGTCCCGGTTTCACATTCCTTGGAATCGGAGAACTGGTGGTTCCGGAACCGAAAAAAAATCGCCGATTCCGCAATTACAATTTTGCTTTCTCAAAGTTTATTTTTAAAGGTTTGGAACTGAAACCGAACCGAAACTATCGCAGAAACGAAAAAAACGAAACCGAAGGCGGAAATTCCCGGTTCCATGATTCGGTGAAACCGGAACCAGAGTTTTCGAAACCGAACATGTCTCTAATTATTAAATAATTAGAATGCCAATCCCCATTCTCCGAAATAAATTTCCTTTGAACTTCTGTTTTCTAAACCTCCCCACCCCACTATGAACATCTTCGTATGTGGAATTATTTATAATGAATCGATGAATCTATACCCCACTACGTCATCATAATAATATACTCATGATCATAATATATGAATTTTTTTAATAAGTGGATCCTAGCTTGGCTTGCAACATAGGAAATCCAAATGATACGCAACAACTAATTAAAAAAAAAAGATGCGAATCCACATATATTAATATGCTTTTAATCTGTTATTCACCGGAGCTCTCTAAATACTTAATAACTAGTCTTAGTTCTCGTACCCTACACGGAATTTTATAAAACTATTTTATTATTTATTTGTATTTGTTAAGTTTTGATTAAATTGATATTGGTAAGGATATTTAAATAAAATTATACATGTCTTATTTAAAAAAACTATCATTTCTAAAAATAATTATTAAAAATTGATATAGGGAATGATATTTTTAAGAAACTTGTAAAATTACTGTATTATTTAATATATTTGTTAAATTTTTTAAATTCATATTGACAATGATATTTAAAAAAAAAGCTATATGTATCTTATCTACGAAAACACTATCATTTTTAACAATAATTATATAAAAATTGATATATGCGAAAGTGTTTTTTCTAGAATTTGTATGATAGTATAAAAAAATATCGTAATGATTTTCCTATATATTATATCCAAAAATAAAAGATTATTTAATAATGAGATCTTCTATCCTATATTCTAAAAACATGGATAAGAACTTATCATATCCAAAAATGAAAGATTAGTTTAAAAAAAGGATGGTGTGGTCCAATCTAAAAGCGACATGTGTCGTCTAATAATTTTTTTAACCTCCGCTTTAGTATATAGTTATGATATGTACTCTGTAATCTACCTCCATAATAATATTATATTTCTTTATCCGTGAACATAGGTAATGACAACATACTATTATCGACCATGTAATTTTTTGTCGATTATGTTATTATTCTCGTTCGATCTCTGTTACATTAAAACAACATAAAACGTAGAAAATTTGAACAAAAACTCTTGGAATTTATAATTTCCATTTCCAAGTTAAAAAAGTATCCCGAACCATGTAAAGCTCAAGAGACTTTAACACAATTAAAACACCAAAAATAGCCACAAACCACACAAATTTCTCATCATCGATGAATCTAAGTTATTTGTTAATTAATTAGATGGTTGCATCTTAGGCGCTTCAATGGCGTCGTTAGCATCATTATTAGCTTCAATGTCATCATCAACAATGGCGGATTTTCCGCCCTTGATCGCTTCCGGAAATTCTTCGGCTAACTCCTTCTCTTTGTTCTCCTTGTGTTTTCCCCACAAGACGGCGTATAAACCAATTACTATAAGTATTGAGCCGATCACACTACATAAAATGACAACCATATAAGAAATTGTTAACACACTTATTTAGTACTAATTAATCATTAAAGAAGGCTTTAAAGGGAAAATTAATTAATTACCCTCCAAAATATATGTTCTCGGCAAGAATGAAAGAGCCCATGATGGCAACGATGATCATCATCAAAGGACTAAAAGCCGTCGCGAAAACGGGGCCTCTCTTCTTCATTACTAGACCTTGCACGTAGTATGCTATGCTTGATGAGACTATACCCTGGATCAAAGTTCATGTTATATGGTAATTAATTATATGTTTGATTTGATTAAGGTGATTAATTAAACTTTATATTATGATAAAATAGTGGATTAGTGTACTAACGGCGTAGGCTGCGGCGAGGAGGTTCATGTCGAACCCAATTGCCCAAACCGACGCCTTGTGCTCCATCACAAACGTCACGGCAATCGATTGCAACGTTCCCAACCCGCAAACTATTGTTGTAAGCGACAACGGAGCTGCGTAGTGCTTCATCGTTGCCGCCTGTCAAAAACACAGGTACTTGTCGTTTTAGCAGTTGACACAAGTTTTACTTCATTTATTATAGTCTGATAATAACCAAGGGTAAAATTGGAAAATAGTGGACGTGTTATCACCTGAAGAACGAAAAAACCGGCCCAGGCAAGGGTGGCAATGATGAGGAGTATGGAGCCCTTAACCCAATCCTTGTCGGCAGCGGAGGCTGCCTCGGCCGTGGTGGCGGTTGCAGTGGCTCCGTGGTGGGCCCACATGAGGTTCATGACGTGGCCCTTGTAGAGAGTCATGAGCATGGCTCCGGCCACCGTGATTAGGGTTCCAATCACCTTGGCTTGGCACCTTACTTTCTTTATGTCCACCTTCTCCATTCTACATAGGACCGCCATGACGAATGTCATGGCGGGGAGCATGTTGCTCATGGCGCACGAGAATGTCGGGGAGGTGAACTTTAGCCCCGCGTAGTAGAAGTTTTGATCGATTACAGGCCTTCATGTATATGATCATTGTTTCAGAAGCTTATTTTATTATTCTCGAAAAAAAAGATATAACATTATGAACATCTAAGTTTTATGTGACGACTTACCCTAGAAGGCCCAATACGAACATTTGCAAGAAAATTAGGAGGGTGATCTTTGGCCTAACCTTCCTGAAATTTGAAAATACATTACATATATATTAGTTAGAGAAACTTTCATCCTCCATAATAAAAATTTATCGCTCTTCATATTTATCGTTCTCGTGCCAACATATGAATCAGGGAAAAGTTACCTCTCAAGGACAAGGGCGAAAGGGGCAATAACGGCGGTGGCAAAGGCATGGCGATAGACGACGAGGACATAATGGCTCATGCCAGAGTTGAGTGAGACCTTGGTGATGATGTTCATGCCGGCATACCCGAATTGCAAGGAGATCATGGCTATGTATGGCTTGCACTTCTCTATGAATCCACTTGAAGATCCTTTTCCTTCCATTTTGTGTTGTCCCTTTGTTTTTTGTATCACAACTCACAAGTGCAAGTTGAGATAGCAAAAGAGTAGAAGTTGTTTGTGTGGTAAGTGGAGAGGAAGAAGAAAACACTAAAGAAAGATGTTTTGTGTTTCTCTTGAGGAAGAAGGTAGGATATGCCCACTTATTTATAGCCATTTTCTAGAGTAAGTACATATTCTTAGTGCCAATTTGCTTTCTTTATCCGTAACTATTGTAATACTAACATTATGGCATGGGTATATATAAAGTTGTTAATTAGTATAGGCTTCACTTAATTAAAAAGAAAAAAGAAAAAATATGGTAAATTTAATTACATATAAATATTTTGGGCACATCTTCATACTCATTGGGGTTCATTGGCGTTTATAAACTGCCTTTGAGATAGATTTAGTCCCTATTTTGATTTTGACGTTTATAAACTGCCTCATTCTCGTTGACGTTCATTTACTTTTGACA
Organism: Fallopia convolvulus; assembly: GCA_964016875.1. Taxonomy (NCBI): domain Eukaryota; kingdom Viridiplantae; phylum Streptophyta; class Magnoliopsida; order Caryophyllales; family Polygonaceae; genus Fallopia; species Fallopia convolvulus. The sequence goes on from OZ024737.1 coordinate 45,321,448, forward strand.
TTTGTGGAGAAAGTGAATCAAAGTCATTTTTTCTTGAGTCAATCGGGCATATTCCTTTTCCTTAAGTAAGAGTACTCTTATATTGATCCCCAGATTTCGTTGTAGTGGAACTCTACTAAGAAGGGGAGGGATGTTCTTGATAAGTACTATCTTTGAGGAGGATATTCAAATAATTATTGTATCATTTCATAGAGTAAGATTTTAGACAATAATTAATTATAAGGATATATCATTGAAAGAAGTTTAGTAACGGTAGTATTGATGCTATAATAATTAATATTTTTTAAGAGAATGCTATATTAATTTATAGATAGTATAAAGTCGAGGGGAATTTTAATTCATGAACCGAAAGTTCTTATGGAACCTGCAGATCCATTTCCTTAGCAATATTGTTGTTCTTGTACTTATCTTAATATATTCAAGAATAAAACATGTATGTTTTTTTCAAGGTGCGTGGGATGTGACGTCTTAATCGTCACTAATAAAGGAATATCTATATTATGTATGCATGCATCTAGAAGTAATTCTTAACAAATATGTTAATTAAGGAGGCCATTGTTTTGTGTGAGGGGATTCTCAAAAGACCTCCGAGACATGACGTCATTGTATAATGATCAAGGGCGATAATCTGTAACTGGTTAAAGTCGTACTTGACGACTAAAGTTGTCCATTAATAATTGAGTTATCTGTACTAACATCTAATGTCTTCTTGCCTGTTTTCAGAGTTGGAACATTTTCCATTTATTACGCAAAGGTAACTCAATGGCAGATTTTATTTTTTGCTCTTTTCGTCGTATTTCTCTGTTTCAGTCACAGTACATTGATCTAGATTTTTATAATTTTATCTACAAAGATATTCTAAGATGCTATTCCTCTTTTAGGGACTCGAACCTCCTAATTGCTTTCATTAATGAATACAAAACTTGCTACAATTACTCGACAATGCTAGTACTAAATGTTTTTTTTTTTGTATTAAAACAATTAAAATGTGAAATGGAAACGTTAATGGCCTATATTAGAGTCTCAAGAGTATGGATCTCTATCTTAAGTTCTTAACACAAGCGTCATCAAATGCATGACCCACTTGAATCAATAAGAATATTCCATCTATCATATAAGTTAAATCGTATGGGTTCCACGTGGAAGCCACGTGTACATTGAGGAGGTGGGGTACCACCTACTTGGCTGTTGGAGGATGAGGTAGGCTAATGCTTTAAGGGACCCACTTTTTGTGTTGGCCCCACCGCCACCTACGTGAAATTGCGCCCATATGTCGCACATTCATTGGACATTTACAAAAAACTTTCGAAGGTTTTCAAAGAGAATTTTGCATATAAAATTAGACATGATCATTTGATTTGGATGTAGAGCGAAATGAGAGGATATATTTTCTTAAAACATTTGTTAAAAAATTCAGGGTTCGAATCTCTTTAATTAATTATGTCGCATTTATTAAGAATCTCTATACTATTTGATCTGGATGCAGAGTGACTTTTAACCGATCGAATACCAGAAGGGAAATCAAAATAATAAGAAAATTTTGCATAAAATAATTGGAATAAATGCTTATGTAAGTATGTAACAAATAACATATAGCAACACAAGTGTTGATCATTAAATCGATCTATGTGAACTCCCTAAAGTATTAATGTTACAATCCTTAGTATTATTGATGTACGTATCTAGTCATAATACTTTAGGGAATTCACATAGATTTAATGTTACAATCTTTATTATAAAAAAAAACAATAAGCTAATTCTATAAGTTCAATAGCTAATTCCATAATAATTTATCATTTTAATGTTACAATCTTTATTATAATTATCACCGGCTTTGTTTTTCTTTCTTTTCTTTTTTCTTTCTTTTTTTGTCTTGGGGGCATTGCCTATAGGAATCAACAAAACGGAAATTTCATGGTATTTCTATTAAATTTTAACCGCTTGACTAGATGCCTGAAGGCATTATCACCGGCTTTGTTTATACGTGGAGGCATTGACTTATGAAGTTAGATATGCACGAAATCAGATACATATATGCAATTAAAATCGAACTTTAATTTAGTGAACCAGAATCTGATACGTACTTAATAAAATTAATTTGGAGAATAAATAATATGTCAAAGAACACAGACTCAATTACGAGCACAATGTCACATAAAGGAGAAATTCTCTCCCGGCCCCAAACTTTTCAAGTATTGATTTTAGAGGAAAAGACGGGAGTAACCAGATTTCACTAATTTATTCCAATAGTGTACCCTCTTTATGTAATTTTTCCACTACTAACCTTTTACACAAAAACGGACTAATGTAACCCTATTACATTAAGTTTTACACAAAAAGGATTAATTTAATCTTTTACACCAAAAGTAATAATTTAACCTTTTACCAGATTTTCAAGGGATTCTTAAGTTTTTTTTTCACAAAAAAATTATTAGGTAGTGTTGTTCCATTAAATTTATTAGGGTTTTCCACATAAAATTTATTAGTGTAATTTTATTTAGGTTTATTTTGTTACATAAATTCAGCTTTTATGTAGGCTTTTATTACATTAATTTATAATTGCTACATAAATTTATGTTTTAAATTAGAGTTTTTCTACATTAAATTTATGTATGTTTTATTATTACATTAAATTTATTAGGGATTTTTACATAAATTTATCAATATAATTTTATGTAGGGTTATTTTGTTACATAAATTTAGCTTTTATTACATCAAAATTTATCAATATAATTTTATGTAGGGTTATTTTGTTACATAAATTTAGCTTTTATTACATTAAAATTTTACATTAAATATGTTGGTATAATATTGTTACATTAATTTATTAGCTTTTTTGTTACATTAAGTTTAACTAGTTTATGTTACATAATTTTGTTACATTAAATTTATCTACATAAAATTTTGTTACATTAAACTTAATTACATAAAGTTTATTAGTATAATTTTTATGTAGATTTTTATTACATAAAATATTTAGGTTTTTATTACATAAATTTATAATGTTACATAAATTTATGTTTTAAAATTAGGGTTTTGTTACATTAAATTTGTGTATGTTTTATTTTTTATATATTAATTTTTTTGTAGGTTAATTTATGTAGGCTACATTAAATTTATGCACTGCATTACACTAATTTATGCAGTTTTAGTATACAAATTCAATCATTAGTCGTTATATATGCAATTAACTTAATGATCAATCATAATTAATTCAGTCATCAATCGTTTAAACTACTTCATATCTAACCAAATCCTAATTTATAACAAACTAAAATCTCAACCCTTATTTTTTTTATTCCTTCCTAAATCATCGGTGCAACTAGAGGAAAATAAAGATATCACCATGAATCATTGAATCCCTCCAATTAAAAATATTAAAATTTATTTGTTTGATGAAAGTATAATTTTTAATTGGTCTCCGTTGTGTAAACTTCCGAGTTTCTCGGTGTTCTACGTAAAACAGTTCTGCTAATTATACTAGAATTAATGTACTTTTCTAGTATTTATTAAGTAAAGGATATTTTAGTACTTAAAAATATAAAGATATATTTTTGGAAAACAAAATAGATGAGGGTATACTATTGGAATAAGAGATTGAAAAGAGGATTCTTTTGGGATTTTTCTCTTGATTTTATAAGAATTTCAAATAGGGCAAAATTTGCACATGAAATGATGTTTAATAGATGTATAGGATGAAGTTGAAATACACATCAGAAAGTAGCAGATTCCTTGGCATCGATCCAGCACTTCCGGAGCTGATCGATTTAATGGCTGATGCAATTTATTTTATGTCATCATCGATCATAGACATGCCAACATTATATTTTATACATGGAACATTTAATTAAATTCTTTTGTTTTTCAACTAATTAATGCATAGTATGTATAAGTTGTGTCAAATTCATCCTTTTTCTGAATATCTATTTGGAAGAGATCGAGATGCTAATCGCCCAAATATTGGGGTAGAGGATGTAAAATTGTAGGGTGTTGGGGGTTTAGAGTTTAGGATTTAAGACCTTGATTTTCGACTTTTCGGTGTTTTTTCCCGTTGTTGTGGAGTGTGATCTAGTGTGCCTTATATGTGCTTAGTGTGTTGTGTACTCTTTTGTAGCCTCCCTAACCATTTGGCAAGTAAAATATAGGTGCTTAATTATTGGACTTATCATGATCGAGAAAAATAAGCTATGTTTTACCCGTTCAGTAATACATACTTATGAAAGCTTATTGAATTTATCTCAAACTCAAAAAATAATTAACACCCTAATTTTATTAGAATTATCGAACCAACTTATCGTGTATTTATTTTTTAGGGTTTAGGGTGTTTTAATTTTTTTGGTAGTTTCCCTTGAAAAATAAACACTTATAAACAAGTCTCTAATGAACATCGTATAGCTTATCTAAAAATAAGTACTTAATTTTAACACCTAATTTAATTTTAGTATCAAAACCCATCAACTTCACCATCAACTTTAAACACCAATAAGTACCATGTTGCATAATGAATCCTTAGTGGTTTATTTTTCATGCATGTTTCATTGTCATCTCCTCTCATATCCTTTGTCTATGTTTTCTGGGTTTTTCGAAAACATCTTATTTAGCTACTTGTTTAGGACAAAGTTGATATAGCTTGACACCCAGATCATATTCTTGTAAAATCCTCGGGATAAATGTTGTTTGTTGATATCTTTTCGATCTAACCTATCCGAAAAAAACATTTTAAAAATAATAAGTTAATATAGAGAGAGAATTTTAATTTAAGTCGTTTAATTTTTATTTAACAGTTAGGATTTCTATTAACTCTACCCATAAAATTAAACTCGACTGGATCTAATATGAAGTTTATGAACCATAAAATTGGCATATAATTCCAAAAAAGATGGAAACGTACGTTATAAAAAAAGAGAGACAAGATGAATAATGATTCGGACTACACAACAATGGAGCACCAAATTAAATGAGAGCGAAATGCTCTAGAGATGGGAATCTAATCATCCCCAAATCATCGTATAATTCCCTAAGGGCGTGTTTGGAAAGCTTATGCATGAATCTATGAAACAAGTGGCATTTCTTAATTTTTACATAATTATATTATTCTGATGGAAATATTCACACGTACATCACGTATTGGTCATTGTCATATCAAAAAATATAAGCAAGAATATGATCCTTATATATATATATATATATATAAAACTGTTTATAGATTTGGCCATTGTTATAGACTTATAGTGTACGGATAGCTAGCTAGATAATATATTAATCTTAATCTTACTAAACTTAGTGTAGTGATTAAGTGGAGCTAAATCCTTCCCGTCATCAAGATATCAGGTATAAGTATGAATATAACTCGTACATATCTATATATTTTTTTTTATATATTTTAATATTGACATTAAACTGACGTATGTTGATTGGTGGGATATTTTTTTTTGTTGAAAGGTGGGATATTGATATAAGGGTAATATATCAAAGTATTATTTTGGTAAGTACCTTTTAAAAATAAGTATATCAAAGATATAACTCTTATCCATACTGATATCTTGATATCATTTTTACTCATACCATGAAATCTATGCCGATATATTTTATATCGGTGGTATGGATACCAAAAAATGATTGTTGGCCAAGAGATTCGCTTTTAAATAGTAATTAGAGTATGTATAGAGAGGCTGATGTTGCGAGGATCTTTTTCAAATTAGCACATAATATACGAACAGATACTTAACAATCATGCAATAAGAGGGTCTCTTCCAAATCGGGATCATGAAATATCCGCCTTGAACTTAGATCAACATTGACCGATTGAGCCGAGTCATAGGATAAGAGAAAAAAAAAGAGAGTAGAATAATATTAATATTTCATTGTTTGGATATTGGCACATAATGTCCAAACAAAGCCTTAAAGTCATGCAATGACCAACCATAAATGGTCGGGATATGAAGGCCACAAATTTTTCTAGGCAAATTAAAGATGTGGTGTATATAGGACTAGCTATGATATATCATGAAATTATGAATCTTTCCTTTTTCATCAAATTGCTATAATGTACATGTGCAAAGGTGTGCAATGTAGGCTTATTTTCTTGTCATCTCCAATCTTGTCTTTATACACGTAAGGTAGAGTAGTCAATTTGGGTTTAATTTGTCTCTACACGTATCATTTGATTGGATATTGCATTTATCTTGGTGTCGATAAGATCCAAATGTTAATCTTTGAGTGATTCCCTAAATTCCATTATCTTAAGATATAACAATGTTTAGATTATCGATGTAAGTCTTCTGTCTCATTTTCATGTCCCCTATCATGTTTTATTTTTTGTGATTAGTTGAAATTTAATGAAAAATTATCAAGTAATACTATTACGTGTATGTGCAATAAAAGAATAAAAAAGAAACTTCAATCAATCACCATACATGGAACATGACAAGAAACATAAAAATAGAACAGAAAATTTACACTTCGATAAGTTATAGCCTTGAGTTATTCGATCCCTACATTTGAGTAGTATATCTTTGAGGTTTAGGCAAAATGTACAATTTAACAAAATTAACCTACACAAATTATGTAACCACATATTTGTGTGGGTTAATTTTGTTGCAAATTTTTTTATGTAGAGTAATGTTGTGTATAGTAATTCGTGTATGCTTTTGTTACATATATTGTTACATAAATTTTGTGTAGAGTAATTGTGTATATTATTTTTTATAGGTTAAATTTGTTACATACATTTTCGTGTCAACAACATAAAATTTGGTAAGGTAATTTTGGCATAATAGTTTCATAATTTCTGTCCTTAGGTTCATGAATTTTGAACACTGAGCAAGTGAGATATATATGGTGACAAAAGTCACGACCTTTTTAAATATAGAAATGGAAACAAACAACATTGACATAAAACTAAATGAAATGATACCGTAAAGTCAACTTTGTTGCCGACTTGTTATGACATGCATGTTTCATCCATTTCGATTCCAGTTGAAGTCGATCCACGCCTTTAAGATCTCATCCGTCAATATGCTAGACGGTCTACTTCTTGTTAAGATGGACCCTCTAATCTCTTTCCTTATTAAAAAAATTTAGGGATCCGAAATCTACAATATCCCCTAAAATGCAAAGCAATTTTGCTTGCCCTGTGATATACTATTAGCTAGCTCACCAAATCTATTATGACGACTCAAGCAAATTTTCCTTAATTATTCCACTATGAAAACAACTTGAAATATAGTTAGAGTTGTGTTATAAGTTACAAAGAATATCAATCAAGCTTATAAAAAGAGCAAATAAAGACACCTTTCAATCCTAGATCACTAGTATTACAACTAAAGACAACTAATTAGTGATTTACTTTACTGGGAAATGACATCATATCACAAAAGCATATTATGTTAAAAGAATTTTTTTATTGTGTGTTCATGGACACACAATTAGAATTTTAATTTTAGTAAATTAGGATATTATTTGTTAATTTTAATTTTTTAAAAGAGTTCATTAATTTCAATTTAGGAAATAATTTTTTAAATTAACACTTTTATTGTGTGCCTTTGGGCACATATTAGCCAAATCGATGTTAAAAATAGAAACCACGAAAACTATATATCAAACTTTTTCATTGAATCAAGATGCATACTATAGACAAACAATTGGAAACTTAATCAATGGCTCGTTTAGCAAAAAAAAAGCAACTTATTTATGCACCAATCTCTTAGACTGCAATTCAAATCAAGCTAATAACTTTTCTTGATCTAGACTAGAAATGCCACCAATTAATAAACTCAAGAAGATAATTCAAGTGGTCAGAATTTTCTACTATAAGCATGATCTCTAGAGTTAATTAATTAAGACTTAAGATTGTCATCCCATTATCTTTTTTAAGAAACTCAAAAAAGACAAATAAAGAAAATTGAGAATAAAAAACAAAGTTTTTAAGCAATAAAAGAACCCAACAAATGGTTCAATAATCAGTTTTAATGGAACAAGTTGGAAATCCACCAAGAGTTTGGTTCAAAAATCCATTGTGTCAGCAACCAACATAACAAAAATAATCATTACTCAGAACAACAATTACCATGGGTCTTTTTTAATTGAAGATTTGAAGATCAAATAAATCATTTTTTATCTGCATGATTTAATTAATTATATGCAGCTGAGGATTTACTTACTGAAGATAGTGCTTGCTTAGCTTAATAGCTTTACATGTGCTTCTTAAGAACCTTCCAGGGACAAATCCGATCAGATAATCTATATGAGTGCTTTTTTGGTTGCAAATTATGAAAGGAAAACGAAAAGGAAACGAATTTATTCTATTTTCTTGTCGTGATCATTGTTTTAAAAATCTCTGCCTAACTCCGTCTAGGTCCCATCTAGACGTTAGAAGGTGTTAGCCCGGCTAGACGCCTGTTTAGGTTGCCTAGGTGCTAGGCGGTCCCTCTCCGCCTAACCTTTTTTAGAACATTGGTCGTGATGTATTAGTGAAATTTTCATCTTGGCTTGCGGAAACTCATTTCACATACAAACATAGGCTTTCGGTTTTTTTAGGGCGAGAGTCAAGTTAAAAAAATTCATTAACGTTTCGTCAAACCAAGGGAGATTAATTCATTTCCTTTCTGTTTCCATTTTCATAGTTTGCACCCGAACGGACCCTTAATCTACACACTTGATTGGCTAATGTAAGCCTAAATTAAACTTAGCTTGCAGGAAGTAGAAAACTTTAAAGAAACTGCAACATATTTCCACATAAAAGCTTTCTTGCTTTATATAATTGCTCTTTCTATAAGCAAAGAATGATGTATTATAAATGTCATCAACTTCAGGATCAGTCGTTATCTGTAGAGTATTGGAGCTGTCAATTTGCTGGTTTAGCATTGCAATATACTAATGAATGAATAACAGCCTCAAGTTTCTATAGATACATGATTAATTAAACAAATTTGCTTAAGTGTAGATGACAATAAGAGTTCTTAAGAAGACAATTAATGTCTTTCTAAACTATTCACATATACCGATAGAAGATTAAGGGCCTATTTGGATTGCGTTCAAATAATACATTATCTTGTATTATAATACATGAATAAATGTAATTGTGGGCCTGTTTGGATCGTCCAAGTTAATGTGTTATCTGCATATCCTGTATTATAATGTAAGATAATGTATTATTAGGCGCGATCCAAGCAGCCCTGCAAATAAATAGATTACATATACATATTCTACATGTCAGAATTAACCTCTTAGCTTTTTTGAACTTGCAAGTCCATTAAACTATGAAGTGTAGCTATAATGAATGCAAAAGATGGTCATTTGAACCAATTAGGCTTTGCTTCACTCACATAATACAATTAAGTTAAGACTAAAGGGCTTAATATAGTTAAAAAGACAAAACAAAATTGAGCCCACAACCACAAATGTTATTCAAAAGCACTTTCAACTTTGGGCTACACCCAACCCAAATGGAAAATTACATGAAAGATCAGAACAATAATTGTCCAAATGGGTACTCAAATAAAGGATTGAACAAGAGGGGTAGCCCAATTTTATTTTTTTTTAGAATTTATAACACTAGGAGCATATTTTTCTGCAAAAAAAAAAGATACCCTTGACATTCTTTTAATTTTTTTGGATGAATTGTAACTTGCAATTGCAACCTTGTAAAAAACATGCAATTGCAACCTTGTAAAAAAAAAACCTTGCAACTGCAATTTAAACACAAAAGAACAGCCTCTTAAGATGCTTAGAAGCTATAAATAAAAGAGCTCAAAATCTACTAATTAAGCAAGAGATGCATAATTACCAAACTGCTCAACTTTCGATCCGGCTAATGTGTGTTCATGGACACACAATAACTATATTAATTTTGGAAAATATTTCAAAATTATTTCCTAAATTAGAATTAATAATTTTTTTTTAAAAAAGTACAATTAACAAACAATAATCAGATTTACCAAATTTAGTATTTCTATTGTGTGCGCATGTGCACACATTAGAAGTGATTGTTTAGTTGGATGGGATAAGTACAATTCTCACGAACTTTATAACACTAGGAACATAATTTTTTTTGTGCAATAGATGCAAAAAAACTACTCAGGACGGAACTAGAATTTTCGTGGGGGATGAAATTTTTTTCGACACATAATTTTTTTTTCAAATTTTAAAAACTAAATATAAAACACTGAAAATATTCAAAAAAAAATAAATTATAAATGTGTAACTATAATAACTATTTAAAATATATATTCATACTTTTTATACACTAATCAAGTATTTTAATATAACTTGAAGTTTAGTAAAACATAGAAGCATTCAGACTAAATAAATGACATATGAAGGTAATTTGCATACATCTAATTTTCAAATATTCATAACTTTTTGTTCGGATATCAGATGGGAGCATACAATATGTCAAATTTAAGCTCTCAATAAGAGGAAAATATACACTAAAAATTTTGGATGAGGGCAAGGCCTCTTCTGACCCCTTGATAATTCCTCTCTTGATCAAACAAGTTATTTTCCTGCCCTTATCCATAACTAACTTTTCATGCTACATTAACTGTTTGTTTGATTGGATGAAAAAATCTCATGATTTGCAAAATCTCATGAAGTACCTCCTAATATTGGTTGGAAAAAAATTGACCAAAAAGCATAGGAAGTTAAATTCATGGGATTTGCAATTCCTCCGAAATGGTGGAATTACAAATACCATTTACGGGGCGGGTAAGATCTACATTCCACCTTTTTATTTCAAATAATTTGTTTAAATTATTTTAATTTATAAAATCTCCAATTTAGCTATAAATTAATCAAATCAACAACATTTTTATGGACAATGGTTTCAAGATTTCTCAAATAGAACCAAATAATATTTAAAAATCTAATTCCTACAAAATTAACTTTAATCAAATATTTTTTAAAAAACCACTTGAAATGAAATTCTCACAAATTAACTTCCTTGATTTAATTTCCTAGGAATCACAATTCCCATGTTTAAGCCAACAAACACTTGTTTGATATTGATGCAAAGATATAAAATATCAGATATCGGTATCAATCTGATATGGATCGGATACGAGTGATATATTTAGAAATAGGTGAATATTCAAAAGGATGCCAAACAAACCCACCCAACTCTTAAGTTGAAAAAATTGGTTCTTTAGAATTCAAGTAACAATCTTTCCTACACAATCGTCAATTTCTCCCTCTTCTAAGTTACTTTACAACCCTATCCTACTAAGAATCATTTTCTCCACTTAAATCCTACTTTATCATCCTACACTATAAACCACTAGATCACACCCAAAATATCCCCCAAAAAATACAACTCCAAGAAAAGAAACAAAATAACAACAAACCCAAAAATTAAACTAAACTCGAAGCATCCAAATTCCAAACCACATCCCATACCCACGAACTACAAAACAAACACACACACGTCTTTGTTTGATACTCTCCAAATACATGTTTTAAAATTTGTCTTTAAAATTAAAAATTAGGTGATTTGACTTAAATATTTATAATTTTATAAAGATTTTTTTCTTTTTATTATTTTTTTAATTAATAAGGATAATATTGGAAAAAATATGATAAATTACGTAAAACATCAAATATTATTGAAACAGAAAAACATCACCTAGAGGTGTCAAACGGGTCGGTCAGGTCGGGTTCAAGTTCGGGCCGTAACGAGTCACCGGTTAAATCGAGTCAGGTCATCGCGGGTTTTCGGGCGGGTCGGTTCGACCCAACAAGTCAAGAAAATCGATTTTTTTACAATTATAAAAAGTATTATTTTATTTAAAAATGATATTTAATAATAATCTATTATTTTTATATTTTTAAATAATAAAATATATTATAATTTTTAAAATATATTATATTAAATCTAAAAATATAAGAAATCGAGTCGACCCAACGGATTTCAGGTCTATCGGATTTAGTTTATTTTGAATTTCGGGTTCAAATTTTCGGGAATTAACCCTAAATTTTTCGAACGATATGGGTCAATTTTTCGAATCGGATCGGCTTTTAACAGCTCTCGTCATCATGTATTTGTGAAAAAATGGTGTATAACATTTGATTGAAATCAACAAATTAAATAAATCCAAACTACTCACTTTTTTTCCCATACCATGGAAACAACTCCAATCATGGAGCTCCTTTCCCTTTCCATCATCTTCCTCCTCTCCCTCTTCCTCTTCCTCCACCGTCGTCGCCGCCGGAGCTCCATCTCCGTCGGCGGTGGGTTCCGACACTACCCACTTGTGGGATCCCTCCCGGAGTTCCTCGCCAACCGCCACCGCTTCCTCGACTGGTCCACGGCCGCCCTCGCGTCAACGCCCACCAACACCGCCGTGTTCTTCCGCCCCGGGAAGGTGCACGGCGTCATGACGGCGTCTCCCGCCAACGTGGAGCACATATTGAAGACTAATTTTGCTAACTACCCGAAAGGCGAGAAGTTCAGGAATCTTCTAGAAGATTTCCTCGGCCGCGGAATCTTCAACTCCGACGACGAGATTTGGCGCCACCAGAGGAAGACCTCTAGCTATGAGTTTAACAACCGATCGCTCCGGAACTTTGTCTTGGATTGTGTTAGGTCCGAGGTTTTGACCCGGTTGATTCCTCTTCTTAGGGATTCCGCCGAATCTGGTCGGATTTTGGATTTGCAGGTAATTTATTAATTAGAGTCTGTTTGGATCACATCTATAATATGCGCGCATTATAGTATCAAGTATTAACTAAACTTTAGACTCTTTAATTCATTAAAATTCATTTAAACTCTATCTACCCTATAAGTTTACTTTAAAAAAATGTACGATAGTTTGGATCTTTGACATTTAACATCCCTAAAATCTCTTTTGTGTTGATTTTTTTTTTACATCAATATGAGAGGCTGAGATTTATTGGGTAGAGTGACTCTAGTAAAAATGAATTTTAATTATAAATTTATAGATAAAGGTATGAGAGCAACTTAATTAGTACTATATATTTCCATATCTTTCTATCTTTAACATAATTCATTTATATTGTATCTTCTTGTTGGAGGGATTTATAAAACTAACCATAGAATCTTTTATAAAACTCGACTATAGCATCATGCCAGTATGAGATTTTGTATAATTAGGCAATTATTATCATCAAGCAAAATGTTGTTAGAAGGTTGATTTGGTACAATTAGCATCGAGCAATATATATAAATCTTGTAGAATGAATCACTAGTTTTGGGCATATAGCTAGGTCAGAAATTAAACTAAAATTTATATAAAATATTTATAAATATCATAATAAAAACTAAATAAAACCCTAAATATACAATACGATTTGAAATCAAGTATGATAGTTTAAATACATCATAATGGGATGATTAGTTTAAGTTGAAATTCTTAGAGCATGAAATGTTGGTGCAAGTTAGGTGAAGTATCCTTCATGCATAAATATTAATCTTTTTCCATAAATTCAATTTTTATTTATTTATTGAAGTGGTAGTTATTTTGATCTGTTACATTCAATTTGTGCGCGACAAAAACAGGACGTGTTGGAGCGATTCGCCTTCGACAACGTCTGCAAGCTCGCATTCAACGTGGATCCGTTTTGCCTCTCACCAAACGGGTCGGGTCAACCCGAATTCATGCGCGCCTTCGAAGAAGCCACAACCCTAAGCTCCGGCCGCTTCATGACCGCTCTCCCCCTCATCTGGAAACTCCAACGCCTCTTCGCCGTCGGATCCGAAAACCGCCTCCGAAAATCGATCCAGACCGTCCACGGCTTCGCGGACGAGATAATCAAGAAGCGATTGCAAGAGAAGAAGGAAAAAAGTTTGGACTCGCAAGTGGATCTCCTCTCCCGATTCATCGCGACCGACGAGAGCTCTCCGGAGTTCCTCCGCGACATCGTGATCAGCTTCATCCTGGCGGGGCGCGACACGACGTCGTCCGCGCTCACGTGGTTCTTCTGGCTGGTCTCGTCGCGGCCGGAGGTCACGCGGAGGATTAGATCTGAGGTCGATCGGATCCGGATCCGGTCGGGGAAGCGCGCAGGGGAGAGCTTCGAGTATGAGGAGATCAAGGAGATGAGTTACTTGCAGGCGGCGTTGTCGGAGGCGATGCGGCTTTATCCGCCCGTGCCGGTGGACACGAAGGCGTGTAGGAACGACGACGTTTTGCCGGATGGGACGGAGGTGAAGAAGGATTGGTTCGTGACGTATCATACTTTCGCCATGGGGAGGATGGAGAGGATTTGGGGGTTCGATTGCGAGGAGTTTAGGCCGGAGAGGTGGATTGTGGAGGAGGAGGAGTCCAGATCTGGATCTGGATCTGGATTGTGTAGATCGGAGAGTCCGTTTAGGTATCCGGTTTTTCAAGGCGGACCTAGGGTTTGTTTGGGGAAGGAGATGGCGTATATTCAGATGAAATCGATTGCGGCGAGTGTGCTGGAAGGGTTTAATGTGGTGGTGGAGAAGAAGGAGAAGCCGGATTATGTGCTCGCTTTGACGCTGAGGATGAAAGGTGGATTGCCGGTGAGATTGAAGCACAGAGAGAGGGTTTTTGATGGTGCTGATGAACTGAACTGAATTGAATTGATGAATTTTACAGGTATGATTTGCAATTGTGAGCTGAAGTTGTGTATAGATTAGCTGGAAACACTTGAATTGTTGCAAGATGAAGTCTTTGTACATTGTCAACTTTCTTACCTGATCAATTTGAATCACAAACTTGCTTTGAGCTGCCTATCATTGTGCAATGCAGGTTTGATGATGGTTTTTCTTTTGCTGTTGAAAAAGTTGCATATAGTCTGATTCTGATGTATTTGAATTCCAAGTTTGGAATTGGAATGCAGCAGAGTTTGATTCCATAAGCTAATTGAAGTTGAATCTCTGCACACAATTTCCTTTCTAGTTCACCTATATTGGTGAAGTTTGATGGTCATGGAATAGAAAACATGACATTGTTAGTTTGTTACAATATCCATGAATACATGCATTGTTGATCTCATACATGACAATTCTATCCATCTATGAGAATTTCCCTTTTTCAAAAACTGAAATGTAGCTGTACATTAGCTTCTAAAAATATATAATGCATTCAAGGTAAGTTCATGAAGAGAAGTACCAAGATCTATGTTTATGTACTATGAACATATCAACATGAAGAGAAGAGTTTGAATTGAATGTATAACGAGATGCATGGCAACTAGATCAAAACTTAATCAAGAGAGTTACAAACAAACATATCATTGATATGTATCATGGGGTAATTCATCAATCTGATTCGATTAGTTAATAGTCAAAGCCAATCTATGTCCAAATCGGATACTACAAAGGTCAATTGCTAGGACGACCCTACCAATTTAATTTTTTTTCATACATAGGGAATCTATTAGGGAGAGAAGAATAGGCAAACCGCCGCCCATGAGGTTTTCAAGGTACTACCCAAAGGCCTATCCATTGAATCAAATGCTCGAAGGCGAACAAGACCACTAATGAGTAGTGTATTAGTGTATTACTTTGTCTAAAATTGTGCATGTATGAGAGTAGGAGAGTTTTTAAAAAGTCACGTGAGTAGACACGTGCAATTACTTAAAATAGAAAAAGAAAAAATGGCTACATTTCAGCGCGCTAAAAAAAATAAAAAGAAGAGTTCAGTTCAGAGGAGAAGAAACAGAACGAAAAAGAAAAACCCTAAACCCTGCTCCGTCAGCACGACGCCGCCGACCGGCCCCGCCTACACCGCCGATCGCCACATCTTCACTCTCCCCAGTCTTCTCTCGACCTGCGACGTCGACTGAATATGACAATAATAACCAAAGCCAATCCCCTTCTTAACTCTCTCCCGCGACATCTTACATGGCGGAGATTCAATTTCCGCACAATTTGCAGCGGCAAGCTTGGTTTCATGTCGGATTCCGAAATCTCGGATTCGACCTCTCCTCCTAGAGTTTCCGCAGGGATGAAGATCCTTGAGAGCTTCAAAGAGGAGTTTGAAATTGGAAATAGGTTGATTTCGTTTGAAACCGGTAAATATGCTCGCTTTGCTAATGGTGCCGTTGTGATGGGGATTGAGGAAACTAAGGTCCTTTCGACTGTCGCTTCTTCTAAGGGTGACGCTGTCCGTGATTTCTTGCCTCTCACTGTAAGTCTAAACATTGCTTATAATCGTTAAAGATTCAGAATTTATTTGGTTACTACTGTTTTTTTTTTGGGAAATAATCATACAAAGAATAATCACACACCCTGTTGATGCTAAAGCAAGTTCGCTTGACTAAAAGCAAGTTAGCATGACATGTCTTGGAATAGAAATAGGGGTGGGGGAAACACGTTTTCTGAGCCAAGGATTTCAGAAAATTGTATGAGCTGCTAACATTTAAGAAAAACTAGCCCATCAAATGTAAAATTATTGCTTGTTTAGTAGGTATTCATTGTTGTTTCAAACACTTTCTATTGCATTAGGCCCTAAGTCTTTCTTCAGAGAGGGAGTTCACATTTCTCCTATTAATTAATAAGCTAAGAAAAAGACTTCATTCATGTAATTTTTCAAATCTCTGATTATTCTCTTTCCTTTTGTTGCTTGACATTGCATGGAAATAGTTTATTAAGCTGGAATTGTTTTTGGCTGTATATCGGCTACTAGTAATGTTGTTTAAATTCTAAGGTTGATTACCAAGAGAAGCAATATGCCCAAGGTTTGATTCCCAATACATACATGCGTAGGGAGGGTGCCCCGAAAGAGCGTGAACTTTTATGTGGTCGTCTCATTGATAGACCTATTAGACCATTGTTTCCTTCTGGATTTTACCATGAGGTTCAGGTAAGTCTGATTCATTTTATTTACCTTTAATTTATCATCCAGCATTTTTATCATCGAGTGACAATGCCTTCCTCCTTAGGTAATGTCAAGTGTTCTTTCTTCGGATGGGAAACAAGACCCAGATGTAATGGCAGCTAATGCAACATCTGCGGCTTTAATGCTGTCAGATATACCTTGGGGTGGTCCTATTGGAGTTATACGCATTGGAAGGATTTGTGGACAATTCATAATCAACCCTACCATGGATGAGGTAATTTTGTTTCCAGTTATTGACATGTTTCATGGGTTTACTCTTGGATCTTTATAAACATATAAATGTGCTAATACATATTGTTCAATTTAGGCAACCATGATAATGTATTTGTCTGTTGATTTTGTTTCAGTAATTTCCTTTAATCCGAGAGATTTCAATATATAGTCGCACTGCATCTGATTGATTCTGTGCTCTGCATATACCAGCTTTAATAAATGTATATTTTGTTCTTGCTATGTGTAGATAACATGTGATAGGTGTTAAGATAATATTTAGTTATTTAAATTATTATTAGTACTTATTCTCTCAAGTTATTATCTTAACAATAGGTGCTGGAAAATTAGTGATGTAGCAATCTGATTGTGAAGACTTAAAATCCTGTTGGGTTTGATATCAGGATGAGGAGAGCGAGTTTTATGTACAAAGACTACTAAAAGCTTGCACTTTTCTTTGTTCTAATTCTTGGGTGATGTACTGGATTTGTTGCAGCTGAGCTTAAGTGACCTTAACTTGGTATATGCCTGCACAAAAGATAAAACATTGATGATTGATGTGCAAGCTCGTGAGATTTCAGAGAAGGATCTGGAGGCTGGCTTAAGGCTTGCTCATCCTGAGGTATTTTAATGTTTATTTGTTTCTAAATTATATTGCAGATGTTGAATAGTGCATTGATACTTATATACGTTCTTTTTGGTATGCAGGCAGTAAAATATCTTGAACCTCAAGTTCGCTTGGCTGCAAAAGCTGGCAAGCAAAAGAAGGAATATAAGTTGTCAATGATGTCAGAAGCTGCAATGGAAAAAGTCCGAAACTTATCTGAAGCTCGAATTGAAGCTATTTTTACAGATTCGTCATATGGCAAGGTGCAATAATAACTATTTTCATTTTTTTTACCTCATTTTCATTTTGATTATTTTCGGATTGTGTTATCATCTAAGATTTCTCATATGCATATCCTTCATAATTTATTGACCCTTTAATACAGTTTGAACGGGGTGAGGCCTTGGAAAAAATTACACAAGATGTGAAAAAGTCACTTGAAGAAGAAGAGTGTGATGAAGAGATTTTAAAAGTCTTGCCGAAGGCAGTGGATACTGTGAGGAAGCAGGTAAACCACCTATTTTGCAGATTTTTTTTTTTTTTTAAATATATGTCTCTCTTGGAACAAAGTGGGTTTGATTACTAGTGGCAGTAGTTATGGTACTACTGTTAGAGGAAGGCAAAAAGGAGGGATGAGAGAAATCATTCTACATGGTAAAAATGTTCGATAGGAATTTTATCATTTGGTCTTAGTTAAGTTTTGTCAATGGAAGTTGTTTTCCTTTCGGATTGGCATGAGGAGAGACTGATTTTGAGTGGTTAGGGTATTATAGCGCCTTTCCTTTTTTCCATGTTCGAAATATGCTCTCTGTAGATGATGCTAGATTACCTCCCATAACTTGACTATTCATTCAGGTCGTTCGCAGAAGGATTATTAAGGAAGGCCTTAGACTTGATGGGAGACAACTAGATGAAGTGAGACCTGTATATTGCGAGGCCGGCAACTTACCTGCATTGCATGGGTCATCACTCTTTTCTCGTGGAGACACTCAGGTACGAAAGCTAGTTTTCATAGCACTTGTAGGCGGTGAACGTTCTGGGTTTGCAAAAAGTAAAATGGGCATATAAAATGAAAAATCGAATTTACAGGTTCTTTGTACTGTTACTCTTGGGGCACCTGGAGAAGCGCAGCGCTTGGATTCCGTAGTTGGTCCCTCTTCGAAGCGCTTCATGCTTCATTATAGTTTCCCACCCTTTTCAATCAATGAAGTGGGTAAAAGAGTTGGTCTTAATAGGCGGGAAGTTGGTCACGGTAAGTGTTTACTTGTTTGTCTGTTCAATCAGATATTAATGGCAGGAGTAGCCTTGTCTTTCTCAGCCAAATGATTAACACTCTTATGTGAAATAAATGATTTCTGAGTGAGACCACATGGAAGTATGTGCAAGTTTGTGATGTTTGAAACTATTTTGCTTCATAACTTTCACAAACTAAGTTATTTAATAGAGATACTATGTATGTTCTAGATGCTATTTTTTATGATCTGGTTATTTATCTGGCTGTATGAAATCTTACATTTATGGAGGGACTTTTGAGTAGAGTCTAAATCCTCTGGGTACTTATCAAGAGCGTGAATAGAATACTAATTGAAGATGTTGAAGAATTAAAGTACTGATTTACATTGTTTGACAAGTCTGAATTGGATATCTCATAAGTCATAACAGGGGCCATAATTGTTTTTTGGTTTCAGGCTTTGAGCTGATCATATTCATGGTAGAGAATGTTGCTTATTGGTGCTGTATTTGAGATATATATTTTATTTTGGATTCCATTATAGTTTAAGACTATTGTTTTGCATTCTCCGTGCTAGTCTCTTAACCATGTTGCTATCATATTGAAGTTTTAGTTTGAAGTTGAGAACTTCTTAGGGTTCTGAGGTGGGGGAAAGTCAGTTTCTCATTTATTTTTAATTTTTTATCAATCAAGTGATGAATGTTGTCTAGTGCCCAGTGCTAATGATACATCATTTGCTTGTTTTTGTGCATTGATTGCTGATTTTTTTAAGAACTGTGAAGAGAAAAGTTGAACAAGCAGTGCTTTACTATAAAATGCCTACAGGGACGCTGGCTGAGAAGGCTTTGCTAGCTGTTATACCACCGGAAGATGATTTTTGTTACACAGTGCGTATCAACTCTGAAGTTATGGCTTCTGATGGGTCCACTTCGATGGCTAGTGTGTGTGGAGGTACTTTCTGTTAAATGTGCTCACTGAAAAAGGTTTTTTTTGTGGGCTATGTTTGTTTGTTGAGTTTATATTTGTTTCATTTCACTACATCAATGTGTATATTCTTTGACAAAGCTCAAAAGATGATTCACATACTTATTGTTGATGATCTTAATTCATCACTGAGTAATTTCTACTGTCTTGGATGCTTATTTCCTTTTCATTTATTGCAATTTCCTTCTTGTTACAAACTTCCAATATTTTTCTTTTCCCACCCTCCGCAACAAGTTACTCCTATAACATTCCTTTCTGTCCATATTGCAGGTAGTATGGCACTCATGGATGCTGGAATTCCTGTAAGGGAACATGTTGCTGGTGTTTCAGTGGGTCTGGTCAGTGAGGTTGATCCAGTGACCGGTGACATTCTGGATTATCGCATTTTAACTGATATTCTGGTGAGAATTAAAACTTTTTTTTCCCTGTTGGATCTGAGTTAACTATATGGTTTGGGCAACTTGTCTTGGGGATGTTATTTTCTCACACTGGTGGCTATGTACTTAATCTTTTGTAATTAGTTATACTTTTACGCAGCCATTTGTGATAAGAAATTATAAATAAGGTCCTTTGGGTGAAGTTGACCTCACCTAGATCAATAGAAAAGTGAGATTTCACTGCTTTTGATCTGTGGAAAGAAATGGCAACTCCATTTCCACTTAATGACGTGCTGTTCTGTATTTCCCGTATCTCAAGAGCTTTGGTCGCACTAAGGCATTTCAATATTTAGGAAATTTGTTTATTTTTGATTTTGTGCACCCCCTTGTGGATAGCTCAGACAAAAGATACCCATTCAGTGATTCAGGGGCCCACATGCAGACCAACTTTTAATGAAAAAGGCCCACAAGAAGCATGTAGTTATTTTGCAGGGCCTGCTATACTGTATGTAAATATTTACACTAGTGCTTGTAAAAAGGATGGAAATTAACAAGTTTTGTATTCTGATTCATTGCGTTTCTCATGCTCTTTGCTCTGATGAATGGGCTGGATGGTGGAGAGGAGCTGAATTAGGTGCATCCTAGTGTTTTTTTTGTTTATATTTTTAATTGGATAATTCTAGTTGCTAAAGTTCAAGGGTTTCTTATCAATAATAATGTTTCCAGATGTGACGAAGAATAAATTGTTTGTTGTATACTAGGGCTTGGAAGATCATTTAGGAGATATGGACTTCAAAATTGCCGGAACACGGAAAGGAGTTACTGCAATTCAGTTGGATATAAAACCTGCTGGAATTCCATTAGATATTATTTGTGAATCCCTGGAACCTGCTTTGAATGCTCGATTGCAAATCCTAGACCGCATGGAGCATGAGATAAATGTTCCACGTGCTCAAGATGATAAATTTTCCCCTCGAATTGGTGGCGTATCTTGTATTTTTTGTGAATCTTTCATTCTCTCCATGGATAGTATAATGTGCTAATCAATAGTGGTTACCTTTCCGCAGCTACCTTGAAGTTTGACAACGACTCCATCCGTCGTTTGGTCGGACCAATGGGCTCAGTAAAGAGAAAGTTGGAGGAAGAAACAGGTTTGTAACAAGATTGTCCATGTTGTTTACTTTCATTTGCAGCTTACTTTTAAAAGTAATGGCTAAAATTACTTCTATATATTTATATAATTTCAGGTGCACGCATCTCTGTTGGTGATAGCACTATTACTATAATTGCAAAGAATCAATCTGTAATGGAAAAAGCACAGGAAAAGGTATTTATTTTTTATTTTCAGTAGTTAGGTATTGTTTTTTTTTTTTTTTCCGAACATGATGTATCAGCATTCTGAATGTATATAACTCAATCAAATATAATTTGATTGAAATTAAACTATGTTTACTATATCCAAAAGGGATATAATGACATAACTTAATACTAGATGTCATTAATTTTTCTTCTTTCCAGATTATCTCCATAGAAGGAGTGTATATCCCTTCTGCATATAAATCTGTGGTGTTATATATGTTACTGAAATCTTATGCTATCACATTTCTTTATTTTTAATCATCAAAAGAACGACTGTGCACCTTTCATTGCTGTATTCAAATATTTCACTGATTGATTTTGTCCTCAGATTGATTTCATTATTGGCCGAGAGATTGAAGTTGGAGGGGTTTACAAAGGCATTGTTACATCAGTCAAAGAATATGGTGCTTTTGTTGAGTTCAATGGTGGTCAACATGGGCTATTGCATATTTCTGAGTTGTCACATGCACCGGTAATTGTTCTTCCAAACTCTGAGTTTCTCTTTCTGAAACTAAATAATTTCATTTCATTCTTTACAATTACAGGGTAGTTTAGTGTGCATGGGAGGTCTTTACACATTAGGATTTGACACTAAATTTGATGCATCATATTCTAGTGGTAAACAGATGCTTGTCCATTGTTTTATATCAGGTGTCACGAGTTACAGATGTTGTCTCAGTCGGTCAGCAGCTTAATTTGATATGTATTGGTCAAGATGTTCGGGGTAACATTAAGTTGTCCCTGAAAAAAACTTTACCATCCCCAAAATCTGGACCCACTGAAGCAGTTGACAGATCATCAACTGATGTTCAAGAAAAGCCAACTGAACAACCTTTAAGTAAATACGAAGTCAAGACGGTGAATGGTTCAACTATCTCAGTGCCATCATTCCTGATCAGAAGTGCAGAAGAGTGTGATGAAAAAGAAGCATCGTCTTCTTTGAACAAAAAGAATTCTGATGGTAAATCTGGTGAGGCTGCTGTTAATGCTAAAACCATGAAGATTGGGACGAGGGTAAGTGCCAAGGTTTATCAAATCCGTGCACGTGGGTTAGTGCTTGATCTGGGAGGTGGACTCAAGGGAATGCTTCGATTTGAGGTATGCCATATGATCTCATCATTTGTTGTTTAAAATACAAGTGTCTTTCTGACCAGTACCAATGTACCATAAAATCATGCTTGACCAAATACGCTGTGTTTGTATGGGACGCATCCTCATGCTCATTGGCTTTTATACAATGCCTCTGAGATGGCTTTAGCTCCTATATCAATTTTGGTGCATTCTAACTAGATTCAGTTATTATTGTCACATAGTTGAATTTCAATTCTTCTTGGGTCTATCTTGACCCCCTAGATCTCGCTTGAGCTGGACTATATTGGGCGATGATGTTGTTGTTGTTGTATTTTTTGGTTGTAGACCGACAGCAAAAAGGGATATAAAGAAGGCGATGAGGTGAAGGTGGAATGTTCAAGTTTCAGTAGCAAGGGAGTCCCTGTCATGTCATTGGTGAAAGTTGATGTCTAAGATGGTTGTCAAATTTACCTGTTGCCATCTCAATTTTGTAAGCAACTCACCAGCTGAATTTGACACATCTTCTGGTTCTGCTGGTCACATAACAAACACATTACTATTCAGCTGAATTCAGCCTTGGACAGAGTTGATGTTTTGCTAGTGCTCTATTTATTTTGTTGTATTCAGCACATGAGTAATAACATCACATTTTAACAAGTATGTTCCATTTGTTTTTGTTTTTGTTTTTTGATTAGGAAAGAAAGTATGCTCCATTTGTGTAAAATAAGGGGTCGTTTGTTTGCCCAGTTAACAGGATTTAATCAAATATAACCACCACCATTGTCTGCCTTTCTGTTTTGGTTGGCAAGATTCTTAACAAAAATTATTCGGTTATTTGGCCGTTCAGATTGAACAGTTATTTGTGCGTTAAAAATCATTACTCAAATGATACTCACAATGACAATAACAACATTGACCCAGTGCAATTTTTGGCTTAAAGCAGAGGGGGAGCGCCCAAATGACCCGATGAGACTACGGAACACAGATAAAATGACCCGACGGGACAACTGAACACAGATAGAGAGCAACCAAAAGCAGCCGAAAACAACGCAACAAAAGCTAAACCAAAGACGAATCCATAACGCCGAAGCCTCAAGGCTCCCCGTGGGACGGTGGGCCGAAGCCTCAAGACACGTGGGACGGTCTTTCCACCATTCGAATCTTCTCCCTCCAAATGATACTCACAATTAAAGATAAAACTAATCTTTTTAATTAACAACTAGATAAAGTAGTGTAGTAGGATTTTAGCAATTAGAGTAGAAAGATCCCACTGATCAGGTCTTATTTGCTGCTAAACTGCAAATACAAACACAATGTATTATACAACAGAAGAGTTACAATCAAAATCTACAACTCTAAACTCAAATTCTTTTTTCTTGTAAGCTCAACTCCTTGTTGATTCCCACCAAACTCAACATCTTCCTCACCATCCTCATTGATCTTCACCTTCTCCAATGGCTTATACTTATAAAACCAAGCACACACAACATAATACACCAGATTAATCACCTGAATACCAGAAACCAGCAAATAGTAGTATTCCAACCGCCCTCTATTCAAATTCCTGTCTGGTATCCAATTCTCCTCTTTGCTTGTATACTTATGCACCATTGTAACCATAAATGTCCCCAAGTAATTTCCCATCCCAATTGCAATCCAGTAAAGCGCTGTCGCCGTGCTCCTCATACTCTCTGGTGCCTGATCATATAAAAACTCCATGTGTCCTACATTCATGAAAACCTCTGCTAATCCATGGATAACATACTGAGGAACAAGCCAGAACACACTTATTGGGATCATTGCATTGGCATTGTCCAAGAGATGGTGATCTGCGGCGACCGATTTCCTCTTGATTTCAACTAAAGAGCCTACAATTGTTGCAAAGATGTTTATGACAAACCCAATTCCCATTCTTTGTAAGCAAGTGAAACCCGCCGGGTTTTTGGTGAATTTGCTTGCTATGGGGACGAGTACGCGTTCATAGAGAACTAGGCCTATTAGGATTGTGAGGACACTGAATATTGACATGCTGGCAGGAGGGATTTGGAACGAGGGTGACAGGTGGCGGTCCATTGAACGAGCTTGTTGGATGACAAAGCTGCCTTGGTGTGATGATGAAGTTACCATTAGGATTCCAGCTGCCCAGATTGGTAGCATCCTCATAATTGATTTCAATTCCTCCACACGGTGGACGGTTGCTAGCCTCCATAGATTAGGCTTATTTGGTTGCTCTGTTGCCTCTTCTTCTGTCACTATTGCCGCCTTGTCCAGCCATCTGCATTCAAAACCATTCTTAGAGCTCGTTTGGTTGATAGATTAAATCCTAGGAGAAAAGTAGTAAGAATTTTTTTTTTAAAAGATTATTTGTTCTTCTTTTGCATTATAAGACATTTTCATGTATAAAGTCCTTAAAAAGTGTACAAGTTAGTTTTATCAATGTCTTTATAATGCAAAAGAAGAACAAACCCACATTCTCTATTATAATTCATGTAAAATAAAATTCAAAAACTCTATGAAGTCAATTTATGGAAAGTTATACATTCAACGAAACGAATGTGCTTACTTGATTTGTTCCGAATGCAGAAGCCTTCCATCAGTAGAGATATCATGATCAAGATCTGGATTCTCATACAAGAGGCCATGATCATCTGGCATGACGGCTTTCCTCTTCTTCACAGCAGCTACAATCACTTGTGCCAGCCTAATCAAAGGGCTGCCAGCTGGCTTCGGTTTCTTATAGAGAGGAGCTCCAACAATGAAGGCAATTAAGGACATAGCCATGGTAATTGTTGGAATCCCAAGGCCCCAACCCCATCCAACGTTATCTTGGACGTAAACCACAACCGTTAAAGCTGTCAATGTTGCCATTCCCATACAAAAGTAATACAAGTTGAAGAAGTTCCATTTTCGACTAGCAACGCCTGAGGTGCTCATGTCGAATTGGTTTGCTGCAAAAGTGAACACACAAGGCCTAATTCCACCGGTTCCTAGACAGGTGAGCAGGAGTGATAGGTACAAAACCCAGAGCTGAAATGTGGATGCTTCTTTGCAGTTTACTTGTGTTGTACATGCTGGAGGATGGAGTGATGGAAGGATTGCTGATAGAGTTATGCTTATTAATCCCTGTCACATGAAAATATCAATACCTTTAGGGCTCGTTTGGTTCAGCTTTGAGTTTCCAGTTTTTAGTTTTGAATCATTTTAAAAAATTCCTAATACTATCAAAAATTACTATATCCTAATAGCCTTAGATTTCAGAATTATGCTAATGAGTGTTGCATAAGAGGAAATTAGATTCATTTCTAACCATTTCATAGAAGATCGAACCGATTATGATGGTCCAGAATTGGCCAGCATAGCAATCAGCCAAAAGCGCGCCAATCAGTGGAGTGAAACTTGCTGTGCCACCAAAGTTAGTGAGTGTGTTGGAGGCTTGAACCAGTGGCATATTAAGCTGCTGAGTCAAGTAAGTTATCATGTTGGCATGGTATCCGACGTTCGCGAGCTTATCACAGAGCTCATTTGCTGTAAAAAAAACAAGATGGGTTAAATTGATCTAGTCAATTGAATGAAGTTTAAGAGCAATTAACTGAACTTTTACTTACCTATAATGAATGGCATTGTTCTCATGCCACCTTTCTTCATCTTCTTCTTCTTGGGAGACTCTTCCATTTGCTTTTCATTCAGGTAAGCTAAGCTCTTCTCCTCAGAACCCATTTGAGCATTTACAAATTACAAGTGAGTGTGAGCTCTAATTGCAGGATTGGAGACATTTATACTAATAATGGAAGGTTTATGGGACCCACTAAGGAAATCAATGATGAAAGACCTACTACTGAGGTTTGTTGTCTTTACATCAATGAATTCTAAAGACAAGTTTTTGCCTAGACCACTTTCTAATACCAGAAGAATCTCAAGTAAATTATGAGGAGAAAGTGACAAAAGAGTTTTCGCCTTTCGGTAGGTCTACAGGCTAATGCTGTTGGTATGTATAAGGTATGGTCCTAGCTAGTGCTTAATCAGATAAAGTTTTAATCTTTCTGGTGTGAATGCAAAGAATTTTTAGTGGATGTACCAACAATTGCAGAAACTTGTGATCTTCATGGCCTTTGGCAGGATTTTGAGCCCAACATGTGTTCAAGTCTGAGTGGTATACTGGTAAGTGGAGCTTTCATCTGTAACAGACAGCCCTCTTCCCTTATCATGTTTGTTATTACCAATTTAGGGATTTTCAATAAGACCATAGGAAGCAAGTAAATATAGAGTTTCTGTGTTGCACAAGAGAGAATTTTTATGGCTTCTGAATGGAGTGAAAAGCTGGTTCTTGTGCACAGTGCACCTCTTTTCAAGGTGGAGGAAAACTAGGTCTTAGCAGATTGGATTGGATTTTATTCTTTAAAACTTGTTGGATAAATAAAGAGGAAGAATATTCATATTCAATTGTTATTATTATATTTGTATGGAATATAAAAATCCCCCAGATGAGGATGATGAATTCTGTTAAGCAACACACAAGCACCCATAAACTTAGAATATTCTAATAACATGCACATGGACTTGTTTCTTGTTGTGTGATGGGAAAGAAAGTGGAACACTAGTGTTACAGATTTGAAATAAAATTCAATCTATTGCAAGTGCATGAAACAATATGACAAGATATTGTTGTCTAATGCAGGACTTAAGTTTACTATGGACAAAACAATTGGTATCTTCTTAACAGTTTTATCTTCACATGAAGGCACCTTAATATTTAATCTTGGGTATTCATCAAAGTATGTTCTCTGATCTTGATCTACGTACAATCAGCCATCAAGACAGATCTTGTGATCATCTCAGTTTTTGGCTTTTACTGATTCATATGTTTAATCTGAAGATCCTACAAAGGGCTATTTGTAGGGTTGTAAATGAATAGAGTCGTTCATGAGTAACTCGGTTAAGTCTTGTTCGTGTTCGGTTCGCTTTGTAAACGAGCCGACCCTCAGACCCTGATGCACAATTTTAAGGCTCGAAAGATAAATGCACTGACTTGAGCACAAGAAAACTCGGCCCGTTTGTTCATGAACAAGCTCGATTATATGACCATGACTCCATGAGCAAGTTCAATTATACTGATGGTCTCTCTCAAACTACCTAGTTTAATTTTTAGTTTCATTGCATATATAGATGATCATATAAAAGAGTTGTTCACGAGTTTATCTCACAAAGCTTCTAAATGAGGGGCTCATGAGCTAAGTTCGAACTCGGTAAGCATTTAAAGAACCAAGCTCAAACAAGATTTTGAGCTCAAACGAAACTCGCATTCTCGAGCTCAAGTTCACCCATTTTTAACCGAGCCGTGCTTGAGCAATCAGAAATTCGGCTCGGCTCAGTTCGATTACAACCCCTAGCTATCTGCTTCAACATTCGTTCTCAATGTTGCAGAATAGCATTAGCATTTGTCACAAACGTGTGGAGAGCAGAGGTTTGCACAGTTAAAAGGGGCTTTTTTGATCATGGAGCCTGAGAATTTGGTGTGCAAAAACACAGTAGATAACAAATGGATGATTCTGAAGAGATCAGGCTCAAGTCATTGTCCCTATCATATGGGTAGCACCATAACAAGATGCCTAATAAAACCCAATTGAGCAATCAATGATTTTGAGCATGACATGAGCATGCTTGAAGGAGCAATCACTGAAAATTTGAAGTATACAACAAAAGTGAACAAGTGGCATAAAAAAGCAAGTTAGGGGCCAATAAAAGAGCCAAAATTTGATAGGTATTCTTCAAAAGAAGACACAAATTTTGACGCACTTGCTGACGCAATGTACAAATAATAAGTGCTAAATAGAAGTGACGCTTAGGAGTAGAAATTGAAGCTGGTTCACTTAAATCTATCTACAGTGCACATGGGTTGAAGATGATACATCTTTGTTTGTGGTCTGTGACATTGCCATGGATTTTTGTTAGTTTATAATATCATTGAATTCTAAGTCTGAACACAAATTTGTCTTTTTGGTAATTAACTAATACGTGACTGGTGAAAAGTAACATGAAGTTTCAATTTTTATTGAATCAGAAGATTCATCTCAGAAACTGTGAAAGAAATGTGGATAGATCATAGATGATTGATTCAGTAACCCATGTCAAGTTCTTTATAAAAAATTGGTATTGCTAACCTATACTATAGGGCATACGTTGAAATTTTCATTTCTTAAAAATGTTACTCT
This sequence comes from Fallopia convolvulus, assembly GCA_964016875.1. Lineage (NCBI taxonomy): Eukaryota > Viridiplantae > Streptophyta > Magnoliopsida > Caryophyllales > Polygonaceae > Fallopia > Fallopia convolvulus. The sequence continues at coordinate 45,350,319 of OZ024737.1, forward strand.
AAATTGAAAAGTATAAACTCTATTAAAAAAAAATCTGAACAACTCTTGTACAGATAAAGTCTAATATAATCTATTGGTTTGGGTTCTTAACCTATTAGAAAAGAGATTAATACTACATACACATGATTTTTTTCCTAGCTATAATCTATTGATATGGCTCCTATATCAATTTTGATGCATTTTAACTGAATTCAGTTATTATTGTCATATAGCTAAATTTCAATTTTTCTTGTGTCTATCGGCCGTGTGCATCCTTCTAACTTGTTTAGGATATGGGTGCCCCATCTTGACCACCCAGATATACTTGGGATCGGATGATCAAATGGGTGTATCGGATGATTTTGCTCACCCCTAGACCCTAGTGTTTAGTGTTAGGGACAGTTATGAGTTTATGAGTCATCCAACACATTGGAAAAGACATCCTCCAATCCTAGTATGCTAAAGTGAATGGACCACTCTACGTAAAAGGCTAAAAGCATTAAGAACCCATTAACAAAAGCAGGCCAATCCAAGCATCAAAGCAAACCCCTTGCACTAAAATGGGCCAACATGAGCACCAATAGATCATAATCTTACTAAAATTTGAGAAGAATTGCATATTCATACAACTTGTGAATGTGCTGACAAACAAGATTGAACAACTTTAAATGTTTTTTTAGCAAAAAAAGTTATAAATGTTGAGACCATGGGATTGACAGTGTTACAGCAATATGAAGATGCAAAAAATAGTGTAGTATTTGGTGTATTGGTGAAGATGTAAGCACTCATTCAAAACTTAAGAACATGAATAAATGACCAATTATCAATATAAATGGCACAATTTCTTTTTGGATCCACTAGGTTGTCAATCAGCAAAAGAACATGAATAAATGACCAATTATCAATATAAAGATTAGGACAGTAGATTACCCAAGCACACATGCTCTACAGATTATAAACACCTGCAAGTTCACTAAAAATGTTCATTAGGAGCTAGATTGCATCACATATTTATCAAATCAAAGCCTGCAAGATCTTTTAAACTTAACAAAAGCAACTTCATGGTTATACAAGGGGGTTGGTGGCCTTTACCTGAAACCAGCTTGATTAAGGAAGATAGACCAGTAGAGTAGCTGAGAACAATGACAGGATCCTACATTGACACATAAAGAAAATCAATTACAAACCAAATATGGAGAATCAATTCAAGAAGAGTATTCAAATTTCCAACATTGATGAAACATACCAGATATAAGCTCCACATCTTGTTGAAAGATCGTCGTTCTACCAAACTTGTCAGCCAATGACCCACCAGTGGAGGAAAGGTATACATTTGAACTCAAGCAGTTCTTAAGTAGTAAGGATAAAACGGATCTCATGTGTATTATTATCACTAAAAAACTCAGGGATTAACAAAGTATAAGTTACATTGGGTCATAACTAGTTCCAATTTCCAAACATTAAACTCTTGTTCATGCTATAAGGAAGTTACTTGGAGGTTATAAAAAAACTATGATGTAAGGCCTTAAAAACACTATGAAAGCATTAACTATGTACAAAACTGGATTGGAGGCAGCTTCTTTTAAGAGCTCAAATCCTCCTGTTATATAGTCTATTCAGCACTCAGTTTATTACCTACACCACCCATAAATGGAAGCATGCAGGAATAGGTTACATACTTCACACTGTCAATTAGCACTACAACGAAAATCCGAGATCCGGACTTTGATCTCATCACTCCTTCACCATCAATTTCGCCGGCTTCTCTGGGATCAACAAGCACAGAGACAACCATGGAAGAGCTTGAGTTGTCCCCACAGAGTTTACCTTTCTCTGCATTCGGTCCAAATTGCTCTTTTGTCACATTGAGAGGATGAAGATCTAAGGGAATTGGATATCCAGAGAGGAATCTACGGTTTCTTGATTTGTTTGGGTTACTGGAATTCTTCCTCTGATCTGAAGTAGTGTTGGTCATATGTGTAGCTGGGATGATAGATCCAGGAGTTGGCGAGACGTCAAACTGGAAGACCTCAGTGCACATGCCGGATCTTAGCAAAGAGCCTGAATAAAGAGAGAAAGATCCAATAAGATCAGGAAATGATAAATTTTTTCACCCAAAAACAGATACATAAATGGTTTAGTTCTCATGAGACAAATTTTTCTAACAAGATCCATGGAGAAAACTACTACAATGACAGGGGAACATACAAGTGGAAAACCTAAGCAGCAGACTATTGAAGAAAATGGTATGAACATATTTAATCAGAACGAGAGCTCTTTTATTGAGCATTGAAATGGAGCGGGAGCTGCAGAGGTAGAATCATGAGTATGAACATCAAAACCTATAACTTCCAAATTGGCAACACAGGAGGTACCATATTGACTTGTAGCCTCCTTCACTAATAAAACGCTATAAAATCCAATCTATTCTAATGGAAGTGAAGAAAACAACACTACAACACTACAGCTATGAAATGCCATTTCAACAAAAGTAAATCATTGTTCAACAGAAGTAAATCAAATAACCACTTCATGAGTTCATGGCAAATGAACAAAAAAAAAATCCAAAAACTATATAATAACACGAAAAAACTTGTCTTATACGGTTATACCTGAGAGATCTTCGCTAAACCATTCCTGCAGCCTTCCATCATCAAGCTGAGGGCCTCTTGTGTTGCTCTGTCCATCACTATTAACATGATACGAAGGTGCATGATTTCTAGCAATGGCCAAACGAGTCTCCTCACTAGTCTTCATTTGTACCGTTCCATGAGACGACACAGCTCTCTCACTGGCTAGGACAGAGTGAATGATCAAGTTGCCATCAATCTTGACAAGCTTATCATTCCTTGGCACATACAAAGAGGCAGAAAGAGGCTCACTTGCATTACCCACAGGAACAGACCCATTTACACCAGTCCCAATTTGAGATTGATGCTCTTTTTGCCCAACACTAGTCCCACAATGCTTTCCTTTATAGACGCCACTTTCACGGCCACGTCTTGGATCTAAAAAAGCGTTAGTTCCATCACGAATCGTTTCATTTGAGTGATCGTCAACCATCAAAATCCTTCCATTGTGTGCCTTAAACTTATCATGATCACTATGCTTGCCTCCATATATATCATTGATAACAGGAACCAGACCTCCAAAGAGCAACATGAAAAACAGCAACCCCAGAAAGCTGATGCTAGCTACTTTCTTAGTTTTTCCTACATCCTTCTTATTTCCTAACTTATCTGCTTTTTTACTAATCTTAGGAGCAGAAGCAGGTTGTTGTGGCTTCAATCTAGGAATCGGAACCAAAGGAACCTGTGATCCGTGTGCTTTCACAAGATAAGGTGGACAAGGCATCCATGGATAACCCATAGGAGCCATAGGATACATTCCAGGAGGAGGAGGTGGGCATACACTAACACCTCCTCCACTCATTTGTTGTCTCAAGCTAGCATTCTCAGCCATAATGTAAGAAATTTTGCTATTAAGTTCAGTAATGGTAGAGTGCATAGCTTTCACCTTATCCTCAAGCTCCTCCACGTATTGCTTCTTCCTCTGCCGCGAAAGCTGAGCGCTCTCTCGGTTCCTCATCAACCTCGACTTCTTCCTATCATCTTCCTCACTCCTCGCACCGAGATCCACACTTGCATTCTCCGTGGCTTCGGACGATCTCCTGAACTTGTTTGTCCTAGTCTCGTCGCTCACTTCATCCTGCTGTTCTTTCTTCCTCTTGGGAGTAAACTTACTCCCAGCCTCTTCGATTTTAATCCTACTCTCTGCGAGTCTACTAGACGCAAAATTCTCAGTTTTCAGAGTCGAAACGTGGAAAGAGGTCGAGAAATGAGGTGAACTCTGGCACGAATCAGGAGAAGGAGGATGCTCCACAGGAGAAACTCTAGAATTAAACTCCCCCGAACCATGAGAAGATAAATGATCGCAACTCCCCGACTCCGGGGATCGATACTCCGATTTCCGTCTGAAATTGGATCCCGAAGCTCGATTATTCGAAATCTTCGACACATCCCGCTCCCCATTGCCCGATCCCTGCGAAGAAACGCGGCCATCTGACTCCGAATCTCTCTTCGCATGTCCCGCATCGGAAACCCTAGGAGGTTCAGAACCATCAGTAACCTCCAAATTGGAAGCTCCGTCAACATTCAAGCCCTGGTCAACTGTCCCCGGCTTCAAATTCGCGGCCTCCAGAGACACTGATACGGTACTCCTATCGGAATGCTCGACGGGCTGGTGTTGTTGAGACGGAGAAGAGTCGTGAACAGGTGATCCCTGACCGGGATCCGAGAGGAGATCGTCGATGAATTCGAGATCCTCGATTGTGAAATCGAGGTCGGCGTGGTTTTCTGGGAAGGAGAGGTCGTCGTCGGTGAGCATGGCGTAATCGAGTGGAGGGATGGCGAGATGCTCGCATGCGTAGATGTCATCGCAATTGAAATTGGAAGAAGGTTGATGATCGAAGACGATCGATTCGTCCATTGATTCGGATTTCTAGGGTTTTGGTTTGGGGGAATTGGGGTTTTTGGAGTGAGGGATTTGTAGAGGGCGAAGACCCTGGCCGGAGACGAAGACTTGGGCTTTGTAAGTACGGACGAAGAGCACGGACCTGGAAGTTTCTGTTTGAAGCAAGCTTTTTATCCGAAATAAGAAAAAATGAATTAAATTCAGAATGAAATCACAGATCTGCTGCCTAACGCGCTTATAGAGCGCGTGATCCGTCACTTTCGTAATTTTGAAAGAAAAAGGCTTTGAATTTATACATCGGTTCAAAACCGGACCGGACCGAGAAAATCGAATCAAAAAAAAATCAAAAGGTTTGAGTGAGCCTAGATTCGATCCGAAATTCAATTGACTCGGTTTGATTTTTTTTGTGATTTAGGGTTCAAAATCGTAAAAAACGAATTAGTACAAGATTAGGAGTGTGCTCGGTTGCAAGTATATTATTTGCTATAATATATTTTGTTTGAAAAGAACTTCTTAAACCCAAATAAGGAGTGAGTGGAGATTGAAGACATTGAGATAAAGGAAGAGAGATGATATAAAAGTTAGCCACATAAAAAAAATTGTTTGGTTTGCAAATCTCTTTTCAATCCGATGTTAGCCTAAATATCATTTTTTCATAAAAAATGATATAGGTCTACATATACAAACTCATAAAGGAAGTGAGTGTTCGGTTGAGATTATATTAGGCTCGTAGAGGCAGAGACAATCTGCTCACAAACTTGGCTCGTGGACCCGTAACGCAAGATGAAGATGGCTGTTGGAGATCAAACCATTTAGTCCTAAATTTTGTCCAGTCATTTGCAAAATCAACAAAAGGATCCACTCACTTAAATTCGTTATCTTATAGGTTTGCAGATGAAAGTTGTCGAAGTCACTATTGTTATAAGAGTGTTGGGCTGTCTTATTGAATTTGGGACTAGGATAATAAGCCCATGAACTTGATCTTACTTCATCGTCGATGAGAGATTTGGAAAGTTTAAAACACGTGAAAGCGTTTCTACTAGTCTCATAAGAAAGTGAAGAGACTAAGGGCTCGCTCGGCACTTAACGGAAATTTCAAAGCTGGATCATTTCGTTCAGAGTGGAAGGCATCGAGCTCCTTTTTCCCCGTTCGACACTTAACTCGTCAACTAGCGAGAGCGACTTCCGACAGCAGAATTCTGCTAGCTTGTTCTCAATAAGTTCCCCCCCCCCCCCCAAGCTTCTCTAGCTTATCCTCTTCAACTTATTTCAGCTAGATCTCTTTCACTCTGCATGTCCCAACTAAACGGGGCCTAAGATGAGTATTGTGAGTCGGCATGGAGCGTGACGGAGAGTGCGAGTGGGAATGGAATTGTTTGATCTTGCCATCACTTACCACGTTAGCTTAGAGGAAGGTCATTATGGGGTTTTCACTTTTCCATTACTCTCCCTCATTATCCAGGAAATTCTTGCCTACTTTGAGTGTCATTGCCGTTGCGCCACATGATTGTGCTGTATTGGGCAACTACTCCCATTTTTGTCTTTTCTTTTTCTAAGGAATATTTTTTGTGATTCTTTTCTTTTAATAAATGAGATCTATGTTTCTTCATTTGCAAGCATGTTGGTGGATATAATAATTCTAAAAATGGGAAGATCCATTGGGGAAATTGGATATATTCCTTTGTGATCCAGATCTAGCAGCCATATGAGATTAAATATAGTTATCCATCCGAGTATTATATTGTCTTTAGTCATGGGCCCAAATCTAATGATAGGATGGACCTTAGGCCCATGATAATTGTGTTGGGCTTGGGCATAACTATTTATATTTGGAATTGAGCATGTTAGAAGCAAAAAGAAAAAGAAACAAACCGTATGAGATGAAGGTTTATATTACTTTTTGGGGTAAAATATAGGAAAACACCATTTTTTGGGGCGTTTATAGAAAAATAAACTCTTATTTCACTTTTTATAGAGTCACTCTTTATCTTACCGGAATGTCTAGAGAGGGTTCGACTCGGCGCGATGGGTGCCTTTTAGAGATTGAGAAGGGGTGGAGAGAGGAAGGGCCCTTGAACAACATCAACAATAGTCGAGCAATGGTTACTGGAGTTTATCAATTTGATACTTTAATCTATGAATAATTATGTATATTAACCATAATTTGACGGTATAATAGATGAAAAACGGGATGAGGGTAATTCAATGAAAACGGAATAGAAAAGAGGTGATTTGTTTAAAAAGTGAAATAAGATGTGTTTTTTTTTGCAAATGCCATAAGAATACGGGTGCTTTTCTATAAAAAAAAAATGAAATAAGGGGTTGTTTTTGCAAAGCTCCTAAATAAGGGGTGATTTTATGTATTTTTCTCTTTTTATACCCAAAAAAATATCAAATATTCGAGATAAAAGATTTATTTATCAAAAAAAAATCGTAAAAGATAGATAAAATTAAAAAAAAACAAGGAATTTTCTCTGCTTTCACATTTTTGGGGTAGAGGAGAGACATGGACGAAGACGACAACATATAAAAAAAATCAACGATCTCTGCTTCGGTTCTCCTCTTTCTGGGTTTGAGAGATAAAGCAAGGAAAAAAAAGGGCTTCTCTTTCTTGATTCCTCCTCTTCTTAGAAGAAAGAGAGTTTCTTCTTCTTAAATCTACTCCTCTCGAAGACCCAAATCGTAATCGTCGAATACTTGTGCAATCAGAAGGAGAGAAGGGTGGAGATAGAAGAGGGAATTTCTCCTAGGAGGGAATTGTTTTTGTGTGTTTCTAGGGTTTTATTGGCTTTTCGTTCTACGAAAAGGGGGAATTTTATTGGCTTTTCGTTGTAATTTTGGAAAGGTGAAAAAAAAGAAAGGAAATTGAGCATGGATTCAACTCAGCAATTGAACGATGGGTCTTCTGGGTTGCAGATGGAAGGTGTATACGCATCCGTCGACCCATTTTTGGTTGAAGCTCTTCAAGACTTTCGCCATCGTCTTACCAGTTAGTATCTCTCTGTTCGTTTCTTCTTTATACTTGTAGTTAGTGGTAATTCAGGCAGAATTCTGCGGTTATTTGCGTTGGTGATTGAATTTCATTTTGGGGGATTTTAGGGTATCGGATTTTAGTAGGTTTTGTTTGATTAGAGAATTTGCGCCTCTTAGATTTGTTTCCGGAACAAGGTTTCTTAAGATTATGCTGCTGAATTAGATCTAGGTATTGTGGCAATTTTACTGTTCTGATGTGATTTAGTTTCTACGATTTTGGGATGGATAGTTATTATAAAGCATATTCTTTGTCTATGAATGGATCTGGGCCATCTGGTTGTGATTGGACAAGATTCCTAACAAATGCTTAGGTGTTGTGGATGCTTGGTGGCTATAATTTTTTCCTGAAATTGGACTTATTTAGGAGGATATGATGTTTGCATTGGATGAATTATGAGATTAGGTGCTTCTAGGCTGAAGTTTAGGGTGTATCCTTGCATTATTTCCATATTTGGGGTGGGATTTGATTGGTTTTCTCTAGAGGGGAATGTTTCACCTTACATAATGCATGTGTTTTTGCATTTAGAATTGTAACTAAGATCGTGATCATGCTATGCCTTTCATTTTCATCCTACATTTCTGATGGCATGCTATAAATTTACAATGTTAGAAGGTTAGGTTCTGAGCTAGGATCTTGATCATCACTTAGCTTTATAGGAAAGGTATGTTGAAGTCTGGGATTTAATTTCTTACACTTCTACTGATTACCTGAGGTAATAGTTATCTCAAGGTGACCACTTACCAAAGCCTGGTTTTTTGTTGGATGAGAAAACTTATGGTCGGTCATGTTATCTACTTATCTGTCTTGAATCTAGAATGTTTCAATTGTGTCAATGGAGTCATACATTAAGCTGGATTTAGGTACTGTGCAAGTTCTGGTATGCAATTGAATTTTCTATGAATTTCGCCTGCCTGTAAAATGGCATAGCACTATAGTTATTTAAATGGGAAAAATGGATTGTGGAATGAGTATGTAGATTGATTGTGGGCCTTGTGGCCATGGGTTTAATGTATGGGCAATGGTAGATGCTGTGTGAAATTCTTTATAAAGTCATTTTCCAACTTGTATGGGAGTTTTGGGATTGTGTTGACTGTTGAGCAGTATTTTAGTTGCACTTTGGCTGGAACAAAAAAAGAAAGCCATATTTAGATAATTACTCTGCTATTAAAGCTTGGGGAGGGGTCAGTAAAGGTTAATCAATTTATGAACCTGAAGATCTTTGTCTTTGTTCAACTATTCTTTCTTTTTTTACTCTATTGTGTGCTGTGTTGATTCGTAATACATTTCCTTCAATAGCCCCACAAAATGCTTTATTGTGTGCTGTGATTGGTGACATCCTTTGCCTGTTTTACTTTACTGTTTTCATTGAAACCAATAGCAGTGTCTTTTTGATAAATATATGTATTTATCATCATATTTGGTGAAATAAGCATTTGAAAACAAGCTAGCAAACAATCTTATGTTACCTGGTACATACCTACTATGTGGGAGCTAATATCACATCAATATCTTCTGTCTAATTTTAAATATATCAGTTCCTCTTGATATCGGCATCAATGTTTCTTTATATTTGTTGATGATCATTCGTGCAATGGCAATGCCTTCTCCTTTATTTAATGTGAAATTCTTGTTGCACGGCCTTCATACATCTACAATATACGTTGAAGAATGGTTGTTTTGGTATATTTCACTAGCAACTTATAGCTACACATTTTTTCCATTCTCTTATTCATATCTTTTTTTTTGTCGGTGTTGACAGTCTTAAGAATGGAACTTGATGTTCAGAAGTTCCTGCAGAACCCTGAGCAACATCATTTTGAGTTCCCACATTTTTCGTCTTCTTACCTGCGTCTTGCAGCACATAAAGTGGCTCAACACTACGGCTTGCAAACCGTGGTCCTGGACAATGGCATAGACGCTCTTGGAAAAATTGTGGCAATGAAAACTCCAGAAAGCAAGTATCCTTGTGTTTGCCTCTCAGAAATACCTGCAAAACAGCCAGAAACCGGTAAAATGGAGCAGAAAAAAATTGCCATTAGGCGTAGGCCAAGTAGAACATCTTCTGGTGAAGCAGGTGATCCAGGTGCTAAGCATAGTCTAGCTAGAACTGTGGAAGAGAGAAAGGAACAGTATGATAAGGCACGGGCTCGTATCTTTAACAGCCCAGGCAGCCCGACTTCAGATGACACACTTCCCCAGGTTTCAGCTGAGAATAAGAATGTCTCTACAAACAAAGATGACGGAGGATGCCAAAGCTCTGTGACTGATCTTGGTAGTTCTTCTAGAGTTGCTATTTTCAAGGACCGAGAAAAAGATCTTACTGACCCAGACTATGACCGTAGCAGGTTGGCACTTGTACTACCCTGATAAAAAGATCACACACACACACACACACACTATCATTCTAACCCTTTTTTTTGAAACTAGCACCCTAAATTGAGAAATCTAAACCCTTTAAAAATTAAATAAAACGTGCTAAACAATAAAATATAATACTAGTGGATTCTTTTCCAAAACTTGTGTGTGTGGATGGATGTTTTGGGATGAGACTCTAAATGCTATTTCGGACTTAATTGTAGGTACATCAGGAGCTTCCCCGCAAATCAGAGGCCGTTCATTCCTTACAACATGCCAAATTTCCAGCCTCCTATGGTGCAATACAATGCTGCATACCCTCAGATGCCTAGAGTACAAAGCTCTCTCAGCTACGCGCGGCCTTCTTCAGAGGTACCCATGAATCAGTTCTGCTCCGTAGGAATGAATCAAGCTTCAAGGGATGCTATGTACATGCAGCAGTGGCCTAGTCCCACAATGATGTATGCTCACACTTATGAACCCTTCAGGCATGCTGTTTTTCAGGTATACCAAGTTTAAGGCTTTGTTTGGCAAAGCATATATAATGGCATGATTTGTACAAAATAATTGTGTGGTGTCTTGAAGACTTTTGGTTAAAAAGGACATTATTTGTACAAAAATAATTGTTTTACCCAAGATACTTTTTGAAAATTTTCACTATAAGTCTATGTGAGAGTTTTTCTGACTCATGTTTGTTTATTTTGTGCAGGCTCCTTTCTGTCAGCAGCCTCTTAGCTTTGATTACTCCCAGAACCATCACTGATAGGCAAAGACTCAATGGTTGATTCTGCAATGCAGCTTACAAAAACCAACCTTATGTTGTTGTCTCTACACACTATTGTTTCACTTAAAAATCTTCTAGGCTTTAATTCTCAGGAAGTGTCTGAAACTGGGTCCACTTTGTTGCTACTCTTAGGAGAGCAAACTTTGTTTTTTGATTCTTCCAGATGCTTTTTGGGTCTCAAACCCTTATTTTACTTTGTACTTGCATAATATTCTCCTGCTCTACTATTCTAGGGTATTAAACACAAATCTTCTAATTTTCTTTTGTTACCAACTTATCCAATTTGACCCAAGTCACCAAATTTGATCACTTTGAATTACCTAATCTAATCTTCCCTACTCGAATCAACAAAACCGGAATATCTGACTCGATTGACTGGTCTAATAATATATCTGACTCGATTGACAGGTCTAATAGATTTTCTTTCCAACTTAAAATGGAAATTTTTAACCTTGTAATATATAAAAACCACAATTGAAGTGGATTCCTTGAGAGAAAATGATCTTTGTTTGATTTGGAAGTTACTCCACCACAGCAAAAGAATGAACTTTGAATGCCAAACAAAAACAAGCTGTACTACAATACTACTGCTCAGCATGTGGAGGCATAAAAGCTCAAAAAGATTCCTACAAAGGCACATCTTTCTGCAACATATTTGGGTGGCTCAATGCTTCAGCTTCAAGACTAGTCAAAATCTGTCACTTTTTTTTTTAGCTTCTGGCTTCTGTTTACCCCTAAAAAGCCAGAAAATAGTCAAAATACTACCTGAAGCATCAGAAACAATTTCCAAAACACAAAACACTTTCTGGGTATTTGGCTATCAAGGCTAATATGGTAGTTATAGCTCTGTACCACCCCCAAAACATTATGGGCAAATTATTTGTTTTTTTTTTCTGGACATCAGTGCCAGGTTGTTGTGTTTACTGTTCAGATCAGAACTACAAAATGAAAAAAAAAAACACTTAAAGGCCCGTTTGTTTCTATACACGGAATCGGGTTGGAGTAAGTTTCACTCATATCCATATCAAAGATAAGATACGAACCCTGTTTCATACCAAAAACTAAAAAGAGGATAGACTATATCTAACTCGATTCTTTATACCCTAGGTATAGAACCAGACGGGCGCTAAATAAACTTGATTATCTTCTTAAGCATATTCTAGTTTTAATGAATTAAATTATAATACAAATAAAGCATCAATCTTGCAGGGGTTGGTGGGTATTTCGTGGATCTGTACTCTGAGCTGTCAATAGAACTAGGAAAGCTCCTTCCGGATTAGATGAAAACCCATAATAATTGAAGTGATTAAATAAATGAGTTAGATTCTCTTCCTTCGTTGATTAGATCAATTGGATCTTAAACACCCTTTGACAATTATGAAAGAAAAAAACAAGATTTTTGTTTGATTGATATGGCTGCCACCGTCTGTTTCTGTTGATCTTGCCATTCTTCTTAAACTATTGGTGGATGTAGACCTTGGGTGTGTGTTTTTATGACTTTGATGGCTACTTCTGCATTATTTCATAATTTAATTTGAATCATGCGCATCGTTTAATAATTTTTAATTATTTTTCTTGATGGTGAGAGGCTTTTGATTTGTTTACATGAGTAGTTTGTAATGTTTGATGTAACACTGTCATGTTAGAAATAGATTCTTGGTGGTTATTCATTGATGGGTTTTTTTACTTGTTCAATTTGCATTGATTTTGTCAGTCATAAGTACGGTTGTTGATTGGCCAAAATTCATCTCATATATACATTGTATTTTGTGCGCCCCTATGAATATAAAACTGTATTTTGGCCATATTACTCTTTTTGTTCGAAAATAAGTATAGTTTTAGTCTTAAACTTTTATTGATAAATAGTTATCGTTTAAGCTATTATGGTTATTTAGTCTCATTTTATCCTTATTTAATCATTAGTTTATTTAGTTAAAAATTACTAATTGTTGCTATTATTGTATGTGGAAAATTTTACTTTTATATTGATATATTAAAGTTATACTTCATACAAGAAAAGAGAATCGGATATATGTTATGAACGGTATTTTAAAGACAATAATTTTAAACTAGTTTATATCTCGTATCATGTGCGGGAATTATTTTATTTTTTGGAATCAAATTTTACAATTTACCTTAATTCTATCCGAATAATTTGTTTGTATTACATGATTAGAGATGAGATTGACCATAGAATTCACAGGTTACAATAATTAAAAAGCCTAATAGTCATTAAGGAATAGCGTGAAATTAATGTAAGGAAAATTATAAGTTAGATAAAGATTGAAGGGACCAACTCACACTTAAGTCTCAGATTAAGATATTTTTAAGCATAAAAAATATGAGCAAACACTAGCAAGTTGGGAAAGAAAATGACATTAATTTGTCACAACTCACAAGGTAATATTTGTACTGCCACAGAATGAGAAGATGAACAAAGATGGGGAAAACATATCAAGATATAGGTGGGCCAATTGCCTTATCTCCTTTCACTTTCACCAGTGCTTGCAAAATTTTCCCACCAGACATTTGAGCTATATGTTATAGATTTTATAAGTGATGGTTTATTTTGATGATGATGAAATGCTGCAACAATCAAACAAAATGCTGCAATTATGTGACTAAAAATTGGTCTCATCATTGCATTCTTACAAGCTTGAGATGGACAACACAAGCTTTTGTCTTTGATCTAAAGAAAGGGCCTTTTTATAAATTTATTCCTAAGTATAAAAACCCTAATAAAGATGGGGTGGATTAGAGATATATAATGGAAGTGGTACTTTGGCTTAAACAAGAATCTTCCAATATACTCCCTCCGTTTCAAAATAGTTGTTCTTAAAGACATTTTTTTTTGTTTCAAAATAATTGTTCATGTAACTTTTTTTTCCATTTATACCCTTATATATACCCCACTTTACACATATCCCAAAATTTACATTGATAATTGAAAAAAAATAAAGAGTATTTATAGGGGCAATTTGGGAAAAAAAGATTTTCCTTAATATGTGTGAAGTTTTGTCTAAGATCAACTATTTTGAAACGGAGGGAGTAAAAAAAAAATCAATTGTTGTAGACTGTAGTTGTGGGAAAAGGAGGCATTAAACAGCTTTTACAGATAAGCAACAGTAGAGGGTCAATGCTATTGCTCAAGACAAGGCCATCTTCTATTTGTTGCCTTCTTTGTAGGGGATCTCTCTCACCCAAAAACAAAACAAAAAATTGAATTTTTTTTATAAAATATTTTAAAAATAATTAAAAAAAACAAATTTACCTAACAGGAAAAACCCAAATCTCAAAAATTCTCTTGTACCCTCCATTTGTATCTGAGTGGTGAAGGATATGCTTTCCCAATAAGTGGAGGTCCCCCAAACCCAACAAGCAAAAAGGCCAATCTTTTTCATCTATGAGCCTCATGTGGAATGCAACTCTTTTGCCAAAAACAAAACTAGAAAAAGCTCAAATCTTTAGTATTAATAATGATTTATAAGTCCAAACCCATGATTCCTTTCTGAATTCTGATATGTATGTTACTGTTCTTTTCCTGATCATGGGTCTTTCAGAATTCTGTACTCAAAGAATTGAATGCACTGTCTTTGCTGATACACACCAGCTTGTGTACTTTCTGCAGAAGGAAAAAAGAGAGGATCTTGTAACAGATTATGCAAAAACATATGCTGATTATGAGGAGTTTTATTACATAAAGTAGTGATGACATCAGGAAATCGGTTGCTGTGAGATGTATGTAATTCTTAATAAAGAAAGGTAACTGTTTGAATGCTTCAAGGTCTGATACCAGAAACCAAAGAAAGATTTGGTAAAAGGGAAAAGGAAAAAGAAAAGAATTCATTCATTCAATTCTGGTGGGATTGTACTTTGATTATGATGAAATTTGAGCAAGTACATGATCATTCATTGCATTCACAAGATACTGTCTTTTGATGGAAACAGATATGAGATCTGAGAGAGAGAGAGGATTGGAGACAGCAAGGAAATATCAGGGAATGTGCTTCTTCTCTATTAATGCTTTTAGAGAATCATAAAATAAGATCAATAATAACAAAGCCTTCAAAGACATCAAAATTCATTTTATTATATGACTTTCTTTTTGCCATTACAGCATACAAAGATGGCACACCATTTATACCTAGTAGAACCACCTCCTCTCTAGATATTACACTACTAGACTAAGAAAAGCAAAAGGACAAGGATTGTTACAAAGGAATTCACAGAAGTTGACAACAACAACAAACAAGTTAAAAAAAAAAAGCATCAAATGCTTTTCAAGTCTCACCTCAAATTTTTAGAGTTCTAGTCAAAAGCAAGAATCTTTGTAGGCTCACAAGTCACAAACCATTATTGATCAACACCTAAAAGCAAGAATCTTTAGCTCATAACATTATTGATCAATACCTCCAAAGATCGAAGATAAGCCCGGTTCGTCTTCAAAGGATTGTTTTTTGCTGATCTTTTGACTGCTTCTAAAATCACAGGCTCAAGTGCACCACCATTGCAGGCTAATATGAGAGCACTCTTCTAAAAATCCTTTCTAGGCCCCGTCTAGGCGCTGGAAGGTCCCAATCCGCCTAGCCGTCCAGCCTGCCCAGAACCGCCTAAGCAACCGTTCATGACGTCTAGGCGCTAGACAGCCCCTCTCCGCCGAGGGCTTGCCTAGCGTTTTTTAGAACATTGTATGAGAGTGAGATTGAGCCACAACATGAATTGTTTACACCATAATTGCTGAAAATTATGGTTGTGTAGCCTATCAGACTCTCTCAAATTCAACTTAGGATACTAAATTACACCCACAAATTAGGAAATCAGCTACAAATAGAGGAGAATAGAAAAATTAAACAAAGCAAAAACTACCCAAGAAAACCCTTGGAGGAAGAAGAAGAACTGAAGAAGAAGAAGAAGAAAGTTAATTTCTTTTTTCAAAAAATCAATCTTCAGCAGCTGGAAATAGAGTGAGGACTTTCCTCCCATTTGCAGGCGTTCCTAAATCCAAATCCTCCACAAACCCATGACCGGAATTCTGAACCACCACACCGCCGCCGCCTCCGCCGCCCAATCGAGCTTGCCTAGCCAAATACGGATGGTCAAATTGCCCACCTCCGCCGCCGCTAGTGGGCGACCCAAAATGACCCATTTGCCTATGTTGCATATGGTGGTGGTACTGACCTCCGGCCACCATCGCCGCCACCTGATGCTGGTGGTGGAGCGCCGCCGGAGACACGTACCCCATGAATTGCTCTGAATTAGTACCCCTCCCACCACCACCACCACCACCCAATAAGTGGGCCGGAACAGGGGAGCTTGCAAACAAGTGATCAGTCGCCGCATCCCCCGACCCACCACCGCCGCCGCCGCCGCCGCCGCCGCCGCCGCCGTTGATCCCCTGCATACGCTTGAGATAAAGCCTGTATTTTTGGAGGTGGCTCGCCACGTTCTCCCTAGTGAGCCCGTCCACGCTCATCAGCTGCATTATGGTTTTGGGGACGGCGTTCTTGATCCCGAGGTGGGCCACGGCGTCGACGAACCGCTTGTGCAGCTGCGGGGTCCACACCAGCCTCGGCCGCTTCAGGGTCCTCGCCGGCTCGTCGCTCCCGCCGCCGCCGCCGAACTCGGCGGAGGAGGAGTCGAAGTCGCCGGAGCTCGGCAGGTGGGTCGGCGCCGGCGCCGGCGGGGTCGCCGGAGTCTGCCGGAGGTGGTGAAACTGCTGAGGCGAGCTGAAATTGTTGTGGGAATTCGGGGTTTGGATGTCGAAAGCCAAGGCGAGATCGCGGGTGATTAGGGTTTGTGAGAGAGGGGTTAGTTCCTCCGGCGAGGGTAGCTCGTCTTCCCACTTTGAAAACCAGTTCGATTCTTCTTCTCTCATTTTTTTTTCTTTCCCTCTGTTTTTTTTTTCTACAGACCCAGATCAAATTGACTGTCTTTTCTGAACAATTGATCGGTTTTGAGATGAGGGTTTGGAGTGAAATTTGATGGGTATTCGTGGGTAAGTGATGAAATTTGGATCAATGTATGAAAGATTTGAGCTTTGAAGAAAATAGGTCGAGAATGAAGAAAAACAGAGGAAGAAAAGAAAGGAGAAGAGAGGGATTCGTTCGAGGTGGATCTCGTTGGCCTCTTTTTATCAGCTTTTAATATGGGAGGGCTCTTCTTCTTCTATATACTGTTGTTAATACTAGTTGTGAAATTATGATGATTTTTTTTTTCTTGTGATTCTTATGGGATTATATTTTCCGGGATTTGGGGGTCTATGAAAGGTTTTTTTTTTTGAGGAAAAGGGGTGTGTCATGTGTGATGAGTTCGTGGGCATGTCTTGCATTGCAAGAGATTTTTTTTTTCTTGAGAGATTTATTGTTGTGCATTGAAGGAGGGCGTGGACCACACGCCCCACCCGCAATCTCACCTAACTTGGATGGATCATACTCGGTTTTGGTTTGGGCACAAATTGTAGGAAGTGATGTGAATCACTTATTTGAAAAATAGACAATGGTGCACGTGGGACGGCTTATTGGTAAGAGATATGGTAAAATGTTGAGAAATTCTAGGTTCGATTCTTGTTTTCGCCTTATTAATTTGGTGAAAAACCAAAGTCTCACCATTTCTCTTGCCATTGGGTCGAGCCGATCAGCGAAAGCCAGTTTACATGGTTCGTGATCTTTGCCAGTTGAGCCACATGCCCGGGATTTGCCACCTAAGGTGGATTCCTCGTCACCAAAAAATTTATACAATGTAACAATGAGGGAACTCATAATTCATCTTTCAGAATTTAGGGCAATAAGGTGTTAAAGTTCGGTGGGTCAATATAAACATATAAACGCGAAGGCGTACATGTACGTCTGTGTACATATTAGTATATTACATATGCGCATCCGGTTTAATACATAAGAAGATTAACCCAATAATTTATATATTAGGCATTTCTTTTAAATTCCCGACATGAAAAAGTCTCCTTTTTCATGTGCCCCTCAAGTGCAAGTGCCTGATCCCACAGTATATGAATTACACTTTATGCCAAGTCTTAAGGCCGACTAGCTAGCCCGTTATATATTAGATATCAGGACTTATACCGAATAAGTTTTGATACCATGTTAACGTCAAATCTTATGGCCTAAGTTGAATCATCTTATCATGTGGTTATGAAAATCAAGATTTTGTTGCAAATAAGCTAAACACAATAAAATAGGCTTAATTTATAAATAAAGTCATAAGTTATATTAATGACATCATTCTATAAAAGACTCAACCATACTATTATAGCTATGTCTATGGATTATGTCAAATGTGCCTTAATTGGCCTCCTCTTGTCTATGAAACTCAAGATTTTGTTTCAAATAAGTTAAATCTAATATAATATGTTTAATTTAATTAGAAAACAAAAAAATAATTAGAAAACAAAGTCATAACTTATAAATGACTCAACCATAATAACACCAAGATTTTTGTTGTGGATATGATAAATATTTTGTCAACTATACTATCTAGACAAGCTCCTTGACTCATTAATTAATATTTATTTGTGAATAAAAGCCAATAGATGGTGGCGCGTGGAGCAACGCGCCACTTTGGCCCAAGTGTGGATGCTAGATTAAATTAGGTTTTGCTTTTTAAGCTTTGGGTTAATGGGTGGGGAGAGAATCAAAAACTGATTAATTTTTTATAATATCCAATTGGGTTAGTTGTTTTCATTGTTGAAGTGGAGATTAACATAATTTTCAGAGAGAATCATTCTCATGTTGATTTCTTTTTTTGTGTGTTTGATTGGCACTTGCATTGTATTTTTCCACTTTTTTTTTCTTCTTTTCTATGTAGAGTGTTTGACGGGGAGTGATCTTGATTTGTTTATTATTTGTAGATGCAAACAGAATAATTTGAGAGGAAATTCAAACATAATTTACATGCAAAACAAGCCATTTCAATTCTCTATTAATAAATTGACAAGTTTCTTTTTCTTTACCCCCATTAAAAGTTGCATATTGCTATTCTTACTTTTTAATTTGAAATTTCTTTCAAACTATCATATCTTATCTCTTAATCACCTCCTTTAGAAAGGAATAAATTAGCATCTTGTCAAACACAATTAATAGTGTTTTAATTTATGTCCAATAGATTAAAGACACCTTAACCTTTTAAAATACATTAAGAACACTAATTAAAAAACTTTATTTTTTTCCTATGCCCTAAAAACATATGATAAAATTCGAATTTCTAAAAACTAAAACCTACCCGTCTTCTATTGCATTGAATCTGACTAGTATCACGATTCATGAGTATCAAACACTCAACTACATGTTTTATATGCATCTTTTATTGCATTAATCCCATAGATGATATAATAGTTAGTATGTTTATCCTATGTCCTAAAATCATATGATAAAATTCGAATTTTTGAAAACTAAAACCTACCCACCTTTTATTGCATTGAATCCGACTAGTATCATGATTCATGAGTATCAAACATTCAACTACATGTTTTATATGCATCTTTTATTTCACTAATCCCATAGACCATTTGTGGCACAATCTTTCTTTTCTTGTACAAAACTTTGTGGAGTCACATGTGTATGAATCCGATACACAATTCAAAGTGGTCTAGATTTCAGCATTATAGAAATATTGATCATTAGATGGTGATAAGAAAGGCCATTGTTTATAAGGTCAAATGGCCATCAACCTTAACTTGAACTTGTAGTTTAATTTGCCCCCCTCTTTGTGGGTCCAAGATTAATTCAACATGCACATTTTTACTTAATATGAGTATCTTAGCCCAATCAAATTGGCACAAATATAGATAGCTTCAATGGCACGTTCCTAGTAAGAGGCATGGCCCATTAAAATCAAATAGCATTTGTTTTGAGATAGGTAGTTGCCTTGGCACATCAAAATAAGGAATTAAAGATCTACATATTTTGGGTTTTTGTTGTTTAAAAATCTTTACAAAAAAGGCTACCAAAAATAACAAAATTAGTTTGAGTGGTAGAATTCACATGAGGGTAGTTTTGGGTTCGAGCTCTTTCATCGTTTTGTCAAGGAAGCTATGAGTACAATAGCTAATTTGTCTCCCATGTAAAGCTTTTTGGCTTCTTACTTAGCTTTCCATATATGTGCAAATCCACAGAAACCTGTCTTTTCATGCTTTTTCTAAATCAAGATGCACTATATCATGTAGTTCATGATTTCTTATAACTCCGAAAAAAATACAAAAAAAGTCTTACTAACTTCTTACCAAACACTTAGTTCGTGCATTTGGATTGAACCAATGTTTGTTGGTCTTTTTCATTGTAGTTGGTAAGAGGATTCTAGCTCAATTGAATCTTAATACCCTATGTATCAAAGAAGCTTAATTGGGTAGACTAAAACCAACTAGAAAATGCATCACTCTAAGTCCAAGGCGAGAGTTGGGGTCGCACACATACAATTTTCTAAAAAACGCTAGGCGGAGAGGGACTACCTAACGTTTAGGTGGCATAAATGGGCACCTAGATGGACTAGAAGATCTCCTAGATAGGCTAGGACCTTTTAGCGCCTAAATGGAGCATGGAGTCCTGGATGGAGTTAGGCGAAGATTTTTAGAACAGTGCACACATGTAAGCAATAAGTTCAGTAGTTTGCTTGGTTATAACTTATGAAAATGTAAGCAGAAAAAAACGGACTAGCTAGTTTATTTTGGTGTCAAGATACGTCAATGAAAATTTTCATATAGGCTTGTAGCTCAATGTTAACAATGAGTTCTTGGCTCATTATCAATAAATGTATTTAATCCTAGAATATAGAGGTGGGTTTCAAAATGATGAGTTCGTTTCCTCGACTCGTGCTTCTTTAATTAGATACACATATACGTGGAGCTACAAGCTGGCTGGAAATTTTCATTAATGTATCATGTACGTTATCAGAGTGGACTAGACTTATTTCCTTTACATTTACGTTTTTATCAGTTGTAATAGACTAATCAAACAGACCTTAAATGTCATTCTAAAACTAATTAACGAACTTAGGATTGGATCGGACCTGCTTTAATAGTACGCGTGTGAGTCGTGTGGAGTCTATTCTAAAAACAATTATAACAGAAGGAGTAACTTATCAATCTTATATATTAAACGTCCTTAGTAAGAAACTTTCGACATGGAAAACACACCCTTTATAGAATCAAGTAAAACATATTTGCATATAAAATAATTAAGGTTAACACTCTCAAACATATAACAACATGAATTGACGTATCAAAACTTGATATTTGCATCACATTTATTGAGAGGGGCCAGTATAACACAAAATGCCCGTGAGAAGTGCAATGTATAGAAATCAATCTCAATGGACAAAATACAAGGAGGTCCACATGAGCATGAATTTTTTATTACATATATATGACATCACATGGATGATCTCTACTTGAAATTCATATTTGACAGGTCCTACATGAAATTGAAATAACACAATAAAGGGTTCTTCTCATGTTTAAAATGAGACAAATAATACACCACTAATTTGAGTAGGAGATATCTTTGAATTTTCAAATGTTATCAGCAACCCTCAGATTCCTTCAATCATCCACCACATCCAGAAGTTTTGATATGAAGGATAATTAATGCTTGAATCATGTGAAATGTAGCTTTAAAAGACAGGTTGCTTATGCTTGAAAATATTGGTAAGACAATTAGGGTTTTGACTTTTGAGTTGAGAGTTCAGATTTGGGTGATTTTGGACTATGGTGGTAAAAATGTATTTACCCTAATTTGAAAATTTCTAGGGTTACTTTGGAGGAGTTGGGAATGTTAATGGATTAGACAATATAATACATTTTCATGCATTATAAAATATGTAAGCTCACTGTTTTAAAAATCCCCGCCTAGGCCCTGCTTAGGCGCTGGAAGCTAGGGTGCTAACCCGCATAGCCTTCCAGCCCGTCTAGGTATCCGTTTAGGCCACCTAGGCATTAGGCGGTCCCTCTCCGCCTAGAGTCCGCCTAGCGTTTTTTTAGAACATTGTGTAAGCTTTAATGTGATCCAAACACGTCGATAGTTAAAAGTCATAGTTATATATTGTTCAACCAGAATAATAAGGATTTGGACCTAGTCTTTGAGCATATAGTCAAACGAGTAGAAGTACTTCAGGATTATACCATAATGTTTATATTTCGACTCTCATAGGGCGCATCCTTGGGGATTTTTTTTTTATGGATTTGGATTTTTGGACCCATAAAAAGTGAACAATATCATAAACTAAAAAAAGACAGCTAGAAAATCAATAAGAGCATGTTATATTATACTTTATAGTCTAAATAAAATAAAATAAAGTATGCATGAGTAGAAGGAAAGATTACACTGTGATTGGTGATGCCAAAATTTTGTTCAACAATCACTGCTAGCAACTTTTTGTATGTCAATGAATCTGTTGATGGTTAATCACAAAGAAATGTTGGGAAAAAAATGCCCTTGTAAGCAAATCTAATTATGCACTAATTGAGTGAACAATACTACATGTTTAAGTTCTAGAAGGCTACTTACTACTTTGGTAGTTACACAATCACCATCACAAGTCATCATAGAGAAGTTTGTAGCTTTCAAAGCAACATGCAACTACCTTCATTATCATTGTTAGTATCTTCCATCACCATAGCTTGAATTTGCAAGAAAGGATCAGAAAAGTGAGCAGGTGAGAAGCTCAATCTACAAGAAAAGCCAAAAGGAGAACAATTTGCCTTTTTATGTGCCAAAAAGACAAATTCTTTCAATGCCTAACAAAAATGGCATCTTCAATGCCCATAAATATTTTAGTGATGACCTTTAAGTTGTAAGAGGCTACTATATTGGTGGGTTTTTTGGGTAAGAAGGAGAGGCAGGACTCTCTAACTTTAAGTATACCAAATCATGTTAACGAGTTGAGTACAACTTCAATCTTCCCCTAGCTGGTGTATTCCTTAAAGTCCAATTCAATAAATAGACAATTTTTAAAATCACTACAGTGGAACCTAGGAGGTCGAGATGGGGGTACCCCGCCCGATAAACTCAAGAAAAATCAAAATTTAGGTATGTGACAATAATAACTGAATTTAGTTAGAATGCGTACCAAAATTGATATATCATATATGTACTAAATCTATCTCAAACACAGTGTATAAATGTCAATGAGCATGAGTGAAGATGAGCCATGCCAACAAGTGAAATCTATACCTTTTCATGATAAAAATACAATTGTATAACGTAAAAATATGTTCAACAAGTTATATTATACGGAGTATTATGATTTTTTATTACTTTTTCAGTTTTCATTATTTAAATGTAAAAAAGTTATATTTATATATTTTAATTATTAAAATAATTATATTAAACATATAATAATTTTTTTTAATTCTATACACAATAATTCTCAACATATATCAATTGAAAACAAAACAATTCTCTTAAAAAATATCCAATATTTTTCTCACGAAATATCAAATTAACACACATAAAACGAGAAAGGTAAACATCATTTTAATAAGTTGAAAATCTATTTTGAATTAAATTTGAGAGCATTAAGATTTAAGGCATTAAACCCTAGGTACATTATGCAACTATTATTGACTAAAAAGTTCAACCAATGAACCAAAATTCAAAAAATCAAAAAAATTACAATATGCGGCACACGGCCGGGTCGGTTACGGGCCTGATTTTCAAACAAGCCCGAGCTCATTCATCTGAATTTCAAACAGGCCCGACTCTTTTTTAAAGCCTACTTTTCCCTCTCTTTCTCACATTAGGTTACGGAAGACATCAAGGGAGAGGAGATCCACCATTTCGCCACGAATTTGACGCCCTCGTCTAAGTAGAGCACCGCTTATTCCGGCGCCGGCGACCTCTTCCGTGACAGGTACACACTCACTTCCCTCACTCTTACTCTCGATCGTTCAAATTGTTGTTAGCATTCGTCGCATTTGTGGATTGTGTGTCAACTGGTTCTTTGATGTGGAATTGTTTAGGTCGATTTTAGGATGGCCGTTTCAGTTGTGTGCTTGTTTAGGGTTTAGCAGAATTGGTTGGAAAAAGTATAAATTGTGTGCAGATGAAACTTTAGTTTGGCAATTCTGTAATCAGATCTCTTTTGCCCCAATCAGTGACTTTGCATCTATGATCTTTAGTTTTCCTTCCGGTATATGGTTTGGGTGATTTGATGATACTTGCTTTCCCTGGTAATACATCAATTATATGCATGACAAGTTGTGAAAATGAAAATTGGAAAATTCCCCTTTTGTTTAGATGAAAGGAGTTCTTGCCAAGTACATTGTAGTGGAGTTTTGTTTGAAAAGACCATTGCTAGAGATATATTTATGCTTAGGTACATTTTACTAAAATTGGATGCATGTGATTTCTATATATTGTATTGGAAGATGATCATTCACATATTTGAATACTTGCAAGAGAATATTTACATGGTTGTCTTATAGAGGGCCCATATCTAATCACTCCTTACACTTACTGATTGTAATTACTCCTTACACTTACTGATTGTTTCGAATTCAAAATTCGCAGATTAAGATCAAGAACAAGAGATGGAGAAGTATGAGAAATTGGAGAAGGTAGGAGAAGGCACCTATGGCAAGGTGTACAAGGCAAAGGACAAGGCCACTGGACAGCTGGTTGCTTTGAAGAAGACCAGGCTCGAAATGGATGAAGAAGGAATTCCTCCCACTGCTCTGCGAGAGATTTCTCTTCTTCAGATGCTTTCTCAATCTCTCTATGTTGTTAGGCTCCTCTGTGTTGAACATGTTGACAAGAATGGAAAGCCTCTCCTGTACCTCGTCTTTGAGTACCTTGATACCGATCTCAAGAAATTCATTGATTCTCACAAGAGAGGGCCGAATCCTCGCCAACTTCCTCATTCCATGGTTCAGAGCTTTCTCTATCAATTGTTGAAGGGGGTTGCTCATTGCCATAGTCACGGGGTCCTTCACAGGTTAGTTGGATCATCCGATTTCCCTTTTACTCAAAATTCTTCTGTCATATTAGTTCAGAGCTCCTTTGGATTATGTTTTCTAATTGATTTATGTTTTGTAAATGATCTCAGAGATCTGAAGCCGCAGAACTTGCTGGTTGACAAGGAAAAGGGGATTCTGAAGATTGCTGATCTTGGATTGGGTAGGGCTTTTAGCGTACCTCTCAAGAGCTACACCCATGAAATCGTAACTCTATGGTACAGAGCACCTGAGGTCTTGTTGGGTACCACTCACTACGCACTTGGCGTAGACATGTGGTCTGTTGGTTGCATTTTTGGTAATATTCTGTCTTTTCAACCTTGCACCATTTTTTTCTTAACTTTTGTTGTAAAGTTAAAGAAACTGGCTTTCTCAATGGACAACACTATAATCTTTGGATCTTCCCCTTGTGGTTGATGTATGCACAATCATAGATTGGTGCTCTGGCGGTCTGGCCTCTGGTGAATCAGCTTCAGGCACAATATATCATATGAAGTCAGTCTGGGAATATTAGCCAGTTCTCTTTTCCCTTGTGCAATTTGGCTAGTCACTCACACTCCTGGCTATATAGAATGATTTGAATAAAGTAATGTGACAAAATAGGGTAAAGAATTGATGAAAGTCACTTTTAAATTGCAATTGTTCAGATTTATCAAAATCAGCATGTTCAACATCTTCTATCAAGTGCATATACTTGATAAAGCATCTATTGTTGGGTGGCACCGGCATGTGGAGAAACTTCTAGTTAACCTCTTCCTACATCATGCTAGATAGTTTTTATAGGCATATGTTTTTTTTTTAATTATTATTACTCCACTGGCAATATCAAGGTACTTTTTCTTCAACACCATGCTGTGTGTCACAAGTGATTGACATTGAACTTTATTCTTATTGTTTACCATGTATCTACAGCTGAAATGGTAAGAAGGCAACCTTTGTTTCCTGGAGACTCCGAATTTCAACAGCTACTACACATCTTTAGGTATTTTATTTACTTCTATTTTGCATTGCAAGCTATTAACTAAGGACATAACCCGTGCTTATTAGCCTAAAAGTTGTCGGAACTGAGGGACACTGCAAATTTCTCCAGGCTGATATATCTGAGCTAGGAACTACATTTTATTTATATGTTATCGTGTCGAATTTAATTATGAATTCATCCATTTCTGAAAGGTTGTTGGGAACACCAACTGAGAAGGACTGGCCAGGAGTGACCACATTGCGTGATTGGCATGTTTACCCCCAATGGGAACCTCAAAACTTGGCCCGTGCTGTACCTTCAATGGGGCCAGATGGTGTTGATCTTCTATCTGTAAGCACCTGCTTATTTCTTGCATTTATCTGTTGGGAATTTTGTGCTGGTTGACATTCGTTAAATTTGTGTTGCACCTCCTTGTTTTTCATTTTTCCTGGTGGTTTTGGGAAGAAGACTTGTCCATATATATTATAAAGTTGACATGAATGAAACTATTTGTTTGCTGGACAGCCCATTTTAACATTCTGCTTTCTAGAAGTGATTACAGAAAGATACTTCAATTCGATGGTGGGTTGGTAAAGGAGGGAAGTGTCATCAGTTTAGTTAAAGAGATTTTTTTGTTAAATTGATTCTAAGTGAAGATAGTTAATCCTAAATGGTTTCATAGATACGGTAGTAAGTCAAATGTCTAGCCTAGAACGTGTTGTGCTCAACAATTGCAAGTTCATATATCGATCATTGTCAAACTTTCTTTTGACTCTGTCAACAGAAAATGCTCAAGTATGATCCAGCAGAAAGGATCTCTGCCAAAGAAGCTCTTGACCATGCTTATTTTGACGGCCTTGACAAGTCTCAGTTCTGAATACTTGACACATAAGAGCCGTTCGTATGTGGTCAGCATTTGAACTATGCATCATGTTCATTCCAAGGAAGTCTGTTCTGCTCTGTCATCACCTTGGTGATATAAAGAGATTGCTTCTTACTGCAATTTCCTGTAGACTTGATATATGTAACATCCTGGTGATATAAAGAGATTGCTTCTTAATGCTATTTCTAATAGACTCTACTCCTTGTGATATGTAATATCTCTGTTCCTGCTGTGAACTTGCTTGATATCCTGTAATGTCAATAACCAAACTATCCAAATGATCAGCACACCTGTCTCCTACACTCCATCTCCTTGTTTTTAGTTTGATGCATCTGTCTTGATTAGGCTTATCAAAGTGCATCAATCCAATGTACTTTTTTCAGTTGAAACAAGTTATTTTTTTTTTTTAATAGTTGACAGTTAAGATGGTTTATAAAAAGCTACAGAGGAAGGCTGATAATTTTTTTTAAAAAAAAAAATCTCTTGTTAGCAAATAAAATCTTACCTAGAAAAGTAATTGTTTTCTTGACTAATTCCATTGTCAATATAATTGTAGGATAATAGTATTATTAGCACATAATTTTGCCATGACATGGCAAGTTTAATGTAATGTCATGTAAGCGTCAATACTTACAAAACATAGTTGTTAACTTGTTATGGTTCAACCAAAAGGATACAAGTTAACAATATCATATAAACTGAAAAGGACAGATCTCCATCAACTTGTGCAAGAGAAAAAGCATATAATAACTACAAGAGAAGAAAAAAAAAGGAGCATATTGTATTAAATAATATAAAAAACATGTAGTAGAAGCCTAGAAGGAAAGATCTGCACTTGGATTAATGATGCCAAAGATTTTTTCAACGATCACTGCTAGCTACTTTTTGTACGTCAAAGAATCTGTTGATGGTAATCACAAACAAATGTTGGAACAAATGCCTTTGAAAGCATATCTAATTATGCACTAATTGAGTGAATAATACTACAACATAATTTAAGTTCTAAAAGGCTACTACTACTTTGGTAGTTACACAAGCACCATCACAAGTCATATCATAGAGAAGTCTGTAGCTTTCAAAGCAACATGCAACTACCTTCATCATCATTGTTAATTTCCCATCACCATACATAGCATGAATTTGCAAGAAAAATTCAGAAAAGCCAAAAGGAGAACACTTTGCCTTTTCATGTGTCAAAAAGACCAATGTCATCTTCAATGACCTAAAATAATTCAATGAGGACTTACACATTATCAATTGCAAAATATTAAATTGTGTTTAAGTTGTGCTTTTCATAGTGAATAGCCACCAGAATTGACAATGAATTGAGATCAAATATGATAGACAAAAAAAATAATGGCAAATTCACACAAGAAAGTTACATTGCCCACAAGTTTTTTGGAGTCTTTCACAACCTAAAGATCAATCAACCAACACATTGATATTGCTAAAATCTAGTGGAGAAACAATACAAAACACATGATTTCTCTCTACTTTTCAGTCAACTTGTAAACGAACGCGAACTTGTTAGCATCTTCAAATGGCCATCTTCAAAAATACAAGATGCTGGCTTCTTTTTTCGGCAAAGTCAGATTGATTTTCGGCAAAGTCAGGATGATAGAGACAAGATTGATTTTGCTGGCACACAGAGCGCTACAGCATAGCGTTCCGACTTTGTGTACTTCCTCAATACCACCTGAAGCTTGCTCTCACTTGCTGTTGAGTGTAGTGTCACAAGCAACTTAGCACAATCCCTGAAATCATTTATACCAAATTATTAACATTCTTCACCTAAAAAAGACTTTTGTGTACAAATCATCAAAATAAAAAAAAATTCCTTACATAAGTTGTGATTCAGTAAACTGTGTGTGAAGCTTCAAAGTCTCGGTCCAAGCTGGACTCTTGTGAAGGGTGCAGCGAGCAACATAGACTGCCGATGCAGCCACCATTGAAGGGCAATACACCAAGGTGGCATAGTTCATCAGGGCAAGCTCAGATAAGAAGTAAACCATGTTTTCCAACTGCATTGTAAAGTAAATCAATTTAAGTTAGCATCCTTTCAAACAGTTAACTAGAACCCTCATTTCTTTCAGGGAGATTTTCTTACTTCATCATCCGGGATTGAAGCTTTGATGAAACGGGCGAGGAACAAATAAGGTGTAGGGACAGTTATGTTCCATTCAAGCTTGCCCAAAATGGCCTTCTCCATTTTCAGGATCTGCTCATTGCTGTATACTCTATCCGATATGGAAACAAAGTCATTGACCTGAAAAAGGCAAAACACAACAGAAAATTTAATCAGTTATTCAAGAATTGGTTTATAGTAGAACTCACAATTTGAAAGCTAAGGTGAATACCTCTGGAGCCCAAATTTCTTCATATTTGCAGGCTATGAGCATTGCACCAATACCCAATAACTGCAATTCTCTCCTTGGAACTGTTTTTAAGGAGAGGGATCTATCAATCAAGTTGATTGTGAGATAGAGAGTTTCTGGCATGAGTTCAAATTTGTTGTGAACCTCAATAAGCCAATCAATCAGGATAGCCCTCATCTTTTCATTGAGCTCTGGTTGTGAATGCATATAGTCATGTGGTCTGGTCTCATTCTATAGAAAAGGAAAAATTCAACAACAGAACAATTAATTTTACAGTTTACTCATGAATGTGTCACATATTAGCAGCTTGTATAGTTTAGGTTCAAATTCTACCTCAGTTTCCTTGTAGAATTTGTAGATTTCCTCAACATACTCAACCACAGCCAACTCATTGTCAATATCAGCAGCGTCTATATCCACAATCGGGTCTTTCGGCTTATTATCAGCCACCACTCCACAAGCAGCCTTCAAAGAACAGAAGTTTTCACAATAAAGTCAACAATGTACTTTGATGCAAAAAATATAAAAACTTTAAATACAAATGTGTGTGAGATTTTTACCTTGCTACGAGCGGTCAGGATTGAAGTTGTAGTGGACACTTTCTTCCTCCTTGCTGAACCCAAGTTAGCAGCAGCAGCAGCCTTTTTCTGGATCACCTTCTTTTCTTCTGTGTCAGGGCTGATCACAATCACTTCCTGCTGAGGCTTAGACTTGCTAGGGGCTTTCTCCTTTGCTGGTGGTGGCGGCGGCAAAGCCTTCTTGGTGACTAATTGAGGCCCTTTGACAGTAGCAACAGGTTTCTATATATCAAAAAATAAAAGGTCAAAAGTCAGCAATCATACATGCATGAAAATCCAGGCTGTTAAAAAAATGATGAAAGTTTAGCAATTAGCAAGATTGAATTACCTTCTTGTTATCGATCCCGACTTCTGCCTGTGCTTTGGCAAGCAACTGGGCACCAAAACTCCTATGATATCACAATCACAACAAGAAGAGGGCAAATCAGAAACTAGTCATTAGCTTAGGGTTTCAATTTGGAAGCACATGAAGGAGTCAATCATTGCAAAAATCAAACCTTGTAACAGGCCTGTTAATCTGGAGATGTGCCTTCCCTTCTGGTGCCCTACCAGGAACAAGATTTCCAATGTCATTTAGGGCTTTCCTGTTTCTTGCTTCCCCTGCCATGTTCTTCTGTTTTCCACCAACTCTCTCTTCGCCTATTCAAGAAACAGCAAAATCTAAGTTACTCAGATAGTCAGATTCAGCGAGAATTAGCAATTGACACTGACATTTGTGAAGTTGAACTAATCGAAAAAACAATCCTCTAAATCCTTAGCGTTTTACGAGCAATCGTATGTAAACAAGAAGTACCCAATTCGAATTTTCACCTAATCATCGAAATTAACAATAAATTTTACAAGCTTCTGGTAAAATCCCTAGGGTTTCGATCTTTTACAATGCAGATGATGATTTCGTAGCAATTGATGCTAGATTTTGTGAATTTGAACTAATCCGATATACAATTCGCTAAATCCCTAGGGTTATACAAGCAATCGTATGAAAACCCAATTCGAAGTTGAACCTAATCATCAAAATTAACAAGAACTATCACAAGCTTCTGGTGAAATCCCTAGGGTTTCGGCCTTTCACAATAAAGATGATGAATTTATAGTGCGATTATCGTCAATCAACTTCAAAATCGGAGATGACAGTGAAATTAGGGCAAGGAAGAGGAGAAAGAAACCTCTTTGTTGCAGTGGAACAATGGGTCTTGTAGCCATTTTTCTTGTTCTTGTGATATCTCTCGAAAACTCCTAGCGCACGAGACTCCGCTTCACTGTACTGGATCTTGCCGATGAAGAAGAAAGAAAAAGACAGCGCCTTTTTGTAACGAATGAGGTCTAACGGTCGATTTTTTTTAAAAATTTCTACCGTTGGATAACTCTTTCCAAATGGCCTTTACGGGACAGTGTGGACCAGTGAATTTGGGCTAGTGGGTAGAGCGTTGCCAGACAAGAGCCATTGGAATCTATTCAAAGCTTACCATTTTTTAATATTTAAATGTCTAATTAAATTAATTTAAACTGCTTATGACATTAATTTAAAACTTAAAAAGGAATGAGATGATGGTGTTTAGTTGGCACTTTGATAGGTGCCTGTAATAAACAAATTTAGAAAAAAATCATTTATTGCTATTTTTAGATAAAAAAAATAATTAAGATTTCATTTAAAAATGTTAAGTTCTTGTCAATTTTCACTGGTTTTTTCTTTATAACAAAGCAAATGAATATCAAAGAATGCAAATGAAAATGATCATTACACACACCAAACTAATATACATTGTGTTGATTAGATAACCAAAAAACCCATGGAGAGGAGCATAGACTCAATACAATCAAAATATGAAGCATAATGTAAAATTACTCATACATACACAAACAATCACTCTATTTTCTATCATCTAATACAACCAACAAACAAGATGTACAAGAACAACAAGAAGAAACTAATCATATTCCTAGATGGTGATCAAGACGAATCGTCAAAGACTCGAGGGTCAGCTAGCATTTTGAACTAGGCCTTATCATCTGGTCCAGACAGAACAACCTACAAGTAATTGACAATTTACCATATTGTCACTATCTCCAAATCTCAAGGAAGAATATGTCAAACCTAAAATAAAAGAAACAACACTTACATTACAATCAAGAGCATATTTTCTTGCAAGTATGATAGCTGCATTCCTTTCCTTTTCCGAGTCAAATGTCAAGGCGAATGAGAGACCCTTTCGCGCTTGCCAAAACATTGCCTTTGAAGCAGAGTTTCCGCCTCCTCTCACACCACATAGCTAAAACAACATAAGACATAAGAAAGTTTAATGATATTCATCTTTAAGCTCTCTTTGAGAAATTTATGGATGATAAATAATCACACCTGCATGGATGTGGAGTATGATTCTCTGGATTTTGACATCCATCCTCTACTGAGCTTCATCCTCGCCTTTCCTACATGAAGTACATGACCTGAACGTGATGAATGGTTTTGCCCGTTCATCTGAGAGATCACCACCTAGACGACACAAAAACATGTTTAAACTTGATAATGTGTAAACTGAAACTCATTTTCATTGATTTTGATGAGTTGAGAGTTTATAGTACATTGAATTCAGAGTCGGATTTTCGCAAAAGAGATTGAACGTAGCTCGACAACCCTGCAGCTGTTTTACAAAATCTATCATCAGCAAGAAAAAATATAAGAATTCGATGTACCAGACAAACCTTGAAAAAAATACCCGAAAATACCAACCAAGTTCAATAGGGGAAGATGTTGAGACTGAGACTATTTGGTTACTTGATAAAATGTCAGCTTGCAGAAACTTTCCAACATCCAATGGTTCAGGGGCGTAAATCGACTTATTGGCACCTAATGAACAATAAAACATAAATAGACTAATGTTGAAATTCAAGGAATGAAAGAAAAGTACAATGTGTTTACCTTGTATAAGTTCTTTGTAGTTACCGTCTTCTGCTACACGACACCATTGAATCGAGCAAGTTGAGAGATCGGGTGCATCATTTGTACGAGGATGGATACGTAGACATGATCCAAGAGTTGAAGCGCCATCAAGTCTATAGACACAGAGTCGGTTTTCCTCTACTCTCTTGGTAGTTACCAGCTACAATGAGCAAGGTAAATCTTGTCAAGGAAAAGAATTCAATTTTTACTGAAGTAAAAATTGAACCATGATAGCAATTAAAACAGAAACAGACCTCTTTTTGAAGCTTAACTGAGAATATGGCTTTCTCTTGGATCCTTATTCTAAGTTCGCGAAGCTCATGTTCCATTTCCATCACCTGTTATGGAAGTTACATTTCAGTATTAACTGAATTAAACATGAATGTAATTTGCTTATCTGTTGACATAAAGTTTAATTTGACAAACTTTGGTTGGCTGGTGCAACAATCTAATGCGTCTGGCCTCTTGAATCTCCTCCAGTAACTCCTTGAGATCCTGAGGTAGAGGTAAAATCTGATCAGTAATTGCTCAATGAGGATAAAAGTATAAAACTCATGTGAATTTGTATATTTTAGAGATATCTTAGCTGGTTTTTGAAAAAGCAAAAGTCTTTTACAAACCTGGTTTTTGGAATTTTGTGATAACTTGTCTTGCTGGTCAAGGGCCTCTCCAAATCTCAGTACAACTGCTCTAGCGCTCACAATTTCAGCACAGGCGAAAGATCTTTCCTGGCTTACGAGTCGCTTGGCATCTTCAGAAGCCTAAAAATTTAACCAAAAGTGACTAATAGTATATTGAAATGATGAAGAAATGAGCAATGTGTAGCACAAGTAAAGCCAGAGAAAAAACTGAATTGAGTTCTTTTTCCTTTAGATTTTGGTGGATGCTATAGTGCGCTGCATAAAAATGAAGATATGGAAATTTTACCAATAGAATTCACCTGTTTGAGAAAATTTGCTAGCTTTTTCACTTCAAACTTTTCCTGGATCAATTCTCCTTCCTTTTGAGTTAGCTTAACTGCTAAAGTCTCCACCTGCAATAAGAGTAAAGTAAGGCAAACTTCACATTTTTCACATAAGCAAGATTGGTTCAATGCACAATTTATGCCCAAAATTGAGATAATCACTTTCACAAGCAAGAATGAGAGTACTAATCATGCAGAAGGTGAATTCAAATAAGGGTCTGTTTGGATTGCGCATTCTAACGCAAAATTTTGCATTATAATGCAGGGTTTTATGCAAAATCCTGCATTATAATGTAAGATTTTGCATCATAAAACGCGAACCAAAAACGGGCCTTAAATGCAATACAATTTTATATCCTAACACTCTTTCTGATGAGCTATAGTTAAGTGAAAGACCAGTAATCATAGAAAAGATGCAGAAATGTGGACTAACCATATTACAGCAAGATCAATTTATA
Source organism: Fallopia convolvulus (assembly GCA_964016875.1). Classification (NCBI taxonomy): domain Eukaryota; kingdom Viridiplantae; phylum Streptophyta; class Magnoliopsida; order Caryophyllales; family Polygonaceae; genus Fallopia; species Fallopia convolvulus. The sequence continues at coordinate 45,384,058 of OZ024737.1, forward strand.
CAAAGTATTAAGTATTATGGCATTGTATGAAGAGAAAATATTAATAAAGAAAATCAGGCTTACCAAGGAGATAGCTTTCTCTACATCCTCCTTGTTCTGCCCTACCAAACGGCCCCTTAAAGATTCGAGTGCATCTCTAAGCTTTTTCAAGAGAACATGCCCCTCCAAAGAAGCAACATCCCTAAGTTTTGTCTGAACTCATTCAAACCATAAACAAACACACACATAAGAAATTTTCTCTAAGAAAATCAGTTGTGTGGATCAAAGAAAACAATTAAAATCTGTAAGAGTGTAACCTCTTCAGATAACTTAGTTGCAGCAGACAAATTCTTGTCGAATTTACTAGCAAGGTCACGAACGGAGATACGCTTGTTTTGCTCATTTAATTGAGTAGCCTCCTTTGCAACAACTTCCTTTAAGGATAGAGCATTTGGATCTGATCTAGGCTCTTCCAAAATCTGATTTTCGGGTCCGAGTTTGTATTTTGGAAAATGATTTGCAGGAAAACTCACATCTGCTGAGACACAGAGAATTGCCTCTTTTTTAACTTCATTTTCAGCTTCATAACTCAGCTTTGTCATTTATTCAGGGATCTGAACAAAGAACAGAAGGAACTGTTTAAAAAATATGTTATGAATGAACTGTTTAAGACAATTTGAGATCAATTTAACAGTGTAAAAACTGAAATACAACAGAATTGACTGATCATGAGAGCTAAAGCATCAACCTTTCACCTTAGCATTATGCAAGATGACATAATTCAAATAGTAATGACAATTTCTGAGAAACTTCACACTATATTATGCAACTTCTCTTACACAAGTCTAATTCAGTTAACCAAATAACCCAATTTTAGCAAAAACCAAACTTAATCAATAACTAGATTCAGATATTAGCATACAAGAACTCAAACAAACGCAAAAGCACAAATCTTTCTACAAATTTCAACCTACCCACATAAGAAAAAACAAGAAATTGCAAGTTTCAACGGTCAAACTCGAACTCAAAATCAAAATTCAGTAAACATAAAAGTCACCCAGATGATGAAAACATAGCAAAGAGCAAACTTACATCTTAATTACCACGAATATGCGAAGAAAATGTGAAATGATCAGCAAGAAGAGAAGAATTGAAGAAGAAAAACAATGGCGCTATTTTAAAGCAAGGGGGTTGAAAAAGCGGATATTTCACAATCATGGCCTTTATTCTGCAAAAGTGCAAAATTGCCCTTTAAACGCCATTTTTGGGTCCCAATCTCCATTAACCGATCAATCGTTGATTAACAATAATATGTACTTGGAAAAGTCACGTAGCCGATATTTTTACTCAAACTGATATTGGGCTACTTAATTTATATATATATATATATATATATATATATATATATATACATATAGTAGCTTACAACTTTTGAGTTTATGATATTAGTTTATACGGTAGTGTGTGTATAGTTGTGTTTATCATTTTGTTATGTGTTTGGAATCTTTATAAGGCTGCTTAACACTTTAAAATTATTAGATTATGTCATAGTGTGAGTGTGACACTTTTGTGGATAGGGGTTGAGAATGGAGAAAGTAGAACTCGTGACTATTAATCCATCTAAAGTCAATTTTGATGGGTTTTATGTCATGTTTATAACTCCTAACTTGTTTGAAAAAAAGAAGCAATTCTATATGTTAAAGAAGTTTAGATGTATAATTTAATGTAAGCATACCTAACAAGATACTAGTTGGGAATGAAGGACGTTATAATTAAGCATTAATTAGTACTATGCATTAAATTGCGTGGTGACTTAGATAATGGGGATGATGTATAGTAATTAAAAGTTGTGTGAGGAGAGGTTGGGAGAATGGGAGATTTAGCCCGCCGTATTTTTTGGTTATGTAACGCCAAATATGTGGGTCCAAACACACACAAGGTCACGGTGTCAACTAAGGTGTGTACATTCGGCTCACAATATTAATTGTTGAAGAAAGTCTTAAACCAAAAAAGGTTATGATTATATATCTTGATTAGGGGGGTGTTTATCAGGTTCAAACCGGACCGGAATATATGGTCCTGATCCGAATTAATGGACAATAAATTTTGCAGCATTTGGACCGTGAACTGGATCAGATCGTACCAGATTAAAATGGTCCGATCTTATTATAATTCGGTCTGATTTTAGATCGTAAGAATCGAGTTCACATATTTTATTGCAAAATTTTAATATGTTTATGTTAAAAAATGTTAAATTACGGTCCGGTCTAATTTTGAAGGTAAGATCGTAAAAATTAAAGTTTTATGTCAAATATAAATATTAAACTATTTTTTATATAATTTTAAATATATATATATATATATATATATATATTACAGGCCAGTATTAAGTTCTAGTAGAAAGGGTTTTAAGGTAGAAAGTGAGGGTGAATATGCACCTTTAGATTAGAATTTTTAAATGATTGAGATTTTGTTTAAAAGGGGTGTAAGATATGATATGGGCTACACAACACAATATTAATTCTATTAGAGATAATTTTGGATAGAAAATCTTTTCTCTTTCCAATTTATTATCTACTCTCCCCAATTTACGTAAAAATTAATGTGCTCTTCTTCTCTCCATTCTCGCATCATTCTTTCATCGTTCAGATCTGTTTTTAGTTTCAAGGTATTCTCTAATCCAACTCTAGATCTATGCTTAAAATCTGTTATTATTCGTGTGGTACTCGTTCTTTGTTTAGATCTTCATATTTGGTGAGAATTTAGAGTTTTGTAAGGTATGTAAACTAATTCCGATTCCAATTTATTCAATTGCCGAATTTTGGGTTTTATGGGATTTTTTAGGGTTTGATTTGGGTTTATGCCGATCTCAACAAGCCTCCATCGTCATCCCGATTGCTTCTATAACCGTCATCGTTGTGGTGTGGTGTGGTGTGGTGTTTAACGATCCGGTCTTCTTCTCGTTCAGTTCGTAATTCCGGTGATTACTCCCCTTTGCTCTCCTTGTTTTCAATTGGATGGGACTATGGGAGTAGTTCTCGAGTGAACACGTTGTGACACGATCGAAAGCTACTAAGTATTAGGAGGTTGATGGCGTTCGATTACGAGTTTCAATATTCATACCGGTATAGATCTCCAGATCCGGCTTCTTTATCAATTGATTTCCTATTCCTCTATTTTTTTGCTTGATTTTTATTATTTATGAGAATTTCGTAAGATGGAGAAGATGGAGATCCGTAAAATTGAAAAGATGACAATTGTGTGGCGATATTCGCTATATCAGGTTGTGATATTCATGAAACTAGGTACTGATATTCACAATATTAAGTGAGTATATTCATTAAATGTAGAGTGACGATCCTTATTGTAATTTGACATTGGATTACATTTAAATTTAGATTGGCGATGTTCATACTTTTTATGATGATATTCATGTATTTTTTGGTGATATTTATATCATTTAACAATAATTTATTATTTTACTACATATTCATTAATCAGTTAATAATTCATACATGTATTCAAAGTTGAGTATGGTTATATTTATTGGTAATTATGCTAATTAGATTTGTTGTGAAGGCTGAAGATCAAGAAATAAGCTAATCTCAAATAGTTCGTTGTTCAAGATCATCACCGATTCGTTCATCGAGTTCCTTGCCAATCTCAAATACTATTGTTCAAGTTAAATTTTAGAGAAATTGAAAGAAAAAAAATGCGCGTTTTAGGGTATAAAAATTGACATATGTTTGATGATATTCAATGGTAAATGCATTGATATTCACCAACTATTATTAGGATATTCACATATAAAAAATCGTTGATGTAAATATTTTGAGTCAATTTTTAATAGTCACAATCATTTATATTCATTAGTTGTCGTACTAATATTCATTTGTGTGAATGTTGATATTCTTGTGTTTGTATTTCTAATTAGCTTATATAATTCGCTTGTACAAGAAGAATGTTTTTTGTTTGAGAGATTTTATATATTATTACGAATATTTATCGACTCAATTTTTTTCTTTGAAGGTAGAAAATGGTCAAAAATATCGAAGGAAGTTGAAGAACATGGAGTTTACATAAGAGCAATGTTTCTCATTTTTAGTTGGTCAGATTTGTACTTTGGTGAACATGTTCACCATATTAGCTAGTGATATTCTTCTATCTAGGTGGTTTTATTCACCATATTACCTAGTAACAATTATGTAAATGGTGGTCATATTCACCATATTAGCTAATGATTTTCACGTAATTAGGTGATCATATTCTCTATATTAGCTTATATATTCATGTAATTGAATGGTGATATTCTTATCAATAAATGATGATATTTATGTAGCTTTTCGAATCAACTTAGGTATGTTTATGTAAATGGTGGTCATATTCATTTATAAAATTATAATGATCGAGATAATACAACTATTCATTTTAATCATATTCATCGTAATCCAAATACATATTCATTGTTTATCACATTGGTACTCACTCATCTGGTATGCTACGAGAATAGAGATATAAAATTACGTTAATATCAATTAATTTTAAAATTAGGATAAAATCAATATTAAATGTATTATTTATTTTGATTTTCAAAATAGGAGAGAGAATCTATATTTATATCAGATTTCAAAATTTGTACGTGATTTGATTTACATCAATATCAATTAATTCCTTTTTTATTTTTTTAAATGATCTGTTTGCTAATTTTAAGGGATGTGAGTTTTTTTTGGTAAATGACATATAATCTAGTAATATTCCTCCTATTTTAACTATTGTGGATTCTCAAATCTCACCATCAATTCACTTTAATCCAACGCCTCAAATTCACCCTCACTTTCTACCACAATTAGCTTTCTACCGGAACCTCCATCCAGTTCGGACCGTAAATTTACGGCTTGGATCGAATCCAACCGTAACCCATAATTTCATAACATAGTAGAGTGTGGACCGGACAGTAATATTCCGGTTCGGTCTCTCGATCCGGTCCATGTTTGCACAACTTAATCTTGACCAAAAAAATGGAACCAAAGAATGATATTTAATAGCAAAAAATATGAGCAATTTAATTTTCATTTGTATTATAGATTTATATTTAACTTAAAATGGAACCAAAGTTTGGTATTTAATAACCGATAAAAAGTATGGTTTAGAGTATTTGAATGACCAAAATTCTTGTTCTATGAGTCGTGATTGTTATCATTGATCACCGATTCACCGGATAATTGTTTAATTAATTAATAAAACAAAGTTTTCAAATGAATGAAAGCGTCGAGGAGATAATGCTATGTTTGGCTTGGTTCCTTTTTCATCATTAATCTTGTTTACAAATTACAATATGTTTTTCTTCTAATAAATTGTCAAAGGTACAAATTATTGAGTATATTTTATGATGTTGTTATGATGATAAACTATCATTGCATTTCTCATTTTTGATATGAAACAAAGCGATAATAGCAACGACACTAATGAGAGGATATTTTAGAGAAGTATGTAGGGTAACCATGCAAGGTTCATGTATGTATATCCCTATGGAAAAGGCAAGCTATTATTTTGTTATAACTTATCATGGTGGCAAAAAGCAAATGTAAAAAGGTGATGAAATATTGAATAGTCTATGATCAAAGAGATATAATATGGAAGGTTGAACAATTCACATGGGTAGTAGGTCCATGAGAAGTTAGGTTGGGCAAAAAGAAACCGAAATCGAAAAATCGATAAAAAAATTTTGTTAATCATATCAAGAAGAACAGTTTCAATTAACCAATCGATATTTATTACAGATAATTGGTCCAATTACGTTTCAAAGCATTTTAATGACCGATTAATTAGTTAACCGATTGTTATGATCTGAATTTTAACTGAATCATATTTCAAAAAGCTAGGGACCATGATGATTTAGATAGTATACTGATAATAATTCTCTAAACGGATACACCAGGGTCATGCACTCATGCAAGTGATGCCGATATACCGAGGTTATGTAAGCGCATACAACTTTTATTTTATTTTTTTTGGTAGAAGGAGAGGCGGTACTCTCCGCCCCTCAAGGGGGCATTTTATTAATAATTAAAAAGTGGGCTAAGTAGTCATCAAACGGGGGATAGCCCGACCCCTAACATCATCAAACAAAAGTAAATTAATCCCCTCGGGCGGGGTAAGCAATACATGCATACCTAAAGGAAAACTAAACGCAAAAGACGCAAGAAAGTCCGCAGCCGTATTGGCCTCACGGTAAACATGACGGAATTGGATAGTCCAATCCCTACGAATAAAGCCTTGGCACTGTATTACCAGGCTATATAGGGGGTGACTTCTATTCACCCCCGACCTCAACATCCTAATACTAATTTGAGAATCCGATTCCAAAATCACTTGACGAAAACCTCTCTCCCAAGCTATCTTCAGCCCATCCAGAATGCCCCAAAGCTCCGCCATAGGAACCGAGCAAGATCCAATGTTATGCACAAATCCACAAATCCATTGACCATGGTCGTCCCTAATCACACCACCAGCTCCAGCATCCCTTCCGTCCTTCACCGCCCCATCCGTATTTAATTTGACCCAACCCTCATCCGGCCAACTCCAAGAAATATCCTGCAAATGCTTGCAATTATTCAACATACGCAAGGAAAACATACCTGTGGCAGTCGTATACTCCTTAGCGATGCTAGTGACAAACTCCGCTTTGTCAAAGAGGGCGGACTCTCCATTAAAGATACTAGCATTCCGCCACTTCCAAATCCACCATAAGGTAGTCGCAAAAAGCTCAGGCCAATCTAAGCTATTCGAACTGCTCCTCTCCATAATGTTACTTCTAATCCATTCAACAAAGGAAATCTGAAAAAATAAGGGAATCAAATTAGTCACCTGGAGATTTAACCAAATAGCTCTTACTTGATCACAATCTCTAAAAAGATGTTCGTAGGATTCCTCCCTTTGTGAACTACAGATCCCGCAAATCGCATTGTGCGAGATATGCCTCCTCTGTCTTTCAGCATTAGACAAGATACCTCCTTTAATAGTCAACCAGATAAAACAGCGGACTCTTTCAGGAACTTTAAGTTGCCAAATCCTGTTGTAAATGACCCCATCAATTTCGGCTCTGGTAAGATTTCCTTGGAGCAAATCAAAACCGGATGAAACAGAATAATTTCCATTTCGATTATGGATCCAGCAAACAGCATCTTCCTCATCAATTGTATCCGGTAAAATCGCAACTGACGCCAGAGCCATAACAATAGCCATGGGAAGCAGCGGTGACAAAATACTCCAATTCCAACCAGAATCATCGACCCAGTAGTTACAAACCCGAGCCTGCAACATCTCCTCATCAACAACCCCAGTAGCGACCGCAGATAAAGGCATGTCAATGATCCAAAGATCACTCCAGAAACGGATGGTCCTCCCGTTCCGCAAATTCCATCTCACCCCTTTGAAAATCACCTCAGATAAACCCGTGCGAATTCCTTTCCAAACATTAGAGCAAGCACTCGACGTACCCAGCGCACGTCCAACATATTTCTTCTTCAAAACAGAGGACCACAGCCCATCCTCATCATGTATAAACCTCCACCCAAGCTTCGCCACCAAAGCAGTGTTCATATCGCCCATCATTTTAATGCCCAAACCCCCTGCACTTTTGGGTTTCGTGATCTCCTCCCATGCGACTTTATGTATACGTTTCCGACTACCATTACTCCCCCATAAAAAGGCTCTATTAATCCCATCAATTTTCTTACAAGTACTCGCTGGAATGATCGAGGAAGACATAGCATAAACCGGGAGAGACGTCAAAACTGACCTCACAAGTGTAGCACGCCCTGCAAAGCTGAGAGAACTAGATTTCCAACCAGAAAGTTTTGAGTTGAATCTATTGATCAGTTTGGCAAAAGTATCCTTATTCACAACTTTATGTAATATAGGCATACCAAGGTAGTCGCCCAAATCACACGTCACTTTAAACCCACTAACATGTTCCAACTGTCGAACAACACCACGCTGCACATTGCTCGACACAAAAATCCTTGATTTCTGCGCACTAACTCGCTGCCCGGATGCCGCACAAAACACATCAAGACACCCCTTAACAACCCGAATTTGATCAACTGAAGCCTCCGCAAACTACATGATATCATCCGCAAAAAACATATGTGAAAGGTTCGGACCATTTCTTGTCAACCGAATCGGTTTCCAAATCCCACGGTCCACAACATCTCCAATAATATGACTAAGACGTTCCATACACAGAATAAACAAATATGGAGAAATTGGATCACCCTGCCGGACCCCTCTTGACGCCGTGAATTGGGTAGAGACCTCCCCGTTCCAAAGAATTTGCATCCTCGGGGACTTAACACAAGCACTCACCCAACTGACCAAAGCATCCGGGAAACCAATCGCCCTAAAAGTATCCTCAATAAAATCCCATCTCAATCTATCATAGGCTTTCTCGAGATCGAGTTTAAGGATCATCTAACCCTTCCGACCCTTCTTCCTTCGCATCGAATGGACTACCTCCTGAGCCACAACAATGTTGTCGGTAATCATCTGACCCGGTATAAAACTCCCCTGCGTTGGACCCACTAATAAACTCATAACCGGTTGAAGCCGATTGGCAATAACTTTAGTAATGACTTTATACAAGACATTACATAAGCTAATAGGCCGAAATTGACTAAGCGACTCTGGTTTATCAACTTTGGGAAGTAGTACAATCAACGTGTCATTCACACCTTCCGGGAGCACCGAAGATCTGAAAAAATCCTTAACAAACAGCATAACCGAACTGCCCACCGTATCCCAACAATTCTGATAAAAACCCGGTTGGAACCCATCAATGCCCGGAGATTTAAACGCCCCCATATTACGTATCGCCTTCCAAATCTCATCTTGAGAAACCGAATCCACCAAACTAGCAAAAATCTCCGGGCTAACCTGCGGAAACATCTGCCTAAGCTCAGGAATCTCACCCATATTAAGATCAGACTCCAAATTATAAAGATTCTTAAAGAACCCACTGCCATGTTTTCCAATTCACCACTATCATCAATCCACACACCATCCTCATTCTTTAACCCATCCACTCGGTTATGCTTCCTCCTAATAACCGTAGACGTGTGGAAGAATGACGTGTTCCGATCACCCAATTGGAGCCATTGAACTCGGGACTTCTGCATCCAAAGCACCTCCTCTTGCTCTAAAACTTTCTCCAAATCACATTGTAACTCCATTTCCTTGTTTAAAAGAGCACTCGAAACCAGTCTATGCGGATTAAGTTGAATGCTCTCAATTTGATTCATAAGCTGCCTCTTCCTTTGATGGATGTTACCAAAAACCTCCTTGTTCCAAGTAATCAACTCATCCTTAAGCATGGTTAAAGCACATGGAGTATCCATCTCCTTGCACCAACTTTGTTTAACCTTTTCCTTAAAACCGGGATGGGAAAGCCACGCCGCTTCGAAGCGAAACGGCCGCCTATTTCGATTGCTCACCACATTCGGATTGAAAGTAAGCAAGAGAGGATTATGATCAGAAGAGAATCTCGGAAGATGCCGCACACGAGCCTCAGGCCACCGATTTCTACCCGAAACATCCATGAACACCCGGTCAAGCCTCTTAGAAACCACCGAAGACGGTGACAGCCTTCGACTCCAAGTAAACCTAGGTCCCACAAACTCAAGATCAACAAGGCCAAGATTGTTCCTCCAAGAGTTAAAAGTATCAGAATCAGCATGTAAACCGCCCGCGCCTCCTTCCCTTTCCTTGTTGAACAAGATACAATTAAAATCACCCCCAACCACCAGCGGACCCATCACATTGTTAATCACCCTCTCGAGATCCTTCCAAAACTCCTTACGACGAGTCACAGTGGGCGGACCATAAACCACAAATAAATTGACAGTAGCATCCCCATCCCCATACGTAGCATGAATGTAGCACTTATTCTTCTCCTTAATAGAGATACGAACCATTGAATCCTTCCAAAAGATCCAAATTCCTCCATCGTAACCCGAGGCTTCCACTCTATCATAGTGCAAGAAATCCGACCTAATCATCTTGTTGCAAATATGGTCAACCCTATCCCCGGATACACGAGTCTCAAACACCGCAAGAACATCAACCTTATTATGGCGACACAAATAACGAATAGCTCTTCTAAAACCCGGTTTTCCTGCACCGAAACAATTCCAAAATAAGATATTCATCATAAACATTAGAAATAAGGAAAAGAAACCAAAAGAGATCAGTTTGGCCCTCGGGCCAACTCGCCCTCCGCCATTGCGGAATCATCATCGTGATAATGATCACTTGATATATGTTGATATCCATGAATTAAGTTCTCTGTTTCAATATTAGCTCCGTTAACTGGAAGACTCCCATTCTCTACAGCCTCAAGACGGGGACTATCAATCCTATGTTCATTGCTCTTCCCCATGCACGTGACTTTATCATGTTGTTCATTGCCATGCAAATCAAAAGACGTACGCGGGCGTTTGGATAAAACTCCATGCGTGTTATTCTTTTGGCCAACCTTCCCATCTTCTTTGTAACTAGGTGTGAAGATGCCCACTTTTCGGCCCAATTTTATACACTTTTTCCCTGAATTACTCTTGGCCTGAAAAAGCCCATTATTAAACACTTGGCTAAATTGCTCTTGGGCCACCATTTTACTAGGCCCAGAATTCATCTCCCCTTCCTCGTTCACAACTTGCCTTTTACAAGAATCATCAAAGATATTTTCTTCCACCACCTTTTTATCTTTTCCCTCAATAGACTTATCCACTTCTTGCTTTTTTGAAGAGTCTATCTTCTCTTGATTTTCACAAAACTCCTTAACCGACGCCCCAATAATATCATTACTTTCCTTTTCTCTTATACTCAAAGCACCAAACCGATTCATTTGAGGAACCAATTTGCCGGAATCTGGGCTGATCTTTTTATTTCCCTTATCCATTATCGGTTGCCCTTCCTTAGCATTTTCTTTCCTATTATTGATAGCCCTGTTTCCTTTAGCAGGAGGTTTCCTTTTTTCCACCTTCATCCAATTACCATAATGCCCTTTATTCACTGACCCGCTCGATTCACCGGTCACCGGATTCTGGGCATTCTCCATAGCACTAATCGGACTTGCTGGATTAACATTCTTTACTTGTTGTCTGGAGGTGTCATCTGAAGAGCAAGAACCCCCCATCACCATTTCACTTCCCTTCCCAGAATTTCTATGAGGAGAAGTTTGATCGGCCGGCCTATAAGGACAACTAGACTTAACATGCCCAAACCGACCACATTCGAAGCAAATCGTTGGAAGCCCTTCATACTCTATGAGATATCTATCACCATTAATACTCAACGATCCCTTTAATGGTTTTTCCAGATCGATTTCAACACAAATCCGAGCAAATCTCCCTCGGTTCGTATACAAAGTTTTCTGATCCACTCTTATGGGACGTCCTATTGCAGCCGTAATCTTCAAGAGGACCTTCTGTTCGTAGAGGGTAACTGGGAGATCAGAGAGGCGGATCCAAGTTGGAGCTGTTCTGATCGGCTCAGTTGTGCGGAAATTTGGTGACCAACTCCTCACAATCAGGCATCGACCAAAAATTGTCCATGGACCATCCGTCAACGCCGACATATATTCCTCTTCCCTCATGAATCGAACAAGATAGCAGCCATTCGTGAGATCCAAAATTTGGTACCTAATATTTGACCTCCACATATCTCTAATCTTCTTTTCCATTATTTGGAATGAGATCGGATGCCCCAGAAGTTTCACAACCACCGACCACTTCCACACCGAAGCAAGAGCATCCATAACATCATCGACAATCACAATAGCAGGCTCCCCTTCATCACCGTCCGGAAAATGGATCTGGACCTTCCCCTCAAGAAACTTTTCATCCACAATCGTCTTCTGTTGCATAGCACTTCCTACAACCACCTCCTTCCAAGAACTTGGATGATCCGGTGGATCGCTCGGAGGTCGATCTTTGGTCGCATCTTCTATCATTGCTTCATTGTTGTTTTCTGCTGATCCCAGTGAACGGCCCGAGGCCGGAGTAGTTGCCATGAGAACCACCGATCAGGAAAGTACAGAAACAAAAGAGAGCGTTCTCAATCCGTATTTTAGTTAGGCTGAATGAAAATTAGCACTAGCAGAAGCTGCCTAGAAACAATTGGTAATAAGAGTTGTTGACTAGACATACTAATCTCAAATTGCCATTGTGGGAGCAATTTGATTACAAACCCTTTAATATTTCAACTATGAAATTGTATTTCAAATCTGGTAAAAGTAAACTTTATAACTACGAAATAATATAATTAATTAACCTTTTTTATTAGCTTAATTACATGGACAGCCTAATTGGTTGATAAAACTTGACACATTGCCATCCTTAAAAATATTCGAAGAATTCGAATGATCGTACGGGTACAGGCCCAGTTCAATGGGCTCCTATTGGGCCTGTTTTAAATAATGGCTAAAGCTCAGCCCAATATACAAATCACGGTACTTTTGTTAACTGTAGAAAGTCGTTTATTGCTTGTAGTTTACTTGTTGGACAATTCTCCACCATTACCAAATTTTATCAAACAAATAAATTTCAATAAGGTTAGGTGGCGCCTGTTTACATATTCAATTTCCAATTGGTACAAGTAATTGAAAAAAAATCGCCTAAATTTCTCCGACGCCTGCAACAACAACTCTGCCATCTCCGCCGTCTAATCTGGTAATTTTGATGTTAATTGAAGAAATCTGATGATAAATTTGTAGATTGTACTTTGTTCTTTAGTATTTCAATAGCTTGTGTTGTTTAAATTTGATTTAGTTCTATTTCAGATATGGCCGATAATGTTTCCGAGCTTGTTGGCCGGATTCTTGACACTCTTGGATCATCTGCTCTTGAAGAAATTAGTTGGATATCCGGGGTGAATGATGAGCTTAGGAGAATTAAGGAAACTTTGCTTGCAATTGATGCTGTTCTTTTAGATGCACAAGAGCAGCAATCCGCGAGCAAGTCAACGAGACTTTGGCTTCGGAATCTCAAGCTTGTTGCTTATGATATTGATGATGTGCTTGATATGATAAGAACACAAGATTTGGAGCTCAAGGTTAATGGGAGAAGGCTTGTTTCGGAGGATCACCAAATTATTTACGCGGTATGATGTGGCTAGAGAGCTCAAAGCGATTCGTCGTAGGTTGGATGAAGTTGAATACAATAGGAGGAGCTTTAATTTTCAAGAGTCACACAACATTCCGTTGCTTGTTGAGGCTACTATGCAAAGAGAGACCTATTCGTATGTTCGTGAATCAGATGTTATTGGAAGAAAGGAAGATAAAGAGAGGATAATTAATGTTTTTTTGAGACCTTATGGCCATTTTGGTATTGATATCCTGATATCAGATATCGGTATTGGGCCATATCTCGTGTTTGGTATGGGAGTATATGGATTCAGATATGGGTATCAGGCCATATCTAGTGTTTGGTATGGGAGTATATGGATATCGGACCATATCCTTGATATCAAAACAAGTCATTTTCCATGATATTTGATATACCCCAAATAAAAGAGGTATGAGGGATATGAGATATGAATGATATTCCATACCCGATACTGATACCGATACCGATACCCGATACCAATATCCGATACCGATATATGATATCAATACCAAACGAGCCGTAGTGAACATTTCTAAATAATGTTCATTATTACTACTTAATACATACTATACTATCCATGCCTTGAATATGACATCAAGTCTCAATGAGTACATAGGAGAAGGTACAAGTTCCCATCTTCAAGGATCATGTCTCATGAGGATCAACTCCCATCTTCAAGAATTTTGTCTCATGAGGACCTTGAAATATGCGATGGAAGAGTTATGAAAAAAAAAAGACCAGAACAAAATTAAAGGCTTTACAAAAACTATAAGAATTGAACAAATGCTACATACCTTTTCAACCTTAATTAGGTAGGCCATCATTGGTTTGGATGATTTCATGATCTAGACGAATTTCAGGAATATGTGCGATGAGATGCCAATCACTTCCTGTATTCTTCTCACACATTTTTCTTAGCTTCGGGCATTCATCAATGCTCAATTGTTGCAAGAATCGAAGAGCCCTCATGCCCCTTGGCAAAGCATTCAAATTCGGACAATAACTCAAGGTTAGATACAAGAGTGAGGTGTTATGCTGCAATTCTTCTGGTAATGCCTTTAAACCTTCACACCATGCAATACTAAGAAACTGCAATGAGTTAGCACAACCATCAACTCCATTAGGAAAGGCTAATAGTTTTGGAAGTTCTCTAAGGTCCAGATATCGAAGACTTATTAAGCCATACAAGCCTTCCCATCCCTTCAAATCTAAGCTTGTACAATAATAAATGTTCAACTCCTCAAGATTGGTAAGGTATTTCATTTCATTTGGAAGAGTAGTTAATTTCAAACAATAAACTATTTCCAAACAACGAAGGTTCTCTAAGCTTCCGATCTCTACTGGTAAAGATCTCAAATGTCGACAAAACAATCTCAATACCCATGCAGATCTCAATTCACTAAAGTCTGGTGTAGGCAAAGATGTCAATTTCGATGTCACACTCAAATGTCTAAGGTTCACTAATTTGTGAACATCTTTTGGAAGCCACTCAAAATGAGTACATCCGAAAAGCTCCAATGTTTGAAGATTCACTAGCTTGCAAGTTGATTGGGGAAGCTTAGTGAGCTTCAAGTTATTTATAAGATTAAGGTACCTCAAATGCTTTAGATCCCCAATTGAGTCCGGTAACTCCTCAAACTCGGAAAAGTTAAGATTAAGGATGCGTAAGCACGTAAAGTCAGATATCAACCCTTTTAAAAAAGACTTACTCACACAACCCATTTGATGAACAAAGGAGAACACTCTTGCTCTACTTGTCTTCGAGAACTGCATTGGAAAACCTGTTCTTGACAAGTCTTCTTGATCCCAAGAAATATGTAGGGCTCCTGGTGAAATCTCTTGTCTACTAGATGACATAATGTCCATCTCCTCCCCTAACACATATGCTGCCAAATGATACACTAAATCATGCATTTCAAGAAAATCTAACTTCTCAACTGGTTGAAAGAATAATTTCAAGACTGAATTCTCAAACAAATTGCTCTTGGACATATGTACAAGATCATTCCACAAACTACTCTCATCAAACAATTCCCCATACTTTGTAATAACCGCCTTTGCCACATCATACCCCGAAAATTGTAAGAAAGATCTCGATAGAAGTTCAAAGAAATATTTGTTTCCTATAGCTTCAAGATCTTCACCTCCATGTCTTGATTCGAGATATCCAAGTGCCATCCACCTATTGATCAAGTCAACTTTAAACAAAGGGAAGCCTTTTTCGTACATGGCACAAAATGCAAAGCATGATCTAAGATGATAAGGAGTTTGATCATAGCTCAATTTCAATGCTGGCAAGATATCACTTGGTCCTTGCTCAATGCTCCAGAGATCACTTTCGTTAATTTGCTTCCAACTACGATCATCTCTCTGATGACGCAACATACTACCTAAAGTTCTTGCTGCCAAAGGAACTCCATGACATTTTCGAACAATGGACTTCCCAATCTCAACTAACAACGGATATGCTTCTTGTTCACCATTGTTAAATGCATACTTGGCAAATACAGACCAACAATGACCATCCGACAACCCTTTTAGCTTGTATGCTTCCACAGTACCTGTGATGCAAGCTACCCTTTCTTCGCGAGTTGTAAGTATAATTGTGCTCCTTGAGGAACCGGTAGGCAATAGTCCTTTCAACTCCATCCATTCACTTGGATCTCTAATCCAAACATCATCTAGAATAAGAAGATAAGTTTTCCCACCTAGTTTCTCGCAAAGCTTCTTCTGAAGCAGTTCCAAATTTGAGTTGAAGAAACTCAGGCCAGTAGCAGTTCGAAGAATAATTTCAACACAAACTTGCTTGATACGTGAGCCCATAACCTCAACTCAAACCTCGATGTGATTTCAGGGTCATTAAAGATCAATTTTACAAGAGTTGTTTTACCCATACCCCCAATTCCAATTATTGGAATGACAGACAAGTCTTGAACATTTTGGCTTGACGATCTCAACAAAACACTAATTATCCTCTCTTTATCTTCCTTTCTTCCAATAACATCTGATTCGCGAACATACGAATAGGTCTCTCTTTGCATAGTAGCCTCAACAAGCAATGGAACGTTGTGTGACTCTTGAAAATTAAAGCTCCTCCTATTGTATTCAACTTCATCCAACCTACGACGAATCCCTTTGAGCTCTCGAGCCACATCATACAGTGTAAATAATTTGGTGATCCTCCGAAACAAGCTTCTCCCATTGACCTTGAGCTCCAAATCTTGTGTTCTTATCAGATCAAGCACATCATCAATATCATAAGCAACAAGCTTGAGATTCCGAAGCCAAAGTCTTGTTGACTTGCTCGTGGGTTGCTGCTCTTGTGCATCTAAAAGAACGACATCAATTGCAAGCAAAGTTTCCTTAATTCTCCTAAGTTCATCATTCACCCGGGATATCCAACTGATTTCTTCAAGAGCAGATGATCCAAGAGTGTCAAGAATCCGGGCAACAAGCTCGGAAACATTATCGGCCATATCTGAAATAGAGCTAAATCAAATTTAAGGCCTTGCTATAATTTGCTAATTTGAAAGCAATTTTTAGTAAAAATTATGCTTTTCACATTTTCCAACACAAAAATACAACTATTTTTCACATATTTCAAAATAAAAAAACATACTTATTTGCAAAAAATACTTTATAATAAGTAAGTATAGCAAGCCTAAACACTAGCTATACATATATAGATATACTACATAATACGAAAGAACAAAGTATAATCTACAAATTTATCATCAAATTTCTTAATTAACATCAACTTTTCAAAACGAACACTCAAAAGAGAGTATCCAGAGTAGAAAAAATGAAATAAAAAATCGAAAAAAAACCCAAATTCCATGTCATCCGAGCAATTATTTGCAATCAGAGAAGAAATTACCAGCGGCGCTGGATCCAAATTCCAAATACGGTGGAGATGGCAGATTTGTTGCAGGCGTCGGAGAAATTTAGGCGATTATTTTTTCAATTATTTGTATATTTGTATTGATTGATTGGAAATGGAATATGTAAACCGGCGCCACCTTATTGGAAATTTATTTGTTGTCCAAAATTCGGCAATGCTGGAGAAATTGTCTAACAAGTAAACTAATAGCAATGGTGGAGAAATTGTCCATCAAGCTTAATGAAAAAGACTAAGTACTAATTATATTATTTCGTAGTTATAATTTATAAAGCTTACTTTTACCAGATTTGAAATACAATTTCATAGTTGAAATATTAAAGGATTTGTAATCCAACTAGTTATACCCGTCGTGCCATGCACGATTATATGAATTTAATACTTAATTTATTTAATAAATATGATTTTAATTTAATATAAAAAACTTATTTATTAGAAAAAGATTATATAAAATTTTACAATTGGTGTCATGTGAAACGGGACCAATTTATTAAGGCGAGCCCACTATGATTTTGATGGCTTAATTATAATTTATTTATGCAAAAATATAAATAAATTTTATTTTAATTAGAATTATTTAATTTTAAAAATATTTTACAAAAATATATAAAAAGGTAAAAAACAATATAAATTCTTGTAATTTTTTTTATCAAATTCAATTCTTTAAAAAATTTGAATAAAAATTAAAAATATACTTAATAAGAAACGACTAAAAAATAAAAATAAAGAATGAAATCATAAGAAAATCATTTATATTTACATGAATAATTAAAAAAAAAATTAAGGAAAAGACAAAGTAATTTTTTTATTTCAAAAGTCAATTTAGGCAAGTAATTATCTAGATTGAAAGTTCTATTTTTATAAAAAATTTATTTAAGATAAATCTTTTACATAAATAGATAAAAAATAAAGAAAAAATAATTTTCTTTCATTTTAAATAAAATTCGAATTTAATTTTTTTTCCATATAAATAAATAGAAATTCAATTGAAAAAAATAAATTAATATATCTATCTTAATATATAATATCTAATGTTCTATAATTTATTTTAATTTTAGATAAAATCTTTTAGATCTAGCATCTATCCTAATTTTTAATATATAATAGATAATATTTTTACTTTAGATAGAATATCTCCTAGATTAATTTATTCCATTTCTATATTATCCTACAATAATATCAACATATATAAATTTCCAAAATAAATAATCCTATGTGTCGAAATTCTAGGTGGCTTAACGTGAAATCGACACGTAAAAAAATCCTAAGTGGCACAATGTAGTAGCTTTATTCCTTGCGTCTTTTATATATATACATAGATTGGTCCCACAGTCACAATTTATTGGTACGACTGTAGTTGACTACTGACTAATTCCTAACTTTCCAAAAAGGTGGCTGCCAATATTTTACTTATAATTAAGAATGATACGTCGATAATTGACTGACTTTGCCCAATTGTTTAATCTCTAAATTCCGCCACCAACTTCCCCCACCAACAAGCAAGCGCCGCCGCTTCTGCCACCGAGGCTCCGGCTGAGCTACCGGTAAGCTGCTTGATTAGCTTCATGTAATACTTTTTCATGCTCAATTGTGCGTTATTGTTTAGATCAAACCTGTGAGTTGGGGATTTTTTTTCCCCAAATCAAATCAATTATGCTATTAAAGTGATGGTATTTATTAATATTATAGTTATATAGTAGTGAGATTTCGATGTTTTTCTCTATTAGAATTCGGTGGAATTTGTTTTGATTGCATACATCTATTGGTAGAGATGGTAATCGGTCAGGTTTGGGTCGGATAGAGGATGATCCATACTCATCTGATAACCGATTCGGGTGTATTTATCCATCGTTCGTCGGGTGATTTGGGTGGGTCGGATTGTTTATAGATGATTGAAATATATAGTTTTATATAATATATGATGTGCAGTTAGTATAATTTAACACATGTAATACAAAAATTTTACTCGTATCACAAATAATGTTATATAAATAAGATATAAGAACTAAGAAGAGATTCATAATAAATAAATAATATTTAAATGCGAAGTTGGAGCAACAATTACAAATTAAAATTTAAATACTTGTAATTTTTATTTAGATTTTCATTCACTTTCCCGGGTCGGGTGAGCCGGGTTTTAATCGGATACGGGTAAAATTGCCATTAGATGTTTTATTCATTCTTTGCTTATTAGATGTTTAATCATCTCTTCTCGATCAGGCAATTAAAGCATGGCTGATAATGTCTCCGAGCTTGTTAACCGGATTCTCGAAAGTGTTGGATCGTCGGCTTTCAAGGAAATCAATTGGATCTATGGAGTGAATGATGAGATTCGAAGGATAAAGGCAGCCTTGCTTTCAATAAATGTTGTTCTTCTAGATGCACAAGAGCAACAATCGACGAGTAAGTCAACTAAACTTTGGCTTCAAAATCTCAAGCTAGTTGCTTATGATATTGAAGATGTGCTTGATCTCATCTCAACTCAAGATTTAGAGCTAAAAGTCAATGGTAGAAGCCTCATTCGAAGAATTGGTCAATTGTTCACAAATTATGACGCGACTCAAGAGTTAAAGGCAATTCGTCACAGGCTTGAGGAAATTGAATACAATCGGAGGAGCTTCAATTTCCAAGAACAACACACCATTTCCCTCCCTGATGAAACTGTGGTGCATAGAGAGACCTATTCATTTGTTCATCAAAAAGATGTTATTGGAAGAGAAGAAGATAGAGAGAGGATTATTAGTTTTCTTGTAGACTCTACAAGTTATGATGTCGAGTCCTTATGTGTGATTCCAATCATCGGAATAGGAGGGATGGGGAAAACAACTCTAGCAAAGTTGGTATTCAACGACAATACAATTACGACAATGTTTGAGTTGAGATTATGGGCTCATGTCTCCACCAAATTTGTATTGAGACGTTTGATAATCAACATCCTCCAAGCTTCTAGTCATCTGGATTTCTCGAGCTTGAATATGGAACTATTGCAGAAAAAATTGCGTGAGAAGCTAGGTGGTCGGAAGTTTCTTCTCATTCTAGATGATGTGTGGATCGAAGATCCAAAGGAATGGATAGAGCTAAAGGCGGTGTTGGATGTAGGTGCACCAAGGAGCACAATACTAGTGACTACTCGTGAGGAAAAAGTTGCTTCGATAACTGGGACTATGGAAGGTTACAAGCTGAGCCACCTCTCGGATGCTCAATGTTGGTCCATATTTGCCAAATATGCTTTCAATAAAGGTGAAGATGAAGATTATCCTTTGCTAGTACACATTGGTAAATCAATTGTTCGGAAGTGTCATGGAGTTCCTTTGGCTGCAAAAACACTGGGTAGTGCACTACGTCATGTAAGAGATGATCATGTATGGAAGCAAGTAGAAGTAAGTGAGCTCTGGAAGATCGAGCAAGGGCCAAATGATATATTGCCAGCATTGAAACTAAGTTATGATCAAACTCCCTACCACTTGAGATCACTGTTTGCCACTTGTGCTTCACTCAGAAAAGGTTATTCGTTCTTTAGGTTTGATGTGGTCAATACGTGGATGGCACTAGGGCTATTGCAATCAAGTGAAGGAGATGAGGATGTTGAAGCTCTTGGAGAGCGATATGTGAATGAATTTTTGTCAAGGTCTTTCTTTCAACTTCCAAGCTATGATGTGGCAAAGGAATTTATTACAAGATATGGTGAAGTGTTTGACAAGAAATGTCTATGGAAAGAAATAGCACATATGTTCAAGGAGAATTTAATTATGGACTTTGATATAGTTGAACAAACGTATATTGATCTCGATGGGAAGTTGCTTTACATTGAAATGCATGATTTATTGCATGATTTAGCTACATTTGTGTCAGAGGGGGAGATTGCCATTGTTAATTCTCACAAAGAAGCTATTTCAGAAAGGGCTAGGCATATTCTGTGGGATCTTGAGGACTTGTCAACCAATGGGTTTCCTGTGCACCTTTCTCATGCAAGCAAGGCGAGATTATTTGCATTTGTTCACCCCATGGGATCTGTAAGTGAAAACTTTCTAAGGGGATTGTTTTCTTACTTTAAGTGCCTTCGAGTTCTCAATCTAGACTATTCAGAGTTTGAGTTGTTACCGAACTCAATTGGAGATTTGAAGCACTTGAGATACCTTAGCCTTGGCTGGAATTTGAAACTTACAACGCTTCCTCAATCAACATGCAAATTAGTGAATCTTCAATCATTGTATCTTTTTCGATGTAATCAGTTGAAAACACTTCCGGCCAATATCCATAAGTTAGCCAGCTTGAGATATTTTGACTTGACAACAAAAATCAAGTCTTTCCCTCAAGGATGCTGGCATGGAATGCAATCCTTGCAACATTTGAGATTGTGGTTTTGCCAATGCTTGAAATATTTACCAGAATAGATTGGAAGTCTTAAGAACCTTCGTCGTTTTGAAATTTTGTTTTGTGCTAGCCTTGCTACTCTTCCAAATGAAATGAAATGCCTCACCAATCTTGAGATGCTAAAGATTCTTCATAGTAAAAGCCTGGATTTGAAGGGGTGGGAAGGATTATATGGGCTAAGAAGCCTCAAGTATCTAGACGTCGTGGATCTTCCCAAACTAATTGTTTTTCCTGAAGGATTTGAATCTACTGTTAACACTTTACAGAATCTTAGAATCAAGTTATGTGATGGTTTGAGGGTTTTGCCGAAAGGATTGCAACATTGCACCTCACTATTGATGTTAACCTTGAGTAGTTGTCCTAATTTGACTACTTTACCAAGGGGTATACATGCTCTTAAATCTCTACAACACTTGAACATTGACAGATGCCCGGAGATAGAAAAATGTTGTGTGAAAGATACAGGAAGTGACTGGCATCTCATCTCTCACATTCCTAATATTCGCATTGATCATCAAGTCATTCAAAGTAGAGCGACCACCGACTCATCAAAATGGTGATCAAGTATGACAACACTTATCTTTATGTCTTGAATCCTTATTATGCGTTCTTTTCTTAGATATTTCTTGCAATTGTAGGGAAGGACACAATTTCCATGGATGACTACTTTGTATGAATTATTAGCAAAGGTGAGCCATTTTGTGTGGGAGTGTAGTTTCAAATTGTTAAGGTCCAAGTATTGGGAGTTTATTTGTTAAGCTTATAGAATGATTTTGTTGATACTAGCTTAATATTCTTGCAGGATTCTCAAGTGGGATGGGCTTTCAAGCTTTCAACTGGATTTGATGGATTGTTAATTCATTCTATGTTTTAATTTTGTAACTTAATAAAATGCACTGAAAAAATCTCAAAACTTATGTATGTACATATGATGTATGATGTATCGATTTTAAGAAAGTTTAGGTTGAAGTGAGCTTGTTTTACCTTTTGGTAACAAGGGTCACAATTTAATTTGTCAGTCATGGAGACAAGTTTTTGTCATGTAGAATGTACACAAACCAGTCTAAATTGTCTTAGCTAGGCAACGAGTTTTACCAAGAGAACTTGGTAATTCCACCAACCAACACATCCATTAAATTCTAGATGGTTAGAAAAGCCAATCAATTCGAATCTTTGCTATGAGAATAAAATGAACTTACAAAAGAAAAAATCTTTTTGGTTAGTATTCTCTTACTTGTGTGATAACATGTTGATTCGTAGCTTGAGATCTAAATTCAGGCTCCTTTCGAAAACGATGTACTTATATAAGTTGATATTAATATTGATAATTGTTGATGTTAATATAATCAATGCTGAAATTAATAGTTCAAATTAGATACTTATTTTTCAGATGAACTAATATTTGTTTGATAAAAAAATAAATTAGATACTTATTTTTGAAATAAACTAATATTTGTTTGGTAAAAAATAGTTGACTGTTGAATTTAATTTGAAAATAGGTGTATAAAAGGATGTGAAATTTCAACTAGGGTCAAATAAACACATATCAACTAGATAAGTACATCTCCCCTACTTATTTTTTTTTTAACAAAGTATCAGCTAGTTAGTATATCAACTACATAAAGTCGTTTCAAACCTTCAACTACTAAACACTCACATTACTTGAATTTTTTTGTAAAAACACATCTGAACTAGAATATCAACACTATCGAATGGCCTCTCAATCGCATTTAAAGGATAGATATCTCGAATTTAAGTCTCGCCTATAATAACTTTAAAATTTGTGAGGAAGTGTTTTATCGATACTAAATAAACCACCAATTACATGAATAAAAAAGGGTATCCTAGCCGGCTAGCCTGTTAGCTGCCTTACTTTGAATGTAAGATACCAATATTCTAACGTAACTTAATTTTGGTTTCGTTGTGAAACCGGTACCGAGTCAATAGCTTGACTAAATAAATTTTCTTGAACGTAAATTACTACATTTTATTTGCATATATTATATTATGTCAATAATAACAATACCAATTGGTTCATATAAAGTTGAGTGGAATGCAATTGTCCACTCCAGGCCTTCTAGTGGGAATCAAAATTTAACTTATTGTTCTTTGACTAACTCTTAATAAAACTTAGCATATATACTTTTATCAAATGGAGCCTTCTTTTCTATCTCCCCATCATGGCTCCAATTTTTCAAATAGATTTATGAATGATATTTTTTTTAACTCGGTAAGAAACACTTAGGTTATTATGACATGAGAGAAGAGATACGAACTAATAATTAAAAATGTCATTAGCTTTCGACCAAAATAAATATATAAATGTCATTAGTTATATATTCTTTTTTTTTATCGACTATGTTGAAAAGACTTAATATTTATAAATGATATTGATAAATAGTTGTGCATTATTTGAAGTATCACTTATAGGAAGAGACTATTTAGAATTTCAAAAGAAAAATATAAATCAATTAATTGTTCAACAACTCTAGCTTGTCTTTTATTTATTTTTATTTTTTGGTCGAAAGTCTTTTATTTTCTTCACAACGTCATAAATTTACACCAACATACTATGACCGGAAAACCCTCAAGTCAACGAGCCTGAAATCTTCAATTATTCAGACGAGAGTGTTTTTTAAGTTCTGATTATATGTATTCGGAATTATCTAATTAAATGATTAAGCCTCAAGAATAATATCTAGAGGTTCTTGGTTCGACGCTCATAGGTAATGTCCTCACAAAAAAAAAGATTACATAAAGTCTAAAGAAAATGAGTGGGTGAGAATAGCAATTTTATTAGTACAATTTCTACTTTATGTAAATTCAGTAGTATCTAAAATGATGTTAAATGAATAAAAATATCAAATTTAATAAAATTAATAGCAGTAAAATTATCACTTCCATTTTTTTTAGTGACGTCGTAGCTAGCTTCCATTTTCAGTATGGTCATTGAACTACATTTATCAACATGACCAATGTAAAGTATTTGGTCTAAGAAATGGGCACACCCTAGAAAACTCTTTTTTCAATTTTTATTTAAAAATTTTCTACTTTAGAAAGACCATAGTAAGTTTTTATATGTCTATTTTCTTATGATATTTTTTATTTTTGTGAAAGAATGATATTCCACATCGGGAATTCTGATATAACTTGTCCAACATATATACTTTTGGGTTGCTCCTCCTATTGTCAATTGGTTTTAGGATAGAACCCTACGGGCTTATATGTTGGGCCGAACGCGCTTATGCGCATGAACCGACGTGTGTACCTCACGTTATATTGACCCGCCGGAATTTAACAATTTTCTGTTTTTTGGTAGAAATACTTTTTATTTTCTTTAGTCCCAATTCAGTTCAATGAAAAAAATTATTGTGTATTTGGATGCATAAAATATACTATACAAACATTTTTAACCTATAAAATTTCAATAAAATCACCCACTATAGGTGTATGGGTTCATTACCTCTTCATTTTATTAATATAAAAAAAAATGAGATAATATAAAAAATAAGGTCTGTTTGGATGTCATATTCTACGATAAAATTAGAAAAGTTGAAGACTTTTGTTTTTGGCTTGTTGCCATTCTAGTATATAAAGTTATAAGCTGTAATTGACCCAATACTTGTTCAGACACAGCCTCCAAATTTCTCAATTTCTAACATTCTCGTTCGCCACCGCTTCTACCACCGGGGCAACGGCTGAGCCACCCATAGCATCCGGCAAGGCAAGGTGGTGACTGGTTAGCCTCATCTATTATGTTATTGTTCCTTCAATTATTATTGCAATTTCTTCTTCAAAGCTCATTATGAATGCCTGTTTTGATCTATTCTGTTATTAATCAAAGAAAATTGATGATAATAAATGCATTAGTGAAAATTTCCTAATTGAAATATATTAGGAAAATTTGATTCAAATGAAACAAACAGTTATCCTAAAACAAGTTAATCAAACAAGCACTAACTATATATGTATCTAGATTTGAGAGTTTCAGACAATTAGTTTGAGTGTTTGCAATAACAATCTTCTAATTTGTGGCTCATCTCTTTCTAACAGTAATATATGGCTGATCAAGCCTCTGAGCTTGTTGCTAGAATTGTTGAAAATCTTGGATCATTAGCTCTCAAGGAATTCAATTGGATCTCTGGGGTGAATGAGGAGATTCAAAGGATAAAGGAAACCCTTCTTGTGATAAATGGTGTTCTTCTTGATGCGCAAGAGCACCAATCCACAAGCAAGTCCACCAGACACTGGCTTCAGAATCTCAAATCCGTTGCGTATGATATTGAGGATGTGCTCGATCTCATTTCAACCCAGAATTTGGAGCTCAAAGTCAATGGAAGAAGCTTGATTCGGAAAATCACTAAATTGTTCACAAATTATGATGTGGCTCAGGAGTTGAGGGTGATTCGTCACAAGCTGGATGAGATTGAATACAATCGGAGGAGTTACAATTTTGAAGAGCGGTGCAGCATTCCTCTTCAGGTTGGGGCTACTGTGCAAAGAGAGAGCTATTCGTATGTGCGTGGATTGGATGTTATTGGAAGGAAAGAAGACAAGGAGAGGATTATCAGTTTAATAAGCTCGTCAAACTGTGATTTTGAGGGCTTATCCGTCATTCCAATGATTGGAATAGGAGGTATGGGTAAATCAACTCTAGCAAGTTTGGTGTTTAATGATCCTTCCGTTGTGGCAAGGTTTGATTTAAGATTATGGGCTCATGTCTCGAACAAATTTGCATTGAAAACTTTGATAGCCAACATTCTCCAAACTTCTATGGGTTCAGATTTCTCACATTTGAATATGGAATCATTGCAGATGATATTGCGTGAGAAACTAGAAGGCCAGTCTTATCTTATTATTCTAGATGATGTGTGGATTAGAGATCCCAGACAGTGGAGTGAGCTAAAAGAGTTATTAGATGTAGGCTCACCAAGGAGCATTGTTATAGTTACAACCCGTGAGGAAAGGGTGGCCTCTATCACTGGGACTATGGAACCACATAGGCTAAAAGGCCTCTCTAGTGATCATTGTTGGTCCATATTTGCCAGATCCGCTTTCAATAAAGGTGAACAAGATTCTTTCCCTTTGTTGGTAGAGATTGGGAAGTCAATAGTTCAAAAGTGTCAGGGAGTTCCTTTGGCAGCAAAAACTTTAGGTAGTGTGTTGTATGGTGAAAGAGATTATCACACGTGGAAGCGAATTGAAGAAAGTGACTTGTGGAAGATCGAGCAGGGACCTAATGATATTTTGCCAGCATTAAAACTAAGTTATGATCAGATTCCAAGCCATCTTAGATCTTGCTTTGCCTTATGTGCATTTAAAAAAGGTTACCCTTTGTTTAGGAATCACTTGACCAATATGTGGTTGGCACTAGGAATCTTGCAATCAAGAGAAGATGAAGATGTTGATGACATTGGAAATGTGTATATGAATGAACTTCTATCAAGGTCTTTTTTTAGATATCCAGGCTATGCTGTGACAGAGAATGTTATCACACAATTTGGACAAGTGTTTGAAGAATGGAAATTGAATTATGTTACACATATGTTCAAGAAGGACCAGATTAATGAGAGGAGTGGGTCAATTCCTGAAGATGTTTTCTTTATTGATGATAAAGTACTTTTTGTTGAAATGCATGATTTATTGCATGATTTAGCAGCATATGTATCAAAGGAGGATACTGTCATGATGAGTTCTAACAAGAAAGCAATATTTCCAAGTGTTAGATATATTATGTGGGATCATGAGGACTTGTCAAGAAAAGAGTTCCCTATACACCTCCTAGAAGGAAGCAAGGCGAGATCATTTCAATTTGTTCACCCAATGGGTTTAGTGAGTAAATCTTTTCTCACGGGATTGGTATCTAATTTGAAGTGCTTACGTATCCTCAACCTCCATCATTCCGAGTTTGAGAAGTTACCTGACTCAATCGGAGATTTAAAGCACCTAAGGTACCTCAGTCTATGTTTTAACCCAAGGCTTATCATGCTTCCACACTCAACATGCAAGCTTGTGAATCTTCAGTCATTAGATCTTTTAAGATGTATTCAATTGGAAACACTTCCAAAGGATATGCACAAGTTAATGAATCTACGGTTTTTGAGCCTATCAACGAAAGCCATATGTTTGTCGGATGTAGGCCTATATAGATTGAGCTCTTTACAAAACCTAAAGTTTTGGTATTGTCATCAGTTGACTGCTCTTTCAGAAGGTATTGAAAACCTAAAGAACCTTCGTATTTTGATGATAATTGGGTGTCCTAAGATTGCTTCTCTTCCAAATGGCATCAAATATTTAACCAAGCTTACAGAATTGCGGATATTTGATTGTAGAAATCTTGATTTGAAAGGATGGGAAGGTTTGTATGGCTTGAGAAGCCTCAAGAACTTAGACTTTAGAGCGCTTCCAAAAATGTTGACATTTCCCGATGGACTTGACTCTTCTTCGAGCTCTTTGCACTATTTCAAAGTTGACCGATGTTGTAGTTTGATGACGATGCCAAAAAGTTTGCAACACTACACTTGCCTTTTGACTCTGAGGTTGATGGGTTGTCCTAATTTGACTGCTTTTCCAAGTGACATATATGCTACTAGATCTCTACAGTTGTTAGTTATTGATGGGTGTCCTGAGATATCCACAAGATACGAGAAAGATATAGGGAGCGATTGGCATCTCATATCTCACATTCCTGAAATTCGTATTGATCACCAAATCATCCAAAAGAAATCTCCATCGTTGCACATGGATTGATCTTGATCAGGTACTTGTTTTACTTGTGAAACAAGTTTTGAGAATTTGTGTGTTTATTGATTGTTTTTTTGTTCAATATTCTTGCAGGATATGTTCCCAAGTGGCCGGGATGGGATTTGTTGGGCTGTTTCGTAACATGAAGGAATTCTATGTTCAAATTTCGTAACTTAGGGTACTCTAAGTATCTCTAATATGATGTATCAAATGTGAGTCTTGTACGTTATGTATAAAAAATTTAGACTCGATCAATTTTAACAGACTAAAGTCGGCCTTGTTAGCTGACTTTCTTTGACCAAAATGTGTGACCATTCGTAAGAATATAAGAAACCAATATAAAAAATGTGAGTCTTGTACAATTGGTTTCATTGCGAAACCGGTACAGAGTCAATAGCTTGAGTGCTTGGTGTTTGAATTTTTTTTCTTAAACGTATATTTTATTTGCATAAACTACATATATTATGACAATGATAACAATATATACCAATTGGTAGCTGACTGATTGCAACGTCTCCACTTGACCCTTCTAGTGGGAATTAATTGAAATTGAAGTTACCATCCACTCATATATACATTCATTATTAAATGGAACTTTCTAATATTTTATTTGTTCGATAATTAATATTTAGATCATTATATCGTGGGAGGAAAAATATAAACTAATTATCATAGATATCAGTATCTACCTTTATCCTATCAACTATGCTAAAGAAACACTAAGATCATGTTTGTCAAAATTAGATATAGCAGATAGAGTGATTAAAAGTAATAATCTAATAAAAATAAAATACTAATGTGTATTTAGTTGAGGTAGTTTTTGGGTTAGTTTATAAATATAAAATGACGAAATATGACATATAGTTTTTTAATTATTCTAAGAGCATAAGTTAAGATCTTTAAAATAAAAATTAATTATATTTAATTTGTATTATTAATGATTTTCCTTTTTTTTGATTGCATATATATATATATATATATAAAACAAATTTCAAACACTAATTCAAATTACAAAAAACTATCTAAAGTATCTTTTAAAAATATACTAGTTTTTAAACGCTAGTAAAACTTGTACCACTAAACATATTCTAATAACATTTAAATAAAATTTTAAAAACTAAACGTAATCATTTTGGACTTGACAAGCATGGCCTAAATGATATCGATGAGTCGTTGTGCATTATTTGTATTATCGCTTATAGGAAGACACTATTTAAATTTCCAAAAGAAGAAGAAGAAAAATAATAGCCTTTTTTAACGTATAAAATTTCAATAAATTCACCCACTATTTTCTAATTTGAAATGTCTATATCCTCACTAAAGTTGTCAAAAATTGATATAATCCGCAAATTCGACCCAAACAGTTCGATAATTTTAGAGTTAAAATCTAAAAATTTTAACCCAAAATCTGAAATAAATCGAATCCAATAGAAATCGAAACCCATTAGGTTGAAACTCAAAACTCGTTGGATTGATCGATTTAGTATATTTATAAAATTTATAAATTTATTTTAAAACTTATAATAAATTTTATTATTAAAATACATAATTAAATATTATTATTTAATTAAATTTGATTTTGATAATCATAAAAAAAATGATATTTTAGACCCGCTGGTCAACACGACCCAATCGAAAACCCTCAACAACACTACCAGATTGACTCGTGACCCATAACAAAACTGAACCCGTTTTAAACCGAACCTGAAATGACCGAACCCGAACACGCCCGACCTGACTCGATTGACATGTCTAACCCTCACAAATAACTAATTTATAATACATGATATAGTTTTATTGGCTTTTATACAATGTATTTGAGATGGATATAACATCTATATATATTTTGGTGTATTTTAACTAGATTCAATTATTATTGTCACATAATTGATTTTAGTTTTTTTTTGTGTTTTCCGCACAATGGTAATACTTAAACCTTCTTCATACACACTCTTGATTTTATTGGATAAAAGTGTGTATATTATAGTCTCTAAAATTTGACTTAAAACAGATTAATACTGGGTTGATGTTATTGTTGTTCGTTGTATAAAATTTTAATTATATAGGTGTATGGGTAGATTTGTCTCATTTGAATGTGTTCAATGTGTTACCTTTTTTTGACCAAACCAAAATGTTCCATGTTACCTTTTCATTTTATTAATATTTAAAAAATGAGATAATATAAAGTTGACTTTTGTTGTTGCCATTCGATCTAGTAGCGTAAATACTCATCAAGTCATCCTCCAAATTTCTCAATTTCCAACATTCTAGTCCGCCGCCGCTTCTTCCACCGGGGCAACGGCTGAGCCACCCATAGCATCCGGCAAGGCAAGGTGGTGACTGGTTAGCCTCATCTATATTACTCTTCCTATAATTTGATTGTTGCAATTTCTTCTTCAAAGCTCATCATGCATATATGCTTGTTTTGACCGTTTTGTATTCTGGTCTTGATCAAAGAAAATCGATGACAATAATGGATAAGAAATGGATTATCTTAAATTTAACATCAAAATATTATCTATGAAATGGATATGATATTGTACTAGCTAGCTTGTTGAAAACTTCAGCTTTCGGTGAATTTACTAACTAGTTAACCAAACAAGCACTATCCATCTATCTAGATTTGAGATTTTCAGACAATTATTGTGAGTGTTTGCAGTAACAATCTTCTAATTTGTGGCTTAATTATCTCTTTCTATCAGTAATATATGGCTGATCAAGCTTCTGAGCTTGTTGCTAGAATTGTTGAAAATCTTGGATCATTAGCTCTCAAGGAGTTCAATTGGATCTCTGGGGTGAATGAGGAGCTTCAAAGGATTAAGGAAACCCTTCTTGTAATTAATGGTGTTCTTCTTGATGCGCAAGAGCACCAAGCCAAAAGCTTGTCCACCAGACACTGGCTTCAGAATCTCAAATCCGTTGCGTATGATATTGAGGATGTGCTCGATCTCATTTCAACTCAGAATTTGGAGCTCAAAGTCAATGGAAGAAGCCTGATTCGAACAATCACTAAATTATTCACAAATTATGATGTGGCTCAAGAGTTGAGGGTGATTCATCACAAGTTGGATGAGATTGAATACAATCGGAGGAGTTACAATTTTGAAGAGCGGCGCAGCATTCCTCTTCATGTTGGGGCTACTGTGCAAAGAGAGAGCTATTCGTATGTGCGTGGATCGGATGTTATTGGAAGAAAAGAAGACAAGGAGAGGATTATCAGTTTAATAAGCTCGTCAAGCTCTGATTTTGAGGGCTTATCCGTCATTCCAGTGATTGGAATAGGAGGTATGGGTAAATCAACTCTAGCAAGTTTGGTGTTTAATGACCCTTCTGTTGTGGCCATGTTTGATTTAAGATTATGGGCTCATGTCTCGAACAAATTTGCATTGAAATCTTTGATAGCCAACATTCTCCAAACTTCTACGCGTTTGGATTTCTCACACTTGAATATGGAATCATTGCAAATGATATTGCGTGAGAAACTAGAAGGTCGGTCTTATCTTCTT
Organism: Fallopia convolvulus; assembly: GCA_964016875.1. Lineage (NCBI taxonomy): Eukaryota > Viridiplantae > Streptophyta > Magnoliopsida > Caryophyllales > Polygonaceae > Fallopia > Fallopia convolvulus. The sequence goes on from OZ024737.1 coordinate 45,415,719, forward strand.
ATTCTAGATGATGTGTGGATTAGAGATCCTAGACAATGGATTGAGCTAAAAGAGTTATTAGATGTAGGCTCACCAAGGAGCACTGTTATAGTGACAACCCGCGAGGAAAGGGTGGCCTCTATCACTGGGACCATGGAACCATACAGGCTAAAAGGCCTCTCTAGTGATCATTGTTGGTCCATATTTGCCAGATGTGCTTTCAATAAAGGTGAACAAGATTCTTTTCCTTCGTTGGTAGAGATTGGGAAGTCAATAGTTCAAAAGTGTCAGGGAGTTCCTTTGGCAGCAAAAACTTTAGGTAGCGTGTTGTATGGAGAAAGAGATGATCGCACTTGGAAGCGAATTGAAGAGAGTGACTTGTGGAAGATTGATCAAGGGCCTAATGATATTTTGCCAGCATTAAAACTAAGTTATGATCAGATTCCATACCATCTTAGATCTTGTTTTGCTTTGTGTGCATTTAAAAAAGGTCTTCCTTTGTTTAGGACTCACTTGGTTAATATGTGGTTGGCACTGGGAATCTTGCAACCAAGAGAGGGTGAGGATGTTGAAGACATGGGAAATGGGTATGTGAATGAACTGCTATCAAGGTCTTTTTTTAAATATCCAGGCTATGATGTGACAAAGAATGTTATCGCACAATTTGGAGAAGTATTTGACGAATGGAAATTGAATAATATTGCACAAATGTTCAAGAACGACAAGATTAATGAGAGGAGTGAGTCAATTTCTGAAGATGTTTTCTTAATTGATGATAAAGTATTTTTTGTTGAAATGCATGACTTATTACATGATTTAGCAGCATATGTATCGAATGAGGATATTGTCATCATGAGCTCTGACAAGAAAGCAATATCTCCAAGTGTTAGATATATTATGTGGGATCATGAGGATTTGTCAAGAAAAGAGTTCCCTGCACACCTCCTGGAAGGAAGCAAGGCGAGATCATTTCAATTTGTTCAACCATTGGGTTTAGTAAGTAAACCTTTTCTCTCGGGTTTGATATCTAATTTGAAGTGCTTACGTATCCTCAACCTTCGCCATTTTGAGTTTGAGAAGTTACCCGACTCAATTGGGGATTTAAAGCATTTGAGGTACCTTAATCTTGCTTTTAACTCGAGGCTTATCATGCTTCCACACTCAACATGCAAGCTTGTGAATCTCCAGTCATTGGATCTTTTTAGATGTATTGGACTCGAAACACTTCCAAAGGATATGCACAAATTAATGAGTCTACGGTATTTGATCCTATCATCGAAAGCCATATCCTTGTCGGAAGGAGGCCTATATAGATTGAGCTCTTTACAAAACCTAAAGTTGTGGTATTGTCAACATTTGACTGCTCTTTCAGAAGGTATTGGAAACTTAAAGAGCCTTCGTGTTTTGATGATAAATGAGTGTCCCAAGATTGCTTCTCTTCCAAATGGCATCAAATATCTAACCAACCTTAAGGAATTGAGGATACTTGATTGTAGAAATCTTGATTTGAAAGGATGGGAAGGTTTGTATGGATTGAGAAGCCTCAAGTATTTAGACCTTAGAGCACTTCCAAAAGTGTTGATTTTCCCTGATGGACTTCACTTTGCTTCAAGCTCTTTGCAGTATTTGAGAATTGAAAGATGTTGTAGTTTGCTGACGATGCCGAAAAGGTTGCAACACTACTCTTGTCTATTGAGTCTGAGTTTGATGGGTTGTCCTAATTTGACTGCTTTGCCAAGAGACATGCATGCTACTAGATCTCTACAATTGTTAGTTATTGATGGTTGTCCTGAGATATCCAGGAGATGCGAGAAAGATTTAGGGAGTGATTGGCATCTCATATCTCACATTCCTGAAATTCGTTTTGATCATCAAATCATCCAAAAGAAAGCTCCATCGTCGCACGTGGGTTGATCTTGATCAGGTACTTGTTTTACTTGTGAAAATTTGTGTTTGATTAGCTAGAAGTTGAACTTCAGATCATGTTCTATTATTGCTAAACTTGAATTAGTTAGGCCGTGGGAGTTGATTCTCTCCTATTTGTCTATTCAAATATCTTATATCCATTGCTACTTTTGGTAAAACAATAGTCTCAAATTGCTAGGGTCCAAGTTTTGAAACTTTGTGTGTTTGTTGATTGTTTTTTGTTGATACTATAAGCTTAATATTCTTGCAGGATATGTTCCCAAGTGGGGATGCGATTTCAATCATTCAGCTGGATTTATTGGGCTGTTTCGTAACATGAAGCTAGGAGTTTTATGTTCAAATTTCGTAACTTAGGGTACTCAAATACCTCTAATATGATGTATCAAATGTGAGTCTTGCACGTTATGTATAAAAAAATTTACTCTCAATTTTTAACAGACTAAAGTCGGCCTTGTTAGCTGCCTTTCTTTGACCATAATGTACATGTGATCGAATATTCTTAAGAATGTAAGAAAACAATCTTCTTAAACCAATATCAGCCTTGTACGTACGTAACTTAATGTGGTTTCATTGCGAAACCGATACCGAGTCAATAGCTTGACTTCTTGGTGTTTGAATAATTTTTAGGGAATTTTTATTAAAACGTATACTTCATTTGCATATATTATATTACAACGATAATAACAATACCAATTTTTTTGTTTTTTTTTTCAAGAGAGGACAAGGTCCCCTCGGGGACGAGTCACAGCGAAGACCTAGCGACACACAAGACGGGTTATAAGTTTGAGAAAACCAGTGGGGAAAGAAAATGCGAAACGAGCGAGGGAGTCGGCGCCAATAATCGCTTCCCTAAAGACATGGGTCACTCGTCACTCGGACAATCTAGTTTCGAGTGAGGAAGCCTTGACATTTAGACACCGACTAAAGAGCGGGTGAGACGGGCTGAGAGTCTTCTAAATTAACCCAACCACCACCAGTTGAGAATCCGATTCCAACACGACAATACCAATTGGTAGTTGACTATATTGCAACTTCTACACCTCCGACCTTCTAGTGGGTTGGGGTGTCCAAACCTAGTTAACCATAATTTCGGTTAGTTAAAATCATGAACCGTAACCGAACTGTGAATTTCGGTTAACCAATTTTTTGGTTCGGTTTTCTCGGTTAACCGATAGCCATATATGTAATTTTACCTTAAATAATTAAAACTAAAATAGTAAAATGTGAATTAAAAAAGTGATCAAGCTTGACTTTTATTTTAAATATGTACTTATATCATATTGTTTCCATTGTTGTAAATAATCGAGAGTATATACGATAGTGTGTAAAATTAAACATTATGTGTATTATTTTTTATCCCATCAAATTTATTAAGCGAGTCTTATATCAATGAAAAGTGAAAAAATAGTGTGTAAAATCGGGGTGTTCAACGGGTCGGGTCACCCGCGAGAAGCACTGACCCGACCCACAATTTGCGGGTTGCGGGTCGACCCGCAACCTGTGCAGGTCGGGTCGCGAGTCGAATTTTTTATTTTGCGGGTCGCGGGTCGGGTCGGGTCGCAATATTTTTTAAAATACATATATTTTTATAACTTTATTAATATATAAACTATTTTTTTATAAAAAAATCGGATCGACCCGCAAACCCGACCTGACCCGCAATTTGCGGGTTGCGAATCGACCCGCGAGTTGTGTTGGGGTCGGGTCGCGGGTCAAAAGTATTTTTTTTCGGGTCGCGCGTCGATCCGACCCGACCTGTGAGCATTCCTAGTATAAATTGTTAAAATTGGAGGAGAAAAGACTCACACTAAAATAATACCTTGAAGATCATAAAATTTAATCACTAAATAAAGCAAAGATAACTAATATTATGAAGAAAAAAGGACGACTTTGAATATTCCTGCTTTCGAGCAAAGATAAATTAACAATAAAAAGGTCTGTTTGGATGTCAATTTATGTTGATGCTATTAGAAATCTCCCATAACTTATGATTTTCATCCGAAAAAATGTTAGGACACTCTGCTTAAGTGGAGTAGCTTCTTATTCTTACCTAATAAAAAAATTGTCATATTCAATTGTACGAGAAAAATTAGAAAAATTGACTTTTGTGGTTGCCATTCTAGTAGTGTAAATACTCATCATCTGTACTGACCCAATACTTGTTCTAACACAGCCTCCAAATTTTTTCAATATCCAACATTCTCGTTCACCGCCGCTTCTACGACCGGCGAAACGGCTGAGCCACCCATAGCATCCGGCAAGGCAAGGTGGTGACTGGTTAGCCTCATCTATATTACTACTCTTCCTTTAATTTGATTATTAATTGCAATTTCTTCTTCAAAGGCCATCGTGCATATATGCCTGCTTTGATCGTTTTGTATTCTGGTCTTGATCAAAGAAAATTGATGACAATAATGGATAAGAAATGGATAATCTGAATTTTAACATGAAAATATTATCTATGAAATGGATATGATATTGTACTAGCTTGTTGAAAGTTTCTGCTTTCTCGGTGAATTTACTAGCAAGTTAACCAAACAAGCACTATCTATCGATCTATCTGTCTAGATTTGAAATTTTCAGAAAAACAGTTTTGAATGTATGCAATAACAATCTTCTAATTTGTGGATCATCTCTTTCTATCAGTAATATATGGCTGATCAAGCTTCCGAGCTTGTTGCTAGAGTTGTTGAAAATCTTGGATCATTAGCTCTCAAGGAATTCAATTGGATCTTTGGGGTGAATGAGGAGCTTCAAAGGATCAAGGAGACCCTTCTTGTAATTAATGTTGTTCTTCTTGATGCACAAGAGCAACAATCAACAAGCAAGTCCACCAGACATTGGCTTCAGAATCTCAAATCAGTTGCGTATGATATTGAGGATGTGCTCGATCTCATTTCAACTCAGAATTTGGAGCTCAGAGTCAATGGAAGAAGCCTGATTCGGAAAATCACAAAATTATTCACAAATTACGATGTGGCTCAAGAGTTGAGGGTGATTCATCACAAGTTGGATGAGATTGAATACAATCGGAGGAGTTACAATTTTGAAGAGCGGCGCAGCAGTCCTCTTCATGTTGGGGCTACTGTGCAAAGAGAGAGCTATTCGTATGTGCGTGGATCGGATAATATTGGAAGAAAAGAAGACAAGGAGAGGATTATCAGTTTAATAAGCTCGTCAAGCTCTGATTTTGAGGGCTTATCCGTCATTCCAGTGATTGGAATAGGAGGTATGGGTAAATCAACTCTAGCAAGTTTGGTGTTTAATGACCCTTCTGTTGTGGCCATGTTTGATTTAAGATTGTAATGTTTATAATCCTAAGTTGTAATATGTAAACATATGAACACTATAGTACAATGCAAACACACACAAGTAGGTAGAACCTAGGACAGGGACCATGGCTCACACTTGAGATGCCACTGAACCACCCTCTCGGACCATGTCCCATGGCCTGAGCCACTTGACCATTTCTTGGTCGAGCTTGGCTCATGACATTGTTGGTATTATGGTGCATTGGGCCGGTTTTATGTGTGACTTATGTTGTGAGCTAGGCTGATGACTTGTTGGGCCTTATCTCCGATCTTGGGCCAATCCACTTATGATCCAAAGCGCTTTGGGTCATTACTGGAGACGACGTCGTCTTGGCTCTAGGGTTTCATATAAAAGCGATGTCTGAACCCTCGAGAGCACATCTCTTGCTCACTTCTCCGCGGCGCTCTGGTTTCTAGGGTTTGCTCTCCCGAGCTTCCCTTCTTTGACTCCTTCGCCTCCATGGATTTGTGACGAGATCAAGCGAGAGAAAAGAAAAGAAGAAGAACTAGAGTGAGACGAGGGGGTTCGGGTCTGAGTGACTGAGTCCTTGTGAGCTTGCCAGCTCTGTTTGTCTTCGTTCTTGTTGCTTTGTGCTTGTCTCTTCCTTTCTCTCTTGTTCCTGGCTTTTGCCACTTGTGTGTGTGCTTGCTTGTATCTGTACTTGCTCTTATGGCCTTCGATGCCTAGTGGATTGGGTGAGTCTCCCCTCTTGAGGCTCCGCAGACGTAGGACTTAGTCCGAACTGCGTAAACAACTGTGTGTCCCTTTCTGTTTGATTTGTTCATCGTCTTTCAAAGGTTTTACAAACTCGTTTGAACAATAGAAGCAAACTCGAGTAGATCCATTCTCTACAATTGGTATCAGAGCCAGGTTGGCTCTGATCTCGAGGCTCCGCTGCGTTAGAGGTCTATTAAGCAAGGGTTAAGCTCTTCCTCCTCTTCTCTGGAACCCTAGGCGATTGACTGTGTGTCTATTGCCAGATCCATGAGTTGTGAGGTTGGAAAGTGAGTTCCCTCGTGTAGATCTCAATTTTTCTTCTCTGGATCTTCTTCACTCTTGTTTGCTCTTGTTCAAAACTCTCAAACGTTTGACTGATAACCTTTTGAAAAACGCTACAAAAACTGTTTCATAGGGTTTGTCCCTTTGATCCGAGGTGAACCGGAGAAACCAGGGTAACGGTTATACCGGTGTAATCCCTTTCTCGGTTCATACACTCTCCCTTGCAAAAGGGTTCTGTGTTTGTATTCAGGTCAGAGATCTTGCTTCTCTGGGACTGGATCTGTGTGTTTGTTGTTGTTAACCAGGGCACTTGAGTTTGGCTCAAGGTCTTAGGGCAATCCGGAGAAACCAGGGTAACAGTTATACTGGTGTAATCCCTTTCTCGGATTGTACACCCAAGCTCTTGCAAAAGAGTGTCTGTGTACTTTGCATCCAACAACTCTTTGTTGGGTGTGAATCTACTTGTCTATCTATCTTGTGTGTTGTTGCTTTACCTTTGTGATGGCAGAAAGCTCTAGCAGGATTAAGCTATTTGATGGCATATCTGATTTTGCAATGTGGCAAGTGAAAATGAAAGTTGTGCTCATCAAAGAAAAATGCTGGAAGGCAATCAAAGGAGATTTCCCAGCTGGTACCAAACCAGAAGAAAAGGCAAAAATGGATGAAATAGCACATTCTGAGATTATGGTGAGGTTGACTGACGACGTGGCTCGTCAGGTGGTAAGCTTTACTAACGCTAAGTCTCTCTGGAAGGCCTTGGAAGACCTTTACCTGGTCAAAACCGAGGCCTGTCTTGTCTCTCTTCTCATTAGAGCCTTTACTTTTAGGATGGACCTTAATCTGTCACTCAATGAGAACCTGGACAAGTTCTTGAGGATGACTCAAGAACTTGAAAGGGGTAATGACAAGATTAAGGACTCCCACCAAGCTGTCTTGCTGCTCAACTCTCTCCCTTCTCCTCAATTTGACACCATTAAGGATGTCATTCAGTTCTGTGGAGGCCTGACTAAGGCCAAGATTGTTGATGTTATCTTTGAGAAAAATGAATCTCTAAAAATCTTTAAAACCAAGGGTGAAAAGAAAACTGAGTCTAAAACTGAGGTTCTCATGGTTAAGGGTAAAAAGGGTAACAACAACAAGAAGAAACAAAATAAAAGAAATGACAAGCATGAAAATGAGAAAAAGGATAAGAGAAAATGTTATTACTGTGGTGGTACTAATCATTTCATTAAAGACTGTAAGAAGAAACAGAGGGAAGAAAGTCAAAAATCATCTCATGATTCTGTTGCCTTGTTTGAGTCTAGTTCTGATTATCCTTATGAATTGCTTGTGTGTTCTAATTCTGTTGACAAACATGCTTGGATTCTTGATTCTGGTTGCACTTTACATGCTTCCTTTGATAAATCTTTGTTTGATTCCTTGCATGAGTTTGATGGTGGTGAAGTCCTACTTGGGGATCATACTGCCTTACCTATCAGGGGTATTGGAAATATCCCTCTTAGGATGTTTGATGGAAAAATCAGAGTACTCCAAAAGGTCAGGTGGGTACCTGACCTGAGGAGGAACCTCGTGTCAGAGTCTGTGTTTGATGATTTAGGCTGTCATATTATTACTCATTCAGGTATAAGGGAAGTCATTAGGAATGGGACTACCCTTGTGAAAGGGGTTAAAGTTGGAGGATTATACAAAGTTATTGCTTCTCCTGAACTTAATTTCTCTGAAATTTGTAATGTTATGATACCTGATCTCACCAAACTCTGGCATGTTAAACTTGGTCATATTGGCATGAAAGGATTAAATTATCTGTACAAGACTGGTTTGATTGACAAAAAACCTGTTGACTTGAGTTTCTGTGAAGTTTGTGTCCTTGGTAAAAAGGCTAGGCATAGTTTCAACAAGTCTGCATATGTTGCTAAATCCCCTCTTGAATATGTTCATTCTGATTTGTGGGGCCCTGCCCAAGTTGATACTATTGGTGGTAGGAGATACTTCATGTCCCTGATTGATCATTTTTCTAGGAAAGTTTGGATATACTTGTTGAGAACTAAAGATGAGGCCTTTGATGCTTTTAAAACCTGGAAACTTTCTGTTGAAAATGAAACAAACTTGAAGCTTAAGTGTCTTAAGACAGATAATGGCCTTGAATTTTGCAATCATGTGTTTGACTCTTTCTGTAGTGCTAATGGTACTAAAAGGCATCTGACTGTTCCTGGCACACCTCAGCAGAATGGTACTGCTGAGAGAATGAACAGAACCTTGCTTGAAAAGGCAAGGTGTCTGCTCATTGGTGCTGGAATGAAACCTTCACTCTGGGGTGAGGCAGTGACAACTGCCTGCTATCTCATCAATAGGTCTCCATCCTCTGTGGTTGATTTCAAAACACCATATGAGATGTGGACTGGCAAGAAACCTAATCTGTCACACCTAAAGGCATTTGGTTGCACTGCCTATGCTTATGCATCTCAAGGCAAGTTGCAACCAAGAGCTCAAAAATGTGTGATGTTAGGCTACCCTGAAGGTGTTAAGGGTTACAAATTATTGCTTTGTCAGCCTCATGGCTACAAAGTAATTACCTCTAGGAGTGTGACCTTTAATGAGTCAGAATTTCATTTTAAGAACAAAACTAATTCAGCTACTGAGTGTGCAGGTACCAGCACTGAAGCAGAATTGAACAGGTTTTTCTTACCACATGAAGCCACTTCTGAAGAAGAAAATGAATATGATCAAGGAGCTCAAGTGGAGCTAAATGATGATGACCATGATGGTCATGGAGCAAATGACCATCCAGAGCAAGGTGAAGATGAAAATGTCACTGAAAATGTGACAAACACAAGTACTGAAGACCAGAACCCTCACCAATCAGGTGGGGAGGTAAGTGATCCACCTATTAGCAACTCTGTGCCCTCTACTAATGACTTGATAGATTATCAACTAACTAGAGATAGAGAGCCAAGGAATAGGGTTCCTAATAGGAGGTTTATCATGTTTGCTGAGTTTTCTGATCTTCTGTCTGAGGTGAACTTGATTGAGTATGCTTGCCTTGCTTCTGAGCATGTTGTGAATTCCTTTACACCTGACACTTATGAAATTGCCATGAAATGTATGCATGCAAAAAACTGGATAAGTGCCATGAAAGAAGAAATGCAGTCTATGTATGCTAACAATACTTGGGTCCTTGTTCCCAAGCCAGCCAATACTAGACTGATTGATTGTAAATGGATTTACAAGCTTAAAGATGGTGCTCACTCTGGAGATCCCCCTAGATACAAAGCTAGGCTTGTAGCTAAGGGGTTCTCCCAAAAGGAGGGCATAGATTACAATGATATCTTTGCACCTGTGATTAAGTATAAGACTCTTAGACTCTTACTTGCTATGACTGCTGTGTACAACTGGGAATTAGAACAAATGGATGTGAAAACTGCTTTCTTGCATGGTGAATTAAATGAGATCATTCACATGAAACAACCTAAGGGATTTGTGAATACTGCTAAACCTGACCATGTTTGCTTACTTAAAAAATCTATCTATGGCCTTAAGCAGTCCCCTAGGCAATGGAACATCAAGTTTGACTTGTGCATGAGAAAACTTGGTTTTATAAGAAGCAGTTATGATACATGTCTTTATTTCAAGGGCATTAGGACCAAGACTCCCCTGTTTGTGCTCTTATATGTTGATGATATTCTGTTGATGTGTTCTTCTAAGGTTATCATCTCTAGTGTGAAAAGAGACTTAAAACACAACTTTGACATGAAAGACTTAGAGGCAGCTCAAAAGATCCTTGGCATAAAAATTACTAGAGATAGGAAAAACAAGAAAATGTGGTTGTCTCAAAGTGATTACTTGCTTAAGGTCCTTGAAAGGTTTAAAATGCTTGATTCTAAACCCACTTCTATTCCCTTAGGAGGGCATTTAGAATTGTCTAAAAGGCTCTGCCCTAGTACACCTGATGAGAAAGCTAAGATGTCTAATGTGCCTTATGATGTTGTTGTTGGGTCTGTTATGTATGCAATGTTGTGCACAAGGCCTGACCTAGGCATGGACACGGGCCGGGCTGGGCCGGGCCCGGGCCGGGCCGCCACCGGGCCGGGCCGAGAAAAATGGAACCGGGCCCGCACAGGGGGTATCCGGGCTGGGAACGGGCCGGGCTGCGGGCCGGGCCGGGCCCAAAGTTTGTGGCCCACACGGGTTGGGTTGGGCTGGGGGCGGGCCGGGCCGGGCTGGGGGGGCTGGGTTGGGCCGGGCCGGGCCGGGCTGGGGCCGGGCTGGGGCCGGGCTGGGCCGGGCTGGGCCGGGCTGGGCCGGGCTGGATACATGTGGGCTGGCGGGCCGATTTGGGCCAGGCGGGCCGGGTTGTATTTGTGGTAGATTTTTAGGTATTTGTGCCTTTTGTGGTCCTTTGATTGAATCAAAACTAGCTTAGTTAAATGATCAAGTTAGAAGACATTAATGCCGACATGCCCTTGCCTCTTCTAACTTATGAAAGTATAATTTTTTTTTAAAAAAGATAGAACAAAGGCGGAGTATTTTAAAATGTATAAATTAAACGAATCTATTAAATTGTACATAATGTGCTAAAAAACAAAAAAAAAGGGAATAAGGGAGCGGGCTTGTTCGAAATTATTAAAACTTTGATAAATAATTATCAAAATTAGAATAATTAAGATGCCTACGTATCTCGAAAGAATCAAAGCCCACGTAGTTCTTTACTTACCTTAACTTACCTTGTTGTTGTTGCTCATTCGTCAAAGTCTTCGGGGGTTTCTTCGTCAATTGCATCATTCCCACCACTTTCGGCGTTAGAAGAGTTGTCAGTGGTCATCCCTTCGACATCGTCCTCGGTCTCGAATTTTATTGCACTCATTTCGTACTCTTCTTGCGTCCTTTCCTCGGCACGATCCCAATCCTTCTTGCATATCAATGTCTTGACGGTTTGTGGATCAAGTCGGCATCTTTTTTCCGAAATTACTCTTCGACCTGCGCTAAAAATAGACTCGGACGCAATGGTAGACGCAGGTATAGCTAATACATCCTTAGCTATGTTAGCAAGTACAGGATATTGGTCGCAATGGTTTCTCCACCACTGAAGAACATCACATCCGTCGGGGAATTGATGTTCAGTGGTCAAGAAATCCATAATAATAGATCTTGTAGGTGCAATAGAACCAGAACTAGGTGATGTTCGGGGTTTTTTGAAAATTAAAGATGCAATTTTGCTAGTAGTAGAAGTAGAAGATGAAGAGGGTCGATTAGTAGATGTAGGTGGAATATTTAGTTTTTCTGCATATTTTTCATATAACTTAATTAATGTTGCAATGGCGAAATCAATATCAGCATACCAATTATAATCATTTTTTGAAAGGCCCAAAGTGTCATAATAAAAATCTAACATATTTTCTAAACCTTGCTTCTTCATAGTAGGATCTAATAATGCAGCAATACAATATATAACAGGAAACTTGTTAAAATAAGATAACCATTTTGTTCGCATGTTTTCAATTATGTTACCTAATGATGGTTGCTTTACTTGCATTTCTTGCATGGCATATGTAATATTGCAACATTGAAAAATAACTAAATGGACGTTAGGCGTATAAACTTGTGAAAAAACCAGTGTTGCATCCTTAAAAGTTTTTAGAAGCTCACATATTTGTGTCGTGATCCCCCATTGCTCCTCGGAAATAAATCTGGGAGTACCATTCGGACCTCTATACTGCTCAGCATACAAAGTGGTTATAACATTTTTATAAGTACAAGCAGGTTGTAACATATCAAAAGTGGAGTTCCAACGAGTTGGTGTATCCATACTCCATTTCCTAGGAAATAATCCTTGTTCTTGACACAAGATCTTATAGCGACGTTTTGCGGTACCGGTGAACCTAAGCCATCTAATGCACTCTCTAGTCGGTCCAATCAAATCATGAAGATCTTTGCATGCTTCTTGAACAGATAAGTTAACAATATGCGCAGCACATCTAATATGACAAAGATCTCCATTTAACAAAAGAGGTACATGTCTTTTAAATAAATCAATACATCTAGTATTAGCAGAGGCATTATCGAAGGAAAGTGAAAACACTTTTGCAAACAAATTAAATTCCTTAAGAATTCTAACAATATGATCATATATATTAGCTCCGGTGTGACTTTCAAACATAGGTTCAAAACCAATGACACGTTTTTGCAACAACCAATTATCATCATTCCAGTGGGCAGTGACAGAGATATATGAATCGCCTACTCTAGAACTCCAAATATCACTTGTAATACACACACGACCATCATATTTCTCAAAAAATTGTACCAATTTAGATTTAGCCCTTTCATATTGTTGCACGCATCTACGTTTTAAGGTCTTACGACCAACTTGTTGATAAGCCGGTTGCAAAGATAATTTAGCAAATTTTTGAAAGTCATAGTCTTCTCCAAAAGAGAATGGTTTTTCAGATTTTGTAATATATTCAGCCATGCCATCAATCATTTTATCTCTATTGTAACAAAATAAGTTACCTCCAGCTTGAGAAGAGGCAAACCCGCCTATTTGGGTTTGAATTCCGCCGCTTGAACCACCTTGACCTTCGGGGACCATCACTTCGGGATGTAGCCTATTCAAGTGCCTTTTCAACGTTCCCGTTCCGCTATTCTTGGTGAATTTGTAAGAGTGACCCCTTCTAACTCCCCTCGCCTTGCAAATTAGACACGTAGTAATAAAATTGCCGGGGCTTTTTGGATCGTCGACTTTGTCGAAGTATTTCCAAGCAATAGAGCCAGAGGTCGTATCTTTTATCGTAGTCGAGGAGCTTCCCGCCTCTTGTGTAACACTTGCTTGAGATGGGATGAAACCTAAAAAATAAAATTATTTATATCATAAATGAAATAACAAATTATTTATATTATAAACGAAATAACAAATTATTTGTATTATAAATGAAATAAAAAAATTACTTACCGGGTTGATCTTCCATTTGAGCCCTTCCATGCGCCGCCAAATGATCAAATTCCTCTTGGGACAAACCCATATTACCTTGTCCCTCCATTTTTTATAAAAGGGGATTTTTTTTTAAAGACTAAGAATAAGCAAGAGATTATAACTTTTTTTGTTTTTTTTTATAAAAGGAGAAGAAAATTAAATTCGAAATGTAAATAAATAAGGTAAACTTGTTTTTGAAAATTAATACCTTTTTTTTTGTTTTGAAAGACTAAATAGAGATTAAAAATAACAAAAGCAAGTAAAATGAGATTAAGACACTTTGTAGATTGTAAGACTTGTAGTAGAATAAGCAAGTATGAGATTGAGAGTTGAGAGATGAGGGATTGAGGAGATTGTGTGGAAAAAAATGTTGAAGATTGGGTGGTATTTATAGAAGATTAGAATAGGAGAGGAATTTAATTTATTTATTTTTTAAATCAAAGTAGCCGTTGCCTTTATTTTTTTTATTTTTTTTTGTGAACTAGCCGTTGGCCCAACGGCTCTTTAAAAGAGCCGTTGAGGACCGGGCCGGGCCGGGCCGGGCTGGTCCGGGCTGTAGGCCCGTTGACCAGCCCGTTGACTGGCCCGTCCGGGCCGGGCCAATATTCCTCGACCCGGGCCCGGCACTGGACCCGGGTGGGTTGGGCCCGTCTGGCCCGCGGGCTGGACGGGCCGGGCTGGATGCTCAAAAAAACGCGGGCCGGGCCGGGCCGGGCCGGGCCGGCCCGCACAAATGTCCATGCCTAGCCTGACCTGGCCTTTGCAATCAGTGTGTTGAGTAGGTTTATGTCAAACCCTGGTGAATGTCACTGGAATGCCATGAAGTTCTGTCTGAGATACTTAAATGGCACCAAGGGTTACTGTCTTGTTTATACTGAGCATGCTTCTACTAATGAGTTACATGGTTACTGTGATTCTGATTATGCAAGCAACAAAGACAACAGGAAATCTACCTCTGCCTACTGCTACACCTGGGCAGGCAACTGCATATCTTGGAAGGCACAACAACAATCTGTTGTTGCTCTTTCCTCAACAGAAGCTGAGTATATTGCTGACACTGAAGCTGCAAAGGAAGCCATCTGGCTTACAGGAATCTTGAAAGAAATCCAATCTGTACCTATGACACCAGTTCTCTATATGGACAGCCAAAGTGCTTTATATCTTTGCAAAGACCCTATGTTCCATGAAAGGTCCAAGCATATTGATGTGAGGCATCATTTTATTAGAGTTCTGATTGAAGAGAAGTCACTTGAGGTCAAGAAAGTAAAGGGAGAAGAAAATCCAGCTGACTTTGGGACCAAGATAGTGACAGCTGACAAGTTCCATTTCTGCAGGGATTTCCTGCACATTTAGGACACAACTTGAGCTTCTGAGCTCATGGGCCGACGATGGACAGGAGACAATGATACTTCCCATCCACTACTGGTGACTTAGGCTTTATTACAACCAAGGATTAGGAAGGCATTTGTAATGTTTATAATCCTAAGTTGTAATATGTAAACATATGAACACTATAGTACAATGCAAACACACACAAGTAGGTAGAACCTAGGACAGGGACCATGGCTCACACTTGAGATGCCACTGAACCACCCTCTCGGACCATGTCCCATGGCCTGAGCCACTTGACCATTTCTTGGTCGAGCTTGGCTCATGACATTGTTGGTATTATGGTGCATTGGGCCGGTTTTATGTGTGACTTATGTTGTGAGCTAGGCTGATGACTTGTTGGGCCTTATCTCCGATCTTGGGCCAATCCACTTATGATCCAAAGCGCTTTGGGTCATTACTGGAGACGACGTCGTCTTGGCTCTAGGGTTTCATATAAAAGCGATGTCTGAACCCTCGAGAGCACATCTCTTGCTCACTTCTCCGCGGCGCTCTGGTTTCTAGGGTTTGCTCTCCCGAGCTTCCCTTCTTTGACTCCTTCGCCTCCATGGATTTGTGACGAGATCAAGCGAGAGAAAAGAAAAGAAGAAGAACTAGAGTGAGACGAGGGGGTTCGGGTCTGAGTGACTGAGTCCTTGTGAGCTTGCCAGCTCTGTTTGTCTTCGTTCTTGTTGCTTTGTGCTTGTCTCTTCCTTTCTCTCTTGTTCCTGGCTTTTGCCACTTGTGTGTGTGCTTGCTTGTATTTGTACTTGCTCTTATGGCCTTCGATGCCTAGTGGATTGGGTGAGTCTCCCCTCTTGAGGCTCCGCAGACGTAGGACTTAGTCCGAACTGCGTAAACAACTGTGTGTCCCTTTCTGTTTGATTTGTTCATCGTCTTTCAAAGGTTTTACAAACTCGTTTAGAACAATAGAAGCGAACTTGAGTAGATCCATTCTCTACAAAGATTATGGGCTCATGTCTCGAACAAATTTGCATTGAAATCTTTGATAGCCAACATTCTCCAAACTTCTACGCGTTTGGATTTCTCACACTTGAATATGGAATCATTGCAAATGATATTGCGTGAGAAACTAGAAGGTCGGTCTTATCTTCTTATTCTAGATGATGTGTGGATTAGAGATCCTAGACAATGGATTGAGCTAAAAGAGTTATTAGATGTAGGCTCACCAAGGAGCACTGTTATAGTGACAACCCGCGAGGAAAGGGTGGCCTCTATCACTGGGACCATGGAACCATACAGGCTAAAAGGCCTCTCTAGTGATCATTGTTGGTCCATATTTGCCAGATGTGCTTTCAATAAAGGTGAACAAGATTCTTTTCCTTCGTTGGTAGAGATTGGGAAGTCAATAGTTCAAAAGTGTCAGGGAGTTCCTTTGGCAGCAAAAACTTTAGGTAGCGTGTTGTATGGAGAAAGAGATGATCGCACTTGGAAGCGAATTGAAGAGAGTGACTTGTGGAAGATTGATCAAGGGCCTAATGATATTTTGCCAGCATTAAAACTAAGTTATGATCAGATTCCATACCATCTTAGATCTTGTTTTGCTTTGTGTGCATTTAAAAAAGGTCTTCCTTTGTTTAGGACTCACTTGGTTAATATGTGGTTGGCACTGGGAATCTTGCAACCAAGAGAGGGTGAGGATGTTGAAGACATGGGAAATGGGTATGTGAATGAACTGCTATCAAGGTCTTTTTTTAAATATCCAGGCTATGATGTGACAAAGAATGTTATCGCACAATTTGGAGAAGTATTTGACGAATGGAAATTGAATAATATTGCACAAATGTTCAAGAACGACAAGATTAATGAGAGGAGTGAGTCAATTTCTGAAGATGTTTTCTTAATTGATGATAAAGTATTTTTTGTTGAAATGCATGACTTATTACATGATTTAGCAGCATATGTATCGAATGAGGATATTGTCATCATGAGCTCTGACAAGAAAGCAATATCTCCAAGTGTTAGATATATTATGTGGGATCATGAGGATTTGTCAAGAAAAGAGTTCCCTGCACACCTCCTGGAAGGAAGCAAGGCGAGATCATTTCAATTTGTTCAACCATTGGGTTTAGTAAGTAAACCTTTTCTCTCGGGTTTGATATCTAATTTGAAGTGCTTACGTATCCTCAACCTTCGCCATTTTGAGTTTGAGAAGTTACCCGACTCAATTGGGGATTTAAAGCATTTGAGGTACCTTAATCTTGCTTTTAACTCGAGGCTTATCATGCTTCCACACTCAACATGCAAGCTTGTGAATCTCCAGTCATTGGATCTTTTTAGATGTATTGGACTCGAAACACTTCCAAAGGATATGCACAAATTAATCTCCAGTCAGGTACTTTTTTACTTGTGAAATTTTGTGTTTGATTAGCTAGAAGTTGAACTTCATATTCTGCTGCTCAACTTCTAATGTGAACTTGTGCTTATATAGTCATAACTAATTGGGAAATTTTATTGCCTAATTCATATTATTATACTTCCTTGTTAGCTAAAATTTCTTAGATACTATTTGATGTCATGCTATTTTTATGTAATGATATGAAGCTTTAGAGACCTTAATTTAGCAAATGTTTTAGGGTCAATTTAATAAGTTAGAATGATACGAAATTGATGCAGGTGTTTACCTTGAGGTAAAAGAGAATAAATGGGTCATGTTTAGTTTGGGAATTAAATATCTATCTGTTGAGCTTATAAAATGTTTTTTTGTTGATACTAGCTTAATATTCTTGCAGGATTCCCAAGTTCAGCTGGATTTGATGAACAGTTTGTTCATTCTATCTTCAAATTTCATATTTAAGAGCACTCAAATATGTCTGAAACAATGGCTGTAATGATGTATATAGTTTCGGGTCTTCACATTATTATGACTCAATGAACATATTTACTGTCTTTCGATTTTAGATTAAACTCATCTTGTTTTACCTTTTTTGGCATCAAGGGTCTCTATTCAATTTTTGCCAAAATTTAATCATGGAGGCATACAAATTCATTTTTTAATAGAACATATTTAAGACAATGATACAAAAGAAGTTGTTAGTGTGTATACGATTCATGTTTCGTGTTAGTTCATTTAACCAACTAATTTGAGCAAGGGGTGGATTGTGGATTAAAGTTGTGTCATTCATCGAAAAATAGGTTTATTACGAAACTCTTTTTAACTAAAAGTATCAATTTTTTTAAATAAAAAAATAGTACGAATTTTTCATGTATCATAATTGTTTATTTAATATGTGCAGATATAATTGTTTCAAAAAGTGTTCATAATATGTTGCTATAAGTTTAATTTATAACTATTTTAAATGCAATATTATTGAGAGTTGAAAGCGTACTTTTGATTAAATAATGTAATATTTTATATTACTATTTCATATGTATGGTAAGGTCGTATATTTCTTGGTACCAATAATATTACGAGCTTTGCAAGCATATTCCCAAGAATGAGAACAAATTGTTCCACCAAAAAAAAGAATGAGAACAAATCGGCGTGTCGATCTCTTTGATTCACCACCAAATGATGATCTCCGGAGGATTATTACGATTAATAATTAACTTTACGGTTTTTCTATGATGTGTCTCATGACATATAATAAATATACTTAATTTAAAAATTAAATCTTAACGAAAAATAATGGAGATTCTTTTATCTATCGTCTGATTCGACCGGCAAGAACCATTCTACATCCGAATGGAATATTGTAGATGTCTTTAATAGAGGCAATCCACCATTTAAAGACTTCTATAATGTGCTTTATGAACACATTATAGAAAATCGTCAATCTTATTAGAACCAACAAATATGATATTTTGGATTTTTTTCAAGTATTTGGGTTCAACAGTTTAAATCTCCCTGACATTGTATTTAGAGAAATTAAATTGGAAGGATCTCCTTGTCAAAGGCCTTTACAGAACTTGGTTCGAACGTAAAACAACTTTGAGACAAGCGATCAAAGAAAAACAATTACTGTAAAACGAGTTATAATCCAACTATTTTCAACCAAAAAAAGGCATGTCTCCATTAACAACGAGTTTTACCAAACTCTACTTAAAAGTCCACGAAAACCACTAATCATTCGAGATCGGATGTTCACACCCACACACATGCAAACACACCACCAACCTAACAATCTCACACCGTCCACACAATAGAATATATGAAGATTAATTAGTTAGAGTGCAATTATGATTAATCCAACCCACCCTTCTACTGAATTCTAGGAGGGTAAAAAAGGCAAGCTATGAAGAGAAAGTAATGTCATTATCTTCAATAACAATTAAATAATTTACATTGCAAACCTACCCTCTTTTGCCTTTAAAAAATGGCACCAATCATAGGTATATACTTTTGGATCAAAGTTTTCCATGTGTTGAAAAACGTTTTTATTCTAATCAATTTTGTTGAATTTTCAGAAAGTATACAAAAAAGGTGTGAAGATGATATGAACACATGGAACTAGATGAAACACATCACTTTCAAACTTTTTTATATAACAAATGAAATATCATTATTAATTATCTATATACAAGTTGGTAATTTATGTTGAAAAGAATGTGGTTTCACACATGCATAGTATGCACTAGCACATCAAATGATGTTGATGTTTAAACCAACAAAATTAAGAACAATGGGCATCACCGGCCTTAAGATTTGAAGCACCAAAACTTGAATATTCATGTCGGCAAACTACCCTAAACACACACTTAAGGGCCAAGGCTATGAGCTAGCCACAACTTACCACCAAACACAAATGCAATGTTAATTAGGTGTATGCTAAATCTTTTGCTAAATTACCTAAGATCAATGATAAAAACAAGTAAAGTTTTACTAATAGCATGTATGATGATAGCAAAACACCACCCACCTACTTCTTTTGGAATGTCATTAGGGATTTGGTGGTGCTTGTTACCTATTAAATGGGTTATTTAATAAGGGGCTCAAATTAATGCAAACTCTCACCATATTATATCTTATTGTATAGGGTTTATATTTTTATGAAAGGGTTCATAGAGTTTTTTTTACTCTTAAACTCTATGAAAACAACACTCACATGCCCCCACCATTCATTCCAACTACCATCAACAAAAGCCAGCTCCATATAATTGCAATACTAACTACCAGTTTCAATCCAAGTAGACATTGTAGTTGCATTATTGAATGCAAATTCCTTTCCTCACCAAAATAAATAAATAAATAACTCTTCCTTTCCCCAAATAGGAAATTATAATGCAATTAACTATTATAAATCCATGAAATATCGAAGTGTCATAATCCCTTATCAAACTAAAAAGAGAAATGAAGAAAAAAATCCAAGTAGGGCAAGAAGCCATTTCCTCAACAACAATCAAAAGAACAATTCAAAGTTGAACCATATAAATTTTATTTCTATCATTATTAGTATTACTAAAAATTCCCATTTTTCTTACATTGGGAAACAGGGTATGTCATTATGAAGATGCACAATTTTTTTTTCCCTGTGCAAGCACTAGGTACAGGTTCAGCAATCCAGGAATGACACAAATATTGACCAAACAATCAATATGGGAGAAGAAGGGTTCGTATCAGGACTCTCCTTTACAAAAAGGGAACCTCCCTTCGGTCTCAGTATGAACCATTTCGTTTTGACTTCAAATATACTAGATTAGGGGAAAAAATGCTTTCCAAAGGCTTGAGTTCAGAATTGACCTCTTTGTTACGCGAATGAAATGAACCTCAAAACTATATCTCTAGAATGTTGAAGCCGTGAAAATGGAGCATCAGTAGGAGAAAGCGGCAAGAAACCAGTTCATGAGAATTTATCTTCGTCCATTTGCCCAGTTCCGGTTGAAATTACCAGATTTGTTGTGTGAATTTCTCTTAGCAAGACCTTGCCTAGGTAGATCATGCAACTCCACGACTTGTATTGTCCTCTGCTTCTTCGCTGTGTACCAGAAGAAACAAGTGATAACTCAAAAGTCAATTTTATCACATACCAAAAATATAAGATCCATCAAACAAATGAATAAAGGATTGATAAATGCTGCATACCATTATCAGCTTCTTGATATCTTTCTTGCAGCCTTCTTTTTGCAGCTTCTAGCTTTTCTTTGACAGTATCTTCATTTGGACACCTTATTTTCTGAACATGCAAGAAAGTTGATAATAAATTCAGAGCCCAAAGTTCAAACTTATCAATTTTGCAGCAGTAGAGTTTAGTGATTGTCTCATTTACCTCTGACTGAATGGACGGCCTCCTTGGGATGTTGGGTTTATCTGATTTCTTTTGGAGGGTTTGTACTGAGTCCCCATTAGGTTTTACTGGTCTACCTGGTCCAGTTGCTGTAGTCAAAGGCTTATTACTCGGTTTTGGAACAGATTCAGGTTTCCTTAGTGGTAGAACCTTGTCTTCTTTGGTCAAGATAACTTCCTCTTTAGAAGGTTCTTTTTGTAAGGTGACATCCGGCTTGACTACAGGAGGTCTTCTTCCAGGTCTCTGGTTCTTGTTGAATTCCCCGTTATTTTGAAGATCTAAAACAACATTCACCAATCAAAATCACGATCTCTAACAGTGGGGAATCCAAAAATAAGAGCTAAAAAGATATTTAACAAAAGCGTTAAGAAAGGCTAGTTTCACTCACTTCCCAAATCGTCCATGCCATCAAAGAACTTCATGCAAGGTCAAAACCCACAAGAAATAGAAAGATTAAGTTAGTATTTAGAGGCCAAACAACCTTCAAACCAACTTTAATTCCCACAAGGCAGAGCCAGAACACTTCTATACCTGGGAAAAATCCATATTCGTTGTAGTGAAGAAAGCGCAATCATCCATTGGAGGAGATGGAAGCCCTTCTTCATCATCAACAACAGATGGATTGACAGAATCAGGTGTAGCTTTTTCAGAACCTGTCATAGAGAACAGGTATTGCAAATGAATTAAGTTTCATATAAGAGGATAAGAAATATGAATTTTCTATTTACAACAGAAGCCTGAATATAATTAGGTTCTACCTGGAGGATCTCTAGGATCTTGCACGGTTTCTATATATTCATCTGCAATAGTCTTCCATTCCCTAGTACCACAAAAAGAACATAAAATAAATTCCATGGCAGCTTGAGACAAAACCCACTATCAGACTCAAATCACTCAATCATCACAAAGGAAGTAGCAACAAGTTCAGTTTATAATTCACAAAATGTGTAAACTTTAACACTCATATAGTCATATAAGGAAAAATCAACAAGTTCACTATTTTCTCATACTCATGTAAAGTTCCTTATTCATAGAAAGGACAAATCGTCAGCTCATGAAACCATCACAATAATTTCTTGGTATTAATTGCATTGCATCAAGCAGGAAAAGGCATAACAGTTCATTTAACTACCATATCTGTAAGCTTACTAATTTTATTCATCATGACAAAAAGCCATAAAACAATATTCAACCAATAGAGAGTTCCTTACGCAATCAGTTCGCGAACAAGATGGCGGATCTGCCTTTCACCGTGTCTCTTAAGGCCATTAACAACCTTTCCAATCTTTGTTGCCTGAAAATAAATCATTTCCAGCACTCAGAGTCTCAATTCAAATACTTCCCCGAATGTTAAAAACAAGCATTTGATCCTCAGAAGGGTAATCAAATCGAACCCTCAAGACGTCAAATGTCAGTCGCATTAGCTGCAGCCTCCTCAACGATTCAAATATCACTGAATCAGACTGTCATATGATACAAGAAAAAAAAAGCTCATCAGGATAAAGGAAGCTCCAATATAGACAGCATATAAAAACAAAATTCATGACTTGAAAAGAATCCTAAATAGCAGCTAGATGACTTGAAAAGAAGCTTAATTAACTTCTCATCTGAGCAATCAACAGGATTATGCACTGACATCACCAAATTCAACCAAATTAGCATCTTTCCAGGAAAAAAAAATATGTAAAGGGAAACAACGGTGTAGACCTCATCTTCAAAGTTTGCCAAAACCTCCTTAATCCTCAAAGCCTCTTGCAAAGCCAAATCCTGCTCTTCAATCTCGTCCGTCAGAGCCTCGGCTTCACCATAGCTGTAATTGCTCAACGGATTCAAATTCACATCATTCTGATCATCCCTGACACTATTAGCCTTGCTCTCTTTGCTCCCACCGGGTGCATCAAACTGAGCATGAACGCCTCCTCCGCCCTCGTCGAATTTGGGCGCCGATAACTCGACCTGGTCACACTGACTGCACCGAGTTAACCTAGCCGAGAACAGAACTTCCGCGATTCGATCTCTTCTCAATTTGAATTCCTTGGGACAATCGGAAGCCGCCACGATTATCCCCCTCTCGATGATTTCAAAGATATCAGCGTTCGCCTTCCGAAAATACTCTCTCCATCCGTCGATCCCGTCCAATAGGGCCGACATGATCGGATCAACCGAGAATCCTTCAGATCGAAGGAACGAACGCGTTACGAATTGGAAAACAAAATATGAAACCTAGAAACTCAAACGCGAGATTGATTCCACTGATCGGAAAATCGTCGAAAATAGGGTCGATTGCGACCACAAATTTTTAACCGAAAGCCAAAACAAAATCAAACCGATGACAGATGATGAGAAAGAACTAGATTGAAGAAATCGCGTAGATACTGAAACTGTTAGCGTAAATCTGTTACGTCAGGGGGGATAAGATTGAAGAAGAAAAAGCGAATCGAAGAAAGAATAACACGGAGATAAGTTGGTCGCGTACAAAATTTTGTGATTGGATGAAATTTCGCGAAAACTTTTCCGGGAAAATCCGCCTGCTTTTGTACAGTAATATTTATATTTGGTAATGAATTACCGAAACGAAATTGGATATGTGGCGGAATGGGATTTTGGTATATGAAATATGAATTAAATTTTGTTATACAAGGAAATAATAAAACGAATATGCTTTGTCGCTTATATTTCTCTTTCTCTCTCCATTATCTAATTCTTGATTTTCTATGTAGAAAGAAAGAAAGAAGAAAGGAAGGAAGACCTAATTTTGCACGGCAGAAAATAAGGTAGTTTGAGGGAGGTGACCAACAAATGCAAGCAAAAATAAATAAATAAAAATAATATGATTTTTGAAAGAAAAAAATAAGTAGGAGTATAATATATTTTATTTCTTAATTTTGGCTCGGTTAAAATAAATTAAGCGACTAGACTTGATTTTGACCTAAGTCGGTGAATGTTTTTATGTTCAACTAGTTTTACCCGTCGTACTATGTACGACTACGATTTGATATTTTATAAATATTATAAATAGGATATTAATAAGTAAATTGATCAAAATATAATATAAACTTCAATAGGAGCAATTTATTGCTCGTAAAATATATAATTTTTTAATCAAATATTTTATTATTATATATCTATAAATAAATTCGTCAAAAAATATATACTAAAAGACTTATATTTATTTTAAAATATATTATCTTTAATTTTAAATACTTGTATAAGGAAGTTTTCAAAAGATATTGTTATACTAAATAGATATTTGTTTGATGTTAGAGATAAATTTAAATAGTTAAAAAAATTAAATAAAAAGAAGTTATAATAAAGAAAATAAAAATTAATTTCATAAAATATGAGGTGGGGTCAAAATCGCTCTGGTGGCTCGAAAAGAACAGCTTTAATATATAATTATAGATAGATATATAAACGAGTAGAAGTAACAATAAAAATTATTTATAAGGTCATACTCTAAACTAACCAATTGTAAAAAAATATCTCCTTAACTTTTACTATTTTTATTAAATTTATTTTTATTTTATAATATTTTTTAAGATGGACTAGAGCGGACTTAACCAATCCATTTATAAATCCGTTTTTGTATGTTTATGAACATTTATTTATATCAAGTGTACGTGACAATCCGTATAAAAAATTAAAAATCCTCTTGGGTGATCAAAACCAAAATAGCCAACCTATTCTCAGATTTTTTTAACGTACCTAAATTCAAAAATAATTATTTTGAATGCCTTTATAAAAAAATCTAATTATTTGGTTGAAATTATGGAGTATTAAAAAATGAAGAACAAATTCGCTTGGAAATTCCGGGAATTTTTTTTCTGTGGGTTCAGAGAAACAGAAAAGAAGGGTAGTTTTGTTTGTATTCACTTGAGAAAAAACAACAATCAAACGAATAAAAAATTACCCCCACTTTTGACTTGATTCTCTTAACACTTAATTAAATGCCCTAATTACAGTAATTAATTAACATGATTTGTACGGTTGCACACGAGTATTAAGGGAAAAAATGGTGGATAGAGAGAGAACAAGGAAAAAAAGGGAGACAATGAAAATAAAGTATGATTTGTTGATATAAGTTAAAATACTTTCTCTAATAGAAAACAAGTGTTATTTTAGTATTTAAATTTTTGATTAACTTAATATTTTTTTAAAAATAATTAGATAAAAATAAGATATGTAAATTGTTATTAAAATTTACTTAGTATATTTCATATTCATTCATTCATTTTTTTTCGTCAAGGATATTGTTCAATGAAATCGAAACATAAATGTAATGGTAATACATTGAAGTCTTATCTGCTTAACTAGAAGTATGAAAACTAACTTCTTTATCTATATTATTTAATGAGGGACCAACATTTGTGATAAATCCTGATTCGTGAATTAATTGACAAAGCGCACAAATCATATAAATCAGCTTGTGTCGATTGGCTCGACTCAAAAAAAAAATGTACACCCAAGTAAAAAAGCAAATAATACCATATTTATTAGTTTGTTTGTTTTATGAAAGGAAACTAGTTTGTTTATTTTAAGTTGTTGTACGTGCCCAATTGTCCATATATGTGTACAAAGAATACCATATTCATGTGGGAAAAAAATTTGTATCAAAATGAAGCTGGCAGAATAATTGTGCGTGGCCAGCAACCGTTCAATTTCCTTGTTTTGTCATCTCTCTTTTCCGGGCTCGAAGTTTGGTATGTTTTGAAGGAAAACTTCAATAATTCGACCAAAAAAAATTCCCACGATTGTATGTTGTAGACTTGTAGTACAAAATTCCAAAAAAAAAAACTACAAAAGAATGAAGAAATGAAATTAATAATATCAGCCGTGAGTTTGGACTTTTTTTATTTGCAATGTGTTTAACATGAAAGCCAGCATTAGCTCCATTAAATTACGTTTAAACAAAGAGGTCCGAAAAGTATCGTTACAAAGTCAAGCAAAGCATGCAATAAAGATCTTAGTCAAAAAATCGTCATATATATAATATACTCGTATGTATGTTTTAATAACAAAAAAAATTATTACCCTCTTTTAGAAGAGTACTCGTATGTGTTGGAACAATAGTTGTTCCATGGGTTCTCTTAGTTTTGATGATAACAAACTTAGTAAATATAACTTGCTTCTACATGTAAGTGTTTCAGGAAAACAGGTACATGGTCACAAGTGAAGGAACATCGTGAGGAACGATGGAGGGAACGAGTGACAGATTTAAGAAGTGCGTCTGAGAAGGAACGCGGCTTTCTATAAATGGCAAGTTACCTTATCTTCTGCGAGCGATCTTCTACGAAGATTCTACAGCTGTAGGCGGTTGCTTAAGGAGATAAAAGATAGGATAAGATCAATCTTCACACGATCTTATCTTGGGAAATCCGAGATCATTCGGTTTTGGGAAGAATCGACATGGTTGAGGATCCGAAATCACAAACAATCTTTTTCCTTATTGTGTGGGATTTGTTAAGTGGAATATCAGCGTAATTAGGCAAGAATTACGTGTGAGATCAGACTTGACTTATCTTATAAATAGCTAGGGTTAGCTAGGGTTAAAGGTGTGGTTTTCGAGTGGTTGAAGACGAAGAACTTGAGAAGAGAGCTTTTCAAGTGTATGAGTGTGTGGCTTTTTCCGGTGAAGAATCCACAAGTAAGTCAGTAGTTTACTTTCGATTTAGGTTTACGCTTAGGGTTGTAGAAGTCTAGTTGGTTGAACTTCGGTCGGAGCCATAGTTACCAAGGGAACTTTGGTAGGAGCCTTAGTTACTAGACTTGCCTTGTAATCGTTGAAACTTAATAAAAGTATTCTATTGAAAATCCTCTGAGAAGGAGTCTCAGGGGTAGAGGTTTTTCTTTCTACGACTGATTGGTCGGACAGAAGGTTTCCTCTATAAATTCTGTGTTCTTACTGTTCATTTCCGTTGCCCAGGGAACCTTACTAGTTCCCTGTATTGTTACTAACGCGTCACGATCCAACAATTGGTATCATAGCAGGTTTGCTCTAGATTGTGTGTTAGTGCAGGAATACAGAATGAACTCAAACAACACTCACAACGTCGTTGAAAACATCAACACCAGAAGGGGAGTCTTTACATTGGAAGAAGACTCTGACGTGTCTCTTATAATAGAAACCATGAGGGCATTCTACAAGAGAGGCAAGAAGCAAGGAGCCTTGAAGGAAAAAGAAAAGGTCAACTCTAAGAAGAAGGAGATCAAGGACGTTACCTACTTCAACTGTCAAGAAAAGGGTCACTATGCCAAAAGTTGTCCCAAAGGTAACGAGTCTGGGAACGAGAAGAAAAAGGCCCATATCGCTGCATGGGATCTTGACTCAGATGATGAATCTGAATCAAAGATCTGTGTCATGGCTCTAAAAACCGAAGATGTTGACCCAGAGGTAACTCTTGAAAAATTCCTTACTAGTTTAGGGAACGTTAAACAATCTGATCTTGTCATTCTTTTTAAAAGGCTTTTTGAAGATAACTTGAAAATGCAAGATGAAATAAAAGCTGCTGATGAGAAATGTCTTAATCTTGAAGTAAAACTATCAGAATCAACTGTTACCAGTGTTGTTCCTTGTTCTGAGTGTGATGATATTAAGAAAGATATTAAAACTCTCACTGAAACCAATAGCGAACTTAGAACGGATTTGCCTGTCTTTAAACTCAAAGGGGAGAAATTAGAGAATGAGCTTAATAAACAAACTCAGATTGTGTTTAATCCGACTAGGTGTGGTATTGGTTATGGTAAAGATAAATCTGAATATCCTCCGGATGACCTTAGCTTTGAAGAAAAGATGAAAAGAAAAGCTAGGGAACTTCAATCTGCTAGAGATAAAGTTACTCATCTAGAGGGTAGGGTTAAGATTCTTGAGAGTAATTTAAGTAATAACTCAGAGTGGTATTCTGGAAAAACGACCCATAAGATATATCTAAAACAGTCTCAAGGGAACCAGCATAGAGTTCCTTCCAAGGAACAAGCAAAGGAACGTACCCTCCAGAAATCACATCCTAAACGCTATGTCGGCGAATATTATAGGGTGTGCTATCACTGTGGTAAAGGAAGTCATGTTCAAAAGGACTGTAAGGCTAAATTAGGTGTGTCTAAAAAGGGGGCTCAAAACCAGAATACAAGGAACAACAAGAAACAGTGGTCTGGTAAGAAAAATCAAGGGTATGATAAATCTCATCATAAAAGGAAGAAACAGGCCCCACAACCACAAAAGAAGCAAGATTCTAAAAATGAAAAAGGGAAAAATCATGTTGATCCCTCAAATATTGCTTCTAGTTCCAAGAGTTCACAGAAAACTACTTTAGTGCAATCTCAAATTTATCATTCTGTGAGCTATGCTAACCGACCCGGGAAGGCTAAGCAGGCATGGGTCGTTAAAACGTGATTTCTTTCTTGCAGGTTGAAGTGAGGGGGAACGTCCGCTGGGTCCTTGACAACGGGTGTTCATGTCACATGACAGGGAACAAGAGTATTCTGTCCTCACTTCAAAACAACGCTGGAGGAAACATTTCCTTTGGCAACAACAATCAAGGAAAAATCATTGGAACAGGTGAAGTCAAGCTAAATGATAAAATCAGCGTTAGAGACGTAAGCTTGGTGAAAGGTCTTAGTTACAACTTGTTGAGTATTGCTCAGCTTTGTGACCAAGGGAAAAACGAGGTAACCTTTACCTCAGATGGCTGTATGATCAAGAATATGAAACTAAATCTTGTGGTCCTGAAAGGAAAGAGGCGAAACAATGTGTATTATGTCGACTCAAGTTTCCAATCACAAGAAGAACTATGCTTTGTTACAATAGCCGACAAGACTAATCTCTGGCATAGGAGGTTTGGTCACGCTAACCATCGAGGAATCCACAAACTCTACTCACAAAATCTGGTGATAGGACTACCCAAGGTTCTTGCAGAAAAAGAAAGCTTATGTGAAGAGTGTGTAAAAGGAAAACAAAACAAATCATCTTTTCAGCCAAAGTTGTCAGTGAGCACCTCTCATCCTCTTGACATGGTACACATGGATTTGTGCGGTCCCATGTGGGTGAGAAGTCATGGCGGTAGCAGGTACATTTTTGTTATTGTTGATGATTTTACTAGATATACATGGACTCTCTTTCTAGGTTCCAAAGACGAGACGTTCATGGCATTCAAAAGCTGGATCAAGAAAGTAGAAGCATCAACAGAACAAAAACTGAAAGCTATCAGATCTGACAACGGAACAGAGTTCAAGAGTTCCATGTTTCAAAGTTACTGTGATGAACATGGAGTGTCTCAAAACTTCTCTGCGCCGAGGACTCCTCAACAAAACGGCGTTGCAGAAAGGAAGAATGGAACACTACAGAACATGGCTCGTACTATGATGTTGGCAAGTAACTTGCCTCGGTCCTTTTGGGCTGAGGCAGTCGGTACTGCTTGCTACATCATTAATCGAGTCACCATACGTTCCAACTTTTCAAAAACTCCATATGAACTAATCAAGGGAAGAAAGCCAAATATATCTCACTTGAAAGTCTTTGGATGCAGGTGCTTCATTCACAACAATGGAAAAGACGAGCTAGGCAAGTTTGATCCAAGGAGTGATGAAGGCATCTTTCTGGGATACGCATCCAACAGTAAGGCTTACAAGGTGTTCAATAAAAGGACTAAGAAGTTTGAAGAAAGCATTCATGTTGTTTTTGACGAGTCCAAAAATGGAGGGAACCTGTCTAGTAACGAGGATGCACTAAAGGTTCTAAACACAGATTCAGATGATGAAGTCGATCCAGATTCAAATGCACAAGCTCCAAATGAAAATATTACGCCTCCTAGTCCTGACTTGGACAGAGATGGCACAGAAAGTGCATTGGTTCCAGAAGATGATACTTCACAGAATGAAGACATTGAGGAAGATCATGGAGAAGGAACATCACATGGAACGACAAGCCAACAGGAACAAGAGGAGTCAAGTACAGATCCCACTCAGATTGAAGTCAGGAACTATCATCAAAAGAGGGATCATCTTGTTGACAACATCATCACTCCATACGACAAAGGTGTGCTTACTCGTTCCTCTATTAAGAATTTTTGTGCTTTCAATGCGTTTATCTCTCTTGCAGAGCCAAAGAATGTAAAGGAAGCATTAAAAGACCCTGACTGGATAGTTGCTATGCAAGAGGAACTACACCAGTTTGAGAGGAATAAAGTATGGAGACTAGTTCCCAAGCCAAAGCACAAGATGGCTATAGGAACAAAGTGGGTTTTCAGGAATAAACTTGATGACACCGGAGCTGTCACAAGGAACAAGGCGAGACTTGTAGCAAAAGGGTACAATCAACAAGAAGGAATTGACTACGATGAAACGTATGCTCCTGTTGCAAGAATAGAAGCCATCCGTCTTCTAATCGCCTATGCTGCTCACAAGGGATTCAAGTTGTATCAAATGGACGTGAAAACAGCATTCCTGAATGGTTACCTACAAGAGGAGGTCTATGTTCTACAACCTCCAGGATTTGAAGATGTTGATCACCCTGACCATGTCTATGTGTTGGATAAGGCTCTTTATGGCCTTAAGCAGGCTCCTCGTGCTTGGTATGATAGATTCGCTCAGTTTCTATTAGCTAATGGTTACAGACGTGGTGTGATCGACAAAACATTGTTCCTAAGGGAACAAGCCGGTGAAGTTTTAGTAGTTCAAGTTTATGTTGATGATATTATATTTGGTTCTACTAACCTCAAACTTGTAGAAAGCTTCAAGAATCTTATGAGCAGTGAGTTTGAAATGAGCATGATCGGAGAACTCACTTTCTTTCTTGGACTACAAGTGGTGCAAACTGATGAGGGAACAAAGGTACATCAACAAAAGTACATCAAGGAACTGTTGAAGAAGTACGGTATGGATTCTACAAAGAGTTTTGATACCCCTATTTCTCCCAATACTCGTCTTGATGCTGATCTAAATGGTGTTGATGTTGATCAAACGATGTACCGAGGAATGATTGGTTCCCTGTTGTACCTAACGGCCAGTCGGCCAGATATTATGTTCACTGTGTGTCTCTGTGCTAGATTTCAGGCCAATCCTAAAGAAACACATCTGAAAGAAGTGAAGAGAATTCTACGCTACTTGAAAGGGAACGATGCGTTATGTCTATGGTATCCAAGGCACAACTCGTTCCAACTTGTCGGATTCTCGAATGCAGATTTTGCAGGTCACTTGGTGGATAGGAAGAGCACATCAGGGATGGCCCAATTCCTTGGACCATGCTTGGTGTCTTGGGGATCGAAGAAGCAAAGTTCAGTTGCTCTTTCAACGGCTGAAGCGGAGTATGTCGCAGCAGCTGCATGTTGTTCCCAGGTATTGTGGCTAAAACAGCAACTGGTGGATTTTGGTATGTCTCTTGGAACTATTCCTATCTTATGTGATAATACAAGTGCCATCAATATCTCCAAAAATCCTGTGCATCACTCTAGAACCAAACATATAGATATTCGACATCATTTCTTAAGAGATAATGTTGAAAAAGGTTTTATCAAGATGGATCATTGTAGGACTGAAAATCAAGTGGCAGATATTTTCACCAAGGCTTTGGATAGAAAACCCTATGAACATCTGAGGATGTTGCTAGGAATGATTTCCTTGGAGTAAACAAGTCCTGGTCCTTTATTCCCTCTATGCCTGACTAAAAAGGTAACATCTCAGGTAACTACATATCATTTGACAAGTTTTCTAATGACTTATATCCTTCCTCTATGCATAGATGTTGTATATATTAGAAATTGTTAAATGTTGCATGCTAAAAGGAACTGAAACTATAATTGCTGACATCCAAGATTTCTTTTTAAGCCCAAAATAACCAACTTGATCTATTTTATCCCTCACTTCAAGCCGAAATGATGGTTGGTTATAAGACTGTCCCTTAGCCTGGTCCACACAAACGTTCCCTATGAACCTCTTTCTATTACCTTTAACCGGGAATAATTGTGTGGATGTCAAAAATATTCCAAGCCCTCAAAAAGTTTGAATGGAACGTCTATTGTCCCTTAACTGTTCAAACATAGCCTTTTTCTCCACTCTTGGTAACGAGGAGGGGAACAATGCTCAAAGGGAATGTGAATCCAAAAAGTAGTGGGTGAAGAAGCAAAAGCTCCAACAGAAAAGGTGTTCTAAGGGTCTAGAAAAAAAAGAGGGGGAGGAAAAAGAAAAAGGAACTTATCAAGTTACTTCTACAGTTCAGAAAAATCTATGTGTTACTGAGGAGAAGTTTAACTTTCCCATGGTTATGAGAAATATCTCGAGGATGAAGTTCCAAGGTGATTCAAAAGGGAAATATGGCAAAGAAAATTGTTAAGAAGGTTGGTGGAAGTGTTAATGCCAAGATGTTAATCGAAGAAAATTGTTAAGAGAGACATTGACACTGTTGTTGCTAATTCCACCTCCTCCGAACCATGATGTGGACCCCTTCTTGTTCCCTAGTCTATCTATCCCTACTTTAAAATCTTAATTCGTTTCTCTTGGATGTTAAGACTTTTATGTTTTTGTTTTCCCTGGCTGTGATTCCCGCGACAATTATCTATGCATATTAACTATCTTTTGCTTATGAATGGTTTGAGTTTCAATTAAATTTGTTCATTTGCTCTATGTTTTGCTTGGTGATTGTTGACCTTTTGATGATGTCAAAAGGAGGAAGTAAGGAAAAATGCAGAGATGCGTTCTATCCAGGAAATACAGAGGGAACTTTGGCTGAGAGGGAATAAGTTGTTACCTTTGACGAGTAGGAACAACAGTGCATTTGTTAAGGGGGAACCACACAGGAATTTTTTTTCTGATCTATATTTCTATTTGTTTCTAGACATGCATTTTTGTATAGGTTTGTCATCATCAAAAAGGGGGAAATTGTTGGAACAATAGTTGTTCCATGGGTTCTCTTAGTTTTGATGATAACAAACTTAGTAAATATAACTTGCTTCTACATGTAAGTGTTTCAGGAAAACAGGTACATGGTCACAAGTGAAGGAACATCGTGAGGAACGATGGAGGGAACGAGTGACAGATTTAAGAAGTGCGTCTGAGAAGGAACGCGGCTTTCTATAAATGGCAAGTTACCTTATCTTCTGCGAGCGATCTTCTACGAAGATTCTACAGCTGTAGGCGGTTGCTTAAGGAGATAAAAGATAGGATAAGATCAATCTTCACACGATCTTATCTTGGGAAATCCGAGATCATTCGGTTTTGGGAAGAATCGACATGGTTGAGGATCCGAAATCACAAACAATCTTTTTCCTTATTGTGTGGGATTTGTTAAGTGGAATATCAGCGTAATTAGGCAAGAATTACGTGTGAGATCAGACTTGACTTATCTTATAAATAGCTAGGGTTAGCTAGGGTTAAAGGTGTGGTTTTCGAGTGGTTGAAGACGAAGAACTTGAGAAGAGAGCTTTTCAAGTGTATGAGTGTGTGGCTTTTTCCGGTGAAGAATCCACAAGTAAGTCAGTAGTTTACTTTCGATTTAGGTTTACGCTTAGGGTTGTAGAAGTCTAGTTGGTTGAACTTCGGTCGGAGCCGTAGTTACCAAGGGAACTTTGGTAGGAGCCTTAGTTACTAGACTTGCCTTGTAATCGTTGAAACTTAATAAAAGTATTCTATTGAAAATCCTCTGAGAAGGAGTTTCAGGGGTAGAGGTTTTTCTTTCTACGACTGATTGGTCGGACAGAAGGTTTCCTCTATAAATTCTGTGTTCTTACTGTTCATTTCCGCCGCCCAGGGAACCTTACTAGTTCCCTGTATTATTACTAACGCGTCACGATCCAACAGTATGTATCGTATTGTATATTAGAAAGTCAAAAGCAATGGGTGGGCAACTACCTTGAAAATGTAAGGAAAGTCTGATTAATTGAATTAGTATATACTAGTGTCCATCCAATTTTCAGAAGTCAAAACACAACAAAATTACGTACTCCTCACGTTAAATAATATATGACCCTTTCAAGTTTTTAACTCGATCGATAGGAAACCCTAGAAATCTTGAAAAACGTACTACTTGGAAATGTTTTTTGACAGGCCGGCAAAGGGAAATATGTGTATATGTAACCATAACATTTAACTTGTAGACATAGTACTATAAAACTATAGAGATAAATATCTCACCAAGCAAAATTATCCTTTCGAAAAAGCATCCAAGTACTAATGTACTTATCTTTCATACAAAAAGATATTCTTAGACCTTACGTACATTACTAGGGCTTTACCCTGTCTCGTAAATAATGTTCTAAAAAACGCTAGACGGACCCTGGGCGGAGAAGGACCGTCTAGTGCTTAGACGGCTTGGACGGTTTCCTAGGCGGTCCTAGACAGGTGCCTAGGCGGTCTGGACGGCTAGGTGGGTTAGGACCTTCCAGCGCCTATAGGCGATGTCTAAACGAAGCCTAAAAGGGATTTTTAGAACAGTAGTAGTTGTAAATTAATGCTAGTGGCTTTAACCCTCACATTCTTGTTGTGTGAAGTCAATATACATGCACAAATCTTAATTGTGGTCAATTGACACTTTCATTTGACCTAGCTTATTGAGCCTTGTACTTAATATCAATATGAATAAACACTTATATCATAGCACTCCAAACTGGATGATATTACAATTATCTTATTACATTTACTCCTTTTTAACGATGAGCCCTACAAATGAAGGCCCTTTCATATACTTGTAATTATGATGATGATCATGGATTCATGGTGGTGGTACTTCAATTTTAACTTGGTAGTTGAACTGATCTCATATTCTTAGATGGAGACTGGGCCAGTTTTTAGGGCCAATATCTTGCCCAAGATTTATATTTAGTGGGCTTGGGCCCTTATGACGGAGTCTCATATTTAGATGACGTTGAAATCTCAACCATCTAAATAAATAAAAAAATGATATGATGACGTATAAGCATATGGCATATTATGGGCGGTTTCAAGTAACAAGTGGCAAATGAATCAGTGAATCGCAACACGCAGCGTCCCTAGGCTCATGTATGTGCGTTTTTTTTTTTTTTTTTTTCTCTTTACTTGCTTGTTTCACTAATTAAAATCTCCCATGGTATTTAGTACTTACTCTGTTTAAAAATACATAATATTTTAGTTTGATTTTTTTTCAACAATAATTGATATTTTATATAATTTACCATATTTTTTTCCAACATTACCCTTATTAATTAAAAAAATAAAAAAAATAAAAAAATAAAAAAGTTAAGATCTTCACAAGATTTATGAGTAATTAAGTTAAATTACATATCTTCTTGATTTTAAAAACAAATCTTAAAACATAATGTATTTATAAACGGAGGGAGTATCTTTTAACTATATCCACTGAGCACTTAGAAATTTAAAGAAGAAAGAATCCCAATATTTACTATTCAGTGATTAACTAAATTGAAAACTTAGGCAAATATCTTGTAGCCCATCGGTTTGAATTAGTTATATTTATACTAGAATGCAAAATTGTAGTTCACTTTGGATTCCTTGGTGAATCTGATTAACGAGCACACAATTCCTCACTTAACACTTGATACCGCCGGACCCCACATTCGATCTAAGCGGCGCTCCGCTCACTATATATAATAGTATAATATATTTGTACACTCAAATTCCGTCACAAGCTTTCTTACACAAGTGAAGTGCAAGCAAAACTAGTGAAAGTATTTATTATTTATTTATTCTAGAGAAAATATGACGGAGAAAGCGGCGGTGTACACGGCGGAGCCGTGGCAAAGCCTGGAGGGGAAGGTGGTGATGGTTACCGGCGCCTCGTCGGGCCTCGGGTTCGAGTTCTGCCTCGACCTCGCCAAGGCCGGTTGCAAGCTCGTTGCCGCGGCTCGACGCACGGACCGGCTCGAAGGCCTCTGCCACCGAATCAACCGACTTTCCTCCCCGGAGTCCGCCGTGAGAGCGGTTGCCGTCAAGCTTGACGTCATGGCTGACGGCAAGAGCGTCGAAGCCGCTGTTCGGAAGGCGTGGGACGCCTTCGGCCGCATTGATGCCCTCATCAATAACGCCGGAGTCAGAGGTACGGTTATGCTTGTCAGCTACTCAGCTTGTATAATTTTCTTGTTATATTTGTTCATTAAATTAAATTTTTATTGATGAGATCGTATAAGTTAATTTCAATACAAATGGGATAATTATAGAATAGTGGAGTGAATTGAAATTTACTGAATAAATGTACTATATATCCATGTTAGAGATTATTTAAAGTGTAATTGTTGTTACGAGAATGACAAAAGTGAGGAAAGACACGGAAATTCTACATGATTCACTAACGTTGTGTTGATTACGTCTACGGACAGAAAAATTATCTTTTTTATTATGGAGTTTTATGTGTATATATAACGATTTATGAAACCCCAATCTTGATAAGCTAGTCCCGTAATGAAAAATATAGCATATTAAATGGGTGGACGCCGCCCCTAACCCCCGCCAGGACGTGTAACTCTAGACCCCTACTCATTGCCAATCGACAACAGATTCAAGGAATATTAAAATTAATAAAGCTTCATTCAAGGTGTTAATAAAAGGTGCTTTTTAAAATAAAAGGTTGGATACTTGGATCATATTATATTGTTGCAGGAACCATAAAATCTTCACTAGATATATCGGAGGAAGAGTGGAACAAGACAATTCGAACAAATATAACGGGAACTTGGTTGGTGTCGAAATGCGTAGCTACGAAAATGCGCGATGCAAAACTCGGAGGCTCCATTGTCAACATTTCTTCGATCGTAGGCCTTAGCAGGGGCCAGTTGCCAGGGGCTATTGCTTACGTTGCTTCTAAATCCGCCGTTAACGGCATCACCAAGGTAATGTGTTATGGTTTGTCGAGATTGATTATGAATACTACTAGCACTAAAAAAGTATCATATTTAAAGTTATTTAAACTTTGAAAATTCAGGCTATTTTTCGCAATCACTCTCGAGATGTTATTTTTGGAGATTTTCCCAATTAAAAGTTGTTACGTTGAATTGCGATGAAGTAAAATATGGGGTGTACGTGTATTTATATAGGCGATGGCGCTTGAGTTGGGGCCGTATAATATAAGGGTGAATGCAATAGCTCCAGGAATATTCAAATCGGAGATAACTCAAGGTCTGATGGGGAAAAAATGGCTACATAACGTGGAGAAGAAAACCGTGCCTCTAAGAGATCATGGCACGACCGATCCAGCATTAACGTCAGTTGTGAGATATTTGATCCATGATTCTTCTGGCTATGTCTCCGGAAATGTATATGTTGTCGACTCTGGTGCCACTCTACCGGGTGTCCCTATCTTCTCTTCCCTCTAATAAGTGATCTTCTTTTTTATGGTCGAAATAAGTGACCTTTTTATATGTTACATGTTCTTTTTATTTCTGTCTCAGTTTTTGGTACTTACACTTTGACCTTTTTTGTTCACTCCCTGACCATTTTACTTATGGATCTATCGAAAATATTCTCGCAACTTGTTCGGAGCACAAGTGCGTTTATTTAAACTTTACAAACCTCGTTTGAGCGGGATATATTGAGTGGTATACTGGTATTGTGATTACATCTACATGTTCTAATTTCTCAATTCTATATTGAACTTTGGATGAGTGGCTAAAAATGAATCCAAAAAAACTAGATCCAAATGGGATCAAGCTTCGTGACTTCTACGTTTGTCTGTATGGATCAAGCTTGTATTAAAAGCTTACAAGTTACAAGTATCGATCAAACCTTGAAGGTCACAACTTCTAAATTAATTACGGCATTTCGTGGCTTATATTTTGGGGAATATAAATTATTGCTTTTTTTTTGTGTGAATGGCGCTCTTTACAAGAGTCGAATCGATGACCTTTGGGTAATATTCTTGAAGACTTAACCGATTACTAGACGCCGAGGGCAAATTTTTTATTGTATGTGAGATTGTGTGAACGAAGATTTTTCCGCCTAACAACCTCACGGTTTGAATACCCGGGGCCCACGATCTTAAATACGCAGTCGTTTTGGCATCTCAAATTCATTCGCGATCTCTACCGACTTTTCTCTCTTCAAGAGTTAGAGGATTTATTTCGCTTCCGCGACTGGAAGATGGCGGAGCCATGGCGGAGTCTGGACGGGAAGGTGGTGATGGTCACCGGAGCATCCTCCGGAATCGGCCTCGAGCTCTGCCTCGACCTAGCCAAGGCCGGTTGCAAGCTCATTGCCGCCGCTCGGCGAATCGAGCGCCTCAATTCGCTATGCGATGAAATCAACAAGGAAGCTAGCGATTCGTCCGCGGTGGCCGTCGAGCTTGATGTCTCCGCCGACGAGGAGTTGATTGAGGCGTCTGTGCAAAGAGCATGGACCGCTTTCGGCCGAATCGATGCCCTAATTAACAACGCTGGCGTTAGAGGTGAAATTTTTACTTTGTCTTGGTTTAATATTTTGTGTTTTTGCAATTGAGTAGAGCAGCTATAAGCTATTAGAGGCCGATGTTGGAATGATTGAGAATCGAATGATGTTATCGCCATTGTCAGGACTGATTAATCGGCTTGATAAGAAAGTATGAGTGCAGAAATTGTTTGTTTGCTGTATGAAATATTGAAATTGCTGAGTTGTTCTTGCTGATTTCATTAACTGCAGGGACGGTGAAATCTCCACTGGATCTATCAGCGAGTGAATGGAATAGTACAATTAGAACGAATTTAACTGGAACCTGGCTGGTCACAAAGCATGTTGGTAGGCGAATGCGTGATGCGAAAACTGGTGGATCCATCATCAATGTATCTTCAATTGGTGGTCTCAGCAGAGGGCATCTGCCTGGAGGTTTGGCCTATTCTGCTTCCAAGTGTGCTGTGAACACAATCACAAAGGTATTGGATTTAACATGGTAGAGGAATTCATAGTTAGTCTCATCATTCATCAACTTAGAATGGAAAGTTTATATTGGATTGTGGTTTATTTAGCTGTCACTAGCAAATCCTGTCATTATCTATGTTTTGTCCAGTTTCTGAATGTTAGCCAGAGCCTTGAATTAGGATTTTGTTTTGCAAAATGCAAGCTCTCTGTATGTGTTATTTGCTTTGAGTTTGAGTTTATCAGTTCTCTAGCACATCAGCAAAGGCATAACATGATCAATTATGATGAAATGTCATTGTCTGATCACTGATGTGGCTCTTTACATCCACAAGTTATCTACATAGTTGGTTAAAATGCTAGTTAACATGTGCAGATGGCCAGATTTAGCTCTTCTGATTAGACTCTCGTGGTTTGTTCACATTTATGCAATGTAGGTCATGGCGCTAGAGTTGGGTGCTTACAAAATCAGGGTAAATTCAGTAAGCCCGGGACTCTTTAGATCCGAGATCACTCAGGCTCTCATGGAAAAGGATTGGATCCACACCATCGCCCAGAAAATCGTCCCCCTCAAAGACCATGGTACTCTTGATCCAGCTCTGACGTCGATTGTGAGGTATCTAATCCATGATTCGTCGGAGTATATCACCGGTAACATATACATTGTGGATTCAGGGGTCACTTTGCCTGGCATACCCATATTCTCGTCTCTCTAGTCAATCTTTTGCTTCATCATGTGACTTTGTGTTGAAACAAAATGCAAACTTTGTGTGCTTGTCTCAACCAAGTTTTTTATAAGCACCATGTAAGCATGTGTTCTTCTTAGTGTGTAATCGCTTAGTGGGCCGTATTTGGGCCTGTATGGAACATTTTAGTGGGCTGTATTGAGTAAGAGCTTAAAATGTGAAGGCCCATTAGGATAGTTTAAAATGTGAAGGCCCATTAGGCCCATTAGGAGTATTAGACAGCACCAGTAAAAGTGAAAAGGTGCATCTATATGAAACAGATGAGATTCTCTTCTGGTGTCCTGAGATGTTGCAATCATTCCAACATGTGACGAGAGTTTCAATGCCAAGGTTTCCTTTTTGTTTGCCGATTCTCCTGTTCTTGTGTTGCGTTGCTTTCAAAGTCTCTTCCTTTTCAACATCACGTTGCACATGTAGCCTTGTCTTATGGCCGAAAACATATGTAGACACCTGAACTTGTGCAATTTGGTCACTTGGACACCTGACCTTTGAAACGTTAACATTGAACACTCAAACTTGTTAAAGTCTACCTATTGAACACCTTGCTCTTTATTACGGGATGGTGTAAAATGCACGCGCCTATTACGTGGAAATAATTAACCAAATTAAATCCACGTAATGCCATATAAGCATAACACATTAAAAAAATAGCCACGTAATCACCTGGACACATACTACTTGGCGGGCAAAAACGAAGCATTTCTCACTTTCACGAAGGGTCGTCTCTCACAAAAAAACTCGAAGCTCTGAGGGAAGAAGAACCAGTTGAAGCAAGGAACCCTAATGCCACACAAATCGCAAAATTGACGAAGGGAAGTAACTCGAATCTAGTAGACATCGAGATCAAGGTTAGTTTCGTGCTTGAATGAGCAAAATTGGGGGGTTTTCTGTTGAAATAGCGAATGTCATGT
This sequence comes from Fallopia convolvulus, assembly GCA_964016875.1. NCBI lineage: Eukaryota > Viridiplantae > Streptophyta > Magnoliopsida > Caryophyllales > Polygonaceae > Fallopia > Fallopia convolvulus. The sequence goes on from OZ024737.1 coordinate 45,455,971, forward strand.
TTGGGTGAGATTTTGGAGTTTGGGGGTTTAGGGTTCTAGATTTCGATGGTTTAGGGTTTGCTTAGTAGAAATCTTGCTTACTCGAAGTCGATTTTGTGGCAAGCGTTTAGGGTTTTCAAAAATTCTAAAAATTTCGAAATTAGGGTATTTTCAGCAACAAAGTCTCTTGATGTTGTTGAATGATTTTTTTCAGTTTAGGGTAATGTCTGTTGCTTGAATGTCTTGAATGATTTTGTTCAGATTGATTCATGTCTGTTGCTTTTGTTGTACATGCTTAGGAATGGAGAAGTTGATTGAAATTGTGTGGCATCATGGAGGGAAGTTTGTGTACACACCAATTCCAGCCTACATAGATGAAATTGCAGTTTCCTATACCAAGATTGATACAGATTTTCTGAGTATCCCAGAATTAGCATCTTATGTCAAAGATTTAGGCTATTTGGAATATGATGGAATATTCTACAAAGCTAAGAATGATTCTGCATTTGTGGCAATGGATGATTGGTCACTAACAAATCTTGCTAAAAATCTCAAGAATGGTGATAAAGTGGATTTTTACATAAATCACACTATCATGCAACCACAGTTTTCAAATTCAGAGCCAGAGCCAATTCCTCAAAATATGGGACGAGTTATAGAGGATGCAATACCCATCATAGATGATGGACAACAACCAGTTGAGAATGCCAGTGTGAATATCCAGTCCACATTGATGCTTGAGCTTGTGCCAGATAAGCCAACTGATGTAGAAGAGGTAGAAGAGGTTGCACAACCAGATCCACCAGGGAATGATGATAGAGGTGATGATGATTGTGGTTCTGATGATGATGACAGAGGTGATGATGATAGTGGCTCTGATGATGATAGTGCTTCTGATGATGATGACAGTGGTTTTGATGATGATGATAGAGGTGATGATGATAGTGTTTTTGATGATAATGATAGAGGTGAGGATGGTAGTAGTAGTAGTACTGATGATACCATCAGTAGAGGGGTGGAGGTAAGTGATGACTCTGACATTGATGAAGAGTTAAGGGAAATTAGAAACAGAGCTAGGGAAACAAGGGCTAGAAGGGTAGAACATAGGGAGAATTTGGTGAATGTTGAAGTTAACTTAGGTGGGGTAGGTCCTGATGAGGGTTATGAGAATTGGAGTGCAAACAAAGACTACAATGGAGTGTTGGGAGGCAATGAACCCTACTATGCCAGTGAATCTGACTATAGTATTGAAAGTGACTGGAGTGAGGATGATGATTCAACACAGAAGGAGCTGAGAAGGAAGAAGAGCAGGCATGTTATGTATAATCCTGAGTGTGAGTGCCCCATCTGGGAGTTGGATATGGTGTTTGAGAGTGTTCAACAGTTTAGGGATGCACTTGCAAAATATGCAATTGTTAAGGGTGTTAGGTTGAAGTTGAGGCCTAATGAGGCACGCAGGGTTACAGCCAAGTGTACTCATGAGGGGTGTCCATGGAGAATCCATGCTAGTTATCATTCTGGGACTCAAAATTTCCAAGTTAAGACCTATACACCTAATCACAACTGCAGGAGATACAACAAGAACAAGTTATGTACCTCCAAGTTCTTAGCCAAGCTCCTTGAAAGTAGGATAGTGTCCCAGCCTTCCCTCAAAATATGGGAGATTCAAGCACACTGTAGGAAGGAACTGAAGCTTTATGTGGGCAAGACAATTTGTAGGAGAGCTAAGGTGCAGATTTTAAGCAAGCATATGGGTGACTACAAGGAGGAGTGGTCAAGGCTCCATGATTATGTTGATGAAGTAAATAGGTCAAATCCAGATTCCACATATTTCCTGGTGGTTGACAGTCAATCAAAGCCTGGCAAAGAGCTATTCAAGAGACTATATGTTTGCTTCAAGGCTTTGAAGGAAGGATGGAAGCAAGGCTGCAGAAGAATTATTGGATTGGATGCTTGTTTTCTTAAGGGGGTTGTAGGAGGACAGTTGTTTGTGGCCGTGGGAAAGGATGGAAATGGTCAGATGTATCCTATTGCTTGGGAGGTTACAGGTGCTCATTTCATTCTCTTTTCCAACTTCTTTTATGCTCTTTTAGTTTTCTGTTTTAATGGATGCTAATGTTGTTACAGGTGCTGAGTCAACTATTACATGGTCCACATTCATTAGGACATTGCAATTAGATTTGGACCTTGGCAAAGGGGAAGGACTCACCATAGTTTCTGATATGCACTTGGTGAGCCCACACAATAAGAAGGGATGTCCTAACAAGAGTAATCCAGAGGCAACCACTACTCACACAAGAGCATCATCATCAAGGACACCAGCATCATCAAGGTCTCGAGCAAGAGCTGCACCACCAGCCCAGGCTGCACCAACACCAAGTGATCACTTGTGCCACCTCCTGCATCCAGAGGAAGAACAAGAAGCAGAGATCAATCTTTTCAGGTTTGTAAACAAGCTTCAATTATTTTTCTCTTTAAACTCTTTACTAATATTGTATGTTATTTTGGGGTAATCAGGAAAGAGCTCAGTCTGAAGGTGGAATTGGAGGAAGACCTCAAAAAAGGGGAAGACTTGTGGGTCGTGGAATATATACAAACCCATCTACTGGTTTGAGACTGTTAAATGTGAGTAATTCAACTTGTTCATTTGACTATTATGTGAGGCAATTGGTCTTTATCTTACACTAATTTATTGTGTTTTGGTGTGGATTGATATCTATAGCCTGGCCTAGAAAGTGGTAGGGTTCTTAGAGCCCCAAAACCAACTAGGCATTCTAGTCAAGGAGCAGATTTTGGCGGTCTTACCAAGGGTTTGAAGTGGCAAGGTCGAGCTGCAATGACATCAAACCAACTGCAACAAACAAGAGCTCAAGCTGCCAAGTCATTACAAGCCCCTTTTGGTAGCCAATCGAGCTCAAACCAGCCTTAGGAACCTTCTGTTTTAATGTTTATTGGATCATGCTAATAGTTCTAATTTTGTACTTATGGCTTGCCTTGAATTTATGGCATTAGCTAGGTGGAAACTGTGGCAATGAGTCACCACCATATTTTGTAAAAACCTAATGAATTTGCAAGATGTTGCTAAATATGCTACTTTAAAGCTATGAATTCGAAGATGGTTATAATATTGGCAATGAGTTCTGATTTTCTAGCATGACAGGTGTAGTGAAATGCTGGCTTTTGCTCTCATAAAATGTTGGTTTTTGCTGTAATGAAATGTTGTCAAAATTTGTAAAAATCTGGCTTATTGCACATGTTATTTGTGAAATGCTGGCTTATTGCACATGTTCTGTGTTGTCATGAATTATTGCACATAATGAGAGCATGGATCTCAACAATTGAGAGGTAAAAACACAACAATTAGGCAACACAGTAAATTCATTAGGAAGTTCTAGCCTCATTAAGAGGTTCAAGCATTACAAACACAACAATTTGCTAAAATTATGAGGTGGTAGCCTCGTTACAAGATTTGATCAGCTCAAGGAGCAAACAGTTTGCTAAAATTAAGCAACAAAATGGCCAATAAAACCACAAATAACACATTTGATCGACGCCTAGCCTTGTCCCTTTCGACTAACAACACATTCGATCGACACCTTGCCTCGTCCCTTTCGACTTCTTTCTCCTCCATCCTCCTTAGCAGACCTGAGATTATGTGCTTAGCATGTTCTGGGATTGGGTCATCAATCCATGTAAAGTATCCACAACCACCATTCCTCTACAAAAACACAAAAAATTCTAATTGAACTTAGGATTACAGATTTCAAAATATCCCCAATTCGGCATTTCTAGGGTTTCAAGAATTCACAAATCAATTTACAAAAATAAAAAAACACCAAATCTCGATTTCTAGGGTTCGAGTAGAAATTGGGTCAATTCGAGCTTACCCGATAGTTTGGACAACCAAAAAATCGCCTCCCTGGATTTACGACAGTCCATGAGTGCTTCATGGAAGCTAATTCGCCACACCTACACATCGGAGTTCCAATTTCCGGTTCTGAACTCCTCCGCGATGACATGCTCGAAGAGGAAGCCATTCGGGTTCTCCAGACCTAGGATTTTCGAACCAAAAATTGCAGAAGAGTTCGATGTTTGAAGAGGAAGGAGGAAGGAAGGAGGAAGGAGAAAAGAGTTCGATTTTTTTTGGGTTTCATTCTTCCATTTAATGAATGTCGGAGGAAGGAGGAAGAAGCCAACTTTTAAAATTTTTTTTCTTTTCTTTTGACACGTAAGCATGCATTTAATGAAAGCACTCTCCCAACCATGCGTACATACACGCGCAAAGACACGTCAGACCAGAGGTGTTCAATAGGTAGACTTTAGCAAGTTTGAGTGTTCAATGTTAACGTTTCAAAGGTCAGGTGTCCAAGTGACCAAATTGAACAAGTTCAAGTGTCTACATATGTTTTCGGCCCTTGTCTTATTCGCAAATTTTGACACTTTTGAGTTTTAGTATCCTTATTACTCTCCCCATAATCATCGATAGCTGAAAAATAAGTTGATAATAAGCTTTGGGGTTCGGATATCTAAAGCTCTGGACCAAGGTTATTAGAATTGGGATCTTAGGATCAAATCGTAAAGGATCTTTTGTATCGAATTGTTATGCTTATGTATCGTAAAATCGTTAGAATTGTATGATCGGGATTCTGATTACCTTATATGGACTACTTTAATGTATTTTTAATGGAGAAAGTGTTGGGTGATTATAAAGTAATGATCTTATGTTTAATTGATTATGAGTTTAGATAAGTCGCAACCTTTTATGCACTTATGGTAGGAGGGACACTAACACTTTTCACATCTAGAAGGTCTGCTGCTTTTTGAATAAGATACTCCCTCCGTTCCCAAGAGATTGTCTTGTATTCCTTTTCGGGTGTCCCGGAAAGTTTGTCCACCTTTTCAACTTTCCTTTTATATCAATTTTTTCTTACAATTTTACCCTTATTCTATCTCATTTTTTACCCCCATTACCTAATAAAAAATCTACCCTTTTAAACCCCTTTTTAGTCTTTTCCTTTCTTTTTCTCTTTCTTTTCCCTTTTATCCATCACAATCACACTCTCTCCCCTCTTCTTATTAGCTACTTTTTTCTATCTATCAATTTTTTAAGAATTGTAAAAATTGTCCTTTAGGACAATCTCTTAGGCACGGAGGAAGTACTAAACTATTGCCTGTAATTTTCGTACTTCGGAGCTTTCCCCTTCTTAAAGTAGTGATTAGCTAGTTAAATAATAATAATTGGTCAATATTTGCGATCTAGCTAGTTAGAACATTGGAGTAGTGAAATTGAGTTATCGTCCTGTGGAATCCGGGTGATATGATAGGCTGAATGATCTCTCGGATGGTTAATATTTGTGACAGAGACATGTCTTTTGCAAATAGGAACAAGTTGACACTACGAGAACGAGAGGGAAATAATCAACAACTTTTTTAAGAAAATGGAAATTTGTATCTTAACAATATAAACAGATTTTAAATACTTTCTACCAAAAAAAACAGATTTTAAATACTAGGAATATGTCCCTAGAAGGAAATTTCATGTTAACCTTGACATAATTTTACATCATCGATAAATTATAATTGTCATTGAACTTATGATTTTAGTCATTTTTATCTTGTACATTCAAAATTGACTTGTTGTCATATCACTTTGTTAATATTTTATTAGATATCATTATGTAAAAAAAATTATCATAACAATCATACCTAATTAATTAACAGTAATATTGATATATTTGATACGTCCGTAATCGTGTTGATTTCATGTTTTCCTTCCTTCAATAAAAGATACTCCGTACTCCATAATAACATAGAAGAAGACTGTTATCTTTATTGATGGTTTTTTTTGTATTAATTTTTTTTTTTTGGGTAAGTTTGGTAGCAATCTTTATTGATGATAAGTTAGCATGATAAGAGTTAAGACAAACTCTAAATCGTTCGTTAAAATTACCTAGCAGAAAATAAGCTAGCATGAAAGAAGGAATTGAATAGGAATCTTAAAGCTCACCAGTCACCACCCCTTCCCTGCTAAATCCCCCCAAACACTCTATTCCTCTGTGACCCTGTTTGGTCTTTTCCTCACCTGAAGTCCTGAACCAACCGCCTATTCCATCTTCTTTCCTTTGTCATGCTTGCAAATACAAACTCATCAGTAAATTCTCTCCATTCAATACTACAATAAAAAAAGTTACTTATCAAAAAAGAAAAGAAAAGCCCTTTCCTCCTCCTCCTCTTCCTCAGCTACTTAGCTTTAAATTTCCTTTGTCTGCCATTTCCCAACTCTCCCATAAATATCTCCCAACTCCCCACCACCCCTTTTCCACTTTCCTCCCCTTCCTTTTTATCCCCTGTTTCATAAAAAACAGAGCACCAAGAAAACACAATCAAAGATGATCACCCTCTCCGATTTCTACCACGTCATGACGGCGGTGGTCCCGCTCTACGTGGCCATGATCTTGGCCTACGGCTCCGTCAAGTGGTGGAACATTTTCAGCCCGGACCAATGCTCTGGTGTAAACCGGTTCGTCGCCCTCTTCGCCGTCCCTCTCCTCTCCTTCCACTTCATCTCCACCAACAACCCTTACGCCATGAACTTCCGCTTCATCGCCGCCGATACCCTCCAAAAGCTCGTCGTTTTGGCGGTCCTCCTCGTCTGGTCAAGGCTCAGCGCCAGAGGCTCCCTTGAATGGTCGATTACTCTGTTTTCGCTCTCCACTCTGCCCAACACGCTTGTAATGGGGATTCCTTTGCTTCAGGGAATGTATGGAGATCATTCTGGAACACTTATGGTCCAGATTGTTGTTCTTCAGTGTATCATCTGGTATACGCTCATGTTGTTCCTGTTCGAGTACAGGGGAGCTCGGATTTTGATCTCTGAACAGTTTCCTGGTACTGCTGGTTCCATCATCTCGTTTAGGTACTCATAAAGCTCTGATCTTTTTCTGCATTTTCAGTATTTTGGTGCAAAATTTTTAAATGAGTTGTCTTGTTCATGGATTTTGATTCTGGGTTTTCAATTTGGTGGATAAATTTCGAATCTTTATCAGGGTGGATTCCGATATCCTGTCACTAGACGGCAAAGAGCCGTTGCAGACGGAGGCAGAGGTAGGAGACGACGGAAAGCTCCACGTCACCGTCAGGAAATCCAACAGCTCCCGGTCGGAAATCTACAGCCGCCACTCCCACGGCGGCGGCGGCCTACACTCCGGCGTCTCACTGACGCCCAGAGCTTCAAACCTCACGAACGCCGAGATTTACTCCTTACAATCGTCAAGAAATCCCACTCCGAGAGGCTCTAGCTTCAACAACACTGATTTTTACTCCATGGTCAACGCCGGAAAGAATTTGAGCAGTGTTAGTCCGAGAGGGTCAAACTTTGGGAATCTGGGTTTTGATGAGGAGGCCGGAATGGCGCAAGTTAGAGCTCCGGGGAATACCAATTCTGGCTATCCTGCGCCGGCGGGTGCCGGAATTTTTTCTCCGGCGGCGGGCCCGGATGGGAAGAAGAGGCAGGTCAACGGCGCAGGCGGGAAGGATCTGCATATGTTTGTGTGGAGTTCGAGTGCTTCTCCGGTGACCTCCGAGGGCGGACTCAATGTGTTTAGAGGTGGTGGTGAATTTGGGAATGAACTTGCTCATCCATCAACAAAAGGTATGATATTGGTAAATTTTGAAATCTAGTTTGATGGTTTAATTATTAGTATGATGATATTTGTCATGATATGCCCATGATTTGTGGAGCCATTATTGAATTGTTTAAGGAATTTGTTTGGTTCATATGCAACAAGCATTTGACAATATTGTCTTTGGAATTTGTGTGATTGGTTTGGTATTAGATTATGACCACTATGGCCGGGATGAGTTTAGCTTTGGGAACAGGCAAGACGGCGCCGGGCAAGGCGGAGACGGGCCCGCTTTGTCGAAACTTGGGTCGAGCTCCACGGCGGAGCTTCGGCCCAAGGGAGGCCCGCAGGGTGACCCGAAGAAGCCCAATGGGATGCCGCCGGCCAGTGTCATGACAAGGCTGATACTGATCATGGTTTGGAGGAAGCTGATCAGAAATCCTAACACTTACTCTAGTTTAATTGGTCTAACCTGGTCACTCATTTGCTTCAAGTAATTACTTAATCACAGATTCTTACAGTTACTTTTTATTGTAAAGAGTAAAAGTTTGGGTAAAAGTTTGGGTTTTTTTTCAGGTATAATGTTGAGATGCCTGCAATAGTAGCCGGTTCTATAGCGATTCTGTCCAATGCAGGTCTTGGGATGGCCATGTTCAGCCTTGGTATCGAATCTATACACTTTACTTCACTTTGAGATTACTTGAATTGAAGTGTAATTATCTTAGAAGAGCTGAATTGCTTTGAATTGAAGTGTGATTTTTTGTGCTTGATTGTAGGATTGTTCATGGCCCTGCAACCGAGGATCATTGCTTGTGGCAACTCCGTCGCCACCTTTGCAATGGCGGTTAGGTTTATCACAGGCCCTGCTGTCATGGCTGCTGCTTCCTTTGCTGTTGGACTCCGAGGAGTCCTCTTACGCATTGCCATTGTTCAGGTAAAACCCGAAAAATGAATGCAAAATTCATCAACAAAGTTTTGTGTTGTTTTGCTTGGAAAGATTTCATCTTGCTTTGCTTTTCAGGCTGCTCTACCTCAAGGAATCGTCCCGTTCGTATTCGCTAAGGAGTATAACGTTCACCCGGACATTTTGAGCACAGGGTATTGTGTTCTTCTTTGAATCTTTTCTTAAGGGCGCGTTTGGATTACACCCAATCATATAATACATTATACAATGCAATCCAAAAAGACACTGATGTTACAACAAGTTTGTTGCTGTGTTAACCTGCATTTACCTTATATTGATTTTGTTTGTTTATGCAGGGTGATTTTTGGGATGCTAATAGCACTTCCTATAACACTGGTGTACTACATTTTATTGGGTCTCTTCTAAAGATTAGGAATTGCAAAAAAGCTGGGTAAGAAGAAGAGCTGAAGAAGGAAAGGCCAGAATCTAAACAAGTATGAAAAAAGAGAGTCTATATGCTTATTTAAGAAGTAGAATTAGATTCTTAGGAGGGCACTTTTGAAAGATATCAGATGTGGTTGTGATTGGGATAGTATCTTTATTCTCTTAGGATTGAAATGATATGTAAATTCAGTAGGATTTGGGCGTCTCAAGAAGTTAGATAATCTTTTGAAAAAAGTAACCATTCTATATAAGATAAGAGTAGAGTTAGCTTTTCTTGTAAGCCCAAAGTTTATCTTCTGAACTGGGTTGATGAGCTTTTTCTACTTCTCTGATTTGCCAAGGAAGAAAAGTGTAGCACACTAGCATCAGCTTCTTTACTCTTTCTGTGTAATTTGATTAGTGGACAAGTCTCAAGAATGGCAAAAAGAAAAGAGGGCTTTTGTCATGGTAGCTGGATTGCATTTTTACACTTTTACAGCCTCTTATTTTGATTATTTTGGACCTCTTTTGGTCAAATTGAGACAATGGTAGAGGAGACAGTAGAGGTAAAATTTCAGCCAGCTGTGGACCCATTTTTGTCCCCTTCCACTGATGCAAATGTAGGCTGTTTTCTACTTGGACTAGAGAGTTTGAGCGGGTGTGTGTATGGATTAATTAGGGTTGGTTTAGTACCCACTATGAATGTGAAAGTTCACAACTTTCGGATTAATGGATAAAAATTCCAAAATTTAAGGCCATCATATAGCATTGTACACACAGCTTAAATTTTGTGTTTAAAAAGTATGAGCCTTAATTATTTTTACCAACATGGTGTGATTCGATGGATGATATTAGAAGCATTGTTTATTGGAAACTAAAGTCTCTTATTGTCAATTGAATGTATGATAACATATAGTGACTTTTTGTGCTCCAAGTCTCGAACTATAATATATTGGTTCAGTACATTAACATGGTATTATAGTAGGTACTGATGGACTTAGGCAATGAACTTATAAGTGTGAATGATCCGATTATAGATCATACAAAACATAAAAGAATTATATTCAACGATGGAGATCTAAGTTGATGATGATGAATGCTTTAATGAAAAGCCGGATTGTTATGAGGAGGAGGCGTGCAGAATTCATGGGATTGCCCCCACCCCCTTCATATTTTATTATCAATTTTAAATCATATTGCTTCTTCCCCAACTTGCCTTTCTTCCTCCACCCTTAGTTTTTAGGTTAGAAAAGTTATCGTGGATATTCATATTGAATCAAATTTCTAGAAGTTAAACTAGTACTGAGTATATAATTAGAAAACATTTGTCCTTTTTGAAGAAGGCCGGCTCACATTCGTAATTATTAATACTATTTTGTTTATATACTTCACAATTTAGAATTTACCTTAATTTCATGTTTAACTTGTTTGTTTGCCTAGTGAAAAATGACAATCTAAGCTAATTTTATACTATAATCATTGTATATGTGGTCCAAAACCCTGAATTCGTACTTTAAGCTTTTGGTTACTGTGGCTTTCATGTTCTACAGTGCTACGTAGCGTTACTAATTTATTTTTAAATGGGGTGTTAACGTGGCCGTTCTCACCTATCATATGGTATATATATACTAGTAATTTCTAGTTTTCTTTTTTTTGATCAAAGGGTGCTGATTTTATTTAATTAAATAGCAAAGTTATGGCCATGAAGGCCTACAATATCATCAGCATTAGCAAAGCCTTCTTGTAATTAAGTAAAACTGAGAGAATCCTGGGCCTTTAGCCCAAAAGGATTAAGAAAATTGGCTGAGTACCAAACTCCATTACTCCGAAAAGCCGTTTTATGAGGATGTCATTGAGAAAACTAACTAAATGTCATACTTATAGTCTAAGTGTAACATTACTACATTAGCTTTAGGATGAAACAAATGTATATTCGAATACGGAATTGATTAAAAACACTTACATACAATAATGGCTCCATCACTCTAAGATCGATCGAACTGTATAAACAACAACTAGTTTGTGACATGTACAATATACAAGTTTCTAATATGTGATACGTACGTAGATCCCTTATTCCCTTGAAATCCATGTATTAATATGCACGCACACATAAAATCAGACCTTTGATCTCAAATTTTTGCTTTGTATGTATATAGAATCATAGTTGTTACATATAAAACACGTGCGCCTATTTATTTGAATTTTTATTATTCTTGTTTTTGTCTACGTTGTTTCCTAATATTTGCCAATTGTCATCTCCTTTCTGCATATATTGATATATATTGTCGGTTGTACATAACATGCATATATATACCACACTGAAGTCATGTACAGAAAAACTGATATTGAAAGAGTCTTTTTAAAATGGGATCACGATATACCCGGTGTAAATGGAGAGTGATGTCCGAACGATCGAACCAGACGAGCCAAAGAAAAGAAAGACAAAAAATAATTATATTTATCAACCATGTTGTACTCCATTATTTTATATGTGTAAACCGTATTCGATCGTATCGATTAGCTGATGAAGTGATGAACATCTCAAATCATGAACTTTCTGTTGTCCATTTGGCTTGAGCTAACCATTCTTACCATCAATACGTCACTATGGTGTGGATAAGTAACACTATAGAAAAGATTAGAGAAAAATTAACAAATATCCATAAGATGATAAAACATCAAGCCACGTGACGTGGCCACTACCTTTTCCACCCCCTTTCTACACAATTTAACTCCACAAAATAAATAAATAAAAACAATAAATTAAAAAGGAGAAAAATGGACCCACCCGCAACGATAATTCTCGCGTCGCGCCACCCGAGGAGGACAAAATTATTCCGTTTCGCCCTTTCGGCTCCCCTCCCGCTATAAAAAGAAACCCTAGAACCTACCAAAACCTTCCATATCTCCTCCTTTCCCCAAATTCCATCCGATCAACCTACAATATGCAATCGGAGATCTTTCCCGGCGATTACTTCCAGGAGATCGACGCCGTTGGCGGATTCCACGGCTACAAATTCCCCGCGGCGGTTAATTACGAGCTTCCCGCGCCGGCGGCCATGTTCGATAGCTTCTGCGGTACTAGTTCATTCGATACGACGTCGTCTGGAGTGACGGGGAATTTTCCAGACGAGAAAACGCTGGTTGCGCTGAGGAATCACAAGGAGGCGGAGAAGCGGCGGAGGGAGAGGATTAACTCTCACCTTGATCGCCTCCGATCGCTTCTTCCTTGTAGCTCCAAGGTCTAATTCTTCATATCTCTCTCACTTGATTACATGAATTGCTCGTTCGCTTTGATTAGACCTCGCGAATTTTGGCTAGGGTTTTGAAACTGAAATTGGGGATTATAAATCTACGTTCATATAGTTCATGAAACTACATTGAATTGGCGCATTTCAGATTAATTTCATGTACATGTGAACGTGATCCTCGGTCAAAAAATGCTGTGTTGATTTGATTCCGCTTTTGAAAAGCCGAACGCCTTTTTATAATCTGAACTCTCGAAAACACTGATCAAACAGACTGATAAAGCGACGCTTCTGGCAAAAGTGGTTCAACGCGTGAGGGAACTAAACCACGAGGCATCGGAAATCATGAAATCGTCAGAAATCAGCAGCCATGCGATTCCATCAGAGAAAGACGAATTCTCCGTCCACGCAGACGTGGACGCTCCGGTAGGCGAAAACGACGATGAATTGATCATCAGAGCTTCGATTTGTTGCGAGGATAGGTCAGATCTGTTATCTGATCTCACAGAAGTGGTGAATTCGCTCCAATTTAAGACGCTACGAGCTGAGATTTCTGTGCTCGGTGGACGGGCGCGGAATCTGTTGGTTGTTAGCGGGGAGAGGTGCAATGGGGAGCAAAACGCAGCGTTTTTGCATGATGCGTTGAAGGGGATTGTGCAGCGTTCGGCGTCCGGGGATCGGTTGAAACGGCGTCGTAGGATGGAACCCCAACTTGCTTGATGTTGATTAAATATATAAACGAGTAATTAATTAATTAAAGCGTCGCTATCTCAAATTCGTTCCCATCCATTGTTAACTACTTTAAAGTTGTGGGGAGTGGATGGGTCTGAATTTGGTAGATTAAAGGCTCTAGTTTATTCAGATTTCATGTTGCTGTTTTTTTTAAGCCAAGTGTTTATATGTTTGCAAGGAATTGTTGTCGAGTATGTAATTTGGATACTGATCTTGTGGTAAATTAAAGAGAAGTGTTGAGTGGTGGCGGTGGTTTTTAAGCCCACATCCCATATATTCATTCATGCACAAATCTGATAGTGTGACGTGACTTTTCCCACATTGTACGTTATGATTACGAACTGTGATATGACATTACGGATTTAGCTTCGGTTTTTCTGAATATCACTGTTTTATCAATTGGTTTATTGTATGAAAGCACAAGAAATGGCATTTTCTTGAAGTGGTTGCTTGGAGTGATAAATTTTCTTTTAGACCGGAAATATTTGTCTTATTTTGCATTCTATATTCTATAAGTTTGTCTACAAGAATTACAATACAAAGCATGAATTGCCAAGAAAGTTGTCGCAGAGTTGGTCCTGATGTGGCCATAGATTTCGTCACAACCGCCATTTTTTTATGGCTGAAATCCTAGAAAAATCTTAGTCCTCATTTTCTTTAATTACGTATATTGAGCTAATGGCAATTTATATTATCATGGTTTGTGTATTAAGTTCTCAGTAATACGTGCAGCTCAAAATACGTACTCTATCTATTCACGTAATACGCACTTGTAGATCAAGTAGGATGGAGGAATCGTATACATTCATATTTCATGTACGTAAGGTGAAAATAAAATTGCAATGCAATAAATTTTAAGACAAGCTCACCATAACATCTAGTACTCTGTATCGAAGGCGAACACTTCCAGTTGGTAAGACTGTTATTGGCGACTGACGTTGTCTATGGATGATCGAGATTTTACGTTCGAATATGCACTGCTTACTTGCCCGGTTCCGAATCGGGAGCATCGTCCATGTTGTCCGGGAATGTAACGCAGTGACAGACTTCATTGTTGTTTCGTTTCGCCATGTTTCATCTGTTCTACTTTAAATTGACCCGGTTCTTCTAAACCCCATCCATCTTAATGCGCTAGCTAGGGTGACTATTAGCCTGTTAGCAAACCCTAATCCCTTTCCTTATTAAAAAAATAACATGTAATACTCCGTATTGTATTATTGTCGAACCCTTTTTACCAATGTGTAATTGTTTTTGGTCAAGACCAATGTGTAATGTAATTATTTGTAATAATGAACTGAAGTGAGTAGATTGAGAGATTCACAAACGGAAAAACTTGGAGACGTGTCATCCGTCGGAGGTTGGTTAGTTGGGACCCGCCAAATATGGCTTATAAACAGCCTCATAGAAAGTGGGGCCCGTACCTGAGATATATAGGGTAATGCAAAGAGGCGACAAGAAAAGTAAAGATGTCTTCTAGCAGATTACAGGGTTGGCAAGGTCGTTTCTTGAGTCTTGCTGGAAGAGTTACCCTTGCCAAGACCGTGTTGTCTTCTATTTCAGTCTACACTATGGCCACGGTCTTACTTCCTCAGGAAGTGTGCTCTAAGATTGATACGCTTATTAATAATTTTGTTTGGAGTGGTGCTGGGAATTCCAATAAAATTCACTTGGTAGCCTGGAATGAGATTTGTGAACCGAAGGAGTGTGGTGGCTTGGGTATTCGTCGTATGGTTGATTTAAATTTGGCTCTTATTGGGAAGTTAGGCTGGCGTTTTTTGACTGAGGATGGGAAGCTTTGGATTGATGTTGTCCGGTCTAAATATGTTCGTTCTTCTTTATGTGATAGAGCAAGTCCGTCTTATATTTGGAGAAGCCTTAAAACTGGGGTTAACAAGGTGGTTGTCCCGGGTTCTCGTTGGTGTGTTTCGAATGGAAAAGCTACTCGTTTTTGGTCCGATTCATGGCTTTGTGATGAACGGTTGATGGACTGTTCGTTGGTTCCCATCAGTAGTGAAGATCAGAGGAGGCCTGTTTCTGATTTTTGGGTTGTGGGCCAAGGCTGGAATTGGGCCTCTCTTCACAATTCTTTACCGGCTAGTGTGACTTTCCGCCTTGCCTCGGTTGCTTTAAATCCTGCAGTAGAGTGTGACGATATCATTAGTTGGAGACATTCTTCTAGTGGACAATATTCGGTCTCGTCGGCTTATCATGTTCTATCAGGAGCAGGTGATTTGCATGAAGCTGATCGTGTTATTTATAAGACGATTTGGAAGATGGATATCCCTGAGCGAGTCCGAATGTTTATTTGGCTTATGATTAAAGGGGTTATCCTTACTAATGTAGAGCGGGTTAGGCGTCATTTTGCCACGAATGCCCTTTGCTCGATGTGTTCTACTGAGGAGGAGTCGTTGATTCATCTCTTTCGTGATTGCCATCAAACATCACGTTTTTGGGATGAGCTTCACCCTCCTCTTGCCAGGGAAGTTTTCTTTCTATCTGATTTTGCTTATTGGATACGAAGTAATCTTACCTATACTCATAAAAATGCTGATGGTGTTATTAGGCCTTCTATTTTTGCTCTTTCCCTTTGGTGGATTTGGAAATGGCGTAACTCCTTTGTTTTTGAGCAGGCTCCTCTTAAGCCTGTTAGAGAACGAGTTGCTTTTGTCCAACAGCAAGCTTCCGATTATTTTATTGCTAAGGGATTGAGTACTGAAAATCGATCAGTTCGAAGGCTTGAAGAGCATTACATTTTATGGACCAGACCAAGAGAAGGGTGGGTTAAGATTAACACGGATGGCTCTGTTCGTGATGGAGGTCTAGCGGCTGCTGGTGGAGTCATTCGAGACAGTGATGGGAAGTGGCTTATTGGTTTTGTTCATAATATTGGGATTTGTACTGTCCCAATGGCTGAACTTTGGGGAGCTCTCCAAGGGTTGAGTCTTGCTTGGAGCAAGGGCTACAGGAGGGTCATCCTAGAATTAGATTCACAACTTGTGGTTCGTTTTCTAGGGCGGCCTATGGAGCGTAGTCATCCACTCTTTAGTCTGGTATCTCGATGCCAAGACTTTATTTGTAGGCACTGGGAAATCCAGTTTCGTCATGTTTACAGGGAGGCTAATAGCGTAGCAGACGTTCTAGCTTCTCTTGCTTTTTCTTTTAGTATAGGGTTTAATGTATTGCTTGACCCGCCGGAGGGTATTATTTCTTTGATGTCTTATGATGTTAGGGGTCGGGCTATCCCCCGTTTGTTGACTATTTAACCCTTTTTTTTAATATTAATAAAATGCCCCCTTGAGGGGTCGGAGAGTACCGTCTCTCTTTCAACCCTAAAAAAGAAAAGTAAAGATGTCTGGTAAACGTGAAGGGCTGGTGCTGACACGCTTGCCGGCTCCTCGGCGTGCCGTTTGTCTCCGCCGCTGTGCGCGCGTTGCACAGGAACGCTCACTGACCCTCCTCTGCGTAATCATTTCTTCTTGGCCACGCTCTCTCACCTTTTTTACTCTTCTCTCTCGATTTACCGCCGTGTAATTATTTGCACCCCACTACTTTAATCTTTGTACTCCAAATTATTTAACAAAATAATTTAGCATCGTTACATGTTTGTATTTGTTTTTTCTAATGTTAAATGTATTGAAGTCAGTCTAAATTCTATGACCATGTGTTCCAAATGATGTTTTCATTTGTGTATCATGACATACAGAAAGAAAAATAGGATGTATTTTTTTCTCTTTTAAAACAAGGTACTTGTAATTTATAATTATGGAATTTGGATTGTAGCATGAATTGTGATTACTATTATCGTCATTTTTATTAGGAGTGCAACTGTACAAATATTCTTAATAGTGGAACTTGAGTGGAAATCTCATTTGTCACTAAACGACAATGTGCCTTGTTGTCGAAACGTGACCGACTCAAATATAAAAGTTTGATAACTTTCTCAGTTTCACAGTGGATATGGAGAAATTACTACTCCATGAGTTAACATTTTTTGTAAAAAGTACTTGCGAAGCAAGTCTGTATGGCTACTGTTTACGTTTCACCTTTGAGTAGACAAATTGCATTCAACACAAACACAGTGTTGAGTGTTGACATATCAAATCAAAGGGAGCAAACTACACACTTCAAATGTCAATCCAGTTTCACATGGGGTCTCTAATTTGCCAAACACATCTTCTTGTTGCTAGTTAGTTAACACGCCAATTCTTCAACATCTCTCCTTTTATGTGGGCCCGAGTTAATTTTATCACTGGCCCAATAAAAGCCCAAGGGAGAGTGGCGGTCCAATTGGTTTTCTTCTTCTTTGTTTGAGCCCAGTTGAGAAGAAGCCAAGTTTCTTTCTTGCATTGCATATACTCAGGTGCCAAAGTAAATAACCTTTGCAAACAAAAGAACAACGCCCCAGGAGATGTTTTGTAGTGATACATATGGGTACATGCATTTTAGGATCAATTAAGTAGTAAATGCATCATTGTAGATGTTTTGTACATTATAGGCATCAAAGTAGTTAAGGATAACAAGCTATCTTTTGATTTTCTGCATGCATATATATTGTGATTGATCAGCCCATAATTAAGAAACCCAAATCCCTTCCTAAGGAGGTGATCATTATCTGCTCATTCGCATCGGCCCACATTAGATTGAGTCTTAATTTACATTTGATAATGCATTATCTGACATTTCCATATATTAAAATTTACATTATAATGTAAGATAATGCATTATTATATATAATCTAAACAAACCCTTAGGCTACTCTCTCACCACAAATTAATATTCCACTCAAAACAAATTTAAACAGTAAATAAGCATATAAGACTTGACAAATGTCGATCTCTCTATATATCCACATCTATCTATTCATTTGTAATGGGTCGGTCTATATATATCCATCTTATCTTCACGTGAAAGTAGGGGTTGAGGTTCATCAAAAATTGGTTGCCTTTGACTTGATCAGTTGCTACCACTGAGTAGTTGTTTTCGCACCAAAAACCCTCTATTTCACCACCTCATCCTTCTTTGCAAGTAGTTAAATAAGCCCTAATTAAGTAGCCATATATTTTAGGACGACGTTCGATTGTAAATTACTTTAATCGATATATCTTACTTGAGAGTTAGTCTTAGATGATGGTACTTTTATTAATTAGCACCTCAGAAGGCCAGAGTATCTCATAAATTGTGTTATCATGTGTATACTGATTTATTTAATGTATGTTTTTTATATAGTGTAATATATTAGTTGTATAAGTTGGCAGTATTGAGAAAAATAGTGTTGGGGGTGGGGTGGGTAAGAATTGTATCATGTAAGCATTGAACAAGAAAATGAAGCAAGCATATATATTAATTATATATACATGTAAGTTTTGCGATTAGGAAGGTTGTTGCGGGTTCTCTGGGTTGGCAGAAGAATCTCAAATCCCTAGACATTATTCATGATATGTAACATCAAAGTTTATTTACACAAATCACCCGCTACATATAGTTGAAATTAAAGTTAAATAACAATATAATGTTATAAATAAAAATACTAAAGTTATGAACTAGCTGATTTTGACTTACCAAATAAAACTCTCGATCTATATATTTTCAGCTAGAAATCTATTTTTTTTTTGGTCGAAGTCAGCTAGAAATCTATTCAAGTGACCACACAAAACTCTATAGATTTCCAATACAAATTCAAGTAATCAATCCATCTGGTCTCGAGTCAATGTCTCCCCGTAAACACCCCTTCCTTGATTAATTAAATAAAAAAGCATGGAAGCCCAACATATACTACTATAAAACAAAATGAATACGTACGTACCCACTTGTGCCTCAAATGGATAACCTGTGTCCACAAATACTTTAAATTATATTGAAAAGATGTACGTAAATAATTACCAAAAAATTATGAAGATAATTAAAGTTTTAAGCCAACTATCTTCAAAATTTGGACGCTTTAAGCCTAGGATTTTTCAAGTTTCAAGGTACTCTGAAACGTGCAAGGATTAGCTAAAATTAGATTAATTATAAGTGTAATACGAACACACTAGGGTATACTAGGTTTTTTTGGGCATTAACACTAGTTAAAATCAAATTCATTTTTTAGTATACTCCATAGCACGTAATTACTGGAATTCGTGAAGCTAGCACTGATACCCAAATTATATACAGTACAGAATTTCTGTGAGCACATGCATTTTAGACAAATTAATTAAGTGAATGCAACAAGCTAAGCTAATTATTATAATTGAACAACTTAATCACAATTAGACATAAACGAATTTGGGTTACCCAAATGTTAGACAAATGAATTGAATCCTCATAATAAATTATTGTATGATTATATATGAGGGGCCTATATATGATTACCTACAGTTAATCACAAGCCTAGCTACGCAAAACGCGGCACCTTACTCATGATTGTTGTTATTATTTGACACTCAATAATATTATGTACGAACCAACAGCAGATTGCCAAACTAATTGCATTATTGAACCGATCATATTAGCAAAAAAGCAAGTATTGTGTATATCATTTACGTTGTACGTAGATCGAATTTTGTATGTTCCTGCCTCAATAATATTGTAACAAATAATTAAATTGCCTTAACAAAAAATGCTAGGTTTGCTAAAAAAAACAGACGTGCAAAACAAAATGCATGGCTTATATAATCATGATCGATCTAATTAATATAATTAATGGTCCCTATCTAGTATATGCCCCCTATTTTACACCCAAAAAGTTATGCCCCAAAATTAGCTAGCTTATAAAATTTGAACAAAATTTATATGTTTATTACTACAGTATCTATTTATTGATAATTAAGGAAAAGATTATTAATGGTCATCTAAGAATATTTTTTCGAATGAGATCGATAAAATTTAAATCGATTGTAAGATAACAAGAATCAAGTTGACGATTTTTTTTAACCTTTTGTTCTAATGAATGAATCACCCCTTCATTTAAAAAAAAAAAAAAAAGAATCAAGTTGACGATTAAGTTTTACAATGTGATATTAATTTTTCTGAAAGTATGGAAAAGCTTATACGTTAATTTGATACTCCTAAATGAAAAGGGTAATTATTGCTTAAGATCCCAAAACTCAAATACTCATGAATCATATGATTTACAAACAACAAAATCATGACTCGCACTTGGGCTAGTCATTGGATTCTCATTCTCTTGATACCCTAAACTAAGAACTCCATTCCACCAAACAGTGATTTTTTTACAAGCTAGGGTAATTAATTAATTAATGAGAGTAAATATTGACCAAATGGATTGAGTTGTTGATCCTATCTTCCACACCAAGAAATTCCTTACTTTTGAAACATCTGGATTCCACATGTTCTTGCGTGCTCTTTCCCTGCCATTTTCCCACATACTATATTTATTTTTAAGAATGAGATTAAATGCTATCGAGAAGAAGATGACAGCTTTTTCCTTGGCAAAGGGTAGCTTTATTCCAATATACTAGTATGTGGGTAAAAAAAAGATAACAAGGGTATCAAAGAATAAGAATAATTTTTTCAAGATAAAATTTCTTTATACCATATTCTCTATCTTTATAATTTGTTGCACAACGCTCCACTCACTCACAATCTTAACTTTGTGGCAAGTTCATAGCCACTCTTTTTTCCCATTCTTTAATTTCCTCTTTTTACCAATGAAATTTAACATACTATATATAGTCTCCTATATACCATTGAGACAATCAAATCATATATAAATGATACTCCGTAAATCTTTATAGATTGGTGTAATTTTGAAAGTAAATTTTGTTTTATTTTACAAACTACGTACCTACAAATTATTGTTTTTTTAGCTAATTTATAAGCATTATCTCTATATACATATCCAAAAACTTGAAAGCATACCCGTTGACTTGTTATATTTGATCCTTAAGAAAGCATACCCGTTCCCTTTGCTTTTCCTGTAAACTTGCTATCTTTCCTGAGATCACTTATTCAGGGGATTAGTTCCATTTGTTTGTCATTATCAAAACTTCGATTACTCGAATAGAGAAACCATTGTTCCAGTGTTAGTTCCCTAACACTGTTCCAACAATGCTCTTGTAAAACATGGCTAAAGATAACTTTGTTTCCATATTTAATTATTCCTTGTAAGCATAAATGATTTTGTATAATTTTTTTGTGTTTAAAAAAAGTACAATAATTTTTCTATAATTTTCTTTGAAATGAGACACCGAAAGCCATATTCTCTACTTCAACTTCGACAACTTTCTTATTTTAAAGATTAAACTTATATTTATTATTTTTATTTTATATATTTATAAAAATCAATAGGATCAATTGCAAGTTACATAATACGTACAATGTATAATATCTATAATTCATTCATGTTTCAAATGTCGATCTTTAGAAAATCTTTCAAATTTAGTGAATACATTTCATTTCCCCCTTCCATTAGAACATGATAAAGAATTTATTAGACTAAATTTTTTTTATAAATTTTTTAAAATTATAAATATATTAGCATATAGGAAATTTATTGGAGTTACTCTTACAAGATATGGTAGTGTGGTACACAATTTGATCATGTATAGTATGGCTAGTAATTATATGCATGACCGTCCCATCTTTCGCTTTCCTAGCTCTTTCTCAATTTGTTTCTTTTTTATTTGTTTCAAAGTATATTTTTGCTTCTTTTTATTGATTTTTGCTTAAAATTGATATCATAATTATATGCATGACCGCTTCACTAATATACCTCTTATCGACATATTTATTTATTTTCCATGATAAGGACACTACTTGTGGGTTATTTCCCAAATATTTTTTTTTAATGAAAGGCATGCAAAAAAAAAGAAGATGGAATCTATTTTGAAAAGTGGTGGTCTTCAGTCCACCACCACCACTAACTTGCCTGGATTCCAAGGCATTAGAGTTCTCATAATCTATCGATTGAAAACGAAGACACATATATTGTATATATATTGGGAGATTCCTTATTTAAACTGTATAATGTATTCTATAGTACTTATTCTGAGTTAATTTTACAACCTCACTTTCTAATCATGTTCAAATGATTTTTGAACTTTATCGTTATATATTGTATATAAAAAACATATAATATTTATATAAATAATTATCTCATCATTGCCAATTTGCAATTTTGTTCGGCAGGCTCATGTACGAAGTATATATAGTGAAGTTTGTGCTTACATATATAGTTCTAATGACTTCCAATTAAGTATCCATATTTCTCCGAAATTTATTGAACTTGAAAATGTGCTTCTATAGTTCAACATGATTGATTGACGAATTAGTGATAAAACCACAACCTTAAGCAATTAAGAAATAACACTTATTTCATTTCTAAGGCCTAAAATAACACTTATTTCTGATCGGATGAAGTATTAGGTATAGTTCTTGTGCCAATTATTATATCATTTCTAAGGCCTAAAAACCCGATATTTTAAAGATAGTTTAAACATTTTTACCAAATCTGTGATCTGGACATGTATAGGAGGGCTCATGTTAGTTAGAATAATCGTCTTTCTATTTATAAATCTTCTTCCTTAATCCTTCCCAGCGTGGCCATTATATTAATTAGAACTATATTTTTTTCTAGCTTCTCATGTACTCCTTACTTTAAAAGTATATAAAAAAAACAGTAATCCGATCTGTTATTATATTGTTGCACCAATCCGCACCGAAAGAATGGCAGACTCGTTCGTTGGTGGGAAGTTGGAAGTTTGATTTAGAAGTAGCTAGACAACAATGCATGCTGATTAATTGCTGATATAACCTATCCACTATTTGTTACTTTATTCATTAAATTAACTCATAAGAATAATATTGCGCATTAATTATATGTTTGAATACTCAAGTTTGTTTGCAAGTTTAATTAGACTGCTTAGTACCTTAAGCGCTACAACTAATTAATATGCTAACCGATGTCTATAATTATAGTGTTATATATGAACTTGATTTCATGAGCTATTTCATCAACTCTAGGCTTTCTCAATTAATCTCTAACATATCAACTTGTCACGTTCTTCTGCATAGGAAGACTAATTCAAATGCTAACCGATGTCTATAATTACAGTGTTAGATAATTTCTAAGCGCTACAACTTTAGTTATGAGAAAACTTTTCACACGCTTCTTCAATTGATAACTGTCTAACCTGTTAATATATAGTTGACAATTATAGCCTGAGAGCCGATAAGTCATTGACGAGTGAGTCCAAGAAGTTGAGCCCACATTGAGCCATAATTTCGGGCTAGCCTAAACAAGAGAATGGGGAGTATTTCAAGAGGCCCGACCAAACAAACTAGGATAGGGAACCAAGACTTCTTGAAGATGCTTTGATACCATACGAAACAATCAAAGTCTCGTTGACTAATTATATTGTAAGAGTTTACACTTTTATATGTGTGCATATGCACATTAGATCTAACACATAAATTAAATAATCTTCCATTTTAAACCAATTAATAATAGGAGAAATAATTTATATATTAGGCGAATATTGATGCCCTATATATGATAACTAGCTTCATCGCATTTTTATTAAACCCTAATTTACAATTATTAGCCTCATCCTAAACAAGAAAGTTCCCATTCGGTAGGTTGATTACTCCATCCTTTGCTTCATCCTCAGGGAATGTAGAGTAGCTTAGAAATTATCTAATTATAGTACTCTTACAAGTCTAATTTAATTCTGGAATATCTTTAATTTTTTAGTAAGACAATTTCAAATACACTATCCTTGAGACTTTTTTTCTCTCAATTTTCTAGAGAGAGAGTTTGCATGTCCTAACACAAATTAAATTTATTCTAATTAGTTCTTATATAAGGCAATTAACTAATTAATTAATTAAATCACCAACTTCTTAACAAAAGGAAAAAGGTTCTAAAATTGTTAGTGGTGCTGAACCAAAAAAAAAAAGATAAGAAAAAAGGCAACATAGAAGGATGCCGTTGGATTTTGTTGGTGCTAGTACGAATTTCCATTTTATAATTTTACAAAAGACAACCATCCTAATCTAAAAGCATACATCTCCTTTATTTTTAATTCACTTTTCGTCCTCTAGTTTTTTTTTATTAAAAAAAATCCCCTCATGATATTATTTTTTAAAAATGGTTTGTTTATTTTTTTGGTTCAACCTTTTAGATGAGCATTGTTAATGTTCTATCCAAGCCAAGGTGAAGAGAAATTGAAGAATTAAAAAGCTAGGATGCCTAGATTTAACATGGGTCAACTCTTTATCTTTTACAAATCCTCTTTTAATTCGGCTACAAATTAAAAGCACAAATTAAAACGTAAAATCATGTATTCTTTCGAATTTGAACAACGTTTAGATGATCAATAAATAAACCATTTGCATGCCTAATTAGATCTACACAATCACAATGCTTACTTTACCTAAGAAGCAATCGATTTGGGTGCATGAGAAATAGCTTAAATATATATTAGATATACGTAAATTTGGTGTCCAACTGCTCAAACAATATTAAATTTGACACGTATGTAAGAAAGAGCCAAACATGGAAGCTTAGAGTAGCAATGTTAGGTTTACTTGATTTCTATGAAATCACAATTGCAACAAGAATTGAAGCACGTATTTCATTCATCATCTATTTGGATTCCACTCCATCTTCGTGGATTTGTTGGGTAAGATTTTTTTTTACATATCTAGCACATTTATAGACCCAAATCAATGTAAATTTAAACATTAGAAAATTTATGCTATATCATCCAATATATTGTCATCGTCGTCATCATCGTACAATATAATTCTACTCAAGCGGGATGTGGGAGTTAAGATGGGACATCTATAACTTAAATATATTTTAAAAATGTGCTCGATAAATTAAGGAAAACTGCAATTCGGCTATATGATAATAATAATTGAATTTAGTTAGAATACACCAAATTGACATAAGAATTAAATTCATCTAAAAAATAATGTATGAAATCAACGTGCGTGTATGGAGATGTGCCCTATCTAAGTTTAAGAAAAACGAT
Source organism: Fallopia convolvulus (assembly GCA_964016875.1). NCBI lineage: Eukaryota > Viridiplantae > Streptophyta > Magnoliopsida > Caryophyllales > Polygonaceae > Fallopia > Fallopia convolvulus. Next base: position 45,480,860 of record OZ024737.1, read on the forward strand.
TATCCTATACATCCGTGTAGGCATTTTGTATTCATGATTTTAAAGTAATATTTTCTTTTTTTGAGTTGTATATTCATTCTTTTGAATTGCTTACTTTTATGAATATGTAACTCTATAAATATGATAAAAAAATGAAAGAAGAAACTTCGTAAATATAGTGATATAAAAATATGAATATATGACATAAAAATATAAATATAGTGCAATATAAAAGTAATTAAAAAATATAACTATAATCATTTAAAATTATGAATAGAGATTGTCCACACAATTGTATAGTTGTTTTACCTGAACCAGACTCAATTTATATATGTAAAATTATGTTTGACTGCTTCAAGAATCCTCCGAGGGTACATACGTATGACAGAACTGGAATATATGCTTCTTCTTCTTGGTCAGGACTCTGTGCATCCTGAAACAAAGTGAACAAAATTATCCTAATTCATAAAGGAAAGTGAAAATTGAAAAACAGTCCTTTCTCCATCTCTCTCTTCTTCCCTGAGATTGTGTTTTGTGAACTGTGAACAGTGATCACATAAGGACAGGCTGTAAGGATCCAAAATCCAACCCCACCAATATATATTATCTTTCTTTGCAATGGCTCTCCAATAAAAAAAATGATATATTGCTAAATTACACAATATCACCCACTAAATTGATACATTTTCATAAAATTCCATAAACACAAAAATTATAATAACTACTCGGTAGTTTTCTACTTCAATATTTGTTTGCTGAATCTCCCCTATAATGTAATAAAATGGGTATTTTTTAAAATGCTAAATATATCTTATAATGTCAGTTTATCATGTTATAAGATTTTTTCAACCACAAAACTCGATCGTTATAGTTGGTTTTTGTAATTCAAATGGCACAAACTTACATGCGTCACTTGTTGTTCTTATAACACTTGAATGAGATGATACCAAATCTCATTTCATCCATAGCACCTAAGTGAGAGGATACCAAATCCCATATAATCCAAATGTTAAATTTTCATACACTCTTCTAATTCTATCAGTGGATTGTGAAAATACTTTTAAATAATAGGCGAGTCCATCGAAATTGATATAGGAGCTAAATTCATTTTAAAGGCGCACACTTATTTAATTTATTGATCCCATAACGCTAAATTCATCCATAGGACCATAACACTTGAGTGAGAGGATACCAAATCCCATATCATCCAAATGTTACTTTTTCATACATTATTCCCATTCTATGGGGTGGATTGTGAAAATACTTCTAAATAAGGGGTGAATCCTCGTAATTAATTTATAATATTATTATTTTCGCTCGCTTCCAAACCACCTCTCATCATCCAACAAAGCACATACAAGAAAAAGGAAATGAAAAATAGAAAAAAAAAAAAGTTGCAGAAAAGTAGTAAACAAACAGAAAGAGAGAGAGGAAACTCCAATTCTTCATCTCTCTCCTCTCACTCTCACCTTCCACCTCTTTCCTTTTCTTGCTGCCTATGCTAAGCATCTTTATTCTTTCTTTACCCTCTTTCCTTTAATTTCTCCTTTCCTTCTTCTTGCGTTTCAGTCCCCACCCCCCGTACAAATTTCCCCATTAGAAATACTATCTGGGCTTTGAATTCCTCCTCCTAGTCATCCCTCATCTCATCTCAATCCTATTTCCTCTTTCTGCTGATTTTTTGTTTGATTGCATTGCCTTGCTTGGCTGTTTGATCGGAAAGCAAATTCATTTTTCTCATTCACCAATTTTGCTACGCAATTGAGAGCTGGGTTCCTAATTGAGCTCAAGCTGCTCAGATTTCTGCTGGCTTTTGCTCCAATAATGGTGCATCTGTGTTCAATTTCACACTTCTTGTAGCAATTTTGATTTGACTGTTGTCGGTGTTTTCACTGTTTCCCAAAACACAAGATCCTTCACAAAAAGATAAAAACTTGCAATTGGGTTTCTGATAGTCTGATACCATGGGGCTCTGTCATGGAAAACCCAATCAAATCCCTCGAAACCAATCGGATGAAAATCAAGTTACATTTCCGGGAAGCAACAACAGCTTGCCTTCATCCGGGTATGAAACCGGCAAAACCCCCAAATTCCCCTTTTACAGCCCAAGCCCACTTCCCGGCGGATTCAAGAACTCGCCGGCGCCGTCGTCGTGGAACACCAGCGTGACGTCCACGCCTCTCCGCTTCTTCAAGCGGCCGTTCCCGCCGCCGTCGCCGGCAAAGCACATCCGAGCTCTGCTCGCCCGGCGCCATGGATCTGTGAAGCCCAACGAGGCCTCCATTCCGGAGGGGAGCGAGTGCGAGGTTGGATTGGATAAGAATTTCGGATTTTCCAAGCAGTTTGTGAGTCACTATGAGATTGGTGAAGAAATTGGGCGTGGCCATTTTGGGTATACTTGTTCTGCAAAGGGGAAGAAGGGGAGTATGAAAGGCCAGGAGGTAGCTGTTAAAGTCATCCCTAAGTCTAAGGTATGGCGATTTGTTCCTGATTAACTCTGAGCAGTTTTTGCTCTATTTTCATGATGGGAATTGGAAAGTGTTAAAATTTTCCCCTTTCTGTTTCTAAATTGGTTTCATTGATGAGGTGGTGACTTGTATTGTTGTAATTCCAGCTGTTCTAGTAAGCAATGATGGATCAGTTGCAGAAGAAGTTAATAATTTGATGTGTGGTTTACTCTAATTTGCTCAATCTTCTAGTGAGTAAGGGGAGAACTTCTTATAGATCAGATTCCTTGTTAACATCTTACATCTGATCAGATGAAATTATGGAATCTTTCTGATGGGCTAGTTAGGACCAGATTGCTTGTTGTTTGAGCATCCATGTATAGAGCCTTAGTTCTAGTTGTCTGAGAATTTCTATAGCTTGTAAGAATACTCTTCTTTTGCACTATTTTGATCTTATTGCCAAGTGGTCCATGTGGTTAGAATTGAAGATTACTGGTTAATTTCTTCCTGTCATGGAAAAATACGTCTTGCATACGCCTCCTTCAATTACGACAACATAATTGCATCTTAAGCTATATATTGTTCCTATTATGAGTTCATACCATTTGGTACTCGTCTTGCTGTTTTATGGAGTGCTTGTTGTTTTGGCAGATGACAACTGCAATTGCAATTGAGGATGTAAGAAGAGAAGTCAACATACTACGGGCTCTAACAGGACACAAGAATCTAGTACAGCTCTATGATTCCTTTGAGGATGATGAGAATGTTTACATCGCAATGGAGTAAGTTTTTCTACTTGATTTTGTATATATGATATGTGACATGACATTTCTTCGCATAAGCTATATTTTTCTTTCTTCTGCAGCTAATGATTATATATTTTAGTGTTGCATTCTTTAGGGATATAGTATTTATTGACTTCAAGTCTTAAAATTTTCTTTATGACCATCTAGATTTCGACAGCATGTTGAATAAGTATGCATTTGCAGTTTACTTGTCAGTGTCAAAGTAGGCCTAAATACTATTTCAGCTTTGTCATATGAAAATAATACTATAATGGGCGTGTATTAACATCTTCTTTTATTTAAAGAAAACCTTGAATTCTCTGTAGAGAATTTATTGCAAGTCTTAATACCCTTTTGTTTTTTTTCTGCAGGCTTTGCAAAGGTGGTGAATTGTTGGATAGTATACTTCAAAGGTATGAATCAAGCACTAAACTTTCATATCTTCAAATGCACTAGGTTTATTTCGTGACATCCACAGCCTAAATTGCAAATGACATCTGTATCTTTCAGGGGAGGAAAATACTCTGAAGACGAGGCCAAGGCTGTCATGGTGCAGATTCTAAGTGTTGCTGCCTACTGTCATCTCCAAGGTGTAGTCCATCGAGATCTCAAGCCAGAGGTAATTTGTCATTCAGTGATTTTCTTTCCTGTTGTAAGTTTATGTTAGAAATTTGACTCCATTTGTAGAGATTTTTCGCATGATAGAGCTCACTCTTTGGCTCATTGATATGTTTCGCATAATATCTTCTGTGTGTTTGATGTTATCTACAATTTGTTTCAGAATTTCCTTTTTTCTGCCAAGGAGGATACTTCTACTCTCAAGGCTATTGACTTTGGACTCTCAGACTATGTAAAGCCAGGTTATGTTCTTTACTAGTTTTAGGATCTGTTTAAATTACTGCATTTAATGCATTAAGTTGCTTTAACTGACAAAGTAAATGTAACTTTATACATTAAATGCGGCAATCCAAATGCACCCTTATGCATTTTTGACTTTAAACACGGGGGAAATGTCTGCCACTGACTGTTGGACTAATTTGTGCAGATGAAAAATTGATTGACATAGTAGGAAGTGCTTATTATGTGGCTCCTGAAGTTCTGCATAGGTCATATGGGACTGAAGCAGACATGTGGAGTATTGGCGTGATTGCTTACATTCTTCTGTGTGGAAGTCGCCCCTTTTGGGCCCGCACGGAGTCTGGAATATTCCGGGCCGTTCTAAAGGCAGACCCGACTTTTGACGAGGCCCCCTGGCCTTCTTTATCAGCAGATGCAATTGACTTTGTCAAGGGATTGTTGAACAAGGACTACCGAAAGAGGCTAACTGCTGCTCAGGCTTTGAGTAAGTCCTCTTATGGAACCTGGATTACCGATTTTGAAATTTACATTTGTATCATCTTTTTTTTTACGCAAAGGAGTCAAATACTTATTATTCTATTTCTGGCTATATTTCTTCCGTTCAGGTCATCCATGGCTAGCTAGTCATCAAGACATCAAGATTCCTTTGGATATGATTATATACAAACAAGTGAAGGCATACATATTCTCATCATCACTACGTAAATCCGCACTGAGGGTATGAGATCCTTACTTTTCAGTAACATAAGTCTGAAATTATATTTTATGTACTGTATTTCTTGGATAATGTATGGTGGGTAATTTACAAAATTTTCTTCCTGTGCAGTCTCTTGCGAAGACATTGACAGTGCCTCAATTAGCTTATTTCAAAGAGCAATTTCAGCTTCTAGGACCAAGCAAACACGGTTCCCTCTCCATGCAAGACTTTAAGACAGTATGTTCCAGTCAACCCTCCTCTTCTTTCACGCTCAATTCTTAATCTCTCTTTCTCTAATCATCTCCGACTTACAGGCTGCAATAAGGTGCTCGACTGATGCCATGAAGGATGCACGGGTTATTGAATATGCGAACTCGGTAATATATCTCTTCTTACATATTTTGGACCAAATCTTTCAATTTTATACCTCATATTCAATGAAGAGGGAAAAAAACATAGCCTATGTGAGAAATTGAACATTTTTAATGTGTTTCAACTCTTAAACACAAATGTTAATAAACGGAGGGAATATGTATCTAGTACTAGGTGAAAATTTCTGGTTAATATGTAGCTAATTTTGTTTAAATATTGACAGGTGAGCTCACTCCAGTACAAGAAATTCGACTTTGAGGAGTTCTGTGCTGCAGCCATAAGCATACATCAGATAGAAGCCATGGAAACCTGGGAGCAACATGCACGTCGCGCTTATGAGCTTTTTGAGAAGGATGGAAATAGACCCATTATGATTGAAGAACTTGCCTCGGTATCTTCCTTCTTCCTATTACTTAGTATAATTCACTACGAAAATTTGCTCTGCATTCAATTTCCCTTTTGAGTGTGCTAAAACGCGTTGTTTTGATCATCACCAGGAACTTGGACTCGGTCCTTCTGTGCCTGTTCATGTGGTTCTTCAGGACTGGATACGACACTCAGATGGGAAGCTCAGTTTTCTCGGGTTTGTGAGGCTTCTGCACGGCGTTTCCTCGCGCTCGTTCCAAAAGGTTTACTCAAACCCCATCTAGATAATAAGTTATTCATTGTCATCCAAAGAAGTTCCAAACTTCTAATGTCTTCCGAGGGGAAAAAGAAGCTTCCTTTCCAGTGAAGTCGATGCCCTGCTGCTAAGGGTCAATCAATCAAACAATGGTGAAGCATTTCGCTACCATTTCTAACGAGTTCTTCTTCACCCTTTTTAGAAGGATAGAAATCACTCTGTCGCGCTCTTTGATCCATCCTACATAAGTTTTTTCGCCCTCACCTATAGGTTTTAGTGTTTGTTGTGGTGGTTGTGTTGGAATTGGGAAATGTTAGGAGTTGTTGTACAGATGGAAGTTAGGAGATTAAGAATGCATGTAGAGGAAGCAACCAGTAAAATGTGGCATCTTTCACTTTGTTCTTCATTTCCATGTGCTGTAAGAAATGGCAAGCTGTGTCTATTGCAAGTATTTCTTGCCTATAATTGGTATGTTGAGATCTCTTTTGTGCTACTATTATCATACATAATTCTTCCATCATTGCTAATTTTGATGAATATGTATTTTAAAATTGAGTTACAAAAGAATAATTCTAATTTGTGAAAAATGAATTTGATCTGTACTAGTACTCATGATTCACAAATGAGTTTGGAGTTTGGACATACTTCAAGGAAAAAAAACTTGTTTTGATTATAACAGGCTTCGACAAAAGGCCCAACAATGTGTGGGCTCAAAAGCCCAAAGATGCTACCTTTAAGGTTATTGAAAAACCATGGCTAGAACTTTGGAAGCGTAGATCACCGATCGATTTCTTCGGAATTGGTCGCCATCTCCATCGCCTCATTCTCTTATTTCTCGCTAAATCTGCGCATTTTCAGAAGAATTGTGATTAAACGCCGAGGTGATCTTTGGTTTTTCAGAGGTAATCAGTTCTCTATTCCGTCTTTTTCGGCTTTGATCTGCCTTCCTTTTTGTGTTGACTGTTGATACGGCATAAATTTAGTGTTTTGGATGATGATCTGCCATTGATGATTGGGAGTCTTTGCATAAATTTGATTTTTGCTTATCTCCCTGTAAATTAGATTAATTCAGTCTTTGATTGGATTTGTTTATGTGTTCGCCTGTGAAATAAGCGAGCTTACAATGGCAATGGACTGATCGATGATGATCAGAGGTAAAACTTTTTATTGGATCACAAAATAGATGCGTCTGGATGAAATTGTTGCCTGTTTTTCTTTCATGGCTTTCACTGTCACATAAGCGTCAGAATCGTTCCAAGGTGGAGGCAAAAGCCAAAATTCCTGCATACCTTTATTAAGATGAGATTAGCAAATAGCAACTACTTGTCTGCGCTGATTGGGTTTGTTATAGATGGAATTTTAACGGTCCATATTTTTCTCTCTGTATCTCTCATTTGAGATAGGGTTGCCAAGAGAAGACAAATCTGTTCTGAAAACAAATTAAAATTATCATCTCTAAACGAGGTTGCAAGTACTAAAAAGGGAAAATGATATACTTGTGCTTCAATCTTTACTGATTGGAATTTGGAACAAAGGAAGCTGATGCTGTTATGGACATTGATTTGTTCTTTAGCATTTTATTATTTTGAGCTTCTTAATTAATGCAGATATCGAGTGACAAGATAGAAAGGGACAGAATTTGGGATAGAGATGCCTTAATGAATAATAAATTTGGGGTCCATTAATGACATTAGCCTATGATTAAGAGCCAACCATACCATCCATATGCCCAATCTTTTTCCACAGTTGTCTCTTTGCTATTATGAATATGCATGATTAAAATTTTCATTAAACTCTGATCAACGAAGGTGACGTACATTCTAATCTTTGCACTATGCTTGAATCGACTTCCACCACTACACAATTTAATTATATAATCTTAGGGAATTTAAAATTGATATAATATACGATTTCAATCGGCTGTTCTGTTCAACAATTAAAAAAATATTCTGGAGAAAATAGTGTTGGTATTTGTTTACACGTTAGTTATCCTACGTGTAAAAAGTGAAAGGGAGACTACGGCCTTTACATTCCACGTCATCCTGCCTTCGTGGCAAATTTACCAGAGTTGCTGAAAAAGCGTAAGGTGTAGGGCCACAGAGCAAGCGAGCGAAAAGCAACGGCTCAGATTCATCCGCACAGGCTCACACGTACCATTCGCACATTACGGTTATTCACACGTGCGAGGTCCCCCTTTACGCTGTATAAATAAAATCGCGGCGCCTAATAGTGATAGCCAACCAGAGCGAGCCAGCCAAGAATCCCTCGCCGGAGATATCTCTTTCCGGATATTCGCCGGAATATTCTCTGGTATGGGATCAACTCTATCTAGTGCTTTATTCCGATCAGGAGAATCTAATTGTTCTTGATATTTTCTCTGGTGCGAATTTTTTTTGACTAAAATTCAAGCATCAATCGAGAAATTTTTTGAGGTTTTCCCCCTTTTTGAGCTGAAATTATTGTTTAGGTTTCTGTGTCTTTGTTTCATTTGATCATCAATGGCGGATTCTGTATGTCTGATGTCTTGCAGGCGAACTGAAGAACGATTTTGGTGATATGCCGTATCTGGTACGCGAGCATTTGTTCATCGGCAACATCGGAGACGCGGCCGAGGTTCTCGAGAAAGGGAGCTCCGAAATCACTCATATACTCTCGTTGCTGAGCTCGCCGTCGATATCGTTTTTCACTGAATGGCGTAGCGCGCTGTCGATTCCGGCCAAGGGAATTCGAAAGGTGTACTTTGGGGATTCGAGAGGGGGTGATGGGGAGAAGGAAGATGATGGATTTGAGGAGAGCTCGGTATCTGTGTCTCCGTCAGAGAAGCTATTGTGTTCTGTGGAGTATGCTGGGAAGGACTTGAAGCTGATTCGGATGGCAGTTCCGATTCGGGATACGGAAAGTGAAAATTTGCTGGATTATTTGGATGTTTGCTTGGATTTCATTAAAGAGAGTAGGAAGCAGGGATCTGTTCTGGTGCACTGTTTTGCTGGTGTCTCAAGGAGGTATGTTCATATGTAGTCCAGCTTGTGTTTGTTGATTAGTCTGAGTTGTGCTTGGAATCAGTTTGGTTTGGTTCTAATCTTTATGTTTTCTTACTGAGAAATGGTCCAAATGGATATAAGAAACATCCTGATGCAAATTGGTATACTTTTTTTTTTATGATAGATTGTTAAATTCCTGAACTTTTACTATTAGATAGTCATCCATGTCAATGAAATAAATTTTTTACGGAGCCATCCTTCCTTCATTCAGTTTTATAAGTGATGCTATTTATTCTGTTGCAATTTGTGAGTGAAGTAGGATATCTTTATTCTTCTAACCCTCTACAGAGCCGCTCCATAAAAGTTGGACAAAAGAAGAAGAAATTTTTCCATGAAAAATTGTCCTTTTTTTCATAAGATTTCAACTTTCTCTAGACCTAAGGTTTTTTTGTCCTTTTTTTGTATGTTTATTGCAGTGCAACTATCATTACAGCATATCTGATGCGATCTGAAAAATTGTCTCAAGAAGGTCAGGACACACTCCTTATATGTTGAAGTGGCTCATGATCTATTATGTTGGCAATATGGAACAATGTTTGCTTTTAGTGGATGTTATATACAGATTGATTTCTCCATGTTCTGCTTTCAATTCTGGTGCATCCTGCAGATGCGCTCGAGTCCTTACGAGAGAGCTGTGACTTTGTATGCCCCAATGATGGCTTTCTGGATCAGGTGAGTGAAGTGCTATCACATTAATAGGTAACAGTGTATCACTGTCAAGTGTGCTTGTAAGCTGCTCACCATGAAGTACTTAAATACGCCTTTTGTCCTGCAGTTAAAGATGTTTGAGCAGATGGGTTTCAAGGTTGATCGTGCCAGTCCCATATATAAGCGCCTACGTCTAAAAGTTCTAGGCAAGTTTCTTTCTCTCTGTTCCATTTGATGCATCTCTTTGCCTGTGTCCTAATGCTGTGATATTATCAATAACATGAGTCTGATAAGTGTGCATTCAAAATTTCTAAGTAGTACTGTTCTTCCTATTATCCATTTTTTCACCATTAATGGTCATTTATTATATTCTGGTGTCGTCCAAAATGCTTCCAATTGCAAATATTTTTTTATTAATTATTTGTCTTTCTGATCATCATAATAAACATTCTCATTAGATTAATCAGTCTTATTTATATACTTTGAAGAAAGGTACTTCTCATATGTAAACGTTCACTTGTTATTATAAAGTTCTGTTTTAATCTTGATATTGTCCCATTTGGATTAGGGGACTCTTTCAACCGGGGTGAGAAGATTGACAGTTCAAAGTTTGGAGTGGATCCAGGCGTGCAAGAAAAAATTGTCTCCCCCAAGCAAGAAACATCGCCTGTTGGAACTGTAAACTCTACTCGTGGATACCGTTGCAAAAAATGCAGAAGGCTGGTTGCATTGCAAGATAATGTAGTGGAACATGTCCCAGGTGAGGGCGAAACATCCTTTGGCTGGCATAGGAAAAGAAATGGGTTCAATAAAGCTGATGAATGCTCTTCTATCTTCATTGAGCCCCTGCGCTGGATGAATACTGGTAAATCTCGTCATTGTAGTGGCTAAATTTGAGGACATACCATATCTACAAGACATTGCCAAATTTTGTGCATTAACAACTAAATTTGACTAAATGCATAGTTATCCTCCAAATGATTAGTTTTTGGAGTTTCTGCTTGCAGGATGGCTCAATCCAGTTTTAGCTTAAATAGGTTTTTGTTTTTTAAGATCAAAATCCCTTGTTGCCCTGGTTTTGCACAGCACTGCATATATTTTTGTCTGCTTACATAGTGACCTTACAAATTATGCATTAAATTGGTTTTCATCAGTGGAAGAAGGTGCAATGGAGGGCAACTTGTGTTGTGCGCAATGCGATGCTCGTTTGGGCTATTTCAACTGGTCTGGCATACAGTGCAGTTGCGGAAGTTGGATCACCCCTGCATTCCAGCTCAATAAAAGCCGTCTGGATACCACCTCTGTCTAGCTCAATCAAACCTCTCTGTAACACACCCAAGTTGTTTCAGTACAAATAATCACAGTATATGTGCATAGTGCAGCTCTGGGTCAAGATGCTGCTGTTGCTTCCTTTTCTTAGTATATACTGCTTGTAACAGTCATATATATAATATGATACATCACATATGAATATAGCACGATTCCTTTATTTCAAATGACTCAAGAAACGAAATCACCACTACTTCATCAAGGGATAGATTCGACAAATATGCATAGGTTATATCATAAAACATTCAGAACACTGGCATTAGTCTCTTGGAACTCTTTACAAATAGCCTGTTTTTTGGTAATTGAAGTCGCAAAAATGGTGTTTGCTTTTGAATCGGCTAATTTGACTATAACTAGTAATAATGACCCCTGATCTCTAACTAGAAGGAATGAACATTTCAGTATCTGTTGAGATATTCCATGATCTCCTTAGGTTTTTTCTACAAACTGTCCTGTGATCATCTGGGAAAGAGCAAGATTTGCATCTGACGTGCTGACTTTTGGATATATCATCTGAAAGAACAACTCAATGGGACTGTGATTCCAAAAGGATGTTTGTGGCAACATTAATGTCATTTCCAGCATGCACGAGTGCTTGTCTGGCAGAGCTATGGTCAAATCCCATTGCTACGAGTGTAGCAATAGAGTCTTCAGGTGGTTCAATTGCTCCAACAGTGGCAGATCGGTAGCTTCTCTGCATTATATAGACAATGAAAAGGACACGTAATCAATTTTCTTCAGAAGCTTAAGTTTACAGACATATGATCATGTTAGAGAAGAAGCGTTTCTTCACCAAAAGAACTAAAATTACATATTTCTTTAGACTACACATATTTTCAACTTCCTGCTTTGAAGTTCACACGATTTGAGAAAGCATATTTCTTAATCCTATGCTGAATCTCCTATTTTGTTGTTCAAAACCAGAAAACGTGGGAACTATGCAGTTATGCTGCTATATCCAAACTCACATATTGTTATATGGAAGAATATAGAAGTAAGAAAAGAATGGGAAACATAAGAAAACTTGCCTCAGCTTGTCGTGGTGCATATGGAGGTGCACTGGGAAAAATATTTCTGGCAGCTGATGTGGAAGATGGACTTCCCGTAGAAGGGAAAGAATACCGCAAGAATATGGAAGCAATGAACCCAGGGAACTGTAAATTGCAATGAAACAAGTATTATAACCCAAGATAAGGAGATTCAAAAGTTATGCATAGTTATGAAGTATTGGGGAAAGACAGAATCCAACTAGGGTACAAATTACGCAAAAAGCTGTATAATATATGTACAAGCAGATTGGAAATATATCATTGTAGATTTTTATAGCAAGGAGATAGATGTGTAGAAGGAAAGAAGAATGGACCTTTAGTTTGCGAATGTAGAAGATATTCATACGGTACAAAGCACCAACAATGATGCCACATAATCCAGGCAAGATGGATCTTTTCCAAGAGGACAGAAGCAGCTGCAGGACAACAAACAGTAGAGCACAGAGAAAAAGAATCAGTAAATTGAGTGAGATAGTAATTTACAGTCACTTTTTCTTTAAATAAACTCCAAAATAGAAAAAAGCATGTAGAGATTTTTATTACCTGAAGACCAGCCAAATATATGAAGGATTTATCAGAAAAGCGGAAGCCGAACACCCGGAATCTTTTTGAAACAGGTATATCAAAAAAGAATGGCACAAATGATGCAAATATCAGGCCATATGGTCCAGACGTGATCAAATTGAAGCTGGGATCTGCAGCAAGGCAGTCAAGAAGATTTTATATGAATTTGGTGAGCAAGAACATTTCTTTTTCTTTTTTTATTTTTAATTTGTCCCCTCCTGATTTAGTTTCTAGAGGCAGACAAACAATCGAAATAACAGCATAATGAAATACTATGCATGACAGGAAGAGAGAACTATATTCACCCACAATAATAGCTTTTTGAAGTGGAAAAGTTGGCATGTTTAACCTTCTATGTCTTCCTAGGTCTAATTGACCTTTATGTAAGCATTTTACCATTTAAGCATCAAGCATCTTACACTCGAATGTCTTAACCATCTAAATGAGACATATTTAGTTATTTACTGTCACATGGCAGAATATTGTGCTTTACAATATTAGTCATAGAAGTTAGAAGTATTAACCCCCCCCCCCCCCCCCCCCCCCCCCACTCAATCTTTACATAACAGCTTTCTTTGAATGAAGTCTAAACTAATGAGCAATTTATAGGATGGCATACCTTTCAAAACAGCTAATGCCATAAGTTCCAAAAGTAATGAAACAGTGACGGAAAACAAGATAAACACCTGCACACAAGTGAAATGACAAGATGTCAAATAAAAGAACATACAAAAAAAAAAAAAAAAGAAACAAGGACAAACCAAAAGCAGTTTTCTCAATTATATAAATACTCGCCTTTTCATTTTATGATAAAGACTTCTTATATTTTCCTCACAAAAATTGATAATACTTCCTATATTTCCAATGGGAGTTAGTAAGTTATACCCAATTATAGAAGAATGCCATAGCAATAAAAATGTACCAGGCCTAAGTGTCCAAATAATATGTGACAGTCCTAGCAGAGACAGCCCAATCGTTTAGCCAAAGATCAAATTTTAACTTCCTAGTTCCCATGAATTTGTTTTAGCAACACTTGTGGATAAATATTCATACTGCATAAATCTTTATGCCTCCCCCAGTACATCAATACTTGCAAATAGTAAAGCAATGAGATAGCTCACCGAGTACTTATTTGATCCTATCTGTCTCTCAAACACACGAAAGTAGTACAGCAAATACAATCCAAACAGCAGTTCTGGCGTGGAAGAAAATGCAAAGGCGGACACAATGAACTTCCACAGCTGAAGCTTCTGGAAAATATCCTGCCACAAGATAATACATTATAGGCTTAGCAACTCAAACCATGAGGGTGCCACACTAAGATATAGAAATTCAATTTGATGAAATCAAACCCAGAATCCCAAGAGAAAAGGGAAGTCTTTCATTAAGAGAACATATCCCCTAAATTTTTGCACTTATTCAATCAATCCAACCTCAAAACACTTAAAATGAAAAAGGGAGTAAAAACCTCTACGGCTCTACCACATGATATACTAGAATATCAAATTATGACTTGATCCATAGTCCTCTATAGTTTTTCTGAGGATTATTTGCCAACAAGGAAAGCTAAGAGAGGCTAAATCCTATGCAACCCCGACTACCATTTGGCTAGTTCAACTAACACCATACAGATCCCAAAAATAGGTTTCACAGAATCAGCTCTAGAAATCCAACAATTGGAAAGCCCTAGAAATCCTAGAACACCTTGATTTCGGAATCCGAAAGAAACTTGTATCAAAATGAAAATCCAAGTGTGGAATTGGCCATATATGACGGGAAATTAGCAACAATGATGAGGTAAACCTACTTGATAGGAGAGCCCGAGCTTGTTAGACCGGCCTTGAATTCCAAAGAAAACAGTGAACAAGGCGGATGCAACCACAAATCCCCTTGTAACAGGTGCGTTTGCTGCTCGACGATCGAAAAAGAGAAATTTGACAATTGTTCATCAAAATGCTTGATCTGAATTCTTGAAAGATTTTCTAAGAAAAAAACAAAGCGAGGCACTTACTGAATCCAGATGGCCCGCCGTTCATCTTCGAAGCGGAGAAAACAATCACTGCCTTCTTTGAGTTCTTTCTGCTTTTTCCCTCTCCTTCTATCTCCCACCTTCGGGGCGAATTTCGTGATTTCTCTCTCTGGTTCTCTGTGAAGAAAGAGTGAAAGACCGTAGAGAAAATATTGTACAACGCGATCTCTCTGGTCAACCTTTTTCACAATGCTGAAGCTTATGGGCCTTGGAGCCCAAATCTGGCCCAATAAATTGGGCTTATTCTGGGCTTTACTGATGATCCTATAATCAGGCCCAATACATGAGCGATTTTTGTTTTGGTCAAGAACATGAGCGATTTTTAGTGTTAAACAAAAGATTGGACAAAGAACGTGAAAAGCGGGATTACAACACACTTAAAATTAAGTAGTTGGGATTCTTCATAGCATGTGTTTGCTGAAAGTCCTTAATGGAGACGCCTACACCCAATGCATAGCACGTGCTTGATGAAATTAAGACCTTAATGGAGATTTGATAAGCTTAGATGACGGGACTAGTAGATTGACCAGTCCACATTTGCAAATTGCAACTACCACCACTTCTGGAATAAAAGAAAGCCTCTTCTCGAACGTGCTCAGTTACTTGAAATGAGAAACTTCTTTATTTAGTTACTTCGGTACACGTACTATAGACTACCAGGCTTCATCTTGGTTAGATCTTATATTATATTCCCAGATCGGATCGATATGTCCAAAGTTGCCTTTATTACAGCTCTAATAAACTACAAAATTTGATGTCTAAGCATCAAAAACTCACCAAACCCTCTTACCATGAAACCAAATAGTATACTATATAAGTACGTATCCAAGCACTCGTTAGATATATCATCACCATAACAAACAAACACTTACTTAGCCTTACAAGATGGATACATCTCTCCTCCTCCAAATCATCCTCGTTGCAGCCTCACTCTACTTCTTCCGGCGCCTCATCAAGGGCAGCCCGCCTCTTCCTCTGCCACCCGGGCCCACCGGATGGCCCGTCCTCGGGTGCCTGCCTCTCTTGGGGAACACGCCCCACATCGCCCTCACAAACCTAGCCAAGAAATACGGCCCTCTCATCTACCTTAAACTAGGCACCGTCGACCTCGTCGTCGTCTCGACCCCCGACACAGCCAAGACCTTCCTCAAGGGCCTCGACCGCAACTTCGCCTACCGCCCGGGAGGCGCGGGCCCCACCTACATCGCCTACAACAACCAGGACATGGTGTTCGCCGACGTTGGCCCCAAGTGGAAGCTGCTCCGGAAGCTCTCCAGCCTCCACATCTTCGGGGCCAAGGCGTTCGCCGACTGGACCCCTATGAGGCGCATGGAGATCACGTCCATGACTCGGGAAATCCTCGAGCTCTCGAGGACCCAGAGCCCGGTCCCGGTCCTCGAGCTGGTGTCTTGCGCCCTGGCCAACATGATCGGCCAGAGGCTCGTCAGCCAGAGGCTGTTCGAGAAGCGTTGCGCGGAGTCGAGTGACTTCAAGGATATGGTGACCGAGCTCATGAGGCTGGCCGGGCTGTTTAACATTGGGGATTTTATACCTTGTATTGAGTGGATGGATTTGCAGGGGATTCAGGGCCAGATGACCAAGTTGCATGACAAGTTCGATGGGCTTATTACGAAGTTGCTCGAGGAGCACATGAAGACCACTTCTGAACGTAAGGATAACCCTGATTTCTTTGACATTGTCATGGCCACCAACATGAAAAATGACGGCGTTGAGCTTTCGGTTGTTAATTACAAGGCCCTTCTCTTGGTAAGTCGACATATCTAAGGGTTTTTTTCATATAAAGATGCATGTATGCGTAAGGTTTATGTTTTAGTATATACTCTGATATCGTATTAGCCCAGCGAGGTTCCATCCTAAAACCAATCGGCAATAAGAGGAGTAATCCGCTGAGTTATATATTAGTCCAATTTATTCATAACTTTTAGATGTGAGATGGACATATTCTAACGTGTACAAATTTTTGTGGCAGAATTTGTTTATAGCCGGAACAGACACATCATCCACCACGATTGAATGGGCGATGGCTGAGCTAGTGAAGCACCCGGAGATCCTCAAGAAAGCACAAGAAGAGCTCGACCAAGTCGTGGGCAAGGACCGACGTCTAGAAGAATCCGACATCCCTAAGCTCACATACTTGCAAGCAATATGCAAGGAGACGTACAGGATCCACCCGGTCGTCCCACTTAACCTCCCAAGAGTGACACATGAAGCAACCGAAGCCTACGGTTACCACATTCCCAAGGGCACAAGGCTCTTTGTAAACATGTACGCCATAGGACGAGATCCTTCGATTTGGGATAACCCGCTTGAGTTCGACCCCGAGAGGTTTATGACTGAGAAGGGCATGGCTGTGGACCCACAAGGAAATGATTTCAGGCTTATACCGTTCGGGGCAGGGAGGAGGATCTGTGCCGGGATGAGGATGGGGATGGTCGCGTTTCCGCATATTATGGGGAGTTTGATTCATTCGTTTGATTGGAGGCTTGGAGATGGGATGAAGCTTGATTTCGAAGCAACATTTGGGTTGGTGCTTAACAAAACTCATACTCTTGAGGCTTTGGCTACTCCGAGGTTGAACCCATCTGCTTATAGTGATTTGTGATTCATGTGGGTGTTACTCAACACTTGATCGAATTGAATACTTGGTATCTTTGGAGACTGAATGAGGTTAGTCTCCAAGGCTTCCTCCATAGAAATCGGTTAATCTAGCTTCACTATGTCTTTAGGAAAGTGAACATGATCCCGAGTCCGACACACTCTTTCTTCTTTTGTTTTTTATGTTTTACTTCATTCGTCTAAGTATGTCTTTTCTTTGTTGCTTGATTATGTTAGTCTGTTAGGGGTCGAATTGTTCCCTATTAGATTTCTATTTAAGTCATTTTTTTTAATAAATTTGCAGAGAGTGTCGTCTCTCCTTATATCAACAAAAATATGGCTAAATAAGTGTGTTATTTGGTGCATTTTTATTGGGTTTTAACTAGGCCATTGAATAAATAACACTTGTTAGTGCAGCCTAACTATCTTGGAAATCTTACACCTAGCCTAGTCACCTCAAACATAAATTAATATTACGTACCCAAGACTAGCTTGATATGAAGAATATATATGTGAAAAAATACAACGGAGGATATAATGGACGATACATACTCCATTTTTATTAAAAAATTATCTTGTAAATCGAGCAGAAGAAATTACTTTATAGCACAATTTTTACTACATTGAAAGACTTGTTTCAAAATTTTAAATTAATTATATATAATTCTTCCTTGACTCTTTACCCGCTTACTTCTTCATTACCCGGGAAATTAAGATCATGCAACACTAGTCTTTTGACATTAATGGGCGTTGTTTTGCCTAATGGGTTGTATAGGGATGGCTAAAACTAATCGATCATGCAACATAAAGAACGTAGGTGGGTTAATCTTTTGAGCAACGAAGTAAATGGAAATTTATGTGAGGTTTTTTGTGGTCATATCTAGTTACCATCTTGTGATCACTGTTTTAGATAAGGACGTTGGTCCTAGTACAGTCAACGACGCCGGTGATCAAGATGCGAGTCGATTCGGTGCTTGGATGAAGGTGGAAAGAAGGAAAGTTTTTAAAAAGAATATGTCGGCTAATCAAAAGGTTGAAGTTATTAGGAAAGTGTACTCTAAAGAAAATCAGAGATCTTCTGAAAAGGGGAAAGAAATTGTGACCCCGGGCTCGAAGGCACTGATTTTGCGAGGAAACAGATTCGATGCTCTTGAGGGAAGAGTAGAGGCTACAGAAAAGGGACGTATTACGATTAATGAAGAAGGATCTCAATCGGGTATTCCTGTGGGGCCTGCTGGTGCGAAGAATAAGGTGGTGCAAGGGGCAATTGGTGTTCTGCATACATCAAAAAATGTGGATAAGGATAAGTCCATAATTAATCAATCGATAGTGGAAATGGATATTGAGAAATTAAATAGAATCAAATTGGGTCAAAAAGTCCAACACAATGAAGAGAATGATGTTAGTGAGAAGGTGGTACATCCGGAGTATAAGGCTGTGTTCAATAATGGGTTATATCAAGCAAAACCCAACCATGGTAAACGGGCTATTAAATTGGGCCGAAGAAAAGGAATTTTCACTTCCAATTTCAGCAATGATGGAAGCCAGTTTGGGCCTAGAGATAAAACGCCGGTTATGTTGTCTACTAAACGTCCACGACAATCTACAGAGTTAGAAGCTGATGGTGGTGAGGGGGTTCACCGCGTGGTGGAACAAGGCGAGAATTTGCTACTGTTAGAGGATCAAGAGGCTCTTAACAGTCAGACGAAAGGGGTTCAAGATATGATGTTGGTGGTTGAGCCGCAATCAGAGGCGAATGCTGAAGAACAAAGCCCGATGAGCCCTAGGGGCGGTGTTGATGCGTCAATGAAGGATTGCGCTCATGACAATGAGCCTTTCTAATTTTTTCTGGACCCTTGTTATTTACTGTTATTTTGTTATGATGAATGTCTTACTATGGAATTGTTTTGGTGCAGGTAAATCAGGTTTCCGTCGTGCTATCCGGTATATGTGTCGAATGCACAATATTGATGTCGTTGCTCTTTTTGAGACTCGTATTTCGGGTGATAGAGCGCAAGAAGTTTGTGAGAGGATGATCAGAAAGGATTTCTCCAATTTTGTCAGAGTTGAAGCTGTTGGCTTTAAGGGTGGGGTTTGGCTTTTATGGAAAGCAACCAAAGTCGACATTACAATTAGAAGAAAAAACAGGAACTTTATTCAGGCCTCTTTTACTGATCAGGGTCAAGTTATCCATCTCTTTGTCGTTTATGGCCCGCCGTCGGCTGATAGAAGGATTGTTTTTTGCAATGATCTCAAGTCGGCTATTTCTCAGACTTCCGGCCCAATCATCATTGGGGGCGACTTCAATTGCATCCTCTTCAACCATGAAAGAATGGGAGGTTCTGGGGGGCTTCACTCTGATTCTCAAACATTCCATGATTTGTTGAAAAATCTGAATTTAGTGGATTTGGGTTTTTCGGGTCCTAGTTATACTTGGAACCGTAGGATCTCGCCTACTGATGTTGTTCACAAGAGGCTGGATAGGGTGGTGACGAACGTGGAAGGCCGTCTGCGGTGGCCAGAGGCTAATGTACGTCACCTTCCAAAGTATTCGTCTGATCACTGCCCTCTGTTGTTGTCGCTTGAGCCTAGTACTAGTTTTAATAAGAGCAGAAGGCCGTTCCGGTTCGAGGCGGCGTGGATTTCTCACCCGAATTTTGATGATAAAGTTAGAGATAGCTGGTGTGATGAGATTGATACACCGAGTGCACTTACAGTGTTGAAGAAGGAACTTATCTCTTGGAACAAAAAGGTGTTTGGCAATATTCATCAAAGAAAGAAAGAGATTTTGGATCGTTTAAGCAATGTTCAACTTCTGATTTGCAAGGGTAATTCTAATAGACTTCTTGATTTGGAGGCTAAGCTTCAGAAAGAACTTGAACTTGTTCTTGAGCAGGAGGAAGTGCTTTGGTTCCAAAAGTCAAGAGAACAATGGCTCAATTGTGGGGATAGAAATACGTCTTTCTTTCACACCGCTACTGTTATTCGGCGTAAGCATAACCGTGTTGAAAGGCTTCGAGATGAGTCGGGACATTGGATTGATAATAAGGATGATCTTGAATCGTTAGTTGTTGAGTTCTTCCGTAATTTATACAGGCGCGAGGACCATGCTGTTGTGAGTATGCCGGAACTGAATTGTGGTTTTCCGATCATGGATGAAGTGTCGTTGCAGAGTTTGACTAAGGATGTCTCTTCGGATGAAGTTTGGGCGGCTATCAAAAGCATGGGCTCGTTCAAATCGCCCGGAATCGATGGATTTCAACCAGGGTTCTTCAAGAAGTGTTGGTCCACAGTTGGCAACTCGGTTGTGAGTTTTGTCAAAGAGTTTACCCGTGTCTCTGCTCTCCCGGAGGGGGTGAACGATACTTTGATCATGTTGTTGGCCAAAGTTGCAAGTCCGGAACAGGTTAGCCATTTCCGACCCATCAGTCTTTGTAACGTCATCTATAAGATTGTTACTAAAGTTCTTACCAATAGACTTCAACCCATTATTTCGGATTTGATTGGCCCTACGCAAGGAAGTTTTATCCCGGGCCGTTTGATAACCGACAACATTGTAGTCGCTCAGGAAGTTGTCCATTCTATGAGACGGAAAAAGGGGTCTAAAGGTTGGATGGTTCTTAAGCTTGACTTGGAGAAAGCTTATGATCGTTTGAATTGGGATTTCATTGAAGAGACTTTTAGGGCTGCAGGGTTTCCGAATCAGTGGATTGGTTGGGTTATGGCTTGTGTTTCTTCTCCTCGTATGCAGGTTCTTTGGAACGGGGAAGCTACGAGCCAGTTTACTGCGTCTAGGGGGGTGCGCCAGGGCGACCCTATCTCACCTTACTTGTTTATCATGTGTATTGAGAGGCTCAGTCATTTGATCCTTGATGCGGTTGATAACGGTGATTGGAAGCCTATAACTATAACGAGGAATGGCCCAAAGCTTTCTCATATGTTTTTTGCCGATGACATAATGCTCTTTGCGGAAGCTTCTGTGGATCAAATCCGAGTTATCAAGAAGTGTCTTGATCTATTCTGCGCCGCTTCAGGTCAGAAGGTGAGCGTTAGCAAGTCGAAGATTTTTGTTTCGCCCAATGTGGAGCAACTGCTTGTTAAGAGGCTTGAGGAGACGAGTGGTTTTCCAGTAACTAAAGATTTGGGGAATTATCTTGGGATGCCTATTCTCCATAAGAGAGTTTCGAAGGATACTTATTCAGGGTTGTTGG
This sequence comes from Fallopia convolvulus, assembly GCA_964016875.1. NCBI lineage: Eukaryota > Viridiplantae > Streptophyta > Magnoliopsida > Caryophyllales > Polygonaceae > Fallopia > Fallopia convolvulus. The sequence continues at coordinate 45,502,107 of OZ024737.1, forward strand.
ATAAGTTTAACGCTAAGTTGGCAGGGTGGAAGACAAACTCTTTGAGTCTGGCCGGGAGAATTACGTTAGTTAATTCGGTGCTTTCCTCTTTGCCAGTCTATTCTATGGCCACGACTATCTTGCCTGCAAGTACTTGTAATCAGATTGATAGAATCAACAGAGACTTTATTTGGGGCAGTAGTAGAGGTTCTAGAAAAATGAACAAAGTAGCTTGGGAAGAAGTTGTGAAGTCTAAAAGTCAAGGAGGTCTTGGAATTAAGACAATGCAGGAGTTGAATATTGCTTTAGCTGGTAAATTGAGTTGGAGGTTTGTCATGGAAGAGGGAAATAGGTGGACGTCAATCTTGAAAGCTAAATATGTTGATACAGCTCTTGGTAGATCAGCTGGGTGCTCACAGGTGTGGAAAGCGATCCAAGCTGGGACGTCTCAAGTTGTGGTTAGAGGAGCTAGTTGGTTGTTGCGGGATGGGTCGTATATTCGGTTCTGGACTGATGTGTGGATTGGTGATGAACCGTTATGTAACAACATCACTGGGGCACTCACAGACGAGCAACTGATGGATGTTGCTAAAGATTATTGGATTGAAGTCAGAGGCTGCTGGGATTGGGACAGATTATCGCCAATTCTGCCTCCTACTAAGCTGATGTTGCTTGCGGCTGTTGCGATTAGTCCGGATTTGAATAATGTTGGAGATGAGCTGTGTTGGGGACAGACGTCTGATGGTAATTACACCGTCTCATCTGGATACAAGCTGATCACGGGTGATTTGAAGAGGACTGAAATTGATTCCATGGTGTATGATTCGATTTGGAAGTTGTGTGTTCCCGAACGAATTCGGAGCTTTGTTTGGCTGGTGTGCAAGGGCGGTGTCATGACAAATCTGGAGAGGTGTCGGCGTCACATTTCCAACAACTCCAGCTGCGTCGTGTGCAAGAATGGGGAAGAATCCTTCACTCATCTCTTTAGGGATTGTATATTTATTAGGGGTGTTTGGGAGAAGTTTCATGTCACTAATTTTTATAGCTCTTTTTTTCAGGATCAATTCTCTGTTTGGCTGAGAATGAATATTTTAGATAAAACAAAATTTGAGGGTGGTCGTTGGAATGAGCTCTTTGCCACTATTCTTTGGTGGGCCTGGAAGTGGCGGAATGCTCGGGTTTTTGGAGACGAGGTTTTTGCTGGAGACAAGCATGTATTTGCTCTTGAGAGAGCTCGGGAATGCTGGTGCGTTTCAGGTAAACATCCTTTTCATGGTACAAGTACTGTAAAAGTTATGCAGGATATCTCTTGGGTCAAGCCGGATGAGGGGTGGATTAAAGTCAACTCGGATGGAGCTGTCAGTGAGAGTCGTGCGGCCGCTGCCGGAGGTGCTTTGAGGGATCACAATGGGAGCTGGATGTGTGGGTTTGCGCACAACATTGGGGCATGCTCAGTTCAAATGGCAGAGCTATGGGGCGTTCTTGACGGGATGAAGATTGCTTGGGAGAGAGGCTTTCGTCAGGTAATCATTGAGTCGGATTCTGCTGTCGTTATTCGTCTTTTGAACTCTAGAATAAATAAATGTCACCCTTTGGGTAGCCTGGTTATGCAATGCCAAGGCTTTATTAGAAGGAATTGGATTATCCGATTCCGTCATGTGTATCGTGAAGCTAATACTGTAGCGGATCGTATTGCGTCTGTTGCTTTTAATTTCCCTGTTGGTTATCATGTATTGCTTGCCCCGCCTGAGGGGATTTCTATTCTGCTTGCTAATGATGTAAGGGGTCGGGCTATCCCCCGTTTGATGACTACTTAGTCCCTTTTAATTATTAATAAAACGCTCCCTTGAGGGGCCGGAGAGTACCGCCTCTCCTTCCAACCAAAAAAAAAGTTACCATCTTTGTTTCTCGGATGAAAGATGACAAATAATATACAACTAGAATATTATTTCTTAAACATGCACGTGGACAAACAATATGCGTAATTAAGAGAACCCAAAGGGTTATGAAAAAACATGATTTTAATGCATGGAATACTTGTATAAGTTTTAGTTATACATCTTAGATATATATATATAGGTGAGTTCAAGTGAGAAGAGTTCTTAGAGTGTGAATGTGTGCACAGTTTGTATTTATGATTTTAAGTTATATATGCATGATTTTGTATGGCTGTATTCATATTTTTGAGTTGCATATTCATTCATATTCATTCTTTCCATACTACATTGTATTCATGATTATAAGTCGCATATTCATATTTTTATATTATTGTATTTTTCAAGTTTTTTTCATATTCCATCTCTTTATTATGCTTATAGAGTTACATAATCATATTTTTAAGATATATTACATTAATTTAATATTTACACATTGTTCTATAATGCGATGCAAATCCCTTTTTCAACATTTTTGTTCCATTTTGATATTCCAATTAGTTATATAAATATTAAATTAATGTAAAAAAAAATTATATTTATATTTCAAACAATGTGTAAAATTTTATCTTAAAAATCATATTACATAATTTTTAAAAATTAAAAGAGTAATATTTTGTACGAAAATTATTCTTTCATTTTGAAAAAAATTTATAATATAATTTTTAAGATATAAATTTGCAAACATATGCATATAATTAATTGAAATATAATTATATTTTTCTAAATTCTTTATATTAATTTCATAAGTATATAACTAATTAAAACACAAAAATAAAACATGGGATAAAAGGTGATTTTTGAACTATCTCTAATGTGGGAGAGTATCAAGCGATGGACCTTTGATCAATACAAGTCGACCTTTTTCATAACCTTCGAGAAAATTAAAACGGGCCCAATAAATTGTGTTTGTCCAGGGCTTTGTTGATGGACCTTTGATCAATACAAGCCCAATATTATTTTTATAGATAGGCTCTTTCTTGGCCAAGTTTTTTTAACGGACGTTTAATTTATTATCATCAACAATAATTATTATAAGTTAAATTATTTTGATTATATATATATATATTTATTTTTATAAATTTCAAACAAATATTAAATAAATATATCAAACCAACATGACCAATTGACCATGCATCATGAATTTCGAAGATTATTACGAATACTTACCCATATTCATGCTTGTAATAAGTTATATACATTATGATAATATATTATATGCTTTTTTTAACTGATTGTATTTATGAATCAGTTACATATATACATGATTGTAGTATGTTATATACATTATTATATTATGTGATATGCATATTTTTTATATTGATTGTATTTATGAATTCCGAAAGTATTCGTAAACACCTTTAAAATTCATAAATACAATAAATAAAATAACATGTATATAATGTATTGTAATCATGTATATAATGTATTATAATTATGTGTATCGGGTTCCCAATAAATACATGATCTTGCAAATTCTCTCTCCCCTATAATTTCAAGATTAAATGCTCTATATGAATGATCTTATTCAATGTTCTATTCAATGCTCTATATGAGTGATCTTATAGTTATGTGTATTCAATGCTCTATATTATTTCACTCTGTGTCACTATATGAGTGTTCTTATTAATTAGAATTTAACTCTCTATAAACAAGACAATTTTTTTTCAAAATCTTAAGATTTGCTTAGTTTATAATCTTGGTTGAAACTTTATAAATTTATATATTATACAGATAGACATATCTTATAAGTAATTAAAAAAAAAATGCTTGTGATCGACAATATATACATATTGAACATTTGAACCTCCAAGTCTCCAACCACTTGTTTCACTAATACAATGAAATGTAAATGTCATATTGATTTGAGCGTACATCGTACTATTGTAATTAATTCATCCCATGTGCTTGGTGAAAGCCTTAAGATGACTTGTAGATTGACCAGTCCACGTGTGCACCTAACCACATCGGTAAGAAAAGAAAGGAGTAGATTTTATGTTTCGCTAGTATATACGGAGTTTGGGTGCATTCTCATGTTCATTGGCTTTTATACAGTATCTTTAAGATGGATTTAGTCCTTATATTAATTTTGGTGTATTTTAACTAAATTTAGTTATTATTATCACATAACTAAATTTCAGTTTAGCATGAGTTTATCGGGTGTAACCCTTTCCCTTGAGTAGTGGTACCCTCATCTTGACTCCCCAGATTCCGCTGTAGCGGAGCCTCATTGGGTTATGATAGACTTCATCTCGCTTCCATCAATTAATCCTAATTATCCTATAGTGTACTATGAACTCTGTACTGCTATATATGTTGCACTAATTATGTATTAATTACACCACGTACTTGATGTATCTGGAAAGTTTGATGCTATATATACACATTATACTTTTAACTCTATCTGTACATTCATATACATATATATGCGTCACAAGTACCACTTCATAAAATTAGAAAGTTACGTTTGATGTTCAGGCATCAAAAACCCTAACACTTAGCTCTTAGAGAGATAAATATCACGTGCTGAACAACCAAAAAAGTAAAAAGAAATATGATCACTTACTCTTCCAAATAGAATGATCACGTGCTGAACAACACAGAGCAGAAATACCACTTGCTCTTCCAAATGCACTCTCCTCCTTGCATGATTGCATAAAATTTAATAAAATTAATACTATATTTTATTAGAAATTAGTATTGTTTTAATACTGAATTTTAATTAATTTATATAATTTTTTATAGGGGTTTAGATTTCTTAATTAATTAAGATTATATATGAAAATTGTTATTGGATCAGAATTTATTTTATTTAATCAATACTCTTTATTTATTGAGCTAAAAAGGTATTGAAATTTAAAATGTAACATTGTGAAAATTTAAAGATTTTGAGTTTAATTAAATTTTTAAAAAAAAACTTGTATCAAGTTTTAAAATGATATTCATTCCATACCAGCGGGGTATGGTATTAATGCAATGCCATACCCAATGGCCTATCGTAAGATGGCCCATATCTCTTAGATAGGAGTATGGGACCATGTTTTTCGATGTAAAATAAGTCATTTGTGATCGGAGAGTGTTACTTATCCTTGGACAAAAAATAATAATAATAAGATGTGTTTTTAATGTCATTTAAGTTAGTTTAACCCAAAAAAATATAAAAATAGTTTTTAGTTTATTTTAGTGATAAGAAGTCCAAAAACATAAAAAGGTAAATTTTGAAGCCGCATGGATATAATTTTATTTTTTCAATTAACTACAACATCTTATTTTGGATCAAGCCTTTGTTATATCATAAAATTTAGAAATAATTAATCATTGTACTCACGTCACATCAGGAAGGAAAGTCACGTTTCTAAAATTTGCACCTAGCTACCAGTTTGTTGCTAGAGATTTTAGGTCATTAGCAAATACGGAGTAATCAATTGGCGTATTAATTATTGGTAAACTTATTTAGGAATAAAACATTATTTCATAAATTTTAAAATTATTTCATCTTCAGGACTCAAACACAAAATCTCTTTTGCTAAAGAAATAATGATTTTTTTTATCAATTTCACTCCGCACTCGTAGATTTGAAATATTAATTATGCGGGTTTAGTTCCAATGGAGTTGTAAAAAACACTATATGGGTGGAGTTAAAAAGATCTTAACCGTTCAATACAATATAAATGATTAAAATGAGATTTTTCACTCGTCAAATCTACTTTTATTTTTTCCACTTTAATTATTTTCCTAGAGTTTACCGAATTATTATAGTTTTTTTAAACTTCATTTATAGAATTTCTAACAAACTCACAACAAGATCGTAATTATGCTAGGACCAACTCGACTGACACCTAGGGGGTGGGCACGGTCGGTTAATAGGAGTACGGTCGATTAACCAAAGTTTCGGTTAAATGGAACTTCGGTCAGTGGATTTCAATAACCATAACCGTACCGTTCATTATCGATTAATCGTGAAATTTGGTACGGTTTATTAGTTAACCGGCTTATTTTAATATTTTTAAATAAAAAATCAGCTTTTTAATAGAAAAATTACCTTTTTTTCAATTAAATAAACTTAAAATTTAAATTAAATGCAAAATACAAACAAATATCCATAATCATGAGTAAGGTTCAAGTAAAACAACTCTTTATCCTATAAATAAGGAGCATTTAGATTGATCCAAGGGATGATATTCTATCCTTTTTAAGGACGCAGTGACATTTTGGTAATTTCTCAAAAATTACAAAAGTGTATCCTGATCGAAAAAGTGCATTGCTAAATACAAAAAATGCATTATTAATTCGAAAAAGTGCAAACAAAAATGAAGCCAGCAAGGCACACTCCATGTTCGGTTCATTGTAAAAGTGCATCGTTATGGTGGAAAAGTGCATTGCGAAATACCAAAAAGTGCATTACTAAACCAAAAAAGTGCATCATCCCTGAGCGTCCAATTGAGTCAATTTCGATTGAACTGAATCCCCCAAAATATTTGGGTTTAGTAATGTACTTTTTGGGTTTAGTAATGGACTTTTTCACTATAACGATGCACTTTTGTAATTTTCGAGAAATTACGAAAATGTCACCGTGTCCCTAAATTCCGAGAATATCAACCCTTGGAACAAGGAGATCTAAGAGGTCTAAACACACCTTATTTTATAGTATAAGGAGTTTTTTTTTATTTGAACCAAACTCATACAAACAAATATCTAATTTAAAACAAAGTATTCAAATATTAAAATACATACAATGTTAAAAAAACTTAAAGTAAAACATCCAAATAATATTCGTAAATCAGAAATAAGAGGAAATATCCAAAATAAGAGCTAATTTAAAATTACATAATTAATATAATTTTCGATAAAGCTGCTTGAAGTAGGAATCCAAACTTAATAATTTGTCAAGTGCTAAACTGAAACATTAAAGCCGATTGACATGTAATAAGTGCTCGTTTTGTTAAATGGAGGAATTATAATTCACATGAAGTTACTTCACAAGAAATAAATTCCTACAAATTAAAATTCTCGAGATTTGGAGAAAATATGTTTGGTTGAATTTTAAAATTAAGAAATTAAAATGGAGGAAGTTAGGATTTTGTGTGTAAAAAGAGTGGAAGTAGAACTTACCTAGGGGGTAGGGGTGTCCAAATGAACCATGATTTCGGTTAATTAAAATCATGAATCGTAACCAAACCGTGAATCCCGGTTAACCGTAGTTCGGTTAACCAATTTTTCGGTTCGGTTTTCTTGGTTAACCAATAACCATTTATGTACTTTTTTATTATAATAATACACTTAAAAGGCAAATAAAAATATCAACTTTGTATTAGAAAAATATTATCCAACTCGGTTAGAACATTTCAATACGAACTAATTTTGTCTAGGTAGCTAAAATAACCGATTTATAGCTTCATTTGTCATTAGTGTGTAAGTTATACATTTCATACAAATGAAACTTTTTCTTAAATATTAATTAAACGGTCCCGCGTTTTCGTTTTTTTGGTTAACTGAAATTGTGAAAACAAGGAACCGAAACCGAACCGAGAAACCACCAATTTTCTCGGTTCGGTTAACCAAACCGAAAATTCAAATAATCTCGGTTCGGTTAACCAAAAAAAGTGTCGTTTTTCCGGTTTTTCGGTTCGGTTTTTTGGTTTCGGTTTTTTATGAACACCCCTACTAGGGGGGACTAGATAAGTCTACTTCTTACATTATGCAGGAATTTAAATTCTTGCGAAGTTGTTTTTCTAGGATTTTCTATTGATTTTTATTTAATCAAACACAAGAATTTGCTCCAACTTTCTGGAATATTTCAATTCATGAGAATTTAAATGCTAAACAAACAAGGCACTAAGTCAAATTGAAACATTTAAGTTGCTTCAGTAGGTTGCAACTTGCAAGGTGGTCATCAAATTCATGATATGCAGAATATCACATTTCAAGAAGAAACGCAAGTGTTTTTTTTTCTAGATAGCTTATTAGGTAGTTTATTTATTTTTATTAAAAATATTAATTTTTAATTAAAAATAATTAGGTATATAATTCTCTTTTAAAAACATATAATATATAGTAAAAAATATTATCTGTTAAACGATTAACCAACCGTGAAAATATCAATAACCGTATCCAAATCGTTAAATAGTTAAAAGTATCAGTTGCTTAACCGTAATAGATTAAAATTGTTTTTATGTTCAATTAACCATAAAAAAATGATCAACTTCTTAATTTTTCGGTTCGATTTTTTAATTACGTTTTTTTTTTTCACCCGACATCGGTCCACAATAAATTTGCATCGAAGAGAGGAAAACAAGTCGCGTCATTACCTAATAAGCCCAATTACAAATTATAGAATTACTAACGTCCACGTCCACGTTTCACACTTTCACATCAGGAAGAAAGCAAAAGGCACTCTATAAATTTGGAGTTGGGCCAATACGAAAATCTCACCAAACAATTAAAGAACACCTGTCCTTAAACATGGATACATCTCTCCTCCTCGAAATCCTCCTGGTTCTAGCCTCACTCTACTACTTCCGGCGCCTCATCAAGGGCAGCCCGGCTCTCCCTCTGCCGCCCGGCCCGACCGGGTGGCCCGTCCTCGGGTGCCTGCCCCTCCTAGGGACCACGCCCCACATCGCCCTGACCAACCTAGCCAAGAAATACGGCCCCGTCATCTACCTTAAGCTCGGCACCGTCGACCTCATCGTCGCCTCCACCCCCGACACCGCCCGGACCTTCCTCAAGGGCCTCGACCGCAACTTCGCGTACAGGCCCGGAGGCGCGGGCCCCACCTACATCGCCTACAACAACCAGGACATGGTGTTCGCCGACGTGGGCCCCAAATGGAAGCTGCTCCGGAAGCTCTCCAGCCTCCACATCTTCGGGGCCAAGGCGTTCTCCGACTGGACCCCTGTGAGGCGCCACGAGATCACGTGCATGACTCGGGAAGTCCTCGAGCTCTCGAGGACCCGGAGCCCGGTCCCGGTCCTCGAGCTGGTGTCGTGCGCCCTGGCCAACATGATCGGCCAGAGGCTTGTCAGCCAGAGGCTGTTCGAGAAGCGTTGCGCGGAGTCGAGTGACTTCAAGGACATGGTGACGGAGCTCATGAGGCTGGCGGGGCTTTTCAACATTGGGGATTTTATACCTTGTATTGAGTGGATGGACTTGCAGGGGATTCAGGGCGAGATGACGAGGTTGCATGACAAGTTTGATGGGCTTATTACGAGGATGCTCGAGGAGCACATGAAGACAACCTCGGACCGTAAGGACAACCCTGATTTCTTTGACATTGTCATGGCCACCAACAAGGAGAGGGATGGCGTTGAGCTTTCGGTTGTCAATTACAAGGCCCTACTCTTGGTAAGTCACATCCTCATTTAATTTGCTACCATGCATGTTCAACAGTCTGTTTTGTTTTTGGAAAATTCTTTGATGGGTCAATTATTAATACTTCTTTTCTTTTGGCAAGTCTCCTGTTCATTAGGAGGATTAATTACTTGATAAGACCATTTACTATTTCTTTAGGCTCAAGCGTAATCTTTGTCTGAATATATAGTAAGGTCAAACCTAATTTTTGCTACTAATTATTAATTAGATGGACAGCATATGGCATATTATTACTATTATTATTTGTACTGTTATTTTTCCCTAACTGTACTACCTCCTATTTTACCCCAATCCAAAGGGACAAGAAAAAGAAAAGAAAACTCTCCCTTACAAACACACACTCATATAGATCGAGGTGGTGAGTTTAGTAGGTAAAATGAGTCATAGAATAAAACAATACAGATTAATCTGAACCGTTAAATCATATTCATAAGTTTGGAATTATATATTTTAATAGAAAATAAAATATTTTTATATTTATATATTCAATTTTTTAATTAATTGTATTCATATTTTTAAGTTGCTGCATGTCTTCATGTTTTCAAGTTAAAATATGTTTTTTCGACCAAAAAAAAGTTAAAATATGTTTTTTTTACTGTTTATCTTTAATGTTGCATATTTGTTACATATTAATGAAATTTGCATATTCATATTTGTAAGGTAGAAGAATTTGAGGTTCATACTTGATTATATCAATTTGCATATTGAAAAAGATTATTGTGCAACAAATCTTGTGGCAGAATTTGTTTATAGCCGGAACGGACACATCGGCCACCACGATTGAATGGGCGATGGCCGAGCTAGTGAAGCACCCAGAGATCCTCAAGAAAGCACAAGAAGAGCTCGACCAAGTCGTGGGCAAGGACCGACGTCTAGAAGAATCCGACATCCCTAAACTCACATACTTGCAAGCCATATGCAAGGAGACGTATAGGTTCCACCCGGTCGTCCCGCTTAACCTCCCAAGAGTCACACACGAAGCAACCGAAGCCTACGGCTACCACATTCCCAAGGGCGCAAGGCTCTTCATAAACATGTGGGCCATTGGACGAGATCCTTCGGTTTGGGAGAACCCTCTTGTGTTCAATCCCGAGAGGTTTATGACCGAGAAGGGCATGGCCATCGACCCACAAGGAAATGATTTCAGGCTTATACCATTCGGGGCAGGGAGGAGGATCTGCGCGGGCATGAGGATGGGGTTGGTCGCGTTTCCGTATATTATAGGGACTTTGATTCATTCGTTTGATTGGGGGCTTGGAGATGGTATGAAGCTTGATTTCGGAGCAACCTTTGGGTTGGTGCTTAACAAGACTCATACGCTTGAGGCTTTGGCTACTCCAAGGTTGAACCCGTCTGCTTATAGTGATTTGTTGTGATCGAGGAGAAAATGAACCATCAAGGTTATTGTGGTTGATCAACCACTTGAATTTGATTAGTAGTACAATACTTGTTATCTTTGGAGGCTGGATGAGGTTACAAAAAAATGTTCGCTGTTTTGTTATTTAGGATTGGCCGTTGAATAAATAACTTGTGTTAGATACTTTTGTGGGCTTATGTTATCGTTGCATCCGCTGGTGAAGCCCATTAGGCCCAATAAGAAGGATGCATGTGTGTAAGTTCATCGGACGGAGTTGGTCCGTCGTGCCTACTTGTAAGGTTGCGTTTTTTTTATGATGAATGTCTTGGTATTTTACATGAATTTCTTGCTCTAGAGAGTAGTTACAAAAATAGCTCTCATATTCTATAATCTAAAAAGTTAGGACTTTATAATAGTATCACGCGGTTTCTATTTCGTCTCTTATAGGTATTGTCTTTTACATTTTTTAAATGTAACAGAATCGAGAGAAGAAAGAGAAGAAGAACATTGTATTTTCATTAATCAAATTGGTTAGCTGAGCCAATAATTTATACGGTATAGCTCACTAAATTCTAACCCCGTTTTACAAATCTTATATTAACAATGCACATCCTAAAAGGTAAGTTTAATTTTCAACTAGCTAGCTAGTAGCTATCCTTTCACGTTCTAGAATTCAATAGTAGGGAAAAAAAACTTTTTATATTCTAAATATAATAGGAAAAAAAAAACGAAAACGAAGTAATGTATTTATACGAAAAATTCAAAGTTTTATATGATAAAACCCATACTTTCATACGTGCAGGTTGCAAGCAATATGAAAAGAGAAATTCAGTAGACACCACCCAATTGTCCCACTCAAACAGAATATTGATCACACGGTCTTCCTATAAGACACTAACTTAAAAGAACAGATCAACTAATTAATATTATAGATATAGGCTTTTAGTTTGGCTATAAACAAGACCAATTTTTTCAGAATCTTAAAATGATTTATTTGGGTACGATGGACTTCATTTTGCTTCAATAATGTAATTAGTAGAGAGTTTGAGGCTATTATATGTTGAACTCTATATGTACATGCATTGATGCATATATATGGGTCACAAGTTGCATTTGTATGTTACACCGTATAGGACTTCATAAAATTAGAAAGTTTGATGTTCAGGCATCAAAAACCCTAATCACCTCACCAAACACTTAGCCCCCTTGTACATAGAATAGAATATCACGTGCTGAACAACCAAAAAAACAAAACAAATTTCACTTGCTCTTCCAAACGCTCTCTCTCTCCCATGCATGATTGCATAAATTAAAATTTAATAAAATTAAACTTTTTTTAATTAAAAATAAGTGTCGTTTCAATATTTGAGTTTTGATCAATTTTAATTTACATATCCTTTTAGAATTTTCAGATAATTAATAAAATATGAAATATGAAATTGTTATTATATCATGTGTTTATTATCATTTTTAAATGTTTAGACTTTTAAAAATCATAATATGTTATTATGCATATTAAATAATTTTATTATGAAATATTATATTTATAATTGAATGTATATAAAAATTAAAATATTAGTTATTTGATTTAATCATTGAAACATAGTAATATAAGATATATGAATTTCTTCTTCGTCCTAAATTGATAGTCTAGACTTTATTTTCACTTTGATTTTTAGGTTTATTTTCTATAACTAATTTTTTTTAGATTTCGATTAATGCGATTCACGTGTATATAAAATTGAGAATAACCGAAAATCATATTTTATCTTTCATTTTCTTTCTAAACAAAATTAATGTTTAGGATATTATTTTGTTTCTAAATAAGAAAATTTTAGTCCTTAAGAAAAAGATGAATAAGCAATTGTAATTATTCATTTAATATTCTTAAAAAAATACTTTATATAATTCCCTATAATTTAATATTGAAAGAAATTATTATAATAGAATGGAGCATTTATTAAACAAATTTGAAAAATAGAAATTATTAAAACCCTTTTGTATTTCATAATATTTTTCATTTATTTATATCAATAAAGTTAAATAAAAAAATAGAGTATTTATTTGACTTGAGATGGGAGAATATTTATAGTTGTTAAGAATTTATTTGTTCAAACTACAATACTCTTTATTTATTGTACTAATTAAAAAGATGATGTATAAATAAAAGGTGATAAAATTAATATTGAAATTTTTTGTATCAAATGTTAAAAATAAATTAATACTTATTTTCACTCACAGAGAATATAATAAGTTGTAGCTACTAATTATTAGTAAATGTATGAAAAAATATCGACAGCAAAAAAGTTTAATGCCCGACAAGATGGCCTATGTAGTACGATGATCGATCAGGAGCATCTCTTAGCTAGGACCATGCCTTTCGATGTAAAATAAGTCACTTGTGACTTGTGAGATGTGTTTTCAATGACATCGAAGTTAGTTTAAAAAGCGACGATTTTTACCAAACAAAAAGCGACGATTTCAACCAATTTTTTTTTTATATAAAAAGCAACGATAAATGATTTTTTAATGAGATAGTTTTCAGTTTATTTTATTGATAAAAAGTGAAAAAAAAATTTAAATAAAAAATTTAAAAGGTAAATTTTGAAGCCACATGAATATAAATCACTAGTTTTTTTTCTTCAATTAACTACAAAATAAGACCAAATCTTCGCTTTTTTACGAGGTAAGATTAAATTCTAAGGAGGTGGCTTAGAGTAATTTTGCGGATGAAAATCTAAAATTTTAAGTGCATCTACATATGAGAGTCAGGGATAATGTAGCCTAGTTTGACGATTTTATCGGTCACAAGTTACAATCTCTAACAACATGGAACAAACAAACAATTTCGAAACATCGAATAGAAATTAAGATATGTAACACTAACATCTCAATTTTTCAAGGACATTTGCCAATGTGCTTGACTGCATTAATGATCGTAATGGTGTCACTCTCAATATCTAGTTTTCTAATTTCTAGTTTTCTTGTTTCTCGGATTCCATCACGAAGAGCTTGAGTTTTCACTTGTAAGACATAGATAGCCTCGTACCTCTTGCCTCCCAAGCTTATAATCCTTGCATAATGGTCTCTGCTCATTAATCCCGAGGCGGCCGTTATTGTTGTTGTGAACTTGTATCCGTCAAAGTTCAACTTAAGCTATATCTTCGATTTGGTCTTACTTCTCTTAGGAGGTGGCGTAGGGCGAGCCCCGTCCTCTATGTCTTCATTCCATTGTTTCGTTTTTCCCATGTGAGGATATGGTGTTGGATATATTGCTGGAATTTTTTGATATGGTTATTCAAGGCCAACTTATTTCCACAAACTACCACAAGGTCACTAAATTCTAGTGTTCCCACCAACTATTTTAGGTCATTAATCATTGTTGCAACTATTTTATGTCTTATTTTTTAGGTCGGAATAAATTTAGGGTGAGTGGATGGAGCCCCAGTCCAAGGACAAGGAAGATCCAATGCCTCAAAGAAGTCTTACAAGAGGATTTACATTTACCTCACCTCAAGGAGACTAGTGGGAAATCGAACATGCGATCTATCAGACCCGATTCCTGTCTTGCTACACTAGGCCAACTCTTTAAGGTTTATTTTATCTCTTATATTGTAGCTAGATTATTGTGATTTTTTTTTGTATCGAACTTTCTCACAATTTTGTGGGTACGATCGCATTCTATGAACAGACAACCATTGTCTTCATAGGTACAGTATCTGAGGTATCCTGGAGGTGTAAGTATTCTTTTTTCGAGTAATCTAGTAGCTTTTTTGGATAGGCCGTTGTGAGACATTTTCATAAGAAGTTTAGAATTTTATTTATAAATATTTGTAATTAGTTTTATAGATCGTTAAAAATCAACCATTTTTAATTGTGATTTGTGTCTAATAATACCTATCCGTTATATAGTTATGTGGGATTGTGGTGGCTATGCATGATTTGATGATCTACTATTACTTTAGAATCATTCGCAAATAATTAAGGTTTTTCTAACTTTATACCTTTAGGATATGGATTACGCTTTTCATTTTAGAAAACTAAAATCCTAGCTATAAGAAAATCAATAAATTTTCCACGTCCCCACCTTCCACATTAGGAAAGAAACAAAAGCCACTCTAGCTATAAATTTGATGTTCGGCCAATACGATAAAATCACCAAATGAAACACACTCGACTCGACACTTGTACTTGAAAATGGATACATCTCTCCTCTTTCAAATCCTCCTCGTTGCAGCCTCACTCTACTTCTTCCGCCGCCTCATCAAGGGCAGCCCGCCGGCTCTCCCTCTGCCGCCCGGGCCCACCGGGTGGCCCGTCCTCGGGTGCCTGCCCCTCCTAGGGACCACGCCCCACATCGCCCTCACCAACCTAGCCAAGAAATACGGCCCCGTCATCTACCTTAAGCTCGGCACCGTCGACCTCGTCGTAGCCTCCACCCCCGACACCGCCCGGACCTTCCTCAAGGGCCTCGACCGCAACTTCGCGTACAGGCCCGGAGGCGCGGGCCCCACCTACATCGCCTACAACAACCAGGACATGGTGTTCGCCGACGTGGGCCCCAAGTGGAAGCTGCTCCGGAAGCTCTCCAACCTCCACATCTTCGGGGCCAAGGCGTTCTCCGACTGGACCCCCGTGAGGCGCCACGAGATCACGTGCATGACCCGGGATGTCCTCGAGCTCTCGAGGACCCGGGGCCCGGTCCCGGTCCTCGAGCTGGTGTCGTGCGCCCTGGCCAACATGATCGGCCAGAGGCTCGTCAGCCAGAGGCTGTTCGAGAAGCGTTGCGCGGAGTCGAGTGACTTCAAGGACATGGTGACGGAGCTCATGAGGCTGGCGGGGCTTTTCAACATTGGGGATTTTATACCTTGTATTGAGTGGATGGACTTGCAGGGGATTCAGGGCGAGATGACGAGGTTGCATGACAAGTTTGATGGGCTTATTAATTACGAGGTTGTTTGAGGAGCACATGAAGACAACTTCCGAACGCAAGGACAACCCCGATTTCTTTGACATTGTCATGGGGACCAACATGGAAAAGGATGGCGTTGAGCTTAACGTTGTTAATTAATTACAAGGCACTTCTCTTAGTAAGTCATGCTCAATTAAAATGCATCTCTCTGCCTGGTCAAGCCCATTAGGCCCAATAATAATAAGGATGCATGTGTACGTTCATCAGACTTCATTATATTTCGTCGTGCCTACTTGTAAGGTTGCGTTTTGTGCTTAATATTTGTCTGTCTTATAGTATTATTTTACACCAAGGTTGAATCCATATGCTTTTTATTTGGGTTGAGGCTTAGGCTACGCCAAGGCCCATGGTTGAACCCATGTGCTATTCTACTTATAATGATTCATGATCGAGGAAAAGTTGGGCTAAAACATTGTCTGTGATGTGTGTTTTGTTTCTATTGGCCTGGGCTTGAATTGAGCCTTTGAATGATTAATGTGGACTTTTATCATGTTTGCTTCCGCTGGAGAAGCCCATAAGGCCCAATAATAATAACAACACCCGAATATTGTGTTTGACAATGTAAAATTACTGAAATTTATTTTCGTTGCAAATGGAAAAAGTGAAGAGGGAAGCAATATTTTACTTGAAACTAAAAATTGAGAAATCATTTTATATCAATCTAGGTTTTGATCATTATTTGTGTGTAGTGGATGGCTTATTGGGCCATTTCGGTACATGCTCGATTGATAATACACAGTAATATTCCAACAAATGAGTTGTGGCGTAGATGAATGTTCTAGAATTGTGATTAATCACATTAGAAATTATCTTAAAACTAGATGGAGAAACTCACTAATTTCTCTAGTTTGCTAGGTTAGGTCTAGAAACTCACTAATTTCTCTAGTTTTTCTAGAGTTTTTGTAACCATATCTTACCTTAATGAATTACCCCTGTCATTCAAAAAAAAGATGTGGGTCAACCGGAGTTGACCCGTTGACAGTTCGTTTCTCGTTACGAAAACAATGCCTCGTGTAAATGGGACGGAACCGGATTGAGGGTCCATCTTAACTCTTAAGCTTATACTCTCTCCGTTTCAAAATAGTTGTTCTTAAAGCCATTTTTCCTTGTTTCAAAATATTTGTTCATCTAATTTTTTTTCCATTTATACCCTTATCTATACCCCACATTACACATATTCCAAAATTTATTTTTTTTAGTTGAATCTCCCAAAGTGTACTTATAGGGGTAGTTTGGGTAAAAAAAAAATCCTTAATAAGTGTGCAATTTTGTCTAAGATCAACTATTTTAAAACGGAGGGAGTATATTGTACGCTCCATCATCTCAACAGCTAATCCCACCCTGGGGGCCTTGTATCAAAATGTCAAAACCACGTGCTAGATTTTCTTAACAGAAACAAACGTATATACGTCTGATTCGATGAACGCGTTGTGGCTTTTCTAATTCACGATTTGATTTGTATTGACTTTAATGAAAAGAGTGTTTTCACACGGTACGTAATATATATTTCAAAGCCAAATTCTATAATCCATATCTTTAATTATAAGTACGTTTAGCACCGTGGTTGATTACTTGATTTGTTGTTTAGGTTTTTTATATGATTTATATATATAATAAAACTTAAAGCCAATCCAATGAAAAAGAAAACTCTCCGATCCAAACACCACACGTCTATAAGTAAATTTGTTACCATTTACAAACAATTAAATATAATCCCAATATCCCATCACACAAAATGCATTAACAACAAAAGCTATACGATTTGCGATCAACCATGCCAATCACTCTCATTCATTTATCTTGATTATTTTATGCCAATCACTAACCACATCCACAAAAAATAATCTATTCGCACTTGGAAAAAAACTTAAAGAAGTCAGGTCACTCGACGTTAAAGAAGAAGTCCTAACGAAAGAAACGAAAAACCGAAGTCAAGTCACGTGGTTTGTGGGCCATGGAGCGAACTTTCCCCTTTGTGTTTTGGTTTTTGGATAGAGGTTCAAATAAGAGGGCAGAGGGCTAACTTGAGCCGTGGGGTGAGTACGCATGCAGTTAACAGTCGGAAAAGGACGTACTTCGATCGTAGGGGGGTTCCACAGCACACTTGGTCTTTATTCTCGGGCCTAGAGCCACTGACGTCGGTGCTCCAAATGAGGATGACGTCATCCATATCGAGTAGAATACCAGATTGCGCCACGTCGCCCTTCTTTTGTTTCTTTCAAAACTTCCCACTTCTCCTCCACGCGCGTGACCCCAATCCCCACATAACCCCCTACTCTTTTTTCTCTGAAAAACAATCCTTGTAAGTCCAAAGACATACGTACGGTTACTGGCGTCTTGTCATGAAATCAATTTACGGTGATAAAAGTAACCTAACAACAGTTTGAAACTAATTTTTAACACGTCACAATAATATGTAATAAGTGTAACAGGCTTTGAGCAATTTAACACTTAAGTAACCGAGTTTAGTATTTCAATCGATCTCCTTATAGTAGCCCAAAAATGAGGGGGAAACATATTGACAAGGAAATAATTGATATAATAATATTAATTAATGAGTTGCTACTTTGAAAAATAAATAATTTATAAACAAATACGAATCAAATTATTTGTTATTCATTATTCATATTGGATGTGATCTAGTAGATTTTATATATACAATTTTCTTTATTATTATCATTCTACACTTATTCTCTTTGATGTAAATGATTTTGATCATCGTAATCTTATCTTTGGGAGTTTTTTTTATAATCGGAATCTCCATATGTATATATCATAAGCGAGGGGACCTTTGTCAATTAACTTAGAGAATATAATTTACATCCCTGCAGTTTACTTAGAGAATATAATTTTTAATATTTTTATCTCGATACACTAATTTTTTAATTTCGCCTTGCATAATTTTCAAAAAAAATCTTTAAAATAAAAAAATATGTAGGGGTTTGCCCCTTTTTTTTATCCTTAAGACAATACTAAACCATCAAATATTATTTAAATTAAAAACTATATAGTGAACCCTCAAATTGAAAAGTTCTTCAATGACAAGCCCCTAAAATATTGAAACCCTAAAATTAAAGTAGAAAAAAATTCAAATCACAAAATATATTTTAGATCTTAATCCATATAACAAGAAAACAAACATAACAAAACTCTAAAATTGAAGAAAATAATTAGAAAAAAAGAACAACAAATTGCCTTAAATTCATTTAACATGAAAATCAAACCATTAAGTGTTTTTAATAGAGAATTATACGAATATGTAATATAATGCTCAATTTTGTGAGAATTTTTGGGTGAAAAATCTCAACAGTTCGACAACATATTTATATATATAATATCAAAAATGTAATCGAATACCATCAAATATACAACAAAAATTTCGGTGTCTTATATATATATATATATATATATAAATGAATATGCATGTAGCTAGGAAGACATTTCATTTGCCTTAACATGCTTGAGGCCTAATAATCTCTTATATAAATCACATGTATAAACTGCCCTTAAACCAAGGGATGTCCTTAAATCACATGTATAAAATCCCATTCTCACATCAAACAACAATTCTTAAAAAATATTAGGGGCGAAGGGCAAGGAAGTGAACAAAAAAAAAACATTTTAAGTTCAATCTTTTGCAGGAAGGCACCATCTACGCTTCAAAACGTGACATCACAATGGCAAAAATAGTATCAATTAATGGTTTAAAGTGAAAGATGAAGTTCTAGAGATGTTAGCATTGAGAAATAAAAAGGAGTTGTCAGCTGGATAGTTTAATTAGGGGACTGAACTCTACCGATGAGTTTATAGGAGCCACATCTAATCCTCTTGTCCTTCCCGGTGCTCCTCCCTTTAGCAGGGACAAGTCAAGCACAAACCTGTTAATTTAAACCCGCAGCAGCAAGTGAGAATTCACACTGACAATAGCTTCAGTAAATGCAACACGTAGATCAACGATAAATTAACTTACGCATCCTTTGAACTGGTATCATCAACTGCCTCACAGTTTAAAAAAATCTTATGGTCCACCTTTGTTGCCGAATGAATCAGAGGTAGAAGCAGATTTTTGGGCACTGCATTTTAGTTCATAGTTTTACTCGTTAACATAGGAATAAGAAAATAAAAGTGATAAGGACTAATGAACTTATGGACAAGGTCACCCTTCATATACATTTAACATACTTAAAAATGTTCAGAACTATCATAATTTCTAATCACTTAAAATGAGACTTTAATTTGATCCAATTAGGTTTTCGACTAATTCTTTTAGCCCCAAAATTTCCTGCACCGAAAATCAATTGTCATACCCATGAGGTAGTGTATGTCACCTTAAAACTTTCTTAGATCTAGTTTGAAGAAGTTTGAAATTGCGCCTCACCTTAAGACTTTCGTAGCAAGCATCCAGGCGATCGTTTACCAAGACATGATCAAAGAGGCCCGGAGATTTCCCTTGTTGTATCTCTCCCTTGGCATTGCGGAGACGTTTCTGAACTTGTTCATCATTCTCAGTCCCCACATCTAGGAGTTGTAACGTCTACACAAAGGCGTTTTTCAAGATCCTCATATGAAGGGGGGCAAATAAAGATAAATATTGCCTCGACTGGACTGGCTTTTATCTTGCCCCTTGAACATCAATATCAAGGATGCATCACTATGTAAAAAGCAAAATAATATACACAAAATTGAGAGATCACTATAGATCGATCGATCGATCTATATATATACAAGTGTGTCTTAGTTTGAATATTGAAGTTGCAAGAAACGTTACAGTTAGCTATGGTTGTTCACTATTCTATTTTAATTTGGGTAGTAATGTGGGCTAAATTTGTGTATTTTGAATCAACGTTGATATAGAATGATTTATTGTGCATTAATTAATTTACATAATTTGCAAGAAACGTTGTAGTTAGCAACGATTGTTCACCATTCTGTTTTAATTTGGGTAGTAATGTGGGCTGAATTTATTGTATTTTGAATCAAGATTGATCGATATGGAATGATTTATCGTAATAATTAATTTACATAATTTGATATTTATTCAGCAGACGTTACACTTGAATTGCAATTCACTATTTTGATTTAAGATGAATATTAATGTGGTACGTAAGTAAGGATTATTCTATTATATATTGATGATTTTTATTTTTATTATTATTGTAAAATTTAACATTCTATTGATATGTAAACCAAACTGATTGATTGTAAAATTTAAGATTCTCTTGATATGTAAGCCAAATTATATTAAATTCTTTAGAAATGGTAGGCTAAATCAATAGATATTAATCTAAATTATTTATGCAACATAAACAATTGTTAGACAATAGGCATAAAAATTATGCTTATAAAATAAATTTTCACGAACGGTATAATAATTACATCTAAAATAGTTCTTTACAATTTTTAGGCAATAGGCATAAAGAAAATTTACTTTGTTAACAAAATTATATAATAATGTACATCTAAAATAGTTCTTTTTACAGTAAATTATATAATATTTAGCATATTTTGAATCAACATCCTTGCAATATAGTAACAAAATAATCATAGTAAGTAACTTGAGATTTGAACCTTAGACCTCCAACACACATGACATGGACTAAACCATTGAGCTAAAGAGTTTATCTTGATATATAACTCAATTAGTTTAATAAGAGTAAGATGTGTGGTATGTGTAATAAATGCACTTCGTACACAACTTTTTATTGTTATATATAGATTTATCAATTAATATGCTAATGATAATTATTATATCAATTTTTCTAACCTATATTGGTATAGGTTAAACATTTTTATTTTGTAAACTAAAATCCTACAAGAAAATAAATAAATCCTATGATAAGAATTAAATTACCTTACCTAAGCAAAACTAACAAAAAAATTTCTATGTCAAGAAGCTTAACCTATGTGTTTTGAAACATAAGTTAGAAAAATCGTTCAAATATATACATACCTTTACGACACATTATAAAAAATATATTAAAAGAATAGAAACAGAAAAGAATATAGTATTAAGGAAGTAGACAATTTTAAATTCAGTGTCATGAGTGCATCCTATTTATTAAGATTTTTTAACTTGAGTTTTTTTAAACAAAAATGCTTATGATATATGATATACCTCAATGAAGGATAGGTTAGAAAAACCATATATTTATTAAACCAATAAATTGCATATCTTTTCTTTTTGAAACAATAAATTGCATATCTAGTTAGGTCGTGATAAGAAAGTGTAGTAATGAATTTGATTCATTTCATTTTGTTGGGGGTTCGAGTTAATACATGTATTATGACACAACATAAATGTTAATGGTTAACCGACAATAAAAGGTTAGATGCATGGTGCACGCGCTGTTACACGAGAGTAGGCGTAGCACCATAATCCGTCGTATTCCCCCTATCTCAGTCCAGTATCGGATGCAGCTAATAGCTCATTCAATTTCCAATTTATTGTATTTGCAATTGCAATTGCTTCTCTCCCTTCCCCACTCCTCCTCACATTCCAAAGACAAGACAACACAAAACACAAATCCAACCACTTCCTTTTTCTTTGTTTCTCCCATCGGTTCATTCAGCTCTATGCAATCTCCCCTCTTCCTCTTTTAGCTCCTTTTTTTGTTAATAATACGGAGCAATTAACACACTCCTCCTAAATCCAAACCCTAACCCGATCCGGATAACCCGACCCGGCCCGAAACCATGGAAAACAACGGATCCGGATCCGCCAAACGCGGCGCAAAGCAAGCGAAACAGGCGCCTCCGCCGCCTCCGAAAGTGGTCCACATCTCGAACCCAATGAAGCTGGAGACGAGCGCCTCCGACTTCAGATCTATCGTTCAGGAGCTCACCGGTCAACACGCCGTTTGGCCCGTTGACCCATCCAGGTTCTCAAGCTCCCGCTTCCAAACGCCGCCGCCTAACATTAATGATGATTATGCAACTGATAAGGGGAAGGACTATGGTACGGCGCAGCCTAGCCCGGACGTGTCTGCCGGATCCTCCGATCTCTGCTACCAGCCGTTGGATCAGGATGATCGTGTGGTCCTCATTGACCATCATATGTTGCACTATATGCTCCACGATCATCAGGATTTCGCCGGCGCCTCCGATCAATCCGGCACTGTAGATTCGCGCAACAACAAGTGCTGATCGAGAGATGTAGCCATCATCCATTTTTAGCTCGACAGGTAAGTGAGCATTTGGAGATCGATTGAATAACTATTTTGGATATATATCTTATGTGATTAATTAATTAATAATTAATTTATGTTCGCCCAAAACAATAAATAATACAGTAATTGATAATTAATTTATGGGGCTTGGAGGTTTGATGGAATTAGCCAGGAAGGGGGGAGTATTTAAATTAATTAGCTAAACCCTGTCTTCCATTTTAATATATTTGTAGATTTTTCATGCATGATTAATAAAATCTTCGACTTATTGTACATTTGATTTCTGTGGAAATTAGTG
The DNA here is from genome assembly GCA_964016875.1 of Fallopia convolvulus. NCBI lineage: Eukaryota > Viridiplantae > Streptophyta > Magnoliopsida > Caryophyllales > Polygonaceae > Fallopia > Fallopia convolvulus. The sequence continues at coordinate 45,525,184 of OZ024737.1, forward strand.
TTATTATTTACTATGGCGTTAGCATGAATGGATTTTACTTAATTAGCTTGGCGATTGGTCTCCGATCTAGCTTGATTTGCTTGTGGTGAGATTAACTAACTTTAATTAGCTATTCTCCTGATTGATTAGTGCAATTTTGTGTGTGCTTTATGGCCTGAGTTTTCGGAGATCGAATGCTTTCATTTAGCTAATTTGTTCTGGAATTGGTTGAGCAAGGGAATGCAAAATCAGAAATTTGGTCTCGATCTGCATATAACCCCTTTCTTTATTAGTTCACAGGATAATCAAGCCTTTTAATTAACTGGTGTGCTCAAGACGACTAATTAACCTCAATACAATTAATATTTACCTTATTGATATGTAACTGTATTAATTCATATATGAACACACATAATCAATTCATATGCAGTTTCTTGATTTAATTTGTTGGTGACTTGGTGATCTGTGCAATAACAAGAGCTAGCTAGCTTGTGATGTTTTATCTAGCTAGGGTTTTTATTCATGAACTTCATTGAACTCATGATAATTTCAAACTATATATCTTTAAGGTTAAAGACATACTGAAGAATGATGAATTTGATCATAAGAGACCCGTCATATTGAAGCCATGATATATAATATATTATCCTTGTCATTCTACCAAAAAAAAAATATATTATCCTTGTCAAACTTCCTGCGTCATTAATTAATCATCCTTTTACTGTCATGAACATACAAAATTAAAATGTTAGCAGTTCTTAACTAGTTTAGTTTCTGAACATGATCATGGGAAACTGTACATCAGTACATCATCTATCCTTGCTGTGTACTGCACAATTCCAGAACAAATAATCTCCTTTCCTTTTCTTCCAATCAATATTTTTTTGGAAGAAGATATATAATTGCATTTTCTAAGTCCATTTTAGAAGAAAAAAAAATACAATAGTTACAAAAACTTATTACCCGAAATTAAAATAAGTTCTGGAATCAGTGAAACTGGAAGAGAATTACAAGAGCTGGAACAGAATCATGTCTTCTTCCATTGGCTTGGAATCTTTCATTGAGGCTCATTTTCACCTTTTCCTTTGAATCTTCTTCCATCAATAATTCAATACTACTTTAACCGACCGGCCTAAACAAGTTGATGGATCGGCAACTGTACTATATATATGCATATATACAGACAAAACTTTGATATTGGAAAGAACTATTATAATGCACAAGAGTGTATATCAGTCTTAAATTGAGTTTAAATTAAAAGGTGGTTAGATATGATGTAGTTACTCTTTTACATTATTTTTCCTGCAAGTGGTTTGATATACCTAGCTCTACTTTATACTGATCCATATAATTGACTGCAAATTTCAGATCAGCGTGATCTCTCATTGTCATACATGTATGCATGCTGACAGATTCTATATATAGAGGGTCTTTGGTTATTAAAAATTCATTTATCCATATAAACTAGCTAGCTAGCTAGCTTGCTTAATTCAGTTGTCCTTGTTATGCTATACACTTATTAATTGTTAGTATAACCTTGGATCAACATGTTTATTTTGTAGCTAACAATATATTATTCATCGATGAGTTTCTCCTATGTTTTAAATCTGTGGATATCATTCAGTGTTTTAATAATAATATGGGCCAATTTGCAAGATTAATTAATAATTGAGTGCTCTAAGGAGTCAAAATCACTTGTCCAAAGGGCCTCTCGCCAACATATATGGTCTAACTTAACGGCGCCTTAATGCAATTTTAGCCACAAAAATGGAATATACGGATCTCCAATAATTAATTAAGATATCCGACAGTCTAACTAGAAGTCTAAAACGGTTATTTTCAATTCAAATCACGGTTTTAATTCCTTTCACATGTATAATTTTTTTTTTTCCATTTTGTTTAGTATGCTAAGTTGTGTTTTGGATATATATTGCAATAACAATAAGAACATCTATCTAGTGTATCTTAAGGGCTTAGGGTTTGGAGGTCAAATATGTGTGTATCAGAGGATCAAACTCTTTTTAGGCAATTTTTTGCCTCAATTGAAATCTCCAAAGGATTAAACTTTCACACCTACCTAACGCTAATGTGGTTGGTTGCCTCTTTTGCACGTGTTCAAAACATCAAAATCTTGATTCATGCAACTCAACTTGTTCCTAATATTGATCACTTCGACATAAATGCAGTTGGCCATAATTTATATCCTGTTCAACCTTGTGTGCCAGCTTATCCAACCCAACATCCTTGTATCTATTACCATCTTTTGCTCTTCTTTTGCTCTCGTGCCCTAGTAATCACCTGAAACTTTACCCCATACATAAAAAGTTGATATGAAAACCATCTTGTAGAATTTACCCTTTAGTTTAAGAGACACTTTCTTGTTGTAAAAAACTCCAGAAGCTCCCATGCATTTTTGTCAGCCCATCTTGATTTGTCGTGTTGAATAAAAGACCCCGAACACTTGAAACTCTCCAAAGCAAAACTCTACGTTCGCCGTCTTTCTCCCGATCAATCTAAAGCTCTTTGGCTCAAGCGTATCTCTCTAGCCTGCTACTAACCCCAACTCTTGTCTCGTCCACCGACACAATATTATTTGCAAAGAGAACATTCTTCATTGCTATAAAGAGGAAAGGGCTTAGTTATATGGATGTAATCGAATCGAGTCGATTCAAACTTTGAGTTGCTCAGGCTCAAGCTTGGCTCGGTAAAAAATAGGCGAGCTCGAACACGAACTTGGTTTGAGCTCGGTTCATTTAAATACTCATTGAGCTTGAGTTTAGCTCGTGAGTTTCTTATTTAGTTTCTTCGTGAGACAAATTCGCGAACAACTGATTTACTTGATCATTTCTACAAGTAAATGAAAGTAAAATTTAAAATATGTAGTTTGAAAGAGACCACCAAAACTATGTAATTTAACATAAACTATATATTGTATAATATATATATATATATATATATATATATATATATATATATATATATATATATATATATTAGAGCTTATTCATGAACATATAATCGAGCTTGTTCATGAGCATATAGTCGGTTTTGCTTATGAACAAATGAGCCGAGTTATCTTTGGCTCAAACTCAGTTCATTTATCTTTCGAGCCTTAAAATTGTGCTCAAGCTTGGCTTGTTTACAAATTGAACCGAACACTGAATTTCTCAAGGACAACTCTATTCATTTACAACCCTACTTAGATCGATTTGCTAGTGAGGCTGGGCAACGAGCAACTATTAATAGATCGATTTAAGTTTAGATCGATCCGACTCTATTATATATATGTTTGTGACTTCTCATATTAGTTTCTTTGAATAGTGAATATCTCCTTCTCTTTTTTGTGGTCGAGAGCACTGCCCATGAAAAGTAAAATAGAAATCTTATCATACTACTATAAAATCTTAACCGTTTGTAGAGATGTCTTAAGGCTGAATATCTCGATCCTTCTCTCGATAGCCTGACACATATATAGAATAACTTGTAAAGAAAATAAATCTTTTGATGTAACTAGTCCAATGTTCAATTATGCTAAGTTTAATTAAGATCTCTCATGGGTGAACAATATACAAGTCATTTTATAAATCTAGAATCGATCTAAAGACTCTTGTTGTTCATAGACTAGATACTACTACTAGACTAGTATATGCATGGTTGGCGCGCAATATAGAGCTACTAGCCAGAAGAAACAGCAGAAAGGGACCCGATCGATCGAATTGATGTTATGGGTGGAGGCCCAATTTGCAGAAAGAATAGAAAGCTAGCTATTAAGTGTGGAGACTTTACGGAAATGTGATGGGAATTTGAGGCTAGTTGTTGCCTTGGATCTTCAAATGAAAGACAAAATAATAGATAGGCTCTTGATGCATATATGCATAGTTTACATATCAACGATCACGTCATATCTGACGTACCTATGGTTTTGCCAATTTGGGTTCCCCCACCTTTGCACAACTTGCATAGCATGAATAAATATCCTCTTTAAATTCAAATTATAAACATGTTCGATCAACTTGCATTGTTGCATTCATATGTATGTCGGTATAGAGATATAATCAGGGCAATGTGGTCCGCCCATTAGGTGTTTTTGTTTTGAAGGAATGGTAAATCTCCTATCAGATTTTCAGAGAAAATAATTTTAGGTTAATCTGTTTCATTAATTGGTGTAATTAATTCCTATGGTACTTTTCTACCCAAGTATCCAACTTATAAATAATTAACTATATCTAAATTTTTTGCCTCGTGAGAATCGTATATAATCCACCTCTTATATATGAGTTACATCACTCACCTGTCGGTGTGAAATGAGCAGTAGTAGTAGTACGTACGCCAGAACAATAATTTAACTCATTCAAATTAACTTTGCACTTCCTGGATTTTAGTCTATGGAATATTAATCAAGTGCTACACATCTTGCCAAATCCATTCTACAATCATTTGAATTTTGTATGTATTTTGGTTCAGAGAAGTACTTCTCTATACCATTCAAATCCATTTGAATTTTATATAGCCGTCATTTAGCCTCCGTTGGACATCCCACCAGCGCGCGTTCTCCCACTAGCCTAAAACCCCCAAAACGTTAGCGAAAATGTTGCCCCCTTACCCGTAATACAGTAATAGGGTGCAAAGTCTAGCAGGTGAACAGTGAAATTCCGCTCCCACTCTTCTGTTCTGCGGGTAATTCCGCTATTGCTGAATGGAGCCTAATATTTAGGAGAGTGTAATTAGTGACTACGAACGAGGAAAGATGGAGACTAACGACAGGTGAGGCGAGTCCAAGAACAGAACACCTTTTCCCTTAGTCCAGGAAATTGATTGGATCAGCTGTTGGGTCCACAATGATATGGGCCAAATGGACTGCGAGAACAACGAGCCATAGGCCCAAAACTATTGTCCCCATGATCCACCTATGGCCCATATTTGCACGGGTGATGACTAGAAATGATTAGAATTGATATAGACATATTAGACATATAGTGCATCATTATCATAAGCCAGCTTTTTTCTTTATTTTTTTCCGGCCTTGTGATAATAAACTTTATGTCATGACTCATGAGTGTCTCTATTCAAATCTGACCATAGATTCCATTTCTCTGCATTTGGCAATGTAGGAGCCACTGCTCCATTTGGTGAGTGAATTAAAAAACAAGTGGCAGCGGGTTTTATTAGTCCCAAATTTTGGCTGTGTGAAGTTATAATCCAAAGTTAATTAGACCATATAATCTTACATTTGTTAATTTGTATGCATGTATACAATCAATTAATCATAAGCAGCTAGCTAACTTAGATTCACCAACCATGAATATAATCATATAATGCTACAGAGTTAATTTGTTTACATCATAAAAAGGGCCGAGGTATCATTTGAATCAATGTATCTATGTAGGCTTAATCATACATTTGTGGAAAAGGGTTAACTGAATCAAGACTCAAAATTAAAATTACTTCAGGTGTGGTGGCAGACAAAAAGTACTAAGAAAAAACCTATGAATAGAAAAACATGTCATGTGTACACTTCACACTATCCCCACACCTCCATGGACCCAAAATATCCCAACACCCCCACCTTGCATCCCTCGCCCCTTCAAAATTGCTGTCTTTTCACTCCTTCCTCTGTCTTATGTATATATATGTTACACTCGATCGAAAGTTGTATACATGAACACTACTACTATGTCATGTCACTCTCTTGAGATGATGAGATTGATAAGATTGTGTATGTAGGGGTAGTGGAGGCGAATTGAATGTGTCATTCGAGCGGGCTAAAATCCTCCGTCTGGGTGATGATGGCGGTCATGATTTGCCTATTGGTGTTGCCGCCTTTGCTGCCCCCTCTACCGCCTCCGCCGTCAATGCTCCTCCTTCTCCCGGTGGTGATCATGGTGGTTTTATTATACTTGGCTTGTTTACCGACCAGAGTTCTCGACCTTGAATACTATGCCTTTGTCTGAATTGAATTTCTCTTAATTTACTCTTTGTACGTTCATATCCTGAGTCTAAGTTTAGTTAAATTAAGAGTTACTTATAGGTAATTAATGTACGTGTATACATCATATATGTACACTCCACGTCGGTGGTAGATATATCGATATGAATTCAACATACACATGCATCATTCTTGCGTAGGAATTGGGTTGTCTGGGTCCGACATGTTTAAAGAGAAGCTAGCTAATGGTGTTGTATATAGATATATGCTCTTGCTTTGTTTTCTTTCAATTCTTTCTTTTTGTCACTTTTCATATTTTAAATGAACTAAGTACCTAGTGATGTTTTGAATTAGCTTTTTGATGATGTAAGCTGCAGGTGTGACTAGCTCGCCTCTTGATTAGTTTTATCCTAATTGCCTTATTTTCAATAAGTTTGAAACTATATATTTATTCCACTCCTTCTTACAAGGAAAGAAACAGATCGATGAAGAATTTGTTTAAGTAATATATATTTATTCCACTAAAAATAAAGTTCAATTATATAAACTAAAATAAGAAATAATTGCAACATGTATATGATAATTGATACTTACAAAGCCAAGTACTTGTAATTAACATCCAACAAGTACTAAAAAAACTTGAGAACAAAAGATGCTAAAACTCAGTGGAAAAATAAAATCAAAAGAATAAGTAAGCATCTTAATTAATTGACATTAAGACGTCAATTAATTAAACTCAAGCGAAAGGTACGTGGAGAACAGAATTGAGCAAAGTAATAAATAATTGAGTTCTGAAGTTAATAAATAATGAAGGTATAAATTAGTCAACAGTCGAAATTTCCACACGAAAATGATTGAAAGCGGCTTCTTGACCAATGATATACGCCGTCACAAGCTAGGTATACGTATACACCGTAGCCAAATGTGATAACCACCACGTTTCATACAGTCAGAATTCAGCTGATACCAATGTATTATATTTATACCATTAACCGTCTTCTTTTAATTAGTTTTAATCGGAGTATTAGTGTGAGAGGTTAAGCTTAAGACACGACTAGCTATCTGGTCAATGGTTACATTGCCGGCAACAAGCTAGCCAACGTACATTATACGTACGTATTGAACAAGCTCTATATAAATAATTAATTCTACTTCGAGGCTTCCATCGAATGAAGTTTTCAAACTCAAAACTACCTTTGTCTTCTTGAGAAGATAGATCGTGTGGTGATGAATTTCATCTAATTAATACCTTAGGTTATTAATTTATCCTAAATTTAATTTATTTTATCCTAATTTTGTTGATATGTTATTGATATTCGAACATAATTCATAATGACATACGACTCAATCGGTTAATATTATATATAGAAGATACTTAGATTATTATAGCGGAATCTACCTGCTCATAAATCTTGAAAGAAAGAAGTGCAACTCCATCTTAAGTATATGAGTATCATGCTTGTGCCTATGTCTTTTACCGGGAACCATCTTTGTCATTCATTCATACCTGCATTTTCGTGGAACTATATGTATGAACTCGTCCCGTCTACTTAGTCAATTTTTAAAATGATTTTATTAACATCATCAAAAATAGGAAAATTATTGGAACATTACAATTAGTTAACTCCATCCTTGATCGAAATTAATTAACTCTTTATATATATAAGTAAACCGTGAAACTCTTACATATATATATATAATCAACTCCTCGTCTTACAACTTATAATATTATATTATATATGAACGTATGCAATAGACCCAGCTGATTGTGTATTGTGTATAACATGGCTACATATTATTTAATTTGGGGTTACATTTTTTATATTAATAATTAGGAAAGCTAGTGTCTCCAAATCTTTGAGGGCGCCTTGGATCGGTTGAATTAATTAACTAAGCTCCAGCTTTGTGGCACAAAGATAAGATTTTCTCCCTCAATGCTTCACACTTAACTTCGCAGGTTGCTTCCACCTACATTTAAGTATACATTTTTATAAAAAAATTAAATTAAACCAATAGCATAATTAAGATCGAAATGAAAACTTAGTTGATTAATTATTCGAAGCGTACTAGCTGCTAGCTATATATATTACGTACCATAAGATGAAGGTGGTAGAAGAGTGATCCTCCTGCAGGCGATTGAAAGGAGGAGACCTCCATGACGACCAGACCGCCATTCTCTTCCTCCAGCTCTCTTATGACCTTTGAAATCGGGAGGATCGAAACCGCCTTATTAAGAGTCGAGATTTGCACTAGAATCTCCCCATTTCCCAGATTCGTTGCTTGTACCGAATACGAAGACTCTGTGTTGTAATTAGTGGAATTGGAAGTCGACGACGACGTAATTAGATCCTTCTTTGTTTGAAAAAGCAGTTGCACATTCTTTTGGAGTTGTGGTATGTATCTTAGCGCCAACGCAACTGTGTTCGGATTGCTCACCTTCGAATTCTTCTTCTGCTGAAATTAATTAATAATGATCGAGTACATTAAGTACTAATTGCACATATGTAGCTAGCTAGTAATTATATATATGGATTGTATAAAACAAAAACACACTAAATTAAGTTGTTAATTAATACCTTGTGAATGTGATTGATGGTGGGAAGCACAGCACGAAGGGAGTTGTACAAAGAATTCATCTTCTTCCTCCGATCTCGCTCGCTCGCGTTATGATCCAGCCTCCTCTTCTTCTCCGCTGCTGCCATGGCTTCCTCCGACGCCACCAGCTGCCCTCCTCCGCCACCAACACTGGCCGGCGGTAAGAGTGTTGGGGTGTAGTAGTTCGACGGAATAATATTATTATTTAGTTGACCAACACAACCATAAAGGTCAGCATTATTTGAAGGTAAATTAGGTTGTGGGTGATGATGCCAATTATCATCCTCCCCAATAATTGTGAAGTTGAAGGGATGATCTAGCAGAGTACTAGTATTCATCATCATATCAGCTTGGTTTTGTTGCCAGTATAGTAATTGGGGATCATCGTAGATGGATCCCCCCAAGATACTAGGACTAGGAGTGGGTGACACAAAATCACAACAAATTGGAACCATGCTTGATTCTCTTTTGAATCACTTCACTTATTTTGGTGGGATATTCGACAACCATTCAGCTAGCTAGGTTATATAGCTAGTTTTTTCAGCTAAATTTATAAGCTTCCATCGGATATTCCTTGATCCACTAGTTAATTAGATAATATTTTGTCCAAGTTTTAATTATTTCATAAATTAATAGTTTCAAGTAAATTATTATAGCATATGCCGAACACATCCTTAAAACTATATCTAATTTATTTCTGTTGGTGTGATCAAAATTTAATATAATTGTTACATTCTCAATTTTGAATGTCATAAAATACTGGTTAAAGTCGACCAGTCCGTTTCCGTTAGAAGGTAGAGGTGGTGGTTGGGCAGCTGATTGGCCAGGGGGAGCATCATTTTGTTGTTGGATAAATGGATAGTATATATTATTTACTTAATTAGATCGTTTATCATTCCGGTAAAGTTAGATTAGTTTTTTCCCCCCCTAAAAAATCCTTTTTCAGATCGAATTCAATTAGTTCACTTTCAAAGGCATGTTTTTTTATTAGCTAGCTAGGTTCATTGATTATTTTAATTTTCGAAATTGAATTGCACTCTTGGTTTGAATACTTCAAAATAAAATGGTTGCGAACTGCAAATTGTTGATTCCACTCTAAACGCAACTTAAGTAACCTAAAAATAATTAGGTTTGACGTGAGAATATGAATTTTTGTGTTGACTAAGTACTTTTGCTAATAACATGGGTGCAACCCAAAATTTTGTGTTGACTAGCTAACTCTAACCTAACTTAAATACTGAGATTAGGGTACTCAACTTTAATTTGAATGAATAGGATATGTAGGGTTATTGCACTTTGCATTATATATGTATGTATTGTTGATGTATATACAACTACGTAAGTTGTTCTCCTTAAATGCTTGCAATTCAAGATTGATGGCATCGTTTACTTAATTCAAGATTGATGGCATTATATTGTCCGATAGCACTCACTTCCCTTACGAATTGTAGAAAAAACAATACCAAAATTCGCTCTTAAAAAGTATAGCTTTGGATCGAGTAGGCACTTCACGCATCTTTTTGATGCTGGAGTCATTAAATATTCTTGTTGGATAGAGATCGAACAGCAAGAATTCTTGTTGCATTCTTAGAGTATTAATTAATTTATTATATTAATAAGGTAGCCTACACATCTTACCAAAAATTAGCATAAGGCCGCCTTATTTAATATGATGATCAAAGAGCATTCAATTTAGTGACTGGATGTGAGTCTTAAAATCAATTTTGTTATGAGTCTAATCATAAGTAAATAAGTTTGCATAATTTTGTAAAATCTATATCATACTATTAGCAATTAAAAAAACTTATAGTATATGTACTTATTATGTTGAATGTCAGTTTCGTGTTTTAATTGTTATCTATAGTCTAACGTAGTGAAGTGAGAGCCCGTCTTTAAAAATAATAATAATTAGAAATACGTATATATGATAGACTGAATTATTGCATGATCAATCATGAATTATTCAATTTCTTTAAAAATAAAATACTATGAATTATGTTATTAGGTTAGAATGTATGCTCACGACTCACTAGACCCTAATGCATAAATTCTTGTGTAAAATTACAGTGTACCAGGTTATTGTGTAGCTAAAGTGTATAGAGTTGAGTTAACAAAAAAAACTAAAAACGAACTGTTTTAAGTAGAGATCTTGGTTCGGATCCTGAAATAAGAGATTTAAAATTTTCAAATAGGAAACATTTTAACTCCCTAACCGGTTCGAGTTATTCGGCACCGATTTGAAAAAAAAAAGTGTTAATAACTGTTATCAATTTAAGTGATATAATATGGCTTATCGACAGGCATCTCTAGGACGCATGATCAATGATGCACGAGGGTTTCTAAACTTTTTTAAATTTGACGGATGGTGCAAAAAGTATATTACTCCGTATATGACTAATTTATAGACAGGTCACGTATAATCACACAACTAAATATAAATTATATAATCCTGCTAGTCTATACATGATGCAATCAATTCCAAGAAAAAGGTTTTTCAATTTTGTAACAAAAATAGAGTTATTTATACTCAAAGAATTAATTTAGTGCATTATAGAAAGAAAGTTGAGATGGGGATATGGGCTGCCGATATTGGGCCGACGAATTTGAAAATGGGTTGCTGGTTTGTCATAGGAAAAGTCAAGAGGGTGTGTGTGTGTGAAAAGTGTAAGGATTCAAAGGAGATTAAGTTTATTAAAAGATCTTTACAAAAAAAAAAAAAATCACACATGTAACTTGGAATGTAAGGTGAGAAATCTAATAGTGTTGATACCCTCAACAATCTGATCTAGAACTCAAGCATGTCTGACTATGAGATTGATTTGAAACTCGAGTATGTGTGACTATGAGAGAACCATTATCAACCTATTCACACACAAATTTATGATAATTAATTTTGATATATATATGCTTGGACCGTTGATGAAGGACAAGATCAGCTGACATATGCATAGCACTATGATTATCACATAAAAGTATATATGTGGAAAAGATATCAACGCTTGAAGCTCTTGTAGGAATTGTTATAGTATTGGAGCCATAAGCAACTTTGAAGAAGATTGCTGGAACTTGTCATAGATGCAGAGAGATCATCAGACACAATCGACAAATCTTCGATGGTGGTATTCTTTTGGAGAGGTTTGATCGGCGAGATGTGTTGTTTGAAAGTCAATCATATGGTGCGGATGACTAGTGGAAGTTTGAGTTTGGGTTAAAGATACTTTGTAAAGATTGAAAGGATTTTGTAAAAAGTTTTCTTGCCTTTTTAATGAAAAGGTGAGATGTCGATCTGCAATTATTTATCCGAAGGTGGATCTCCTATCCTTTTATTCAGTTGCGCACTCTATCTTAACCTTTCTGAATTACACGAAAAATCATATACTTTGGGATTGGTGCATACTTTAGTCTCGAAGTATACACACTTTTAGTAAAACTGTGAATTGGCCTCTTACCTTTTCATTTTGTGAAAAAAATGCCAATTTGTGTACAAAGAATTTTTTGAAAAATTATAAATATTGTCCTTAAGGGATTAAAACATTCAAAATTAATCATTTTATATTTATTTTGGTTCTAAAATATTTTAGTAGAAATTAATTAAAAAATCAATTTCATTTATATAAAAATATATTGGGTAAGATTAATATAACCTTTTGGGTAAAGTCCAAAGAAATAATAATACTATAACTTGGGTAAGGTTCGAAGTGACCTTATAGGTTTGATTTTCTCATTTTATAATAAAATGATATCATTACTTATATTATTTAGCTAATATAAATTCACAACTTTAAATTAATCACATAAATTATATAGTTAAAATTTGACTTTATAAGTAGTTAATTGTTCTACTTTTTTGTCCATTATTATTTTGAAAGAAAACATTTCATAGCCCTTTTTATAAAATTCTAAAATTAGAGGATTGAAGCAAATGTTTGTGTGAATTCGATCATCGATCGTGTTAAGGATTGTATTACTAATTAGATGAAGCTGTGTAAGATTGGAGATCGAGACACTAAGATCGAGTTATTGCAAGACTATTGAATAGTTTTATAATTCTATTCGTGAAAAGTGAATGAATGAATTAAACCCTAAACCTAAAAAAAATCATATCGATCCGAGAGTACGTTTAAATCCCTGGTTAGCCAGAGAAGAGGGAGCGTCGCGCCTTGCCCCACTCCGGTCCGCCATTGAACCAACCAATTCAATTAGTAATTAGTTGATGAATAAATTTAAACCATGAATTGAACAAGCTAGCTATGCAATTACAATATGCACATATATTTAGTAATATCATGACAAAAGAAGATGTCGAACTCACACGAAAGATACGTGCAGGAGAAGTGGAATAGGTCGAACAAAGTAAATATATTTAGTAATGAATCAATTAATATATATGTAGGCCTAAGGGAAGCAACGTACCCTCTAATAATTAGTCTAGTCAAAAGTAGAATTTTCTCACTAAATCAATTAGTCTGGTCAAAATTAATTTTAAGCTGTCCTAGCTAGATGTGACAATCACGTTTTCCATCCAGATAAACTGTCCTCTAGTTTCTAATTGCAAACTTAAACATCACATATTACTATTGCTAGGGTTCGCTATATATAATTTAACAATGAAGTTGAAATATCGTGTTATATATATACACGGGCGTAATATATATTTTCTTATATATACCACCTAATTTTTAACTCCATCTAAAATCGTTGATATATATTGTTTGTACATTGCAACGGTTGGGAATTTTGAGAAATTAATTAGGTTTGAAAGAAACAGTACGTAGTTTGAACTTACTGATTGTTAAGAGTAATCGATACCTAGCTAGCTTGTAGTCTAAACCGGACAAAAATATATTGAAGTATCTTCTTACCAAGGTTTTTTTTATTATAATAAAAAATAGTATAATAACTCAGATTCTTTAAAAAGTATAAATTACGTTATATTTTAATGCTTGCACGACAAAATTAATACTTATTTTATATGATTCTACATCAAAGGCCCTAACCTATAGTTTTAAATCATGAAAGAATTCAAATGCTTTAAAGGCCGATTCATTGTACCAAGTTATAAAAATAATCGAAATAAATGCCCACAATAGTCCATTTCATATCATATATTATATGTATAATGAAAATGTGGTCCTCCATTATATTATATACCACGAGTAAACCTAATGTGGGTTAAATATATTATATATGAGTGCCACTTTTATCAGATTTGAAAGCTAGCTAGTGCTCAATCAAAGCTTAAACTCAAGACCCAATCCCTATTTTACAAAAAAAAAAAGGACTTTATATATATGATCTCGATCAGTTTACATATTTGTAAGTCATGTTATACATAGCTAGATAGAAGTGATACTTCTTTTTTCATGAAGTGGAAAGCAATTAGAGCCTGGACCAGCACCGCATTGTGGTCAAGCCTGAAACATCTTTGCAGATGATAGCTTAAACGCATTAGATTGCTGTAAAATCAATGCTTAAACTCAATTTGTCAATGGCATTTCCATGTTCGTTTTAGTGGCATGGCATTTCTAGCCCTTTCAATCTCTAAATTAATATTCCTATTCATTGCATGCGTTTTCAAAATCCTTTTCATTATAGAAGATGAAACCCTAGAAACCAAGACTTTTATATATTTTTGAAATCCGGTTTTGCCGATGGAAATCTATTAGATTAGCGGGTTTCATCCTAAAACCAATTGACAATAGAAGGAGTAATCCGCAGAGTTATATACTAGTCCAGTTAAGTCCCAATTAACTTTTAGATGTGGGATGAACATTCCGCAGAGTTATATACGAGTCTAGTTAAGTTGATCTTAATTAACTTTAAGATGTAGGATGGACATTCTAACATGCCCCCGCAAGTGCAACTGCGGAACTGGTCCTGTTGACACTTGGACAACACAACCCGCCCATGATCGAGAGAAGCCGTTAGGTAGATATGGCTTTGATGGCAATAAGGAGGAGTAATCCGTAGATTTATATACTAATCCAGTTAAGTCCCAACTCTCAAATGTAAATCAAAGGACTGGGAGTTGCAAAACCTAAGTTTCTACTTGTTGGAACGGTATTAGGAACTGTCAAGTTTCGAATACTGGTCAACATTTCCTCTATTAGTTTTGATGATTATAACAAACTCTATTAGAAACTAGCATGACTATCTAAGTACATATTTCAGGGGAAATACAAATGCCACACAAACTACAAAGGAAATAAAGAACGAAGCTGTGTGGAGATGTCCCTCTAATCAAGTCTGTCTTGCGTGTCAAGGAAGGAAGGATATAGACGTTCTTTAGCGGATCATGCATACAAGGGTATATACATCTTTTAGGAAGTATGTCTTGCGCCCCAAGGATAAAATGATGAAAATGCAAATGTGTCTTTTGCAAGGACAAGTTTCAAACCCTTTCAGTATAAATAAATAGAGATGTCCTAGGGTTTTGTGCCATTTTGAAGCAAGGAAGAAAGAGTCGATGACGGGTGTGCTATCTAGCCGACGATAAGTGGCGATTCCGAAGCTAGGGAACTATGACAGAGATTGTGAGAAAGGTTTGGTGCTTTAGTCTTGATTGATTGAGTTAGCTTAGAAACTAGCTACGGAGACTCGTTAGTATTTGCTAGAATTTGGTGATTGCTAATGATAAAGAAGTTCGAGTCTTGCTTATGTAACTAAAGAACTAATCAATAAGAAAAGTAGTCATTCAAAATCCTTCGGCAGAAGTCTACTACACAAATTCATATGATGTTTCTCCAATATCATATTACTACCTGATAGATAGCATTAAACTTTGTGCCAGAATATATAGGTGGATGTTCAAAATTAAACACATCAGAACATTCATAAAAAAAAGCCCTCTGGTATAACATAAATGCATGGTTAATAAAGGCACGATGCGATATTACACATCAAAATATGTATGATCTAGCTCAAGCACTTGGTGCATTCATATCTAAAGCTCACAATTGATTCAAATTTAAAGGCTCAATTAGTTAAATTTGATCTCCCAATTCTGGCACAAGTTCAAGACCTTCTTCTTCAACAATTCAAATTCAAGGTCGAGGGCTGCCTCCACCTATAATATATAGATCATCACAATAGAGAATTAAATCAATCCATGATAAAACCAGAAATCAATTTAATTAATTTGTAGAGTAATGCATTTCATAGTAGACGCATTAGCTAGTACTGATGTCACACGCCCTAATTGCACACATTTAAGATGCCTGGAATTTTTGTGCCTCATAATTTACCTTCTAGATCGATCCACACAATTGATGAGTGATTAATTGTCCACAAGTATATATTAAGATCGATCTTTGAAGCATAAAATATGAATCAATTAATAATTAGGTCAAATAATGAAGAAATTAAATTGGCAGGTAAAATTAATGAAATTACCTTGAAAAGAAGTTTGTGGAAGATAGTTCCAGCGGATGATTCTGAAGAGGAGACATCCACTAGGAGCAGCCCAATCTCTTCTTCTTCCTCGAGCTCTCGCATAAACTCGGAAATGGGGATGATGCTGCGAACCGATTTGGGGGTGGAGATTTGGACTAAGACCTCTCCATTTCCAAGCTGAGTTGCTTGTACTGAATACGAGGAATAATTAGATGATGATGACAAGCTGGCTGGAGCAGCAGTAGTAGTATTAGACAAAAGCAGCAGGTTGTGCTTTTGTTGTGAAAGCAGATGCACTTTGTTTTGTAATTCTGGAATGTATTTCACCGCCCGAGCAACCGTGTCTGGATTGCTCAATCTCTTCTGTTAATCAATTCCGATCCATATCCATGGGTTGTAATTAAGCATATATTAACAAGATCTATTACTCCAAATTAATTAAATCAAATAATAATTAGTAGGTACTTACCATTCGATCGGTGGCCGTGGGGAGTACATCCCGAAGAGATGAATAGAGAGAGTTGATCTTCTTCCTCCGATCCCTCTCGCTAGCATTGTGGTACATCTTCCTCTTCTTCTCCGCCTCCTCCCCACCAAAAGCAGCCGCCGGCGGAGGAGGAGGCGGCGGCAATATTAATGTAGGGTTGTACGGGGGGATGATTAGGCGATGAGGATCGGTACAAGAATAATGATTGTCATTTAGGAAGTAATTAATGTTAGTATAGTCTTGATGAGTAGTACTAGTATTAGTAGTGTTCAAGTATGAGTGGGGGTGATTTGGGAGATCTTGGGAGTATAATGCGGCGGTGGCGTTGGTGGCGGAGGTGGTGGTGGGAGAGGGGTCTTCAAAGGGCCAAGCTCCGGTGGTGCCCGTGAACCAAGGACAAAATGCGGCCATTAATTAATTATATATATATATATATGTGTGTTCTGGTTGATTAGGGATTTAATGAGTGCTTCTGTTTGTTAATCTCGATCTCTATATAGTGATTAGTACGGTGCTGTCCCGGGTATAACCTCTAACATAAAAATTAATAAACCTAGCTAGCTACTATCGCTACAAAATTAATAAACCTAGCTAGCTAGGAGAGTTATTTTTAAAAATAACCTAAAGTACTTGAATATAATGCATGTACGAGTAGTACAAGATTATATTATTCCTAAAATCTACTTTATTTGGGTTTACATACTAATTAGAATCTTGTTTCCACGGTATGTGAAGGTCACATTTAGAATCTAAACCGTGGAAATTAATGAAAGTATATATACCTCATAAAAATAGTTAAATAATTTTAAATAATTAAAATTTACCACAATTATATCAAATAATTAAGGAGTCTTACACTCTTACCCTATGCTCTATGTCCAGAAAATTAGTTTTTGTTAACAAATAACAATTCATTTATGTCTATACTAGTCCAATCTAAAATTCCCTCTCCACCAAAAAAAAAAACAAACTAAAATTGACTTCCTCTGATTCCATAAAAGCTGCTATTTATTTACACTTAAGGACTCGTTTGGTGTTTGTTGAGGAAAGGAAATGATTAAGCGCATGAATCTAGTCTATTTTTAATTTAGGGTTCATTGATCAAAATAGTAACCATTACCCCTCCTCCTTCATTTTTTATGTAAAACTTGAGATAATGTTCCTCATCCCCTTAACATGAAGTAACCATATCACCTATTCTCCTCTAACCATTACCCCCCTTCCCTTATTTTTCTTGCCAAAAAGAGAGAATTACTATCATTTTACATATAAATTTGTTTCCTTTCCCTTTTCTTTCCTCCTTATTATACCAAACGGGGGCTTAGTGGTAATAATAAACGTTCGACCGGGAGTGTGTGAGTATAACAAACGTCTGTCCACAATATTTTATTTTAATTAAAATTAATAAAATGTTGATACATATAAGGTAGGGCTGGTAGGTATGGCTTAGTAAATTAAGGCTTCATTTGGTTGAATTCCTGGGAATCAAGAATAGTTAATTCTAGTATACTGCTTTTTGGTTTATTAAAATTTGGAATCGATTTTATTCCTAGAAATGACTTTTTTTAAACTTGCAAGCAAAGCTGATTCTAACAAAATATAGAAGGTATCATCCCTTTTTAAATAAAATATTTTTTCATCTTAACCATTAAAATCCTAAAACTCCTAAACCTTAAATAATAAATTCTAAAATTCATGCCCTCTAAATTATACGATCTAAACCCTAATTTTAAACTATAATTCTCTGAAATGGTTCATTCCAACATCATACCCATGGGCAGAGCCAGGAGTTTAGATAGAAAAATCTATTTTTATATAAAAAGAAATTTATATGAAAGATTTTGTATTTTTCAAAAAATTCTGCATTTTGTATAAAAATCATTTTTTCAGAACTTTTTTTCCATATAAAAATTAATCTGGTTTTATTCTAATCAAATAAACTAGTTTTTATCAAATAACTTAGTATTATTTATATTTTTTAAATAATGTATTTTTCCATCCAATATTTATTTATTTATTTATTTATATGTTAGGTCTTTTCGTTTACGATTCACCAATGTATATGAGAATATATATAGTGCATGTTCAGTCACTTATTTGTATAATATTAGTAATTTATACACTAATGATATTAATGTAGCTCCGCCACTGAACATACCAAATAACTTGCACAAGATTGGTTCATTCTGATTCATAATTCTATTTCGATTCATGATTTCAATCCGATTCCAATAGAATACCAAACGGGGCCTAAGTGAATAGGGATACTCGATTCCATATTTGGCTTCAATGTACCATTCCTATATTAATCGTATTTAATGAAAGAGTTTATAAACCTACTTGTAAAATTCTTTGGATCAATTTCACCTACTTGTAAAATTCTTAACAACAACACTCAAACAAAACCCTCCACTACTCTTCTACAGGTACAATGATTAGAATTAAACTTCGTACATTTTTATTAATGAATTTTGTATAATTAAGTAATTGAAAAAATGCCTATTCACATAGCTAAGGAAAAAAAACCGATTAAACTAGCAATCAA
The DNA here is from genome assembly GCA_964016875.1 of Fallopia convolvulus. NCBI lineage: Eukaryota > Viridiplantae > Streptophyta > Magnoliopsida > Caryophyllales > Polygonaceae > Fallopia > Fallopia convolvulus. Next base: position 45,544,108 of record OZ024737.1, read on the forward strand.
CTTTAGGATACCCTAATCTTTTTTTCTTACGTTACTATAAGAAAAACATAAAATTAATGTATACGTTACTTTTATTCTCGTTGAAGAAACTTCTGTTCCCAAATATGTGTTAATTTAACATAATTTTTTTTTGAATTAGTTACGGGTGGGAAAAAGATGAAGTCAAAATACAATTATAAGAAGGGGAGGGAAAAATACAGCAATAATAGCCTATGATTGTTGAAGTAAGTTGAACGAACTTGTGAAAACGACGTGTCGCAAAAATTTATTCTGTTATAAAGCAATAATGTTTATATAATAATAGCCAGATACTAAAGGTGCAAAAGGATATGCCTTAGATTAATAATTAAAAATTAGATTAGAAAAACTGTTTTTGAATCTCCTAAATAGAAAAATTAGATATATTCTGTGTATCGATAAATATACCTTAAACATATACTTGTGTATGAAACAAAACTTGGAGATTCTGATTGAGAAGAGGGATGAGACACTGGGATATACAGACTTGTATTTTACATTTGCATGTGTATGAAATATAACCATGAAACATTTTGTATTTTACATTTGCAAGTGTATGAAATATAACCATGAAACATTTGCAAGTGTATGAAATATAACCATGAAACATTTTGTACATTTGTAAGTGTGTTGCATAAGTCCACATATCAATTGCAATAGGTAGATCTCCCCCTAATTGCGGGAATCTTACTTAATCAAATATAACCTATACGTTTCGACGGAAAAATCTATACTAATCAAGTTTAACTTTAGAAGCCTTTCACCATCGACCCTTATTAAAACCAAATTGCACGAAGTGCATGCATCTGATTTTATTACAAGTATAATATTCTAGTAAATAAATACTATATAAAATGCAAATTTTATATGAGGCGTTTACAAGCAAGACAAATCACTCACTTTTTTGAAATGTTGCGAATGAAAGTAAACAAAAATAAGTATTACATAGGATATGTTATAGATTGTCTCCAAAGAGGCATACAAAAGGAATTTTTGAATAGTTACAAAAGCTGGAAAAAGCAATATATAATTTTTTATGACATCCATTTGAAGAGGGAAAAAATAACTAAAAAAAAAAGAAGCTTGCTTCAATTATTTACATACAACGTTGACGGTGAATGAGGCATGTAAGTATTGTCCTAGTTTGTATACTTTATTACTTTGACGTTAGTTTAACTGAATTTTATGAATTATTAGATGGAAAAAATACAGCTATTCGTTTCTTGGTTTTACCAATTAGCTAGTTAATCAACTTAATTACAAAACCTCTGAATCGAAATGGAAAACACAAAGTAGGAAGTAATAAAGAAGGCATTATATATAGATTCTCAAATAGACCAGGGATCGATGTTGCTACGTGGGATATTCATTAGTTTATCAACTTGCGAATTCAAAACTTTGAATCCTTTCAAATAAAAACAAATAAAACTTAACATCACATACGTGGGATATGCAAATTACTACATCTAATAAACAAATCAATAATACATTAATCAAAAAATTTAAATTGAACAGTACATCTCACCTTTCGGAATGAAGCATCCAAAAAAGAAAACTCAAAATTTCAATGGTTAACAATCCCTGTCAACCAACGTCTCCAGCATTAATTAATTTCTTCTACTTTCCCCGGCTTAACTTCTTCAATATTGCTTCCAAAAATAAATAAAATCCTCTGTTACAACTTACAATAGACATTTTTGGTTAATAAAATAAACCCTTCCTTATCGTCTACCTCGGCCTCGGCCACATCCACGACCACCACCTCCTCTTCCACCTCGTCCTCGGCCACCGCCTCTTCCCCCACCACGGAATCCTGAAGTGGGTGGGGGACCCTTGAGACCTAATGAGTGGACCCCTCGTCTCTTCCCACGCCTATCTTCTCCATCGTCGTCTTCCTTATACCTGGATGAGCTTCTAGCTTTGAAGGAGATCTCCCTTGACCCTCCAGGGCCCACCTTCACATCCTTCCCAAAACGAGACCCTCTATGGTTGTTGTCTCTGAGCGCAGCTAACCGCTCTCCCAAGGGTAGAGCGTCCTCGTTTGCCAGCGATGCTTCATTGAAGAACGCATCTGCGTGGCGCTCGTCTTTTACCTCGAATAGTCTGAGATTGACCACAAACAATAAATTGACCACTAAGAAGTTTAGGGTGCGCACGATAACATTAGATAATGCATTATAATGCAAGGTTTAATGAAACCAATTGTTGCATTATAATGTAAGATAACGTGTTGTCTAATGTAATCCAAATTATTTGCGATTCTTAATAGTGAGAAAACTTGCCTTGGTCCATGTTTCTTTCTAGCCCTGCCTTCCTCATCAGATTCATCATCCTCAGAAGCTGATGAGGGATCAGATTCATCAATATCCTCTGGAACAGGTTCAAAGTGTTCCTCAATCAACAAACCCTTCTTCTTTGCCTGACTGTGATGCTGAGCCAAGTATTCTTCTGATTCTTCATCAATTGCAAAGGCCTGGATCCCCATGTTAAGGAAAGGGGAAATAAATTACACAAAACAAATTACTAGATGGAAATAAAATTGTCATAATATGAAAGGAGCTATTAGAATACTAGAGACCAGCATATTGGGCAAGTCGGGGTACTACAATTACCTTGTTTTCAAACATAGCAGCAAACCTTGGATCCTTGAACATCTCGGGGTTGAGTTTTTTCTTTTTCTTGGATTGTTTCTTATCCAGAACATCAGCTTCTTGCCTTTCTTTTTCAGCATCTTCTTCTTCTTCCAGAAGACGACTTGCAAGCTTCCTATTAACTTTTGGTAACTTCTTCTTCAGCTGTAACAGAAAGGAGTAAGTTAGAGAGTCCCAAAGGAATGGTCCACAAGCATAAGAGATATTCCTACATGAATTACACCATTGGAAAACTTATGAAGGACACAATTGAATCCATGTAGACAAAACTCCATATAGAAATTGCACTTTTGAAGACATACAAGAGAATAAAACTCTAATGAAGAATACGCCCTGGTGAAATAATCTTGTATAATTAAAAAAGAATATAATAGAAAAGATGAATTAAACATACTGTAATTTGGTTAGCAAATGTCTTTTCAAGTTCCTCCCTCTTTCGCTGCTCCAAGTATACATCATAGGACACTGGATCTGCTATAGACTTGGCCTGCAAAGATGTATAGTTTATAAGGACCTTGACAACAAGCCATATCATGCACATAGTTATAAAGAACTCTAATTGCATGCTTATTGGTCTAGAAATTTTGCTGAGTCAATGTCAAAATTGAATTTAAAGTGAAATTTATCCTGAATATTGATCATAGGAAGCCACACCACAATGATGATATACAAATTTACGCAGAGTTGTATCAACTGCACATGCATGGCATAAAATAATCAAAACTACATATATTAAGTTCCACTTAAAAAGAACCTTTAAAAGTAATTCTAGGAAAGGATGTTAACACCATCCATGTTACCCAGATGAAAAGACAAATTTCAAGGATATTGGACAAGCATAACATCAAAAGATCCCAAAAGCAGGATAATATAACAACAGCACCTTTTTGTATAACCGGTAATTGACGAAGTAACCATGCATGTAAGCCCTGAGAAGATTAGTTCCAATCAGATTAGTCAAATTCAATCTCTCCAGCTCTTCCTGCGTCAAGAACTTGTAGTCTTCATATATAGTTGCTTGTGAACTCTCTTCCAGTTCTTCCTGCAAAAAAGAAATGGAGAGTTCATACACTTGTAAGTTGTAACAAGCTTTACTTTCAAAACCATCACATTATATACGAATCTTTTATTTTTTAGTGAATGGTATCATTACTATAAGAAACTCACTGTTAAGTTCTCCAGGGAAGAACACCAGCTAGGGGCTGGACCAAGAGCAGGTATAAAATAAGATGGTATCATAGTGGAGTCCAGAGCCAATAACATCAGCCCACTTTCACGGAACACACAAATGTCATTTATGGCTCCGCCTGTTGGCTCAATGCTAGTCATTCCTTCCCCCTGCAAATAAAGAAACAGTCAATAATTTGAATTATTTAATTCAATTTTAGTTGGAACAAGAAATCAAATTGCATTCCACTGAAAAGAAATCAAACAACATGTGAATCAACATATAAACTGAAGGTCATCTACTTCAAACATCAGCATCCTAAGGATATAAAAAGCCCAACCATATATTCCACAATAGAATTTTTTTTTTGTATCGAGGAAGAAAAAAATGTTATTCTGTCTGCATGTGCATCATTCTTTTAAATGATTCTCCCACCAAATCTAAGAGATGGTAGAAGTTCTTCCAGATTAGAAAAATTCTGATGCAGTATCAAAAGAGGGACAGAAGGAAGGTTATAGTCTTACTGTATTTGGATCCCAAATTCTGACTACATGTTTATCTGTTGTAATTAACTTTGTCTGCTCGGAGTTCAAAGTACGATGCCATTTGATGTCCAATATTGGACTCCCATACCTGTCAAAGCAAAAGGTTGAGGCAGGAGGATGCTAAATGCAATTACTAGAAAGCAATTCCTAAACAAGAACACAAGGGATATGTGCCTACATGTGATCTTTAACTTGTACAGGGGAAGAAGAACGCAAATCATAGATCAGCACCTGTACATAAAGCATGAACAAAGGAAGCAACTTCTTAATTATGAAGATACAACATGAAGAACCACATCTATAGAAAAAAAATTGATATCATTATAACATCAAAATCTCTCGAGCAGTGTTAAAAAATTTCAGGGCAGAAGTTAGCTGTATACCTTTCCGTCACTACTTCCAACAGCCATCTGGAAACCTGCATCTTCGTCAAATGCTATATTAGTAACCTCCTGTAAGACCAATGGATTGTATAAAGTAATATTCAGTTTTTATGCGACTTCATAATGATGGTCTGGCATAAAGGGATGTGCACTTCATTAGCTTGTTATCTATTATGCTATTACATGTAATCAACAAGACCCTTCCCTCAGGATCTTAACAGATTGATCTTGACTAGTGGCATGAGCAAGAACCTATGTTACACAGAAACGGATATGGAAATGGGAAACGAAAACAATCGGGGTAACATACGGATAACATAATTTTACACTAGGAAATGAGAAATGATGTCCTATTAGAGTTTCCACGTAACATATGTCAAGAGCATCATCAGCAAAATGAAAATTAATGCCATACAAATAAGTAAACACAGATGAGTCATAGGAGATTATTGAGACATATATATAAATCATCACAAGGACTGAAATTTCAATAGTTAAGGAAAATAGTAAATGTTTATGTCTAAGAGGTTTACTACAAGATAATATCCCTGAATCATCATCCGCATGCTTTCCTTGCTGTAAAAAGTAGTACTAGTACCTGATCAGCACTTCCAGCTGGCAAGACAGCATTAATTATGCGGGTTTAGTTCCAATGGAGTTGTAAAAAACACTATATGGGTGGAGTTAAAAAGATCTTAACCGTTCAATACAATATAAATGATTAAAATGAGATTTTTCACTCGTCAAATCTACTTTTATTTTTTCCACTTTAATTATTTTCCTAGAGTTTACCGAATTATTATAGTTTTTTTAAACTTCATTTATAGAATTTCTAACAAACTCACAACAAGATCGTAATTATGCTAGGACCAACTCGACTGACACCTAGGGGGTGGGCACGGTCGGTTAATAGGAGTACGGTCGATTAACCAAAGTTTCGGTTAAATGGAACTTCGGTCAGTGGATTTCAATAACCATAACCGTACCGTTCATTATCGATTAATCGTGAAATTTGGTACGGTTTATTAGTTAACCGGCTTATTTTAATATTTTTAAATAAAAAATCAGCTTTTTAATAGAAAAATTACCTTTTTTTCAATTAAATAAACTTAAAATTTAAATTAAATGCAAAATACAAACAAATATCCATAATCATGAGTAAGGTTCAAGTAAAACAACTCTTTATCCTATAAATAAGGAGCATTTAGATTGATCCAAGGGATGATATTCTATCCTTTTTAAGGACGCAGTGACATTTTGGTAATTTCTCAAAAATTACAAAAGTGTATCCTGATCGAAAAAGTGCATTGCTAAATACAAAAAATGCATTATTAATTCGAAAAAGTGCAAACAAAAATGAAGCCAGCAAGGCACACTCCATGTTCGGTTCATTGTAAAAGTGCATCGTTATGGTGGAAAAGTGCATTGCGAAATACCAAAAAGTGCATTACTAAACCAAAAAAGTGCATCATCCCTGAGCGTCCAATTGAGTCAATTTCGATTGAACTGAATCCCCCAAAATATTTGGGTTTAGTAATGTACTTTTTGGGTTTAGTAATGGACTTTTTCACTATAACGATGCACTTTTGTAATTTTCGAGAAATTACGAAAATGTCACCGTGTCCCTAAATTCCGAGAATATCAACCCTTGGAACAAGGAGATCTAAGAGGTCTAAACACACCTTATTTTATAGTATAAGGAGTTTTTTTTTATTTGAACCAAACTCATACAAACAAATATCTAATTTAAAACAAAGTATTCAAATATTAAAATACATACAATGTTAAAAAAACTTAAAGTAAAACATCCAAATAATATTCGTAAATCAGAAATAAGAGGAAATATCCAAAATAAGAGCTAATTTAAAATTACATAATTAATATAATTTTCGATAAAGCTGCTTGAAGTAGGAATCCAAACTTAATAATTTGTCAAGTGCTAAACTGAAACATTAAAGCCGATTGACATGTAATAAGTGCTCGTTTTGTTAAATGGAGGAATTATAATTCACATGAAGTTACTTCACAAGAAATAAATTCCTACAAATTAAAATTCTCGAGATTTGGAGAAAATATGTTTGGTTGAATTTTAAAATTAAGAAATTAAAATGGAGGAAGTTAGGATTTTGTGTGTAAAAAGAGTGGAAGTAGAACTTACCTAGGGGGTAGGGGTGTCCAAATGAACCATGATTTCGGTTAATTAAAATCATGAATCGTAACCAAACCGTGAATCCCGGTTAACCGTAGTTCGGTTAACCAATTTTTCGGTTCGGTTTTCTTGGTTAACCAATAACCATTTATGTACTTTTTTATTATAATAATACACTTAAAAGGCAAATAAAAATATCAACTTTGTATTAGAAAAATATTATCCAACTCGGTTAGAACATTTCAATACGAACTAATTTTGTCTAGGTAGCTAAAATAACCGATTTATAGCTTCATTTGTCATTAGTGTGTAAGTTATACATTTCATACAAATGAAACTTTTTCTTAAATATTAATTAAACGGTCCCGCGTTTTCGTTTTTTTGGTTAACTGAAATTGTGAAAACAAGGAACCGAAACCGAACCGAGAAACCACCAATTTTCTCGGTTCGGTTAACCAAACCGAAAATTCAAATAATCTCGGTTCGGTTAACCAAAAAAAGTGTCGTTTTTCCGGTTTTTCGGTTCGGTTTTTTGGTTTCGGTTTTTTATGAACACCCCTACTAGGGGGGACTAGATAAGTCTACTTCTTACATTATGCAGGAATTTAAATTCTTGCGAAGTTGTTTTTCTAGGATTTTCTATTGATTTTTATTTAATCAAACACAAGAATTTGCTCCAACTTTCTGGAATATTTCAATTCATGAGAATTTAAATGCTAAACAAACAAGGCACTAAGTCAAATTGAAACATTTAAGTTGCTTCAGTAGGTTGCAACTTGCAAGGTGGTCATCAAATTCATGATATGCAGAATATCACATTTCAAGAAGAAACGCAAGTGTTTTTTTTTCTAGATAGCTTATTAGGTAGTTTATTTATTTTTATTAAAAATATTAATTTTTAATTAAAAATAATTAGGTATATAATTCTCTTTTAAAAACATATAATATATAGTAAAAAATATTATCTGTTAAACGATTAACCAACCGTGAAAATATCAATAACCGTATCCAAATCGTTAAATAGTTAAAAGTATCAGTTGCTTAACCGTAATAGATTAAAATTGTTTTTATGTTCAATTAACCATAAAAAAATGATCAACTTCTTAATTTTTCGGTTCGATTTTTTAATTACGTTTTTTTTTTTCACCCGACATCGGTCCACAATAAATTTGCATCGAAGAGAGGAAAACAAGTCGCGTCATTACCTAATAAGCCCAATTACAAATTATAGAATTACTAACGTCCACGTCCACGTTTCACACTTTCACATCAGGAAGAAAGCAAAAGGCACTCTATAAATTTGGAGTTGGGCCAATACGAAAATCTCACCAAACAATTAAAGAACACCTGTCCTTAAACATGGATACATCTCTCCTCCTCGAAATCCTCCTGGTTCTAGCCTCACTCTACTACTTCCGGCGCCTCATCAAGGGCAGCCCGGCTCTCCCTCTGCCGCCCGGCCCGACCGGGTGGCCCGTCCTCGGGTGCCTGCCCCTCCTAGGGACCACGCCCCACATCGCCCTGACCAACCTAGCCAAGAAATACGGCCCCGTCATCTACCTTAAGCTCGGCACCGTCGACCTCATCGTCGCCTCCACCCCCGACACCGCCCGGACCTTCCTCAAGGGCCTCGACCGCAACTTCGCGTACAGGCCCGGAGGCGCGGGCCCCACCTACATCGCCTACAACAACCAGGACATGGTGTTCGCCGACGTGGGCCCCAAATGGAAGCTGCTCCGGAAGCTCTCCAGCCTCCACATCTTCGGGGCCAAGGCGTTCTCCGACTGGACCCCTGTGAGGCGCCACGAGATCACGTGCATGACTCGGGAAGTCCTCGAGCTCTCGAGGACCCGGAGCCCGGTCCCGGTCCTCGAGCTGGTGTCGTGCGCCCTGGCCAACATGATCGGCCAGAGGCTTGTCAGCCAGAGGCTGTTCGAGAAGCGTTGCGCGGAGTCGAGTGACTTCAAGGACATGGTGACGGAGCTCATGAGGCTGGCGGGGCTTTTCAACATTGGGGATTTTATACCTTGTATTGAGTGGATGGACTTGCAGGGGATTCAGGGCGAGATGACGAGGTTGCATGACAAGTTTGATGGGCTTATTACGAGGATGCTCGAGGAGCACATGAAGACAACCTCGGACCGTAAGGACAACCCTGATTTCTTTGACATTGTCATGGCCACCAACAAGGAGAGGGATGGCGTTGAGCTTTCGGTTGTCAATTACAAGGCCCTACTCTTGGTAAGTCACATCCTCATTTAATTTGCTACCATGCATGTTCAACAGTCTGTTTTGTTTTTGGAAAATTCTTTGATGGGTCAATTATTAATACTTCTTTTCTTTTGGCAAGTCTCCTGTTCATTAGGAGGATTAATTACTTGATAAGACCATTTACTATTTCTTTAGGCTCAAGCGTAATCTTTGTCTGAATATATAGTAAGGTCAAACCTAATTTTTGCTACTAATTATTAATTAGATGGACAGCATATGGCATATTATTACTATTATTATTTGTACTGTTATTTTTCCCTAACTGTACTACCTCCTATTTTACCCCAATCCAAAGGGACAAGAAAAAGAAAAGAAAACTCTCCCTTACAAACACACACTCATATAGATCGAGGTGGTGAGTTTAGTAGGTAAAATGAGTCATAGAATAAAACAATACAGATTAATCTGAACCGTTAAATCATATTCATAAGTTTGGAATTATATATTTTAATAGAAAATAAAATATTTTTATATTTATATATTCAATTTTTTAATTAATTGTATTCATATTTTTAAGTTGCTGCATGTCTTCATGTTTTCAAGTTAAAATATGTTTTTTCGACCAAAAAAAAGTTAAAATATGTTTTTTTTACTGTTTATCTTTAATGTTGCATATTTGTTACATATTAATGAAATTTGCATATTCATATTTGTAAGGTAGAAGAATTTGAGGTTCATACTTGATTATATCAATTTGCATATTGAAAAAGATTATTGTGCAACAAATCTTGTGGCAGAATTTGTTTATAGCCGGAACGGACACATCGGCCACCACGATTGAATGGGCGATGGCCGAGCTAGTGAAGCACCCAGAGATCCTCAAGAAAGCACAAGAAGAGCTCGACCAAGTCGTGGGCAAGGACCGACGTCTAGAAGAATCCGACATCCCTAAACTCACATACTTGCAAGCCATATGCAAGGAGACGTATAGGTTCCACCCGGTCGTCCCGCTTAACCTCCCAAGAGTCACACACGAAGCAACCGAAGCCTACGGCTACCACATTCCCAAGGGCGCAAGGCTCTTCATAAACATGTGGGCCATTGGACGAGATCCTTCGGTTTGGGAGAACCCTCTTGTGTTCAATCCCGAGAGGTTTATGACCGAGAAGGGCATGGCCATCGACCCACAAGGAAATGATTTCAGGCTTATACCATTCGGGGCAGGGAGGAGGATCTGCGCGGGCATGAGGATGGGGTTGGTCGCGTTTCCGTATATTATAGGGACTTTGATTCATTCGTTTGATTGGGGGCTTGGAGATGGTATGAAGCTTGATTTCGGAGCAACCTTTGGGTTGGTGCTTAACAAGACTCATACGCTTGAGGCTTTGGCTACTCCAAGGTTGAACCCGTCTGCTTATAGTGATTTGTTGTGATCGAGGAGAAAATGAACCATCAAGGTTATTGTGGTTGATCAACCACTTGAATTTGATTAGTAGTACAATACTTGTTATCTTTGGAGGCTGGATGAGGTTACAAAAAAATGTTCGCTGTTTTGTTATTTAGGATTGGCCGTTGAATAAATAACTTGTGTTAGATACTTTTGTGGGCTTATGTTATCGTTGCATCCGCTGGTGAAGCCCATTAGGCCCAATAAGAAGGATGCATGTGTGTAAGTTCATCGGACGGAGTTGGTCCGTCGTGCCTACTTGTAAGGTTGCGTTTTTTTTATGATGAATGTCTTGGTATTTTACATGAATTTCTTGCTCTAGAGAGTAGTTACAAAAATAGCTCTCATATTCTATAATCTAAAAAGTTAGGACTTTATAATAGTATCACGCGGTTTCTATTTCGTCTCTTATAGGTATTGTCTTTTACATTTTTTAAATGTAACAGAATCGAGAGAAGAAAGAGAAGAAGAACATTGTATTTTCATTAATCAAATTGGTTAGCTGAGCCAATAATTTATACGGTATAGCTCACTAAATTCTAACCCCGTTTTACAAATCTTATATTAACAATGCACATCCTAAAAGGTAAGTTTAATTTTCAACTAGCTAGCTAGTAGCTATCCTTTCACGTTCTAGAATTCAATAGTAGGGAAAAAAAACTTTTTATATTCTAAATATAATAGGAAAAAAAAAACGAAAACGAAGTAATGTATTTATACGAAAAATTCAAAGTTTTATATGATAAAACCCATACTTTCATACGTGCAGGTTGCAAGCAATATGAAAAGAGAAATTCAGTAGACACCACCCAATTGTCCCACTCAAACAGAATATTGATCACACGGTCTTCCTATAAGACACTAACTTAAAAGAACAGATCAACTAATTAATATTATAGATATAGGCTTTTAGTTTGGCTATAAACAAGACCAATTTTTTCAGAATCTTAAAATGATTTATTTGGGTACGATGGACTTCATTTTGCTTCAATAATGTAATTAGTAGAGAGTTTGAGGCTATTATATGTTGAACTCTATATGTACATGCATTGATGCATATATATGGGTCACAAGTTGCATTTGTATGTTACACCGTATAGGACTTCATAAAATTAGAAAGTTTGATGTTCAGGCATCAAAAACCCTAATCACCTCACCAAACACTTAGCCCCCTTGTACATAGAATAGAATATCACGTGCTGAACAACCAAAAAAACAAAACAAATTTCACTTGCTCTTCCAAACGCTCTCTCTCTCCCATGCATGATTGCATAAATTAAAATTTAATAAAATTAAACTTTTTTTAATTAAAAATAAGTGTCGTTTCAATATTTGAGTTTTGATCAATTTTAATTTACATATCCTTTTAGAATTTTCAGATAATTAATAAAATATGAAATATGAAATTGTTATTATATCATGTGTTTATTATCATTTTTAAATGTTTAGACTTTTAAAAATCATAATATGTTATTATGCATATTAAATAATTTTATTATGAAATATTATATTTATAATTGAATGTATATAAAAATTAAAATATTAGTTATTTGATTTAATCATTGAAACATAGTAATATAAGATATATGAATTTCTTCTTCGTCCTAAATTGATAGTCTAGACTTTATTTTCACTTTGATTTTTAGGTTTATTTTCTATAACTAATTTTTTTTAGATTTCGATTAATGCGATTCACGTGTATATAAAATTGAGAATAACCGAAAATCATATTTTATCTTTCATTTTCTTTCTAAACAAAATTAATGTTTAGGATATTATTTTGTTTCTAAATAAGAAAATTTTAGTCCTTAAGAAAAAGATGAATAAGCAATTGTAATTATTCATTTAATATTCTTAAAAAAATACTTTATATAATTCCCTATAATTTAATATTGAAAGAAATTATTATAATAGAATGGAGCATTTATTAAACAAATTTGAAAAATAGAAATTATTAAAACCCTTTTGTATTTCATAATATTTTTCATTTATTTATATCAATAAAGTTAAATAAAAAAATAGAGTATTTATTTGACTTGAGATGGGAGAATATTTATAGTTGTTAAGAATTTATTTGTTCAAACTACAATACTCTTTATTTATTGTACTAATTAAAAAGATGATGTATAAATAAAAGGTGATAAAATTAATATTGAAATTTTTTGTATCAAATGTTAAAAATAAATTAATACTTATTTTCACTCACAGAGAATATAATAAGTTGTAGCTACTAATTATTAGTAAATGTATGAAAAAATATCGACAGCAAAAAAGTTTAATGCCCGACAAGATGGCCTATGTAGTACGATGATCGATCAGGAGCATCTCTTAGCTAGGACCATGCCTTTCGATGTAAAATAAGTCACTTGTGACTTGTGAGATGTGTTTTCAATGACATCGAAGTTAGTTTAAAAAGCGACGATTTTTACCAAACAAAAAGCGACGATTTCAACCAATTTTTTTTTTATATAAAAAGCAACGATAAATGATTTTTTAATGAGATAGTTTTCAGTTTATTTTATTGATAAAAAGTGAAAAAAAAATTTAAATAAAAAATTTAAAAGGTAAATTTTGAAGCCACATGAATATAAATCACTAGTTTTTTTTCTTCAATTAACTACAAAATAAGACCAAATCTTCGCTTTTTTACGAGGTAAGATTAAATTCTAAGGAGGTGGCTTAGAGTAATTTTGCGGATGAAAATCTAAAATTTTAAGTGCATCTACATATGAGAGTCAGGGATAATGTAGCCTAGTTTGACGATTTTATCGGTCACAAGTTACAATCTCTAACAACATGGAACAAACAAACAATTTCGAAACATCGAATAGAAATTAAGATATGTAACACTAACATCTCAATTTTTCAAGGACATTTGCCAATGTGCTTGACTGCATTAATGATCGTAATGGTGTCACTCTCAATATCTAGTTTTCTAATTTCTAGTTTTCTTGTTTCTCGGATTCCATCACGAAGAGCTTGAGTTTTCACTTGTAAGACATAGATAGCCTCGTACCTCTTGCCTCCCAAGCTTATAATCCTTGCATAATGGTCTCTGCTCATTAATCCCGAGGCGGCCGTTATTGTTGTTGTGAACTTGTATCCGTCAAAGTTCAACTTAAGCTATATCTTCGATTTGGTCTTACTTCTCTTAGGAGGTGGCGTAGGGCGAGCCCCGTCCTCTATGTCTTCATTCCATTGTTTCGTTTTTCCCATGTGAGGATATGGTGTTGGATATATTGCTGGAATTTTTTGATATGGTTATTCAAGGCCAACTTATTTCCACAAACTACCACAAGGTCACTAAATTCTAGTGTTCCCACCAACTATTTTAGGTCATTAATCATTGTTGCAACTATTTTATGTCTTATTTTTTAGGTCGGAATAAATTTAGGGTGAGTGGATGGAGCCCCAGTCCAAGGACAAGGAAGATCCAATGCCTCAAAGAAGTCTTACAAGAGGATTTACATTTACCTCACCTCAAGGAGACTAGTGGGAAATCGAACATGCGATCTATCAGACCCGATTCCTGTCTTGCTACACTAGGCCAACTCTTTAAGGTTTATTTTATCTCTTATATTGTAGCTAGATTATTGTGATTTTTTTTTGTATCGAACTTTCTCACAATTTTGTGGGTACGATCGCATTCTATGAACAGACAACCATTGTCTTCATAGGTACAGTATCTGAGGTATCCTGGAGGTGTAAGTATTCTTTTTTCGAGTAATCTAGTAGCTTTTTTGGATAGGCCGTTGTGAGACATTTTCATAAGAAGTTTAGAATTTTATTTATAAATATTTGTAATTAGTTTTATAGATCGTTAAAAATCAACCATTTTTAATTGTGATTTGTGTCTAATAATACCTATCCGTTATATAGTTATGTGGGATTGTGGTGGCTATGCATGATTTGATGATCTACTATTACTTTAGAATCATTCGCAAATAATTAAGGTTTTTCTAACTTTATACCTTTAGGATATGGATTACGCTTTTCATTTTAGAAAACTAAAATCCTAGCTATAAGAAAATCAATAAATTTTCCACGTCCCCACCTTCCACATTAGGAAAGAAACAAAAGCCACTCTAGCTATAAATTTGATGTTCGGCCAATACGATAAAATCACCAAATGAAACACACTCGACTCGACACTTGTACTTGAAAATGGATACATCTCTCCTCTTTCAAATCCTCCTCGTTGCAGCCTCACTCTACTTCTTCCGCCGCCTCATCAAGGGCAGCCCGCCGGCTCTCCCTCTGCCGCCCGGGCCCACCGGGTGGCCCGTCCTCGGGTGCCTGCCCCTCCTAGGGACCACGCCCCACATCGCCCTCACCAACCTAGCCAAGAAATACGGCCCCGTCATCTACCTTAAGCTCGGCACCGTCGACCTCGTCGTAGCCTCCACCCCCGACACCGCCCGGACCTTCCTCAAGGGCCTCGACCGCAACTTCGCGTACAGGCCCGGAGGCGCGGGCCCCACCTACATCGCCTACAACAACCAGGACATGGTGTTCGCCGACGTGGGCCCCAAGTGGAAGCTGCTCCGGAAGCTCTCCAACCTCCACATCTTCGGGGCCAAGGCGTTCTCCGACTGGACCCCCGTGAGGCGCCACGAGATCACGTGCATGACCCGGGATGTCCTCGAGCTCTCGAGGACCCGGGGCCCGGTCCCGGTCCTCGAGCTGGTGTCGTGCGCCCTGGCCAACATGATCGGCCAGAGGCTCGTCAGCCAGAGGCTGTTCGAGAAGCGTTGCGCGGAGTCGAGTGACTTCAAGGACATGGTGACGGAGCTCATGAGGCTGGCGGGGCTTTTCAACATTGGGGATTTTATACCTTGTATTGAGTGGATGGACTTGCAGGGGATTCAGGGCGAGATGACGAGGTTGCATGACAAGTTTGATGGGCTTATTAATTACGAGGTTGTTTGAGGAGCACATGAAGACAACTTCCGAACGCAAGGACAACCCCGATTTCTTTGACATTGTCATGGGGACCAACATGGAAAAGGATGGCGTTGAGCTTAACGTTGTTAATTAATTACAAGGCACTTCTCTTAGTAAGTCATGCTCAATTAAAATGCATCTCTCTGCCTGGTCAAGCCCATTAGGCCCAATAATAATAAGGATGCATGTGTACGTTCATCAGACTTCATTATATTTCGTCGTGCCTACTTGTAAGGTTGCGTTTTGTGCTTAATATTTGTCTGTCTTATAGTATTATTTTACACCAAGGTTGAATCCATATGCTTTTTATTTGGGTTGAGGCTTAGGCTACGCCAAGGCCCATGGTTGAACCCATGTGCTATTCTACTTATAATGATTCATGATCGAGGAAAAGTTGGGCTAAAACATTGTCTGTGATGTGTGTTTTGTTTCTATTGGCCTGGGCTTGAATTGAGCCTTTGAATGATTAATGTGGACTTTTATCATGTTTGCTTCCGCTGGAGAAGCCCATAAGGCCCAATAATAATAACAACACCCGAATATTGTGTTTGACAATGTAAAATTACTGAAATTTATTTTCGTTGCAAATGGAAAAAGTGAAGAGGGAAGCAATATTTTACTTGAAACTAAAAATTGAGAAATCATTTTATATCAATCTAGGTTTTGATCATTATTTGTGTGTAGTGGATGGCTTATTGGGCCATTTCGGTACATGCTCGATTGATAATACACAGTAATATTCCAACAAATGAGTTGTGGCGTAGATGAATGTTCTAGAATTGTGATTAATCACATTAGAAATTATCTTAAAACTAGATGGAGAAACTCACTAATTTCTCTAGTTTGCTAGGTTAGGTCTAGAAACTCACTAATTTCTCTAGTTTTTCTAGAGTTTTTGTAACCATATCTTACCTTAATGAATTACCCCTGTCATTCAAAAAAAAGATGTGGGTCAACCGGAGTTGACCCGTTGACAGTTCGTTTCTCGTTACGAAAACAATGCCTCGTGTAAATGGGACGGAACCGGATTGAGGGTCCATCTTAACTCTTAAGCTTATACTCTCTCCGTTTCAAAATAGTTGTTCTTAAAGCCATTTTTCCTTGTTTCAAAATATTTGTTCATCTAATTTTTTTTCCATTTATACCCTTATCTATACCCCACATTACACATATTCCAAAATTTATTTTTTTTAGTTGAATCTCCCAAAGTGTACTTATAGGGGTAGTTTGGGTAAAAAAAAAATCCTTAATAAGTGTGCAATTTTGTCTAAGATCAACTATTTTAAAACGGAGGGAGTATATTGTACGCTCCATCATCTCAACAGCTAATCCCACCCTGGGGGCCTTGTATCAAAATGTCAAAACCACGTGCTAGATTTTCTTAACAGAAACAAACGTATATACGTCTGATTCGATGAACGCGTTGTGGCTTTTCTAATTCACGATTTGATTTGTATTGACTTTAATGAAAAGAGTGTTTTCACACGGTACGTAATATATATTTCAAAGCCAAATTCTATAATCCATATCTTTAATTATAAGTACGTTTAGCACCGTGGTTGATTACTTGATTTGTTGTTTAGGTTTTTTATATGATTTATATATATAATAAAACTTAAAGCCAATCCAATGAAAAAGAAAACTCTCCGATCCAAACACCACACGTCTATAAGTAAATTTGTTACCATTTACAAACAATTAAATATAATCCCAATATCCCATCACACAAAATGCATTAACAACAAAAGCTATACGATTTGCGATCAACCATGCCAATCACTCTCATTCATTTATCTTGATTATTTTATGCCAATCACTAACCACATCCACAAAAAATAATCTATTCGCACTTGGAAAAAAACTTAAAGAAGTCAGGTCACTCGACGTTAAAGAAGAAGTCCTAACGAAAGAAACGAAAAACCGAAGTCAAGTCACGTGGTTTGTGGGCCATGGAGCGAACTTTCCCCTTTGTGTTTTGGTTTTTGGATAGAGGTTCAAATAAGAGGGCAGAGGGCTAACTTGAGCCGTGGGGTGAGTACGCATGCAGTTAACAGTCGGAAAAGGACGTACTTCGATCGTAGGGGGGTTCCACAGCACACTTGGTCTTTATTCTCGGGCCTAGAGCCACTGACGTCGGTGCTCCAAATGAGGATGACGTCATCCATATCGAGTAGAATACCAGATTGCGCCACGTCGCCCTTCTTTTGTTTCTTTCAAAACTTCCCACTTCTCCTCCACGCGCGTGACCCCAATCCCCACATAACCCCCTACTCTTTTTTCTCTGAAAAACAATCCTTGTAAGTCCAAAGACATACGTACGGTTACTGGCGTCTTGTCATGAAATCAATTTACGGTGATAAAAGTAACCTAACAACAGTTTGAAACTAATTTTTAACACGTCACAATAATATGTAATAAGTGTAACAGGCTTTGAGCAATTTAACACTTAAGTAACCGAGTTTAGTATTTCAATCGATCTCCTTATAGTAGCCCAAAAATGAGGGGGAAACATATTGACAAGGAAATAATTGATATAATAATATTAATTAATGAGTTGCTACTTTGAAAAATAAATAATTTATAAACAAATACGAATCAAATTATTTGTTATTCATTATTCATATTGGATGTGATCTAGTAGATTTTATATATACAATTTTCTTTATTATTATCATTCTACACTTATTCTCTTTGATGTAAATGATTTTGATCATCGTAATCTTATCTTTGGGAGTTTTTTTTATAATCGGAATCTCCATATGTATATATCATAAGCGAGGGGACCTTTGTCAATTAACTTAGAGAATATAATTTACATCCCTGCAGTTTACTTAGAGAATATAATTTTTAATATTTTTATCTCGATACACTAATTTTTTAATTTCGCCTTGCATAATTTTCAAAAAAAATCTTTAAAATAAAAAAATATGTAGGGGTTTGCCCCTTTTTTTTATCCTTAAGACAATACTAAACCATCAAATATTATTTAAATTAAAAACTATATAGTGAACCCTCAAATTGAAAAGTTCTTCAATGACAAGCCCCTAAAATATTGAAACCCTAAAATTAAAGTAGAAAAAAATTCAAATCACAAAATATATTTTAGATCTTAATCCATATAACAAGAAAACAAACATAACAAAACTCTAAAATTGAAGAAAATAATTAGAAAAAAAGAACAACAAATTGCCTTAAATTCATTTAACATGAAAATCAAACCATTAAGTGTTTTTAATAGAGAATTATACGAATATGTAATATAATGCTCAATTTTGTGAGAATTTTTGGGTGAAAAATCTCAACAGTTCGACAACATATTTATATATATAATATCAAAAATGTAATCGAATACCATCAAATATACAACAAAAATTTCGGTGTCTTATATATATATATATATATATATAAATGAATATGCATGTAGCTAGGAAGACATTTCATTTGCCTTAACATGCTTGAGGCCTAATAATCTCTTATATAAATCACATGTATAAACTGCCCTTAAACCAAGGGATGTCCTTAAATCACATGTATAAAATCCCATTCTCACATCAAACAACAATTCTTAAAAAATATTAGGGGCGAAGGGCAAGGAAGTGAACAAAAAAAAAACATTTTAAGTTCAATCTTTTGCAGGAAGGCACCATCTACGCTTCAAAACGTGACATCACAATGGCAAAAATAGTATCAATTAATGGTTTAAAGTGAAAGATGAAGTTCTAGAGATGTTAGCATTGAGAAATAAAAAGGAGTTGTCAGCTGGATAGTTTAATTAGGGGACTGAACTCTACCGATGAGTTTATAGGAGCCACATCTAATCCTCTTGTCCTTCCCGGTGCTCCTCCCTTTAGCAGGGACAAGTCAAGCACAAACCTGTTAATTTAAACCCGCAGCAGCAAGTGAGAATTCACACTGACAATAGCTTCAGTAAATGCAACACGTAGATCAACGATAAATTAACTTACGCATCCTTTGAACTGGTATCATCAACTGCCTCACAGTTTAAAAAAATCTTATGGTCCACCTTTGTTGCCGAATGAATCAGAGGTAGAAGCAGATTTTTGGGCACTGCATTTTAGTTCATAGTTTTACTCGTTAACATAGGAATAAGAAAATAAAAGTGATAAGGACTAATGAACTTATGGACAAGGTCACCCTTCATATACATTTAACATACTTAAAAATGTTCAGAACTATCATAATTTCTAATCACTTAAAATGAGACTTTAATTTGATCCAATTAGGTTTTCGACTAATTCTTTTAGCCCCAAAATTTCCTGCACCGAAAATCAATTGTCATACCCATGAGGTAGTGTATGTCACCTTAAAACTTTCTTAGATCTAGTTTGAAGAAGTTTGAAATTGCGCCTCACCTTAAGACTTTCGTAGCAAGCATCCAGGCGATCGTTTACCAAGACATGATCAAAGAGGCCCGGAGATTTCCCTTGTTGTATCTCTCCCTTGGCATTGCGGAGACGTTTCTGAACTTGTTCATCATTCTCAGTCCCCACATCTAGGAGTTGTAACGTCTACACAAAGGCGTTTTTCAAGATCCTCATATGAAGGGGGGCAAATAAAGATAAATATTGCCTCGACTGGACTGGCTTTTATCTTGCCCCTTGAACATCAATATCAAGGATGCATCACTATGTAAAAAGCAAAATAATATACACAAAATTGAGAGATCACTATAGATCGATCGATCGATCTATATATATACAAGTGTGTCTTAGTTTGAATATTGAAGTTGCAAGAAACGTTACAGTTAGCTATGGTTGTTCACTATTCTATTTTAATTTGGGTAGTAATGTGGGCTAAATTTGTGTATTTTGAATCAACGTTGATATAGAATGATTTATTGTGCATTAATTAATTTACATAATTTGCAAGAAACGTTGTAGTTAGCAACGATTGTTCACCATTCTGTTTTAATTTGGGTAGTAATGTGGGCTGAATTTATTGTATTTTGAATCAAGATTGATCGATATGGAATGATTTATCGTAATAATTAATTTACATAATTTGATATTTATTCAGCAGACGTTACACTTGAATTGCAATTCACTATTTTGATTTAAGATGAATATTAATGTGGTACGTAAGTAAGGATTATTCTATTATATATTGATGATTTTTATTTTTATTATTATTGTAAAATTTAACATTCTATTGATATGTAAACCAAACTGATTGATTGTAAAATTTAAGATTCTCTTGATATGTAAGCCAAATTATATTAAATTCTTTAGAAATGGTAGGCTAAATCAATAGATATTAATCTAAATTATTTATGCAACATAAACAATTGTTAGACAATAGGCATAAAAATTATGCTTATAAAATAAATTTTCACGAACGGTATAATAATTACATCTAAAATAGTTCTTTACAATTTTTAGGCAATAGGCATAAAGAAAATTTACTTTGTTAACAAAATTATATAATAATGTACATCTAAAATAGTTCTTTTTACAGTAAATTATATAATATTTAGCATATTTTGAATCAACATCCTTGCAATATAGTAACAAAATAATCATAGTAAGTAACTTGAGATTTGAACCTTAGACCTCCAACACACATGACATGGACTAAACCATTGAGCTAAAGAGTTTATCTTGATATATAACTCAATTAGTTTAATAAGAGTAAGATGTGTGGTATGTGTAATAAATGCACTTCGTACACAACTTTTTATTGTTATATATAGATTTATCAATTAATATGCTAATGATAATTATTATATCAATTTTTCTAACCTATATTGGTATAGGTTAAACATTTTTATTTTGTAAACTAAAATCCTACAAGAAAATAAATAAATCCTATGATAAGAATTAAATTACCTTACCTAAGCAAAACTAACAAAAAAATTTCTATGTCAAGAAGCTTAACCTATGTGTTTTGAAACATAAGTTAGAAAAATCGTTCAAATATATACATACCTTTACGACACATTATAAAAAATATATTAAAAGAATAGAAACAGAAAAGAATATAGTATTAAGGAAGTAGACAATTTTAAATTCAGTGTCATGAGTGCATCCTATTTATTAAGATTTTTTAACTTGAGTTTTTTTAAACAAAAATGCTTATGATATATGATATACCTCAATGAAGGATAGGTTAGAAAAACCATATATTTATTAAACCAATAAATTGCATATCTTTTCTTTTTGAAACAATAAATTGCATATCTAGTTAGGTCGTGATAAGAAAGTGTAGTAATGAATTTGATTCATTTCATTTTGTTGGGGGTTCGAGTTAATACATGTATTATGACACAACATAAATGTTAATGGTTAACCGACAATAAAAGGTTAGATGCATGGTGCACGCGCTGTTACACGAGAGTAGGCGTAGCACCATAATCCGTCGTATTCCCCCTATCTCAGTCCAGTATCGGATGCAGCTAATAGCTCATTCAATTTCCAATTTATTGTATTTGCAATTGCAATTGCTTCTCTCCCTTCCCCACTCCTCCTCACATTCCAAAGACAAGACAACACAAAACACAAATCCAACCACTTCCTTTTTCTTTGTTTCTCCCATCGGTTCATTCAGCTCTATGCAATCTCCCCTCTTCCTCTTTTAGCTCCTTTTTTTGTTAATAATACGGAGCAATTAACACACTCCTCCTAAATCCAAACCCTAACCCGATCCGGATAACCCGACCCGGCCCGAAACCATGGAAAACAACGGATCCGGATCCGCCAAACGCGGCGCAAAGCAAGCGAAACAGGCGCCTCCGCCGCCTCCGAAAGTGGTCCACATCTCGAACCCAATGAAGCTGGAGACGAGCGCCTCCGACTTCAGATCTATCGTTCAGGAGCTCACCGGTCAACACGCCGTTTGGCCCGTTGACCCATCCAGGTTCTCAAGCTCCCGCTTCCAAACGCCGCCGCCTAACATTAATGATGATTATGCAACTGATAAGGGGAAGGACTATGGTACGGCGCAGCCTAGCCCGGACGTGTCTGCCGGATCCTCCGATCTCTGCTACCAGCCGTTGGATCAGGATGATCGTGTGGTCCTCATTGACCATCATATGTTGCACTATATGCTCCACGATCATCAGGATTTCGCCGGCGCCTCCGATCAATCCGGCACTGTAGATTCGCGCAACAACAAGTGCTGATCGAGAGATGTAGCCATCATCCATTTTTAGCTCGACAGGTAAGTGAGCATTTGGAGATCGATTGAATAACTATTTTGGATATATATCTTATGTGATTAATTAATTAATAATTAATTTATGTTCGCCCAAAACAATAAATAATACAGTAATTGATAATTAATTTATGGGGCTTGGAGGTTTGATGGAATTAGCCAGGAAGGGGGGAGTATTTAAATTAATTAGCTAAACCCTGTCTTCCATTTTAATATATTTGTAGATTTTTCATGCATGATTAATAAAATCTTCGACTTATTGTACATTTGATTTCTGTGGAAATTAGTGTTATTATTTACTATGGCGTTAGCATGAATGGATTTTACTTAATTAGCTTGGCGATTGGTCTCCGATCTAGCTTGATTTGCTTGTGGTGAGATTAACTAACTTTAATTAGCTATTCTCCTGATTGATTAGTGCAATTTTGTGTGTGCTTTATGGCCTGAGTTTTCGGAGATCGAATGCTTTCATTTAGCTAATTTGTTCTGGAATTGGTTGAGCAAGGGAATGCAAAATCAGAAATTTGGTCTCGATCTGCATATAACCCCTTTCTTTATTAGTTCACAGGATAATCAAGCCTTTTAATTAACTGGTGTGCTCAAGACGACTAATTAACCTCAATACAATTAATATTTACCTTATTGATATGTAACTGTATTAATTCATATATGAACACACATAATCAATTCATATGCAGTTTCTTGATTTAATTTGTTGGTGACTTGGTGATCTGTGCAATAACAAGAGCTAGCTAGCTTGTGATGTTTTATCTAGCTAGGGTTTTTATTCATGAACTTCATTGAACTCATGATAATTTCAAACTATATATCTTTAAGGTTAAAGACATACTGAAGAATGATGAATTTGATCATAAGAGACCCGTCATATTGAAGCCATGATATATAATATATTATCCTTGTCATTCTACCAAAAAAAAAATATATTATCCTTGTCAAACTTCCTGCGTCATTAATTAATCATCCTTTTACTGTCATGAACATACAAAATTAAAATGTTAGCAGTTCTTAACTAGTTTAGTTTCTGAACATGATCATGGGAAACTGTACATCAGTACATCATCTATCCTTGCTGTGTACTGCACAATTCCAGAACAAATAATCTCCTTTCCTTTTCTTCCAATCAATATTTTTTTGGAAGAAGATATATAATTGCATTTTCTAAGTCCATTTTAGAAGAAAAAAAAATACAATAGTTACAAAAACTTATTACCCGAAATTAAAATAAGTTCTGGAATCAGTGAAACTGGAAGAGAATTACAAGAGCTGGAACAGAATCATGTCTTCTTCCATTGGCTTGGAATCTTTCATTGAGGCTCATTTTCACCTTTTCCTTTGAATCTTCTTCCATCAATAATTCAATACTACTTTAACCGACCGGCCTAAACAAGTTGATGGATCGGCAACTGTACTATATATATGCATATATACAGACAAAACTTTGATATTGGAAAGAACTATTATAATGCACAAGAGTGTATATCAGTCTTAAATTGAGTTTAAATTAAAAGGTGGTTAGATATGATGTAGTTACTCTTTTACATTATTTTTCCTGCAAGTGGTTTGATATACCTAGCTCTACTTTATACTGATCCATATAATTGACTGCAAATTTCAGATCAGCGTGATCTCTCATTGTCATACATGTATGCATGCTGACAGATTCTATATATAGAGGGTCTTTGGTTATTAAAAATTCATTTATCCATATAAACTAGCTAGCTAGCTAGCTTGCTTAATTCAGTTGTCCTTGTTATGCTATACACTTATTAATTGTTAGTATAACCTTGGATCAACATGTTTATTTTGTAGCTAACAATATATTATTCATCGATGAGTTTCTCCTATGTTTTAAATCTGTGGATATCATTCAGTGTTTTAATAATAATATGGGCCAATTTGCAAGATTAATTAATAATTGAGTGCTCTAAGGAGTCAAAATCACTTGTCCAAAGGGCCTCTCGCCAACATATATGGTCTAACTTAACGGCGCCTTAATGCAATTTTAGCCACAAAAATGGAATATACGGATCTCCAATAATTAATTAAGATATCCGACAGTCTAACTAGAAGTCTAAAACGGTTATTTTCAATTCAAATCACGGTTTTAATTCCTTTCACATGTATAATTTTTTTTTTTCCATTTTGTTTAGTATGCTAAGTTGTGTTTTGGATATATATTGCAATAACAATAAGAACATCTATCTAGTGTATCTTAAGGGCTTAGGGTTTGGAGGTCAAATATGTGTGTATCAGAGGATCAAACTCTTTTTAGGCAATTTTTTGCCTCAATTGAAATCTCCAAAGGATTAAACTTTCACACCTACCTAACGCTAATGTGGTTGGTTGCCTCTTTTGCACGTGTTCAAAACATCAAAATCTTGATTCATGCAACTCAACTTGTTCCTAATATTGATCACTTCGACATAAATGCAGTTGGCCATAATTTATATCCTGTTCAACCTTGTGTGCCAGCTTATCCAACCCAACATCCTTGTATCTATTACCATCTTTTGCTCTTCTTTTGCTCTCGTGCCCTAGTAATCACCTGAAACTTTACCCCATACATAAAAAGTTGATATGAAAACCATCTTGTAGAATTTACCCTTTAGTTTAAGAGACACTTTCTTGTTGCAAAAAACTCCAGAAGCTCCCATGCATTTTTGTCAGCCCATCTTGATTTGTCGTGTTGAATAAAAGACCCCGAACACTTGAAACTCTCCAAAGCAAAACTCTACGTTCGCCGTCTTTCTCCCGATCAATCTAAAGCTCTTTGGCTCAAGCGTATCTCTCTAGCCTGCTACTAACCCCAACTCTTGTCTCGTCCACCGACACAATATTATTTGCAAAGAGAACATTCTTCATTGCTATAAAGAGGAAAGGGCTTAGTTATATGGATGTAATCGAATCGAGTCGATTCAAACTTTGAGTTGCTCAGGCTCAAGCTTGGCTCGGTAAAAAATAGGCGAGCTCGAACACGAACTTGGTTTGAGCTCGGTTCATTTAAATACTCATTGAGCTTGAGTTTAGCTCGTGAGTTTCTTATTTAGTTTCTTCGTGAGACAAATTCGCGAACAACTGATTTACTTGATCATTTCTACAAGTAAATGAAAGTAAAATTTAAAATATGTAGTTTGAAAGAGACCACCAAAACTATGTAATTTAACATAAACTATATATTGTATAATATATATATATATATATATATATATATATATATATATATATATATATATTAGAGCTTATTCATGAACATATAATCGAGCTTGTTCATGAGCATATAGTCGGTTTTGCTTATGAACAAATGAGCCGAGTTATCTTTGGCTCAAACTCAGTTCATTTATCTTTCGAGCCTTAAAATTGTGCTCAAGCTTGGCTTGTTTACAAATTGAACCGAACACTGAATTTCTCAAGGACAACTCTATTCATTTACAACCCTACTTAGATCGATTTGCTAGTGAGGCTGGGCAACGAGCAACTATTAATAGATCGATTTAAGTTTAGATCGATCCGACTCTATTATATATATGTTTGTGACTTCTCATATTAGTTTCTTTGAATAGTGAATATCTCCTTCTCTTTTTTGTGGTCGAGAGCACTGCCCATGAAAAGTAAAATAGAAATCTTATCATACTACTATAAAATCTTAACCGTTTGTAGAGATGTCTTAAGGCTGAATATCTCGATCCTTCTCTCGATAGCCTGACACATATATAGAATAACTTGTAAAGAAAATAAATCTTTTGATGTAACTAGTCCAATGTTCAATTATGCTAAGTTTAATTAAGATCTCTCATGGGTGAACAATATACAAGTCATTTTATAAATCTAGAATCGATCTAAAGACTCTTGTTGTTCATAGACTAGATACTACTACTAGACTAGTATATGCATGGTTGGCGCGCAATATAGAGCTACTAGCCAGAAGAAACAGCAGAAAGGGACCCGATCGATCGAATTGATGTTATGGGTGGAGGCCCAATTTGCAGAAAGAATAGAAAGCTAGCTATTAAGTGTGGAGACTTTACGGAAATGTGATGGGAATTTGAGGCTAGTTGTTGCCTTGGATCTTCAAATGAAAGACAAAATAATAGATAGGCTCTTGATGCATATATGCATAGTTTACATATCAACGATCACGTCATATCTGACGTACCTATGGTTTTGCCAATTTGGGTTCCCCCACCTTTGCACAACTTGCATAGCATGAATAAATATCCTCTTTAAATTCAAATTATAAACATGTTCGATCAACTTGCATTGTTGCATTCATATGTATGTCGGTATAGAGATATAATCAGGGCAATGTGGTCCGCCCATTAGGTGTTTTTGTTTTGAAGGAATGGTAAATCTCCTATCAGATTTTCAGAGAAAATAATTTTAGGTTAATCTGTTTCATTAATTGGTGTAATTAATTCCTATGGTACTTTTCTACCCAAGTATCCAACTTATAAATAATTAACTATATCTAAATTTTTTGCCTCGTGAGAATCGTATATAATCCACCTCTTATATATGAGTTACATCACTCACCTGTCGGTGTGAAATGAGCAGTAGTAGTAGTACGTACGCCAGAACAATAATTTAACTCATTCAAATTAACTTTGCACTTCCTGGATTTTAGTCTATGGAATATTAATCAAGTGCTACACATCTTGCCAAATCCATTCTACAATCATTTGAATTTTGTATGTATTTTGGTTCAGAGAAGTACTTCTCTATACCATTCAAATCCATTTGAATTTTATATAGCCGTCATTTAGCCTCCGTTGGACATCCCACCAGCGCGCGTTCTCCCACTAGCCTAAAACCCCCAAAACGTTAGCGAAAATGTTGCCCCCTTACCCGTAATACAGTAATAGGGTGCAAAGTCTAGCAGGTGAACAGTGAAATTCCGCTCCCACTCTTCTGTTCTGCGGGTAATTCCGCTATTGCTGAATGGAGCCTAATATTTAGGAGAGTGTAATTAGTGACTACGAACGAGGAAAGATGGAGACTAACGACAGGTGAGGCGAGTCCAAGAACAGAACACCTTTTCCCTTAGTCCAGGAAATTGATTGGATCAGCTGTTGGGTCCACAATGATATGGGCCAAATGGACTGCGAGAACAACGAGCCATAGGCCCAAAACTATTGTCCCCATGATCCACCTATGGCCCATATTTGCACGGGTGATGACTAGAAATGATTAGAATTGATATAGACATATTAGACATATAGTGCATCATTATCATAAGCCAGCTTTTTTCTTTATTTTTTTCCGGCCTTGTGATAATAAACTTTATGTCATGACTCATGAGTGTCTCTATTCAAATCTGACCATAGATTCCATTTCTCTGCATTTGGCAATGTAGGAGCCACTGCTCCATTTGGTGAGTGAATTAAAAAACAAGTGGCAGCGGGTTTTATTAGTCCCAAATTTTGGCTGTGTGAAGTTATAATCCAAAGTTAATTAGACCATATAATCTTACATTTGTTAATTTGTATGCATGTATACAATCAATTAATCATAAGCAGCTAGCTAACTTAGATTCACCAACCATGAATATAATCATATAATGCTACAGAGTTAATTTGTTTACATCATAAAAAGGGCCGAGGTATCATTTGAATCAATGTATCTATGTAGGCTTAATCATACATTTGTGGAAAAGGGTTAACTGAATCAAGACTCAAAATTAAAATTACTTCAGGTGTGGTGGCAGACAAAAAGTACTAAGAAAAAACCTATGAATAGAAAAACATGTCATGTGTACACTTCACACTATCCCCACACCTCCATGGACCCAAAATATCCCAACACCCCCACCTTGCATCCCTCGCCCCTTCAAAATTGCTGTCTTTTCACTCCTTCCTCTGTCTTATGTATATATATGTTACACTCGATCGAAAGTTGTATACATGAACACTACTACTATGTCATGTCACTCTCTTGAGATGATGAGATTGATAAGATTGTGTATGTAGGGGTAGTGGAGGCGAATTGAATGTGTCATTCGAGCGGGCTAAAATCCTCCGTCTGGGTGATGATGGCGGTCATGATTTGCCTATTGGTGTTGCCGCCTTTGCTGCCCCCTCTACCGCCTCCGCCGTCAATGCTCCTCCTTCTCCCGGTGGTGATCATGGTGGTTTTATTATACTTGGCTTGTTTACCGACCAGAGTTCTCGACCTTGAATACTATGCCTTTGTCTGAATTGAATTTCTCTTAATTTACTCTTTGTACGTTCATATCCTGAGTCTAAGTTTAGTTAAATTAAGAGTTACTTATAGGTAATTAATGTACGTGTATACATCATATATGTACACTCCACGTCGGTGGTAGATATATCGATATGAATTCAACATACACATGCATCATTCTTGCGTAGGAATTGGGTTGTCTGGGTCCGACATGTTTAAAGAGAAGCTAGCTAATGGTGTTGTATATAGATATATGCTCTTGCTTTGTTTTCTTTCAATTCTTTCTTTTTGTCACTTTTCATATTTTAAATGAACTAAGTACCTAGTGATGTTTTGAATTAGCTTTTTGATGATGTAAGCTGCAGGTGTGACTAGCTCGCCTCTTGATTAGTTTTATCCTAATTGCCTTATTTTCAATAAGTTTGAAACTATATATTTATTCCACTCCTTCTTACAAGGAAAGAAACAGATCGATGAAGAATTTGTTTAAGTAATATATATTTATTCCACTAAAAATAAAGTTCAATTATATAAACTAAAATAAGAAATAATTGCAACATGTATATGATAATTGATACTTACAAAGCCAAGTACTTGTAATTAACATCCAACAAGTACTAAAAAAACTTGAGAACAAAAGATGCTAAAACTCAGTGGAAAAATAAAATCAAAAGAATAAGTAAGCATCTTAATTAATTGACATTAAGACGTCAATTAATTAAACTCAAGCGAAAGGTACGTGGAGAACAGAATTGAGCAAAGTAATAAATAATTGAGTTCTGAAGTTAATAAATAATGAAGGTATAAATTAGTCAACAGTCGAAATTTCCACACGAAAATGATTGAAAGCGGCTTCTTGACCAATGATATACGCCGTCACAAGCTAGGTATACGTATACACCGTAGCCAAATGTGATAACCACCACGTTTCATACAGTCAGAATTCAGCTGATACCAATGTATTATATTTATACCATTAACCGTCTTCTTTTAATTAGTTTTAATCGGAGTATTAGTGTGAGAGGTTAAGCTTAAGACACGACTAGCTATCTGGTCAATGGTTACATTGCCGGCAACAAGCTAGCCAACGTACATTATACGTACGTATTGAACAAGCTCTATATAAATAATTAATTCTACTTCGAGGCTTCCATCGAATGAAGTTTTCAAACTCAAAACTACCTTTGTCTTCTTGAGAAGATAGATCGTGTGGTGATGAATTTCATCTAATTAATACCTTAGGTTATTAATTTATCCTAAATTTAATTTATTTTATCCTAATTTTGTTGATATGTTATTGATATTCGAACATAATTCATAATGACATACGACTCAATCGGTTAATATTATATATAGAAGATACTTAGATTATTATAGCGGAATCTACCTGCTCATAAATCTTGAAAGAAAGAAGTGCAACTCCATCTTAAGTATATGAGTATCATGCTTGTGCCTATGTCTTTTACCGGGAACCATCTTTGTCATTCATTCATACCTGCATTTTCGTGGAACTATATGTATGAACTCGTCCCGTCTACTTAGTCAATTTTTAAAATGATTTTATTAACATCATCAAAAATAGGAAAATTATTGGAACATTACAATTAGTTAACTCCATCCTTGATCGAAATTAATTAACTCTTTATATATATAAGTAAACCGTGAAACTCTTACATATATATATATAATCAACTCCTCGTCTTACAACTTATAATATTATATTATATATGAACGTATGCAATAGACCCAGCTGATTGTGTATTGTGTATAACATGGCTACATATTATTTAATTTGGGGTTACATTTTTTATATTAATAATTAGGAAAGCTAGTGTCTCCAAATCTTTGAGGGCGCCTTGGATCGGTTGAATTAATTAACTAAGCTCCAGCTTTGTGGCACAAAGATAAGATTTTCTCCCTCAATGCTTCACACTTAACTTCGCAGGTTGCTTCCACCTACATTTAAGTATACATTTTTATAAAAAAATTAAATTAAACCAATAGCATAATTAAGATCGAAATGAAAACTTAGTTGATTAATTATTCGAAGCGTACTAGCTGCTAGCTATATATATTACGTACCATAAGATGAAGGTGGTAGAAGAGTGATCCTCCTGCAGGCGATTGAAAGGAGGAGACCTCCATGACGACCAGACCGCCATTCTCTTCCTCCAGCTCTCTTATGACCTTTGAAATCGGGAGGATCGAAACCGCCTTATTAAGAGTCGAGATTTGCACTAGAATCTCCCCATTTCCCAGATTCGTTGCTTGTACCGAATACGAAGACTCTGTGTTGTAATTAGTGGAATTGGAAGTCGACGACGACGTAATTAGATCCTTCTTTGTTTGAAAAAGCAGTTGCACATTCTTTTGGAGTTGTGGTATGTATCTTAGCGCCAACGCAACTGTGTTCGGATTGCTCACCTTCGAATTCTTCTTCTGCTGAAATTAATTAATAATGATCGAGTACATTAAGTACTAATTGCACATATGTAGCTAGCTAGTAATTATATATATGGATTGTATAAAACAAAAACACACTAAATTAAGTTGTTAATTAATACCTTGTGAATGTGATTGATGGTGGGAAGCACAGCACGAAGGGAGTTGTACAAAGAATTCATCTTCTTCCTCCGATCTCGCTCGCTCGCGTTATGATCCAGCCTCCTCTTCTTCTCCGCTGCTGCCATGGCTTCCTCCGACGCCACCAGCTGCCCTCCTCCGCCACCAACACTGGCCGGCGGTAAGAGTGTTGGGGTGTAGTAGTTCGACGGAATAATATTATTATTTAGTTGACCAACACAACCATAAAGGTCAGCATTATTTGAAGGTAAATTAGGTTGTGGGTGATGATGCCAATTATCATCCTCCCCAATAATTGTGAAGTTGAAGGGATGATCTAGCAGAGTACTAGTATTCATCATCATATCAGCTTGGTTTTGTTGCCAGTATAGTAATTGGGGATCATCGTAGATGGATCCCCCCAAGATACTAGGACTAGGAGTGGGTGACACAAAATCACAACAAATTGGAACCATGCTTGATTCTCTTTTGAATCACTTCACTTATTTTGGTGGGATATTCGACAACCATTCAGCTAGCTAGGTTATATAGCTAGTTTTTTCAGCTAAATTTATAAGCTTCCATCGGATATTCCTTGATCCACTAGTTAATTAGATAATATTTTGTCCAAGTTTTAATTATTTCATAAATTAATAGTTTCAAGTAAATTATTATAGCATATGCCGAACACATCCTTAAAACTATATCTAATTTATTTCTGTTGGTGTGATCAAAATTTAATATAATTGTTACATTCTCAATTTTGAATGTCATAAAATACTGGTTAAAGTCGACCAGTCCGTTTCCGTTAGAAGGTAGAGGTGGTGGTTGGGCAGCTGATTGGCCAGGGGGAGCATCATTTTGTTGTTGGATAAATGGATAGTATATATTATTTACTTAATTAGATCGTTTATCATTCCGGTAAAGTTAGATTAGTTTTTTCCCCCCCTAAAAAATCCTTTTTCAGATCGAATTCAATTAGTTCACTTTCAAAGGCATGTTTTTTTATTAGCTAGCTAGGTTCATTGATTATTTTAATTTTCGAAATTGAATTGCACTCTTGGTTTGAATACTTCAAAATAAAATGGTTGCGAACTGCAAATTGTTGATTCCACTCTAAACGCAACTTAAGTAACCTAAAAATAATTAGGTTTGACGTGAGAATATGAATTTTTGTGTTGACTAAGTACTTTTGCTAATAACATGGGTGCAACCCAAAATTTTGTGTTGACTAGCTAACTCTAACCTAACTTAAATACTGAGATTAGGGTACTCAACTTTAATTTGAATGAATAGGATATGTAGGGTTATTGCACTTTGCATTATATATGTATGTATTGTTGATGTATATACAACTACGTAAGTTGTTCTCCTTAAATGCTTGCAATTCAAGATTGATGGCATCGTTTACTTAATTCAAGATTGATGGCATTATATTGTCCGATAGCACTCACTTCCCTTACGAATTGTAGAAAAAACAATACCAAAATTCGCTCTTAAAAAGTATAGCTTTGGATCGAGTAGGCACTTCACGCATCTTTTTGATGCTGGAGTCATTAAATATTCTTGTTGGATAGAGATCGAACAGCAAGAATTCTTGTTGCATTCTTAGAGTATTAATTAATTTATTATATTAATAAGGTAGCCTACACATCTTACCAAAAATTAGCATAAGGCCGCCTTATTTAATATGATGATCAAAGAGCATTCAATTTAGTGACTGGATGTGAGTCTTAAAATCAATTTTGTTATGAGTCTAATCATAAGTAAATAAGTTTGCATAATTTTGTAAAATCTATATCATACTATTAGCAATTAAAAAAACTTATAGTATATGTACTTATTATGTTGAATGTCAGTTTCGTGTTTTAATTGTTATCTATAGTCTAACGTAGTGAAGTGAGAGCCCGTCTTTAAAAATAATAATAATTAGAAATACGTATATATGATAGACTGAATTATTGCATGATCAATCATGAATTATTCAATTTCTTTAAAAATAAAATACTATGAATTATGTTATTAGGTTAGAATGTATGCTCACGACTCACTAGACCCTAATGCATAAATTCTTGTGTAAAATTACAGTGTACCAGGTTATTGTGTAGCTAAAGTGTATAGAGTTGAGTTAACAAAAAAAACTAAAAACGAACTGTTTTAAGTAGAGATCTTGGTTCGGATCCTGAAATAAGAGATTTAAAATTTTCAAATAGGAAACATTTTAACTCCCTAACCGGTTCGAGTTATTCGGCACCGATTTGAAAAAAAAAAGTGTTAATAACTGTTATCAATTTAAGTGATATAATATGGCTTATCGACAGGCATCTCTAGGACGCATGATCAATGATGCACGAGGGTTTCTAAACTTTTTTAAATTTGACGGATGGTGCAAAAAGTATATTACTCCGTATATGACTAATTTATAGACAGGTCACGTATAATCACACAACTAAATATAAATTATATAATCCTGCTAGTCTATACATGATGCAATCAATTCCAAGAAAAAGGTTTTTCAATTTTGTAACAAAAATAGAGTTATTTATACTCAAAGAATTAATTTAGTGCATTATAGAAAGAAAGTTGAGATGGGGATATGGGCTGCCGATATTGGGCCGACGAATTTGAAAATGGGTTGCTGGTTTGTCATAGGAAAAGTCAAGAGGGTGTGTGTGTGTGAAAAGTGTAAGGATTCAAAGGAGATTAAGTTTATTAAAAGATCTTTACAAAAAAAAAAAAAATCACACATGTAACTTGGAATGTAAGGTGAGAAATCTAATAGTGTTGATACCCTCAACAATCTGATCTAGAACTCAAGCATGTCTGACTATGAGATTGATTTGAAACTCGAGTATGTGTGACTATGAGAGAACCATTATCAACCTATTCACACACAAATTTATGATAATTAATTTTGATATATATATGCTTGGACCGTTGATGAAGGACAAGATCAGCTGACATATGCATAGCACTATGATTATCACATAAAAGTATATATGTGGAAAAGATATCAACGCTTGAAGCTCTTGTAGGAATTGTTATAGTATTGGAGCCATAAGCAACTTTGAAGAAGATTGCTGGAACTTGTCATAGATGCAGAGAGATCATCAGACACAATCGACAAATCTTCGATGGTGGTATTCTTTTGGAGAGGTTTGATCGGCGAGATGTGTTGTTTGAAAGTCAATCATATGGTGCGGATGACTAGTGGAAGTTTGAGTTTGGGTTAAAGATACTTTGTAAAGATTGAAAGGATTTTGTAAAAAGTTTTCTTGCCTTTTTAATGAAAAGGTGAGATGTCGATCTGCAATTATTTATCCGAAGGTGGATCTCCTATCCTTTTATTCAGTTGCGCACTCTATCTTAACCTTTCTGAATTACACGAAAAATCATATACTTTGGGATTGGTGCATACTTTAGTCTCGAAGTATACACACTTTTAGTAAAACTGTGAATTGGCCTCTTACCTTTTCATTTTGTGAAAAAAATGCCAATTTGTGTACAAAGAATTTTTTGAAAAATTATAAATATTGTCCTTAAGGGATTAAAACATTCAAAATTAATCATTTTATATTTATTTTGGTTCTAAAATATTTTAGTAGAAATTAATTAAAAAATCAATTTCATTTATATAAAAATATATTGGGTAAGATTAATATAACCTTTTGGGTAAAGTCCAAAGAAATAATAATACTATAACTTGGGTAAGGTTCGAAGTGACCTTATAGGTTTGATTTTCTCATTTTATAATAAAATGATATCATTACTTATATTATTTAGCTAATATAAATTCACAACTTTAAATTAATCACATAAATTATATAGTTAAAATTTGACTTTATAAGTAGTTAATTGTTCTACTTTTTTGTCCATTATTATTTTGAAAGAAAACATTTCATAGCCCTTTTTATAAAATTCTAAAATTAGAGGATTGAAGCAAATGTTTGTGTGAATTCGATCATCGATCGTGTTAAGGATTGTATTACTAATTAGATGAAGCTGTGTAAGATTGGAGATCGAGACACTAAGATCGAGTTATTGCAAGACTATTGAATAGTTTTATAATTCTATTCGTGAAAAGTGAATGAATGAATTAAACCCTAAACCTAAAAAAAATCATATCGATCCGAGAGTACGTTTAAATCCCTGGTTAGCCAGAGAAGAGGGAGCGTCGCGCCTTGCCCCACTCCGGTCCGCCATTGAACCAACCAATTCAATTAGTAATTAGTTGATGAATAAATTTAAACCATGAATTGAACAAGCTAGCTATGCAATTACAATATGCACATATATTTAGTAATATCATGACAAAAGAAGATGTCGAACTCACACGAAAGATACGTGCAGGAGAAGTGGAATAGGTCGAACAAAGTAAATATATTTAGTAATGAATCAATTAATATATATGTAGGCCTAAGGGAAGCAACGTACCCTCTAATAATTAGTCTAGTCAAAAGTAGAATTTTCTCACTAAATCAATTAGTCTGGTCAAAATTAATTTTAAGCTGTCCTAGCTAGATGTGACAATCACGTTTTCCATCCAGATAAACTGTCCTCTAGTTTCTAATTGCAAACTTAAACATCACATATTACTATTGCTAGGGTTCGCTATATATAATTTAACAATGAAGTTGAAATATCGTGTTATATATATACACGGGCGTAATATATATTTTCTTATATATACCACCTAATTTTTAACTCCATCTAAAATCGTTGATATATATTGTTTGTACATTGCAACGGTTGGGAATTTTGAGAAATTAATTAGGTTTGAAAGAAACAGTACGTAGTTTGAACTTACTGATTGTTAAGAGTAATCGATACCTAGCTAGCTTGTAGTCTAAACCGGACAAAAATATATTGAAGTATCTTCTTACCAAGGTTTTTTTTATTATAATAAAAAATAGTATAATAACTCAGATTCTTTAAAAAGTATAAATTACGTTATATTTTAATGCTTGCACGACAAAATTAATACTTATTTTATATGATTCTACATCAAAGGCCCTAACCTATAGTTTTAAATCATGAAAGAATTCAAATGCTTTAAAGGCCGATTCATTGTACCAAGTTATAAAAATAATCGAAATAAATGCCCACAATAGTCCATTTCATATCATATATTATATGTATAATGAAAATGTGGTCCTCCATTATATTATATACCACGAGTAAACCTAATGTGGGTTAAATATATTATATATGAGTGCCACTTTTATCAGATTTGAAAGCTAGCTAGTGCTCAATCAAAGCTTAAACTCAAGACCCAATCCCTATTTTACAAAAAAAAAAAGGACTTTATATATATGATCTCGATCAGTTTACATATTTGTAAGTCATGTTATACATAGCTAGATAGAAGTGATACTTCTTTTTTCATGAAGTGGAAAGCAATTAGAGCCTGGACCAGCACCGCATTGTGGTCAAGCCTGAAACATCTTTGCAGATGATAGCTTAAACGCATTAGATTGCTGTAAAATCAATGCTTAAACTCAATTTGTCAATGGCATTTCCATGTTCGTTTTAGTGGCATGGCATTTCTAGCCCTTTCAATCTCTAAATTAATATTCCTATTCATTGCATGCGTTTTCAAAATCCTTTTCATTATAGAAGATGAAACCCTAGAAACCAAGACTTTTATATATTTTTGAAATCCGGTTTTGCCGATGGAAATCTATTAGATTAGCGGGTTTCATCCTAAAACCAATTGACAATAGAAGGAGTAATCCGCAGAGTTATATACTAGTCCAGTTAAGTCCCAATTAACTTTTAGATGTGGGATGAACATTCCGCAGAGTTATATACGAGTCTAGTTAAGTTGATCTTAATTAACTTTAAGATGTAGGATGGACATTCTAACATGCCCCCGCAAGTGCAACTGCGGAACTGGTCCTGTTGACACTTGGACAACACAACCCGCCCATGATCGAGAGAAGCCGTTAGGTAGATATGGCTTTGATGGCAATAAGGAGGAGTAATCCGTAGATTTATATACTAATCCAGTTAAGTCCCAACTCTCAAATGTAAATCAAAGGACTGGGAGTTGCAAAACCTAAGTTTCTACTTGTTGGAACGGTATTAGGAACTGTCAAGTTTCGAATACTGGTCAACATTTCCTCTATTAGTTTTGATGATTATAACAAACTCTATTAGAAACTAGCATGACTATCTAAGTACATATTTCAGGGGAAATACAAATGCCACACAAACTACAAAGGAAATAAAGAACGAAGCTGTGTGGAGATGTCCCTCTAATCAAGTCTGTCTTGCGTGTCAAGGAAGGAAGGATATAGACGTTCTTTAGCGGA
Organism: Fallopia convolvulus; assembly: GCA_964016875.1. Taxonomy (NCBI): domain Eukaryota; kingdom Viridiplantae; phylum Streptophyta; class Magnoliopsida; order Caryophyllales; family Polygonaceae; genus Fallopia; species Fallopia convolvulus. The sequence continues at coordinate 45,581,868 of OZ024737.1, forward strand.
TCATGCATACAAGGGTATATACATCTTTTAGGAAGTATGTCTTGCGCCCCAAGGATAAAATGATGAAAATGCAAATGTGTCTTTTGCAAGGACAAGTTTCAAACCCTTTCAGTATAAATAAATAGAGATGTCCTAGGGTTTTGTGCCATTTTGAAGCAAGGAAGAAAGAGTCGATGACGGGTGTGCTATCTAGCCGACGATAAGTGGCGATTCCGAAGCTAGGGAACTATGACAGAGATTGTGAGAAAGGTTTGGTGCTTTAGTCTTGATTGATTGAGTTAGCTTAGAAACTAGCTACGGAGACTCGTTAGTATTTGCTAGAATTTGGTGATTGCTAATGATAAAGAAGTTCGAGTCTTGCTTATGTAACTAAAGAACTAATCAATAAGAAAAGTAGTCATTCAAAATCCTTCGGCAGAAGTCTACTACACAAATTCATATGATGTTTCTCCAATATCATATTACTACCTGATAGATAGCATTAAACTTTGTGCCAGAATATATAGGTGGATGTTCAAAATTAAACACATCAGAACATTCATAAAAAAAAGCCCTCTGGTATAACATAAATGCATGGTTAATAAAGGCACGATGCGATATTACACATCAAAATATGTATGATCTAGCTCAAGCACTTGGTGCATTCATATCTAAAGCTCACAATTGATTCAAATTTAAAGGCTCAATTAGTTAAATTTGATCTCCCAATTCTGGCACAAGTTCAAGACCTTCTTCTTCAACAATTCAAATTCAAGGTCGAGGGCTGCCTCCACCTATAATATATAGATCATCACAATAGAGAATTAAATCAATCCATGATAAAACCAGAAATCAATTTAATTAATTTGTAGAGTAATGCATTTCATAGTAGACGCATTAGCTAGTACTGATGTCACACGCCCTAATTGCACACATTTAAGATGCCTGGAATTTTTGTGCCTCATAATTTACCTTCTAGATCGATCCACACAATTGATGAGTGATTAATTGTCCACAAGTATATATTAAGATCGATCTTTGAAGCATAAAATATGAATCAATTAATAATTAGGTCAAATAATGAAGAAATTAAATTGGCAGGTAAAATTAATGAAATTACCTTGAAAAGAAGTTTGTGGAAGATAGTTCCAGCGGATGATTCTGAAGAGGAGACATCCACTAGGAGCAGCCCAATCTCTTCTTCTTCCTCGAGCTCTCGCATAAACTCGGAAATGGGGATGATGCTGCGAACCGATTTGGGGGTGGAGATTTGGACTAAGACCTCTCCATTTCCAAGCTGAGTTGCTTGTACTGAATACGAGGAATAATTAGATGATGATGACAAGCTGGCTGGAGCAGCAGTAGTAGTATTAGACAAAAGCAGCAGGTTGTGCTTTTGTTGTGAAAGCAGATGCACTTTGTTTTGTAATTCTGGAATGTATTTCACCGCCCGAGCAACCGTGTCTGGATTGCTCAATCTCTTCTGTTAATCAATTCCGATCCATATCCATGGGTTGTAATTAAGCATATATTAACAAGATCTATTACTCCAAATTAATTAAATCAAATAATAATTAGTAGGTACTTACCATTCGATCGGTGGCCGTGGGGAGTACATCCCGAAGAGATGAATAGAGAGAGTTGATCTTCTTCCTCCGATCCCTCTCGCTAGCATTGTGGTACATCTTCCTCTTCTTCTCCGCCTCCTCCCCACCAAAAGCAGCCGCCGGCGGAGGAGGAGGCGGCGGCAATATTAATGTAGGGTTGTACGGGGGGATGATTAGGCGATGAGGATCGGTACAAGAATAATGATTGTCATTTAGGAAGTAATTAATGTTAGTATAGTCTTGATGAGTAGTACTAGTATTAGTAGTGTTCAAGTATGAGTGGGGGTGATTTGGGAGATCTTGGGAGTATAATGCGGCGGTGGCGTTGGTGGCGGAGGTGGTGGTGGGAGAGGGGTCTTCAAAGGGCCAAGCTCCGGTGGTGCCCGTGAACCAAGGACAAAATGCGGCCATTAATTAATTATATATATATATATATGTGTGTTCTGGTTGATTAGGGATTTAATGAGTGCTTCTGTTTGTTAATCTCGATCTCTATATAGTGATTAGTACGGTGCTGTCCCGGGTATAACCTCTAACATAAAAATTAATAAACCTAGCTAGCTACTATCGCTACAAAATTAATAAACCTAGCTAGCTAGGAGAGTTATTTTTAAAAATAACCTAAAGTACTTGAATATAATGCATGTACGAGTAGTACAAGATTATATTATTCCTAAAATCTACTTTATTTGGGTTTACATACTAATTAGAATCTTGTTTCCACGGTATGTGAAGGTCACATTTAGAATCTAAACCGTGGAAATTAATGAAAGTATATATACCTCATAAAAATAGTTAAATAATTTTAAATAATTAAAATTTACCACAATTATATCAAATAATTAAGGAGTCTTACACTCTTACCCTATGCTCTATGTCCAGAAAATTAGTTTTTGTTAACAAATAACAATTCATTTATGTCTATACTAGTCCAATCTAAAATTCCCTCTCCACCAAAAAAAAAAACAAACTAAAATTGACTTCCTCTGATTCCATAAAAGCTGCTATTTATTTACACTTAAGGACTCGTTTGGTGTTTGTTGAGGAAAGGAAATGATTAAGCGCATGAATCTAGTCTATTTTTAATTTAGGGTTCATTGATCAAAATAGTAACCATTACCCCTCCTCCTTCATTTTTTATGTAAAACTTGAGATAATGTTCCTCATCCCCTTAACATGAAGTAACCATATCACCTATTCTCCTCTAACCATTACCCCCCTTCCCTTATTTTTCTTGCCAAAAAGAGAGAATTACTATCATTTTACATATAAATTTGTTTCCTTTCCCTTTTCTTTCCTCCTTATTATACCAAACGGGGGCTTAGTGGTAATAATAAACGTTCGACCGGGAGTGTGTGAGTATAACAAACGTCTGTCCACAATATTTTATTTTAATTAAAATTAATAAAATGTTGATACATATAAGGTAGGGCTGGTAGGTATGGCTTAGTAAATTAAGGCTTCATTTGGTTGAATTCCTGGGAATCAAGAATAGTTAATTCTAGTATACTGCTTTTTGGTTTATTAAAATTTGGAATCGATTTTATTCCTAGAAATGACTTTTTTTAAACTTGCAAGCAAAGCTGATTCTAACAAAATATAGAAGGTATCATCCCTTTTTAAATAAAATATTTTTTCATCTTAACCATTAAAATCCTAAAACTCCTAAACCTTAAATAATAAATTCTAAAATTCATGCCCTCTAAATTATACGATCTAAACCCTAATTTTAAACTATAATTCTCTGAAATGGTTCATTCCAACATCATACCCATGGGCAGAGCCAGGAGTTTAGATAGAAAAATCTATTTTTATATAAAAAGAAATTTATATGAAAGATTTTGTATTTTTCAAAAAATTCTGCATTTTGTATAAAAATCATTTTTTCAGAACTTTTTTTCCATATAAAAATTAATCTGGTTTTATTCTAATCAAATAAACTAGTTTTTATCAAATAACTTAGTATTATTTATATTTTTTAAATAATGTATTTTTCCATCCAATATTTATTTATTTATTTATTTATATGTTAGGTCTTTTCGTTTACGATTCACCAATGTATATGAGAATATATATAGTGCATGTTCAGTCACTTATTTGTATAATATTAGTAATTTATACACTAATGATATTAATGTAGCTCCGCCACTGAACATACCAAATAACTTGCACAAGATTGGTTCATTCTGATTCATAATTCTATTTCGATTCATGATTTCAATCCGATTCCAATAGAATACCAAACGGGGCCTAAGTGAATAGGGATACTCGATTCCATATTTGGCTTCAATGTACCATTCCTATATTAATCGTATTTAATGAAAGAGTTTATAAACCTACTTGTAAAATTCTTTGGATCAATTTCACCTACTTGTAAAATTCTTAACAACAACACTCAAACAAAACCCTCCACTACTCTTCTACAGGTACAATGATTAGAATTAAACTTCGTACATTTTTATTAATGAATTTTGTATAATTAAGTAATTGAAAAAATGCCTATTCACATAGCTAAGGAAAAAAAACCGATTAAACTAGCAATCAACTTTAGGATACCCTAATCTTTTTTTCTTACGTTACTATAAGAAAAACATAAAATTAATGTATACGTTACTTTTATTCTCGTTGAAGAAACTTCTGTTCCCAAATATGTGTTAATTTAACATAATTTTTTTTTGAATTAGTTACGGGTGGGAAAAAGATGAAGTCAAAATACAATTATAAGAAGGGGAGGGAAAAATACAGCAATAATAGCCTATGATTGTTGAAGTAAGTTGAACGAACTTGTGAAAACGACGTGTCGCAAAAATTTATTCTGTTATAAAGCAATAATGTTTATATAATAATAGCCAGATACTAAAGGTGCAAAAGGATATGCCTTAGATTAATAATTAAAAATTAGATTAGAAAAACTGTTTTTGAATCTCCTAAATAGAAAAATTAGATATATTCTGTGTATCGATAAATATACCTTAAACATATACTTGTGTATGAAACAAAACTTGGAGATTCTGATTGAGAAGAGGGATGAGACACTGGGATATACAGACTTGTATTTTACATTTGCATGTGTATGAAATATAACCATGAAACATTTTGTATTTTACATTTGCAAGTGTATGAAATATAACCATGAAACATTTGCAAGTGTATGAAATATAACCATGAAACATTTTGTACATTTGTAAGTGTGTTGCATAAGTCCACATATCAATTGCAATAGGTAGATCTCCCCCTAATTGCGGGAATCTTACTTAATCAAATATAACCTATACGTTTCGACGGAAAAATCTATACTAATCAAGTTTAACTTTAGAAGCCTTTCACCATCGACCCTTATTAAAACCAAATTGCACGAAGTGCATGCATCTGATTTTATTACAAGTATAATATTCTAGTAAATAAATACTATATAAAATGCAAATTTTATATGAGGCGTTTACAAGCAAGACAAATCACTCACTTTTTTGAAATGTTGCGAATGAAAGTAAACAAAAATAAGTATTACATAGGATATGTTATAGATTGTCTCCAAAGAGGCATACAAAAGGAATTTTTGAATAGTTACAAAAGCTGGAAAAAGCAATATATAATTTTTTATGACATCCATTTGAAGAGGGAAAAAATAACTAAAAAAAAAAGAAGCTTGCTTCAATTATTTACATACAACGTTGACGGTGAATGAGGCATGTAAGTATTGTCCTAGTTTGTATACTTTATTACTTTGACGTTAGTTTAACTGAATTTTATGAATTATTAGATGGAAAAAATACAGCTATTCGTTTCTTGGTTTTACCAATTAGCTAGTTAATCAACTTAATTACAAAACCTCTGAATCGAAATGGAAAACACAAAGTAGGAAGTAATAAAGAAGGCATTATATATAGATTCTCAAATAGACCAGGGATCGATGTTGCTACGTGGGATATTCATTAGTTTATCAACTTGCGAATTCAAAACTTTGAATCCTTTCAAATAAAAACAAATAAAACTTAACATCACATACGTGGGATATGCAAATTACTACATCTAATAAACAAATCAATAATACATTAATCAAAAAATTTAAATTGAACAGTACATCTCACCTTTCGGAATGAAGCATCCAAAAAAGAAAACTCAAAATTTCAATGGTTAACAATCCCTGTCAACCAACGTCTCCAGCATTAATTAATTTCTTCTACTTTCCCCGGCTTAACTTCTTCAATATTGCTTCCAAAAATAAATAAAATCCTCTGTTACAACTTACAATAGACATTTTTGGTTAATAAAATAAACCCTTCCTTATCGTCTACCTCGGCCTCGGCCACGTCCACGACCACCACCTCCTCTTCCACCTCGTCCTCGGCCACCGCCTCTTCCCCCACCACGGAATCCTGAAGTGGGTGGGGGACCCTTGAGACCTAATGAGTGGACCCCTCGTCTCTTCCCACGCCTATCTTCTCCATCGTCGTCTTCCTTATACCTGGATGAGCTTCTAGCTTTGAAGGAGATCTCCCTTGACCCTCCAGGGCCCACCTTCACATCCTTCCCAAAACGAGACCCTCTATGGTTGTTGTCTCTGAGCGCAGCTAACCGCTCTCCCAAGGGTAGAGCGTCCTCGTTTGCCAGCGATGCTTCATTGAAGAACGCATCTGCGTGGCGCTCGTCTTTTACCTCGAATAGTCTGAGATTGACCACAAACAATAAATTGACCACTAAGAAGTTTAGGGTGCGCACGATAACATTAGATAATGCATTATAATGCAAGGTTTAATGAAACCAATTGTTGCATTATAATGTAAGATAACGTGTTGTCTAATGTAATCCAAATTATTTGCGATTCTTAATAGTGAGAAAACTTGCCTTGGTCCATGTTTCTTTCTAGCCCTGCCTTCCTCATCAGATTCATCATCCTCAGAAGCTGATGAGGGATCAGATTCATCAATATCCTCTGGAACAGGTTCAAAGTGTTCCTCAATCAACAAACCCTTCTTCTTTGCCTGACTGTGATGCTGAGCCAAGTATTCTTCTGATTCTTCATCAATTGCAAAGGCCTGGATCCCCATGTTAAGGAAAGGGGAAATAAATTACACAAAACAAATTACTAGATGGAAATAAAATTGTCATAATATGAAAGGAGCTATTAGAATACTAGAGACCAGCATATTGGGCAAGTCGGGGTACTACAATTACCTTGTTTTCAAACATAGCAGCAAACCTTGGATCCTTGAACATCTCGGGGTTGAGTTTTTTCTTTTTCTTGGATTGTTTCTTATCCAGAACATCAGCTTCTTGCCTTTCTTTTTCAGCATCTTCTTCTTCTTCCAGAAGACGACTTGCAAGCTTCCTATTAACTTTTGGTAACTTCTTCTTCAGCTGTAACAGAAAGGAGTAAGTTAGAGAGTCCCAAAGGAATGGTCCACAAGCATAAGAGATATTCCTACATGAATTACACCATTGGAAAACTTATGAAGGACACAATTGAATCCATGTAGACAAAACTCCATATAGAAATTGCACTTTTGAAGACATACAAGAGAATAAAACTCTAATGAAGAATACGCCCTGGTGAAATAATCTTGTATAATTAAAAAAGAATATAATAGAAAAGATGAATTAAACATACTGTAATTTGGTTAGCAAATGTCTTTTCAAGTTCCTCCCTCTTTCGCTGCTCCAAGTATACATCATAGGACACTGGATCTGCTATAGACTTGGCCTGCAAAGATGTATAGTTTATAAGGACCTTGACAACAAGCCATATCATGCACATAGTTATAAAGAACTCTAATTGCATGCTTATTGGTCTAGAAATTTTGCTGAGTCAATGTCAAAATTGAATTTAAAGTGAAATTTATCCTGAATATTGATCATAGGAAGCCACACCACAATGATGATATACAAATTTACGCAGAGTTGTATCAACTGCACATGCATGGCATAAAATAATCAAAACTACATATATTAAGTTCCACTTAAAAAGAACCTTTAAAAGTAATTCTAGGAAAGGATGTTAACACCATCCATGTTACCCAGATGAAAAGACAAATTTCAAGGATATTGGACAAGCATAACATCAAAAGATCCCAAAAGCAGGATAATATAACAACAGCACCTTTTTGTATAACCGGTAATTGACGAAGTAACCATGCATGTAAGCCCTGAGAAGATTAGTTCCAATCAGATTAGTCAAATTCAATCTCTCCAGCTCTTCCTGCGTCAAGAACTTGTAGTCTTCATATATAGTTGCTTGTGAACTCTCTTCCAGTTCTTCCTGCAAAAAAGAAATGGAGAGTTCATACACTTGTAAGTTGTAACAAGCTTTACTTTCAAAACCATCACATTATATACGAATCTTTTATTTTTTAGTGAATGGTATCATTACTATAAGAAACTCACTGTTAAGTTCTCCAGGGAAGAACACCAGCTAGGGGCTGGACCAAGAGCAGGTATAAAATAAGATGGTATCATAGTGGAGTCCAGAGCCAATAACATCAGCCCACTTTCACGGAACACACAAATGTCATTTATGGCTCCGCCTGTTGGCTCAATGCTAGTCATTCCTTCCCCCTGCAAATAAAGAAACAGTCAATAATTTGAATTATTTAATTCAATTTTAGTTGGAACAAGAAATCAAATTGCATTCCACTGAAAAGAAATCAAACAACATGTGAATCAACATATAAACTGAAGGTCATCTACTTCAAACATCAGCATCCTAAGGATATAAAAAGCCCAACCATATATTCCACAATAGAATTTTTTTTTTGTATCGAGGAAGAAAAAAATGTTATTCTGTCTGCATGTGCATCATTCTTTTAAATGATTCTCCCACCAAATCTAAGAGATGGTAGAAGTTCTTCCAGATTAGAAAAATTCTGATGCAGTATCAAAAGAGGGACAGAAGGAAGGTTATAGTCTTACTGTATTTGGATCCCAAATTCTGACTACATGTTTATCTGTTGTAATTAACTTTGTCTGCTCGGAGTTCAAAGTACGATGCCATTTGATGTCCAATATTGGACTCCCATACCTGTCAAAGCAAAAGGTTGAGGCAGGAGGATGCTAAATGCAATTACTAGAAAGCAATTCCTAAACAAGAACACAAGGGATATGTGCCTACATGTGATCTTTAACTTGTACAGGGGAAGAAGAACGCAAATCATAGATCAGCACCTGTACATAAAGCATGAACAAAGGAAGCAACTTCTTAATTATGAAGATACAACATGAAGAACCACATCTATAGAAAAAAAATTGATATCATTATAACATCAAAATCTCTCGAGCAGTGTTAAAAAATTTCAGGGCAGAAGTTAGCTGTATACCTTTCCGTCACTACTTCCAACAGCCATCTGGAAACCTGCATCTTCGTCAAATGCTATATTAGTAACCTCCTGTAAGACCAATGGATTGTATAAAGTAATATTCAGTTTTTATGCGACTTCATAATGATGGTCTGGCATAAAGGGATGTGCACTTCATTAGCTTGTTATCTATTATGCTATTACATGTAATCAACAAGACCCTTCCCTCAGGATCTTAACAGATTGATCTTGACTAGTGGCATGAGCAAGAACCTATGTTACACAGAAACGGATATGGAAATGGGAAACGAAAACAATCGGGGTAACATACGGATAACATAATTTTACACTAGGAAATGAGAAATGATGTCCTATTAGAGTTTCCACGTAACATATGTCAAGAGCATCATCAGCAAAATGAAAATTAATGCCATACAAATAAGTAAACACAGATGAGTCATAGGAGATTATTGAGACATATATATAAATCATCACAAGGACTGAAATTTCAATAGTTAAGGAAAATAGTAAATGTTTATGTCTAAGAGGTTTACTACAAGATAATATCCCTGAATCATCATCCGCATGCTTTCCTTGCTGTAAAAAGTAGTACTAGTACCTGATCAGCACTTCCAGCTGGCAAGACAGCATTGATTCTACCAACTGATGATTTTGCTCTCAGGTCAAAGCATTCAACGAATCCATCATCCCCACCACAGGCAACTAATCCATGAATCTTGCTGAAATCATAAACTTTTTTATCAGCTCAGTTTTACAGATAAAGCATTAGGCAAAATTCAAGGGAAAGACTGAATTCACTCACCTTTGAGATACTGTGTTCAGTGCTGGGGAGCGCGTGGTCAAGGGTTTTTCAAAACGCCCCTGACAAGCAAAACATGATTGTCATCCAAAGAAATAGTAGGCAGTACCATACACAGAGAACAACAAAATAACAAGGACTTCAGAGCAAACCAGTTTCAGATTTATTCTGTAAAGATCAGGCGAAGAGGCAGCACATAGAAGATCGCAAGACCAGAGATCATATTCTATGTCCCTTCCCATCCTGCTTGAAAAAATATTATGCCGATATTATAACTTAACTCTATAGAAGGATATTCTCAAGATAAACAGAATGAAATGAGCACCTGGGGATTCTCAAACTGAAATAACTTCCTTGTTTGGCATGCAGGCAAATAGAACGATCCGCACAAAGAAATGCAAGCTTTGAGTAATCCTCATCCAATATCTATTCAAGCCAAAAGAGAATGACAAAACACATTGGATAATTAATAATTTAATATGTGAAAACTCATACAGAAGAGACAAGCACAGACAGTCACACTAGGTTTTGGTCTTTTTTATTTTTTCAAAATAGCAAAAAGGTTAGTTAGAAGTAACATGCTCCTAATAAATTGCAATAAAGGTTCTTGGATAAGTAGACTAATTCCCATCCCAAGACATAATCTGATGTGTATATTTCTATGTTTTTGTATGCCAATTCACATATCACTGTAAATAGGAGACAACAGTTTGAAGTTTGCAAATTCTCCTTCAAAAGGTAAAAAGGTTGGGCAATGAAGGAGAATGTAGAAGATTATACCTGGAAATCAATAATTTCTGAAATTAAGTGTCTCTCAAACTTCAACGACATTTGTTTAAGCTCGTACACCTTAATTTGGGGAGGATAAATACCTGAATTCCCAGCACAGAGAGAACATCAGCTCTAAAACAAGCACACTGAAGCACAAACAAGCCTTAACAAAGAAAGAGCTAATCAATACAAAGTAAGTCCAGAACCTGACGCTATGAGATACTCTCCATCTGGAGCAGCCTTGATTCTTGTGGTTGCAGTCTCAAATTTCAAACCTTGGAGCACTTCCACCCTTTGCATATAATCTATAGCACATAAAAATTTCCACTATCAGCTATAATATGAATGTGACGAAGAAATCATATGCATAACCGTATCCATAAAAACACAGCCAATATTGTTTCCGAATATGCCTCAAACATAGGTTACAATGAACTAGTACACATGTTTTTTTTAATCAAAACTGCATGATTAAAACAATAAGAAAAGATGGTTCAAACCTTTGTCTTTGCGTAGAGCACGGAGTTTTTTAGGGTTAAGCCAGGTGGCCAAGTTACGCTGCTCGCCGACAACCGAATACATCTTAACGCCATTGATGGAGGTGGATTTCAAACCCCCTCCCTGATGCGCCATCTTTACAGGACTATTTTTCCGTATTCCTCAGAAGATTATCTCTCCCTGTATTCCTCAGAGTTCTGAAGGGGGGAGATGGAGAGTTCGGGGGTTTAGCGGCGGAGGAGAGAGGGCCAAGGGTTTCGGGCGGCGGGAAGAGAAACTGGCAGATACGGGAGGAGAGAAGGAAGGAAGATTTTAGTTTTAAGGGGTTATTTTAAATCTTCTTACTTTCTATTTTATTCCATATTAAAAATTAGATGTCCAATAAAATTTTATAAATTATTATTATTAAAAATAAAATGTTGTTATTTTTGTAAATAAAGAATTTGATAATTATATTAATAATTTTTCTAACCTATGTTCTAAGAACATAAGTTAAGAGTCTAAAAATTATAATATATTTATTATATTTAATTATTTTTTTAATAGGATTTATTAATTTTCTATTAGAATTTTAGTTTCTAAAATTAATATTTTTAAGAATATTAGGAATATAGGATAGAAAAACTAATATACTAAATTAGATTGATTTGAAGAAATGGACGAACCAAATCCAATCTATTTAAAATTTTGGAGAAAATCTAGCTCAGAATTTACACGAGTGTTGAATTTCTCAAATTACATTACATACTTGTTTAAGGTACGATCCAAATGCAATCTTATCAACTTGGACATGGCATTTTAGTGTTAGTTTAATATTTTATTGAACTAAGTAGAACATTAAAGTGAAACACAAAAGTGAAATAGAAGATTTAATTTGTCCCACTAGGCAATTTATAGAAACTTTTCATACATACATACGCCTCAGACTTTCTACCAAAAAAAAAATCAATTTATAGAAACTTTTCATACAACATCAATGTGGACATTGTGAAGCAGCAGCCAGTGTTGGTGTTCTTGTCACATGGGCTTGCACTGAAGCGAGTTGCTTCTTGATGTTGAGATTCTCAATGGCTGTTGCAGTCAAACGTTCCTTTAAGCTATCTGAGGCCTTTTTGAACTTGTCATCCATCATATCTTGTTGCTCCAACGCCTCCTTGTACCTTTCTCGAAACGCATCCAGTGATGCTTGTGTGTTTCTGAGCCTCATTCTAAGTTTTGTTCTTTCCTTTCTATTCTCGTTATTCACCTAAATTAACCCACTCAAAAAAAACAATCATAAGAATAATTTAAGCATCAAATGCAAGTTGGATTTGGAATATATATGTTTAAATGCAACGCTGACCTTTCGGATCTCGGTTTCCATGTCTAAGGATCTCTTTGCCATCTGCTCTGCTTCAAATTTGGCTTGTGAACTCTGCTAAGACAATGAGATTATGAATTTTTTTTATCTAGTATTAGATTTCTACAAATTCTAAATATTTAAATGACATTGAAGTCAAAAAGATAGAAACTCATTTCCATGATATGATACCTTTTGTTCCTCGATTCGACAAAGCAATTCATCCCTCTTTTTGCTGAGAGTGCTGAGTTCTGTCTGAAGCTCTTTAATTTGATTAGAAGCCTCGTTGTTCTCTAATTGGAGCATCTCAACTTTTGACTTGAAAATCTGAGACAAATGCATCAGAGGAAGTTAGTCAAGAATTATAAACTTATGATTGGTAAGTTAATAGTTCAAATTAAATTGGTGACACACACTTCCTCTGAGTTTTCCTTCTCAAAGCGGGATTCTTCAAGATCGAGCTTCAGTCGATCAATCTGCCGCAGCATCTCCATACTGCAACGAGTTCAGATTTCAAATATTTTACTTACGTAATTAAATAGAAAATAAAAAGCAGCAAATAGAAGACAAGTGGGAAAAAAAAAAAAAAAAAACTCAATTTGCACCCCTAAAATGAAACTAACCTGCATTTTTTCTCTGATTCTGCATCTTCTTCTGCACATTTCAATCTCTGTCGGAGATTTGTGCAATCTTCTTTTGTGGATACCATCTCACTTCTCATCTTTATAGAGAGATTTCAACAAACAGATTAATAATCAATTAGATGTGATATAATTGAAACAAGGCAAGGCAAGTCATTAATGACACATAAGGAGCCAAAACTGCCTATAAAAAGAAGCAAAGCATAGTTTGGGACTACAGACCCTTGAACAAGAAGGAACCCGAAAAGAAAAGGCATTCTTATGATAACCATAATGAACTAAAGATGGTACTTGTAGATTTCTACAGTGTACTATAAGAAATCAACAATTAACCACGAATTTCAATGCTCTTACTATTTGACACATTGAGAAAGGAAATATTCCGAGGCAAGCCAATTAAGAGACAAACTTTTTAGCTAACCATGGATTACTAAATCAGTTGTCCAAGGAAGAAATATGACGATGGTCAAATATAGAGAAGCGAATTTATCAAATGAGACCAATTGAGAGGAGTAATTAGGCAATCCATACCTTTGAAATTTCAGTAGACAACGACATGATCTCAACATTATACATGTTTGTCTTTTCTTTAATTGCTTCAACTGAAGCTTTCTCCTTTGAATTCCATATTGCCCTTTCCTCCTCCAACTCCAAAAGGGCATTAGTCAATTGCTGAAAAATCAAAGCAAGGATTCGCTTCAGATTCAAATGGAACACTGGGATAAATAAGAGAGATTTTCCTAGTGTCAGTGAGAAAATTACCACAGCTAACTCTTCTTTTTCTTCTAGCAATAAATTTACTTGGTTCTCAAGTTTTTGATGAGCACCTTCAGATTTCTCCAGCTCTGATCTCTGTTGTAGGATGAAAGAAAATGTCATGATCACTTGTATGAATAAAGACAAGAAACAAGTCAAATCAAATGTGCAGAAGCATACAAGTCCTAGAATTTCTTCATGCAGCATAACCGAATCTGAGTTTGATGCGTTTGATTTCTCAGATAATATTCCCAGCTCAAAACTCAAAGCTAAATTTCTAGCAATTGTTTCTTCCTTTTCCTGCTTCACCAGTGCTAGTTCTTCTTCCAAAGAAGCAATGGTTGTTTCCATTTCAAAAGCAAGGACCTCCAAGTTCTTGTAATCATCCTGAATTCACTCAATGCAATTAAGGGGTATGCTCTTAATTATCTCAGTAACTCTAAAGCAATGTTGTTAGTAAATATGCATCTAGTTTACCATCAATGTTTGCTGAGGATTGTTCTCATTTCCCCTGGGCCTTTTAAATTCAGAAACATTAGATCCCCTACCAACAAAAGAATCACGTCTTCGACCAGCAAGTGATTCACGTGATTGCTGTCTAGATATGTCACGCTCCAAAAGCGCTCTTTGCCCATTCAACTTCCTTATCTCTCTCTCAGCATTAGCTTTTTCACCCTACATATTAGAAATTCACAATAATTTGAAGCTGACTTCCAAAAGGAGGTCAATTATACAAAAAAACTGAAGTTACAGAATACCTCAATTCTAGTCTTTTCCTGGATAGCATTCTTCAACTTAGCTTCAGTATCTTTCAGCTTATTCCTTGCCTTCTCAAGATCTTTTCTGAGTGATTCCTTTTCCTTGATCAGTGAGGATCTTGACAAAGAAGATACTTCCCTTTCAAGAGTTTGAATATAGGAAAGCATGTCTGATCTCTCCAAATCATGTTGTTCAGAAAGATCCTGCAACAGTATTTTTAAAAACGTTGTATAAAAATGGCTTAACTGTGTGTGCTTTAATAGATGATACAGACAGTGGTGACTTACTGCTAGAGCCTTTTCAGACTTCTGAATATCTGCACTGAAACCCTCCATTCGTTCATGGAGTTCAGCAGATTCATTCACCAACTCAAGCTTTTCATTCTCAAGGACAGTAATCCTACTTTGAGAAATTTCCTTCAGTGTATCGTAATCTTTGGTGATCTCTTGTAGTTGAACAGAAATCTTACTTATGGAAGACCTTAAGTCCTGCAAATATTAAGAATACAAAGATTTTGCATACTGTATAACAAGAAATTAAAATGTAGCTGTCAAATCCAAAGAAACATCAAGTTTCAAAGCAAAGAACACAAATCCTGGGATATTGAAGGTTAGTGTAGGAAGGGAACTCACAGAGAACACACTTAACATAGACGAATAGTTTTGTAACAGCTCATTGGTCTCTAATGAGCTAGTTTCAACCGCAGTTCCAAGACTTTGAAATTCATCCAATGTGTGATGAACTTGCATTAATAGCTCAGTAATGGAGTCAGCATCAACAGTCTAAAACAAACATGCATGACACAAAATTATTATCAAATAGGCCCTACATTTTAAAACCTCTGCATAAAAGGAAAGACCATGTATGATGCATAACCTCCATGCTAATATCAAAATTAGAAACCTTGTACCATTTGAATGGTTTAATAGAAATACTCTGAACATAAAAACTACAAGTGAAACTA
Organism: Fallopia convolvulus; assembly: GCA_964016875.1. NCBI lineage: Eukaryota > Viridiplantae > Streptophyta > Magnoliopsida > Caryophyllales > Polygonaceae > Fallopia > Fallopia convolvulus. The sequence continues at coordinate 45,597,291 of OZ024737.1, forward strand.
AAGCAAAGAACGGTATCTACCTCTGATTTTGAAACACACTCTTCAGATGTAAGCTGATCTCTAGCAAGCCTTGCCTCCTCTTTAGCATTTGAGAGTTCTTTGTGTAGCTAACATCACACAATCAAAAGGCAGAAATTAACATCACACAATGAAAAGGCAGAAATTCAGATATGCAGCAGAATTCATAGCATAACGAATGAGAGAAACACAGGAAAAAGGATTTTTTTTTATCATCCAAATTCCAAAGGAATATCAATCTACGTAATGGAAGTCCTAATTGATTATTAACTATCCAAAATATACTCTTAAAATTGATTCCAACAAATTGAAGTAATGTTGAACTGTGGGATAATTAGTGGTATGGGGAGACTGGGAGAGTACAACTGAAAAAATATCAACACCTATTTGGTAAAGACATATTATATTTTTCCTTATGACAAGTAAACTTAGACATATTATATTTTTCCTTATGACAAGCTGATCTCTAGAAAGCCAAATAAAATGAAATAGGAAAGTAATTTCCAACACTTCTGCAGTTGTACTATAATATATCTCGATGCTTTTCTGCCAAACATGACACTATTTTTCTAAACTTCATAAAAAAAATTATAAAAAACACTGTATTAACAAATTTAGAAAAAAACAAAAAATAATAACTAATTCCCAGTTTCTTACTACCCAACAACAAATGACATGCTTAATAAGGTAATTAATAAAGCCACAAGAGGTGACATTGTGTTAATAATGAGTAATTATAATCAAACCAATAATCACCACAGACCAAATTTAACTGGGTTAGACAATTGGGGTTGGACAATTGATGAAAGGCGGAGGGACAAAAGTGTACTGACATTTGCAACTATTATTTGAACGTTTACATCAACTGCTATAGGTAGCACAATCAATTCAAAGCAAAATTACCTTCTCATTTTCTTCCCTGGCTTGCATATTATGTTGTTTAGCTAACTCATAAACATCATCCAGGTTCTGTTGGCTTAAAGACCTCTCCTGTTCCAACTCCACAATCTGAAGCAAAAAAATCAATAACAGCTCAAGTTACAACATACAGCTGAGAAACTGAAACATAAGACAACTTTGAATAATTAACAAGAATTGCATTAAAAAATCTGAAAGGAACCTGATCTTGCAAATGTTTGATCACGAAAATAGCTTCTGACTCCCTAGAAGACATGTTTTTGTCCCATTCATGTGCAGGATTGTTGAAAACATTGCAGGAGCAATTTTGATCTTTCATACTGCCTTTATTCAGATTTCTTGTCAAGCAATCAACTTCGACTTCATGGATGATATTCTGAAAGCAAACATAAGAGATTATAGTAGCACGTTCTACTTAACCTCAAAATCAAAATCAAAGAGGAATTGAACATGCAGTGTGTTAAAACCTGAGTTTCAAGCTTCAGGAATAACTCTTCATATGCTGTTTGCAGCTCTTTTAATTCATTGTCATCCTATCAAAATTACAGCCAGGATGAAAAAGACTTGATTCTAGTGATAGGTTTAGAGAAATCAGGAAAGCAAATAACACACCGCATGAACATTTTTCTTCTTAAGAGAAATCAGGAAAGCAAATAACACACCACATGAACATTTTTCTTCTTAAGAGACACTTTCCTCCTGTTAGTAACATTCAACAGTTCACATGAATCAGGGAGCATCTTCTCTGACACAGTTTCATTGCAATCATTTTGCTGTTTACATGAAAGATCTGTTAGAGCTTCACTTCCATCTAATAGCTCTTCAAATGGAAGAAGAGGGCCATTCTCACGCTCTGGCCTCGTATTTTTTATGAGAAGATTCTTTGCACTGACATCAGAAGATACCTGAGACAACAAAGAATGTTCTATGGATATCATGAAGACATACAGTTCCAAAGTCAAAAAGAGTGAACACAAATGCCAAATTTTGTTGTATCAAATCAGCATAAAACAGTTTGTAGACTGAGCAGAACATGTTCTATAGCAGTTTCAGGAATTACATGATTTGAGTGATCAACAAAGGCTCTTACATGTGTGGATGTCTCACGATCCAGTTTACCTGGGCACCATGTATCCCGCCTCTTCACCTGCAGATTATAGTAAAAATCTTTAGCGGGAGAACAAAATTAATAATATCAATTTTACAAGGAGAGGGGCCAATAAATATTTATTCACAATGGAAGCAGACTGACAGATGCACAAGAACTTAACTTCATTCAACAGTTATATCCATAAGAACCATTACCACAAGATTGACAATGACATGAAAAATACTTTAGGGAGTAGTATTTGACCAAATGTGCTTATAAATAAAAATAAAAGGACATACTAGGTCTTTTTTTATGAACTGCCATAACAAAGGTTCCAACATTAATTAAACTATTCACTATCAGAGAAACAGTCACAAACAAGTAGGATAGATGTCTCCTGTGCTTAATATATTAGCAGTCAAACATGTTCGAGCTATGGTACACAGAAGCCATACTAGCCAGCAGGTGCAATATAATAAATCTGTATTGAAGCAATCAAAAATATAAACTTGTATTAGTAAGAGTTATCTTAATGGGCCAAAAGCATACCCGTCTACGATTTTCACGAATGTCATCCCTGTTTGTATTGAGAACCATAGAGCTCAAGTTCTTGATCTTGAGCTCTTGTTCCTCCAACCTTTTTTCACGTTCTGCCTGACATCTCTTTTCTTCCTCCAACTCCAGAGCTATCCGCTCTCTTTCTAGCTCAGTCTACATGAAAAACCATAGATCTCTGATTTCACCAATACATATTAATATATGGATGACTGTCTTAGTAAAAGTAATACCCAACCTTTAATAAAGTGTTCCTCAAATTGAGAATTTCCTCTTCAAAATGTTCAGACTGAGATGTCTACAGAAAATGAATAGAATAGGGAAGATATGTTGGTTGAATATTGTAACACTGATCTGTTCAAAGAGAAGAGATGAGAAATCCTCAAAACTATGAAATGAACAAACGGAAACCTGCAATTTAGCTCGAAGCTCTTCAATTTCCTTTTTTTGCCGCTTTAGCAAGGCAGCATCAGTCAAAACCTGGAAGAGAGAGGTAAACACGTGGGCATCATAACAGAACACCTAACCAGAGTATATGAATAACAAGAAACTTTACATGTCTAAATCCCTAAGACACAAGTGGAGCAAAGACCTCATTAACATGTGCACAATTTGTTACACGTAAAGCCCTGCTAGCAAATTGAAGAGTACTTTTAGTCTCATCTGCGTGAACCTGACATGATGGACCATGAAAGGTAAAGGTTTAGAACTTCATACAAATAAGAAAGTTCAAATATTGAAGGCAGAACTACAACAACATACTCACAATTTCCATAGCCATGTGCAAAACAATGAGTTTGTCATTGTGTTTAATCTTTTACTCACTAGTATAAACAACAGTCCAGGAGCCATTGAGTATAACTAACCTGAGCGAGCGTGATATTGCATATTATAGCTGTATTTGCATTTCCACCAAGTGCGGGTTGTAGAATACGCGTAAGTTTGCTGTCTCTATATGGAACGTGACCCCTGTCACAAATGTAAGAGCAATTCTTTAATGCTAAAGTAAGTAAACACCCAGAAATAAGCAGTGAGTGAACAATTTAGAGAACTTACCCTTGGCTTTCAGCACCTTCACTCAATTTCTTAATAACAGTTCCAAGAGTCAACAAGCTCTTGTTAATATGGGAACCTTCTTTTAGGCGAACACCTTCTGCACCTGTTTTTGCAGCACGCTCTGAGCCAGCAAGATCCACAAGGTTCTAGAACAAGGAAATGCACAAGCAGTGGCCATGAGTGATTACAGACTTAGACCTTGTTTCACTTTCTACCCAAAAACCCTTTCTACCCAAAAACTATTTTTAATACTCTTGAAATCCGTGCAATTCTCTCTACTTTTTACGTTTTTCAAGACACTAAAAATCACTTTTCACCCAAAAACCCCTTTACACTCACAAGTGAAACAAGGCCAATGCACAAATAGTTTCAGATGACTGAAAAGGCAAATATAGTGACATAAGGACTGATATGAAAAGAGATGAATCATACCAACACGGAAACGCGAACGGCATCACAAGAATTTTCCAACTCTCCCTCCTCTAGTCTGTCTCGACTCTCAATTATCTAGTTAATGAAATAGATTCCGTTTTAGATTGTGTGTTAATAAATATGGAAACATACATAGATCGAGATTTATACCATGCGAAATATTGTATGAGACCTACTACTATGCAGATTCATGTTTGTTTCCCCAATATGGCGATGAGCTGCATATAAAATATATAAAGTTAGAAAGAGAGAATTGGGGCCAATGAAGAGAGAGGCTTTGTTACGGAAGAGAAATATACTTTCACCAAACTCCATAAGATCAAGGACCTGCTCTGGAGATGCCACAATCTCCTCTCTTAATCCGGCAACATATATTCCACGCTGTATAAGGCAGTCACATCAGTCACATGAAGTAAGCTTTCATGATTGCATATACAAAGAGATCAGTCATTATATTCACTTTATTAAATATCAAAAGATTACCTCTAGACTCTCATGAATTTGTAGTCTTCGATGCTCAGGAGCTAACAGATCATTTATTTCTTCATTATAAATCTCCATATATGACATCCTCAGTAGAAACTCCCTATTTGTATCCTTTGAATCGTAAAATTTTCAATTCATGAGATAAGGGCAATGAATAAAAGTGCAAGAAATTGAGCTGGCATATGAATAAACTAAAAGAACAAGTTTATATATAACAACCAACCAACAAGTCAGTGGTATTAACTAAATCAACTATGATACCTCTTGTATTATATCGAAGAGTTCTCGGACAGCAAGAGGGATCACACCAGGCTCGCCAGCAGAACCCCGCATGGTGTGCGTCTTTCCACTGCTAGTTTGCCCATAAGCAAAAACGGTACCTATCAAGGAAAAAAACAATAATCATAAGGCTAAACAGATTATCAGGTCACGCCATTAGTGAACTCAAATTGAAATACTAACAACAAAAAACAATGACAAATTGGAGAAGAGAGTTTGGCACCATTGAATCCACGAACTGCAGCAGCTACAATCTCCTTAGTACGAGATTCATATATATCTCGTGTCTTGCATTCTTCCCCAAAAATCCGGTCTAACATTGGCAGGAGGATTTAAGAGAATTATAACAAAATATTCGACAATGAGTTCAATTGGCAAATCAAACTCTAAGAAACAGACTTACCGAACTCGAATTTGTACGGTGGGCTGGGATAAGAGATGGAATTGTCGCAGATTCGCCATGGGCTCGATTTCGCATCCTCCACTGAAAGCGGACGTGCCCTAACCGTGACGTAAATTCGTTCCATTTCTCAACCCTCAACTTTGTCCCTGTCCTCCTTTTTAGAGCAGAGAATTCAAACTCATGAGAGGGAGAAGGGATTACATGTAACGGGAGCTAGGCAAAGACAATCTGAGACCCGAAGCTGTGAACAACGAGCGCTCTCTCCCAATTTCGCAGTAGAGCGCACTACCAATTTTCCCGCTTTTAAAAACTTGAAGTTGACAAGTTGTGAACCGAACTTAGGCAAAGACAATTCCGACTCCGAGACCTGAAGGTGTGAACCGAACCCCGGTTCAATCCAAATTCATCCGAAAACCATAGTATATATTCAACACAACCGAAACCAAACAATAGATAATTCTTGGATTGATGAGTTTAATAAAATAGATTGGTTGACCAAACACAGTGACAAACCAATATTTTATATTTTAGGGATTGGTACTATAGTGCATTTAAAAATAAAAATTGCTAGACCCGGAGTTAGTAGATGATTAATAGTAATTAAAAGAAGAGAGGATGATATGAAAGTTGACGGTAAAATTGTTAGGACTTGGGGGAGTAATACATTATGATACATCATACATTTGTTGCCGAACAAACCCTACTAAATTGAGCTTTAACTGTCTTATCTAAAAAAAGGGGTTAAATTGGAAAATAAAATCATAAAAAAGCAATTTAAGACTATAAGAGAATGTGAGAGCTACAAAACCCGACTATAAAACATTGTTAAGAGAAGGTTACCACATGCACTTGTACAATCAAACTAGTTTCAACATCCGGAATATAAAGATAAACTTGGTGACAGCTTGTAGTTTGTTATCAGTGAGTATTGATTTGTTCAAATCCCAACTCAAACTTCGCCAAGAGGCCAAATTTCACAAGCAAGTCATCTGTTCTTATTCAGAATCTACAATCTAAAACTTTCAGAAGAGGTAATCAGAAAACTTGATACCAAATCCAACTTAATGCAAGTTATAGACACCAATAAAAGGCATCATAACAGAACCAATCCACAGCATCCCATCCTTCTCCTCAACTTCACTAATAAACCTCATATTCTTCCCTTGCGCGTCTTCCAGAATCTCCAAAACCCGCCCTTCCTCGCTCAGCTTCATAGCTGTCGCATGGGGCCTACCGCTCACCAACAGACTGTGCAGCTGCTTAAACCCAAGTGGGAGCCTCACAAGCGCCTCCCCAACCCCACGAGTTGAGAGGATCCAGTTCGAAACCATCCCTTTCTTCGCGTGCAGAGCCACCCAGAACTCCCCTTGAGCGTTTCTCCTGATGTTGTCTGGGAAACCGGGCAGCTCAACGAATGTCTCCATGGTCCCTGCCTTGGGCCCCACAAGCCAGTACCTTAAAACCCTACATGCGGTTGTTTCAGCTACTAGAAGAAAGGATCGGTCCTTGCTTAGGGCAACTCCATTTGCAAATGCCAGGCCCCGGTGTCAGACTGTCACTTGTTTGCTTGATTTGTCGTATTTCAACAACCTTCCAGTCTTGTCTCCTCCAAAGATGGACACTGCGAATTGCCTGCATTTGAAAAAAAAAAAAGGCAACTGATAAGGTAATGCTCTCTGTTCAGTTCATAAAAAGTGTGATTTTAGTCTTTGGCACAGTTATTGGAATGGTAAGAGATTCAATCTATTAACAGTGACCTCAATTGGAATAATAAACCTTGAAATCATTAAAGCATTACCCAAACCTCTAAAATGGCAAACATATATTGACAAGATTAAAGGGTCATTCTTTTCTGAATGGAGGTAGTAATACATTGAAGTGAATGTAACCAAACACACATTTGATCAACTTGGTTCAAGATATTGAATGCAGAAAACAGTGATAGAGCGAGCAATAAATTGAGAGTGCAGGGCTTATGGGATACCTTCTTCGGTAGGCTGTGCTCGTATCAGTGAAGTAAATAACGTCTTCTTCCTCGTCGATGTCCATGTCATTAGTGAATAAAAGAGGCTTGCCTTCAACCTCTGTGATGACTGGAGAGGCAAGACCGCCTTCTGGACCGACCATGTAGAGGCCAAAGTATGCATCAGCTATGTACAGGTCTCCTGTCTTCTTATCAAACCTCAATCCTAATGGTCTTCCACATATATGCTCCATTTCAGGGGCGAATGGGCGAATACAGTCCTTCCTTGAACACATGAACATATTCATCATCATTATTGACTCAGTTTGAGCTAGACATGAACATATTAAAAAGGAAAATTGAAAACAAAAGATTTAGCTCAAATTGAGATTTTGAGCTAGACAACTTGAAAAGGATCGAACTTTAATGGACATTTTCCTCAACCAAGAGCAACAATTACCACCATATAGAGTTGTAAATTATAATTAGGTAGCTTAATTAGCTTGAAAAACATCTAACATTGACAGAGCTGTTATTGAAGACATGCTTGTTTAACCTAGCAAGACGCACATCCACTACCTGTTTGATAAAATGCCTGAGAGGGAGTTAGTACCTCTGAGAAGACGTGAAGGCGAAATCCTTCCAAGCGCGGTCATCAGGGATCCACTTGAGAATACGGCCGTCGGCGACGCCAGTGTATGGGCCGTCGCCATTGGGATCGAATGCCAAGCTCTCGGGGCCGACGGCACCGGGTACGGGGATGATCTGGGCGGCGAGAAGGTGGTCGCGGGCGCCTGGCAAGAAGGGGGCAAGAAGAGGCGGTTGGGCAAGTTGAGAGCGAGGACGAGAGAAAGCAACGCGATGACAACTCCCGCTCTTGCCACCTCCCACTTCATGGCTGCTTCTTCACTCTGCTCTGCACGCTTGACCAGGACACAAATTGATGAAGAATTGAAGATCGGATGCCTCTGAACGTTGGGTGGGTATCCACGATAATTCTTATTTTATAATCCCAGCTACTACTCGTAAACTTCACTCGCCCCATAAAAAATTAAACGCCAACACCTACCACAATTAACAACTCAGACAAGCTCTTCTCTAGTATGCCTAAATAGCACACCTGGATAGAGCATATTTGTAAAATTGTCATTTTTGGTGGATTCTGCAATTCAGAGAGAAAGAAAAAAGACAGTTGTACAAATACCATATGGTCCATAAGTGATGATCATTGTGGATGGTGAGCTCTCTTTTGTGAAAACTGGATCAAGTATACATAGCTTAGTAGAAGCCCGGTGGACCATTTTCACAAGAACAACATTTGGACGTGAGCTTTCAGATGTTCTTAAATTTTCAATAACAATGAAGTAGATTTAGTGCGTTTCAAGGGCATATTACAATGAACTCTGCTGTTTATGACTTTATGATGTGCTTCATTATTGCTGAAATTCTGGCCTAATTCTTGGATAAGATGATCCTGTTTGTATAATCAGGAAATTGAACTAAAATTGTCAAGATACTAGGAAGGAGCTAGAGAAGAAAACAACCGCAGCAAAGTCCTAAACTTGAATTATTTTTTTAGGGTAATGGATTTAATTCGGAGCTTTGCTGGTCAACTATTGTTGCAGGATAAACCATTGGCATGGCTGCACTAGCTATTGAGGACAAGAAAAGGCAGTATGCTGCTGCTGACAAGTACCTTGAAGTTGTGTTGCAATCAGCTCTAGCAACTGGCGATTAATCTCCACACACTACTTTTATGTTAGATACTAGGGTATCATGTGTCTGTGTCGGTGTTCAGAGTTTTATATTTATTAGATGGATTGAATACGTGATCACTTGTCTGATATTGCAAAATGCAGTAGTTGATTAGCGAGGATTTTAACAGAACTCCAGAATTGATTCTTATCCTGCATATTTTGAGATTACTTAAAAACAACCGATGCCTACACTACATGCTGAATATGAGTAACACAATCTGCTTCAATTTGATAATAATCCATTGATAAAAAAGTAAACCACTGAAACTAGGCATCAATTAAGAAAATAGATCGAGTTGATATATGCTCAGAAGAATAAACTATATAATCATCTATGGAGCTAAATTCGGAGTAAGAGGAGGAGGAGTTAGTAGCTTTGAATAATCAGTATACTTTAAGTTTGATGCCGAATGAAATGCCATTGCAAGGCCTTAGAGCCACCAGAGCAACTGCAAGTCCACCAACTATAAGTCCCACTGCTCCAGCTTTAATCCCTACCCCCATTACACGTTCTGCATTCCAATTTCAAAATTCTTAAAGTCAAAATAAACATCGGATTCAATTCTCACTAGCTAGCTAGTCAAAACTCAAAATATATATAGTCATACACATGCTCACCTCTATCAATTCTTTCTTCTATTGCCTTTTTCAAGGTTAGTGCCTGCGCATAGCCTGGTGAAATCTGCAAGTACGTAGTTGATTAATCAAGAATTATTATTTACTGAAAATTTATCCCTTTTGTTTAATTTTGTCTTGTTTAATGGAGCTAGTACCGCTAAACACTGGTCCAAAAGTTGTTTGCTCCTGGTATAATCACGACTCCTGTAGTAGCCCAATGCCATAAGATAAAGCCTCTCTTTTGTTTGCAAAGGGTTGCTACCCGATGTGGCTAATGAAGCTGCAAATACGTATCTAAAGTCATCTACGTACTTTACTATTGATAAAGTATCTAAAACAAGCTGTTAATTACAAGTACGGTACGTACCTTTAAGCATGGCGATCCCACACTTGACATCAACCGACTGCTTAGAATGAACAAGGGCCCATGACAATTTCATAATGCTCTCCCTCTTCTCTTCTTCAGAACCATTTTTTTCATTGCGCGCAACTTGTTTCTCCAAATCCTGATCGAACAAGTACGTTAAATAAACAAATAAAAAATCATCAAGGAAATCAGGGATTAAAGTCATACGTACATATAGAACATAATTAAACAAATAGACAGACATGAATAATAGCTATAATATCACGTACGTACAGCGCACATTTGATACAGAAGATAATTACTCGATCAGTAGGTACGTATTTGATAATTAAGAGTGAAAATTTGAGAGATCGATCAATCGAGACATACTGGAATTGGATTAGGGAGAGAAGGAGAAGATTAAGTAAGTAATGAAACTCACAGCGATGGTTTGAGGATCGCACCAGAAGGTAAGATTATCGCCTCCACCTCTGAAGAATTTTTCCACAGAGTCAACGATGTTGCCGATCTTGTCTTTCATCATCATGGTCGCCACGCTAGAGCCTAGAGATATAGAGTACGTGAACCTGCAGTTCAGACTAATTGTTGGATAAGGGGCTTATATGCTAGTCTAGTAGGGTTTATAATCTTATAAGACTTGGCCAATAAGAAAAATCCGCTTTCCGCCGTATCTCTATTACTACTCGTGCGGTTGAGATCCGAAAAACATTATCAAGATTTTTTCCTTTACCTCCAGTTTTTTCATTTATGATAAAAACTTTATTACTTATAAAGAAGCCTCAAGTACTTGACACATAAATGATAAAATATTTCAAAGTTTTTATAAATGAGAAAATATTTACAATGAATAAGAAGAACGGCTAAGTATCGATCTATAATGACAACTCAATCTTTTTCTATAAAGATGGACAATTCCAACTAATTTTACCGTCGCAGTCAACAAAAAGGATAAATTAAACAACACAATCTCTTGAATGAAAATCATATTATCGATCAAAAAAAAGTTAAGATATAGAGGAATATGATCGGATAAGAATGAGATAGATGATCTACGTTTGAAATTGTGCTTAACAGAATAAAACAAAGAAACACATTCATGGGAGTAACATAAAAATATATACATTAACCATGGCTCTCAGGCGAATAAAATCCAGAGACAATTCAATTCATACAAAGGGCTATGTTCAATACTCCTATATCATATCACAAAATTCTTTTTTTTCTCTCGCGCCTGGTTCACCCGTACGGGCTACATCCAGACCGGGGTATTGAATGGGATTACGGCAGACCCCTCCCAACGACATTGCGGGGAATCGAACACACGGTTCGTCCTACCAAGCGTAGCCCCAATGCCACTACGCCAATGCACCGTTGGTATATCACAAAATTCTTTAAATATCATATTGGGAACCAATTTATTAGCATGTTGATACGAGCCCGGTGTGGACTGCGTATCGAGCCCTTGTTGGTCAAGAGGGGAACCCGCGTCCGGTGTGGGCGCAAGGCTCGAGCAGCTCGCGGTGGTAACGCGAGTAACGATGAACACCAAAGAGAATTAGGGCAAAGGGCTAATTTCTCTGATTAATTCCATAGTAACAACCTAAGAGGGTATTTATAATAACCCTGATATCTAGATAAATTCTAATTGCTGAAATTAAAAGATAATGTTACTTAACGGATAAAATCGAATCGCTAAATAAAAGGAAACATAATATTCTAAATAAGACCTAATATAACTAATTATTCTAGTATATTTTCTAGCATAATTATCGCGTATCAATTCTCCCCCGTTTAAAATCGACTTGTCCTCAAGTCGGAAATCAAGAGGAGACGTATGAAACGGATCTTAAAATTTAATCCGCCAGGGTCCCACGGCACATGCGTCAGCGCTTGATTCCGCAGCCTAAACTCAAAGTGTTGTGGACCCCCATGGAAACGAAGTAGACATGGATTCAGATCGAACTCTGCGACATAGGTCCTGGACAAGATACCGAATCGATTCCGGTCTCCCTGTGGTGAATCAGACTCCGAAAAAGAAGTTATCAAACCCAAAATTTTTGCAGTAGGTGCGAGGGATGGGCAGGAGATGGTCATGGACGAAAACGCGGGTGCGGGTTACGCCGGCGGGCGCGGAATGTCGGTCGCGGACGCGGGAGTCACCGGCGGGCGCGGAACGGGGGCCGCGGATGCGGGCTTGGATGCGGCAGGCGCGGGATCTGATGCCGTTGGTGCGAAATCTGATGTCGCGGGTGCCGGAACCTTGACGGCGGGCTCGGTCGCCGCCGCGGGCGCGGGATCTGTTGTCGCGGTAGCGTTTTGCAGCGTCGTGGTCGCGGCTTTGAGAATGAGTTCCATTCTAGAAAAAATCTGATGTATCCGACGACGACGATCTTCAGCTTCCAAATCTATCTGACGACAACGAATCTCATATTCCATATATCGATTACGGATCTTCAACTCTATATGTGGGGGAAGATGTGGGGGAAGGTCCCGGAGGATATGGCTTGGAACTCCGAACATGGTGGTGGTAGAAGGAGGCGAGATTGATCCGATGTGGACTCACTCTCAATGAAAGCACCAGTTGATACGAGCCCGGTGTGGACTGCGTATAGAGCCCTTGTTGGTCAAGGGGAGAACCCCCGTCCGGTGTGGGCGCAAGGCTCGAGCAGCTCGCGGTGGTAACGCGAGTAACGATGAACACCAAAGAGAATTAGGGCAAAGGGCTAATTTCTCTGATTAATAATATCTAGATAAACTCTAATGGCTGAAATTAAAAGATAACGTTATTTAACGGATAAAATCGAATCGCTGAATAAAAGGAAACATAATATTCTAAATAAGATCTAATATAACTAATTATTCTAGTATATTTTCTAGCATAATTATGGCGTATCAGATGTAGTCGACAAATGAATTAGTGTAGTACACAATTTGTTGGCTCGTTTCTTTTCTGGACGAGGACGTGAATCGTGCGCGATGCAAGACATTGAATGGAAAATTCAGGTCTTTTTTAAGTGGTTTTGCGTAATTTCAGTTCGATTTCTCTAGTACCACTGCATTTACCAACCATAGTGGTAAGTATAATTCAGACAATGATTCGATCCTCCACGTGTCGTGAACAGCTTAAGCTCGTGCACACAGGATTATTCAATCCCTAGACGAACGAGCGAGCAAGAAGAAGTGCAAGCGAGAGTGTACGCAGAATCGATGGCGGATTCGGACGATTTCTCGGTTCTGGTTTTGGCCTCAGACCTTGGAGTGGACGCTCGGCCTTTCCTCTTGCAGGACGACAAGGAGCCTGAAAACTGGCACGACTGCCCGTCTTACTTCGACGAGGATTTCTCCGATCTCGAATTGCTCCGATTCATCCAGGTCCGTGGCTTCGATAAGCACGGTAATCGGATTCTGCAAATCGTCGGCAAGTATTTCCCTGGTAATTACTAACCGTGCCAAAAAAAAAAAGACCTCCGAGTCCGAATCCGAGGGTTTAATTGATGGTAGTATAATAAATTCCATGGCTTTGCTGCTGTTTTCGCATCAATTGGATTGATCAGCTCTGTAATCATTTCTGAAGGCTATGAATTTTCAACACTTTGGATACTGATTCTCTCGGATGAATAGCTTTCTTAGTATCAGACTATCAGTTGTAATCCCCTTTCCTTCATCGATTGCATGTCTGTTATTGTCAAAGATCAAAATCAAGCTACATAAATGGTTGGTCTATTAATTTAAAGTTTTGTAATTCCATAAACTGCAAATTATGCATTGAGAATTTCTATATTGGGATTGGCTCCACTCATGGAGTCTTACCTTTTTTCATTGCCTGTCTTACCACTGAATCCCACTGATCTTGTTTCCTTGCTATCTTCTTAGATATATGTTAGGCAACTATGTTGCATAAAAACAAACATGTAGTAGAAGGTGGAAAGCATCAAAAGATACCAACACATTGATTTTGTCATCTCTTTTTATTATTTAAGGATGCAATTGCAGCCAATCTATGAATTGGTTTTGTTCTGTCTTTTTAATTATTCAATGATTTGTTTAATGTTTGCAGCCCCAGTTATTAGTTCTGAGAGGCTAAAGAAGTATGCTTTCTTCAAGATTTTCACTGAGGTGCCAGAAGGGCCTTATTGCATTCTCTATGCACACACAACCGTGCACAAGGAAGATAATTATCCTGGTATGACCATCTTGAGATGGATCTATGAGGACCTTCCTTCTGAATTTAAAGAAAGGCTTCAAACTGTATACTTTCTCCACCCTGGCCTTCGTTCAAGGCTTGCTTTTGCCACTCTTGGTCGATTCTTCCTTAGTGGGAAGTGAGTATCTATATTTTTTATTTACATAGATGCTTATTTAATTTGAACAAGTTGCTTACTTGAATCAAATGACTTGGTTTTCCATCCGCAATGCATCTGGAATCTTAAGTGCACGGGAGTTGCTGAACTGTAATGGTGTCTTATCAGTTATCAGTTGAAGGGTCAAAATTGAGCTCTGTGGTCATTTAGTTGAACAGACTCAAATTTCTAGCACTTGGAAGTAATGAATTATCAAAAGTTTGAGGGTTTGTTTTTTCTCTTTGCAGCTTGTATTGGAAAATCAAGTATGTGAGCAGATTGCAATATGTTTGGGAGGACGTAAACAAAGGAGAGATCGAGATCCCTGAATTTGTACAGAAACATGATGACATCCTTGAGCACAGACCGCTGACTGATTATGGGATCGAACCAGATGCTCTGCCTCTAAGCGGGGTGCCTCCTCCATCTTATGTACTTGGGAGGCATGAAGATAGATGGGCAGCTCGAGAGTATATATCCTGAGTTTGCAAGGAGAAAAGATAGCATATTGAAATCTGATGCTGAATATATTACTCCCTGGTATTACTCATTTGAAATTAAGGTATGCTTTACTGTGCTGGCATTATGCATCATGTCCAACTGTGACTGAATGAGCTTTTGTGGTCTGTGTAAGATTTCTAGCCTTAGATATTAGCCAACACAGCTAACAGCCTAACAGTGTTTATTCCACATTTTGACAGCGTTTTGCAAAAGGTGAAACGTGTATATTCCTTTCTTTGTTTTGAAACCAGAAACATATATAGTTGTCATGTATTTTTATGAATACAAGGTCAGTGGATCACACGTAACAAATAAGCAGTTGGATCTACCATTCTTGCAGCCAACTACCGTCGTTATGAAGGATGTTGCAACTTCCTCCTTGTAGTGTAGGTTGATCTTGTCCAAGCATTTTATTTTTTTTTAATTATGGGTTTGTTGCAAGATCCTTTTCAGGTGCTCTGCATAAGTCTGTGTCATATCTTTATCATTTTAGGTGGCATGAGGTGGTTCAGAATAATTTCTGGATTTCTGACTTGTTAATTGAGTGCCTTACAACTAGATCCGCAAAGCAGCTTCAATCATCATTCACTTAATAGCACGGTTCATATCTTATGAAATGTAATGATTAAAAAAAAGAGCATTAGAAGCCAATGGTGGATACACTAATAAAAAAAAGGAAGTTTGTATATAAAAATCAATCCATGTTCTGATATTTGCTGAGTGAACAGCAGCATCCCAGAAAATAAATACAAAGGCACGCCACATAAAACACCAGGGCCTCTATGCCAATTAGAAGATAAATGTATAGGGGTCACACAAACAGTGACATCTACATACATGACACGTAAATTTTCAGATACAAATCCTGTGCAACACAAGTACACAACACAGCTGTTGGTTTATTCACGCAATCTTCAGTCTTGGATGAATCTTCTACAGGCAGCATGTTTCACAAATCCAACAGCAACATAGGGCTGCAAGGCTGCATCATCAGATTGACATATAATTAGGTTAGAGAGGTAAATTTAATTATTTTATGAAGCTCCTCAGCTACATAAGAATCCTATAATAGTTTAATTTGCTGATACAGCTATTAATTATACACTGAAAAGTTAAAACCAAAAAAATTGTATTCTGAAGAATTCGATCAAATTGTCTAAGAACTCAAAGATAGGCTAGCTAGCTGAGATGTACCATCCTTCAATGAAGCCCTTCTCTCCCCTCTTCTTGGTGCGGAAGAAACCCTTCTTCTTAGCCGGGGGAGGGTTCTCAGTTGGGTACCCTGCAAAAGCAATTCACAAGAAGGTAAGTGAGCTCCCATGTAGAGCTGATCAACTATTTACGACCTTGTAGAGCGAGAGAGAATACCTGGTGGTGGGAGGTTATCTTGTGTTTCTGTCTTGCTCATCTTGATTTTTTTTTCCTGGTGGTGGTAGGATGAGTTTGTTTGATAAAAGGGTGTTCAAACAATGCAGAAGAGATAAGTTTAGGTTCTAGCACCATCTCATCTATTTATAGCCAAGTTAATTTATATAGGTGCACGGGTCAGATTTGAACCCGGTTTGGTATCGTTTTTGATATTTCTCCTACTAGTCTTCTTGTAGTGGACAAGGAATAATTTCCTTTTCCTTTGATTATCGATCTTATTCTCACCACTGATTCATGAGTATGAGTTAATTGAAAGAATAATTAATTAGCAACTTCATTAGGTCTTGAATTTATTTGGACATTAGACGGGTCGGGTGTTTGGGTTAGTGGGGATCGAACCAAATCACGCAATTGATCGAAGTTGTTTTTATTCAGATTTGTTTTCTGATTTGATTGCTTATCTTAAATCTTAATGGGTCACGTATCTGCATCACATCATTGTCCTAAATGAATACAAATTAGTGTGAATGTTTTAGATCATATCAGAGGATCAGATCGATTCTTGAAAGGGAAACATAAGATAATTATATATGTATGTAGATGCCACGTCCCCGGCCAGAAAGATAACCAAGTTAAGGTACGTAACGCGTGTGAAATATTGGTAAATGACGTGCCTAAATCAAGATGAGTAAACCTTCAACACGGTATTCGTGTATGGAAAAGTCAATAGTCAACACGGTATTCCATCTTTTTGAAAAACAAATGGATGGGGGTATTTTATAAGTTTAGCCATGCTGAGCTATATCTGACGTCTGCAGCTAGCTAAAAATATTATAGTATGACCATTGCCCAATCAAATACATATGAAAGTGGAGATAATTTACCTGTGGTACTGGCTCAAGTGTTTAAATACATACGTATATAGGTTAATAAAATAGCTAATGATGTATTACTAAATATATTATTTTGCAATATATTGAATAGAAGATTTGCTTAATTGATCTGCTCTAATTTGGTCATGGGTAGTTAGTTAATTGCGTAGATTTGGAAGGCAAATTTTATAACTATAAAACTATCCCACGTTGCAGTTTCATATTGGTTAAAAGAACAATCCAGGGCTTCTTTAATTTTAATAAGAAAAGAGATTATAATCGAAGACTTGAAACGTCTTATGGGCAATTCCATTTCAAATCCGGTTCCGCACACAGCGATTATTCTGTGTATATATTACTGCAGCCAGATTTATTTATATTTGAGAAATTAAAGTGCATGATTTGATACGTTTCTCGTAGGAGTAGAATCAAACTATCATTTTGTATCTTAAAAAGTTTCAGCTTTGGAATATTTGGAAGCCTCCATTTAATTTGTGTGTTTGATATAATATAATAACAATTAACAAGCCGGCCGCCGTTGAATTTCAACTGGATCTGCATTCACGACAAGTTAACCACTACACCCTAGCTAGCTTTATTCTTGTAACTTTTCCTTGTGATATTCCAAACTTGAGTTCTCGTATATATGCTTTCTTTAGCTATCCACCACAACTTTATTGACTTTTCGTCTCTGGAAACTAAGAAGGGTACGTACGTAGCAATCAGATCAAGTAGAGATAATCAACCCTAAGGATTTAACAATGCAGATCATGCATGCATATTACAAATTTATTTTTCTTTCAAACTAGCATAGCTGTCGTTTGCCTGAATTCTTTGGACCAGCAATCATAACATACGTAGTATGTACAGTATATATTTGAAACTTTAATCTGGACCAAAAGTCCAGTCCATTTAACATAATGTTGAGCCCAAAAAAAAAATGCTTCATTATGTTTGAAAACAGCACCCGGCCCATGTGCGCGCAAGTACACAACTGCTTAGAACAAACAATTTATAACAGCTTTTGTTCTATTGGAAAATTTAGGGTTTGTTTGCTTGTATGAGTGAGTAGAAAGGATATACATTAACTTAATTAGTACTCAGATGAATGAGTATGATGATCGTGCAAATCATGAGAAAACACTCAAAACACTCGGAGAAGAGAAGAGGAAAAGAAAACCTCTCATAACAGAATTTCATTAGCTTCGAAAAAAAAGGTCTAGATTACAAAGGGAGAGCTTATATATCTAGCTGTATAAAGGAGATGACGTGTACAATCATTCTTCTTATTTATAAGAGAAAAGCAATACTCCCTCTATCAAGTAAATGAATAAAATGTTTAAAGCTTAAATGACAAATTTGATTGTATATGCTTATTGTAATAAGTTTATCAAACTTTATTTATATATAACAGGCACATATATGAAAAATTTTATAAATTAAAATTCAGGGGTGATTTGAATTTTGTAAACCAATAAAGTAGTGGAGTTACCATTTTCTTAACTAGAAACTAGTTTATATGATCATATGTACAACCAAACATATATATAGTTAGTTCGTTCGCTAAATTTACCATTTAATTAAACTAGTTTAAATCTACAAGCAAACACCAGCTATGGATAAAAACGTGTGTGTCTTTGAAGGATTTTAACCAAACATTTTTTTCAAAAATAGGAGGGATGGCCAAGAATCCAAGATGGGAAGTAATTATACAATTTTTTGTGACCATTTATTTATTCATTTATTAAACTATAAATATCTTGTTTACACAAAAGTCAAATTAAATTCTTTTATAAATAAGGATTATTAACGTAGTTTTAAATAAATTTCTAGAAAGTTTAACTTTTAACCAAACAAAATGTTAAAATTTTAGCCATTTTTTTTTTGCAAATCACATGAAATACAAGTAGAGTTTAAACAGATGAAATGTTCATGTCAAATCCAATTTTTAATTTTAACCAAACAAGTTTAATCGAATATAACATCGTCGTCACCTTGTGACCGAGGAAATGTGCATGTCAAATCCAAATTTCAATTAATTCGTTAATGTTCAAAACTATACAATAAAATTAAAGTAAGAAATGTATGATGAAAAATTATACTAGAACATTATAATGCTAGAACTGTTAGAAAAGAGAACATTATAATACTCCATAGAAAAGAGAACATTATAATATTAGAACTGTTAGCAGATAGTAAGATTTATTGACTAAAATAAATACCTTCTATTCGATTCTGTGCTTTCATGTCACCATTCATTTTCTACGACTACACATACACGAGGGGAAAGAATGGCCATTTCTGTAAGCAGAAATTAATAAAATAAACTGAAAAGACAAGTGAAAAGAAAAGAAACTGATGAATAGAGACGGTGAACAAGATTTGGGGAGTGCCAAACAAGAAATTACAAAAGTTGAAAACAGATACCAAGTCGAACATATAGTATTAAGATAAGTCTTAAAAAATAATTAAAGTAAAGTAAAAAGGATTTAATTTTCAATCAAAATCCAATTCAAGTTAATTTGTAAAGATTGACATGGGGAAGTATAGTAGCCTCCTCTCCTTATCATCATCCCCATCCCATCACGATTCATATCACTTATCACATCAGAGATTGATCCCAGCAGAAAACCCAAGATTCTCAAACTTGCCTAGTTTTGGAAATTCTCTCATTCCCTTGAATTCTCATGCAAAAAAACCCTAATTAGCCCTAAACCCTAAAATCCAAAACCGGTAATATCTGTATAAAAATGCCCAATCAATTAATTAGAGACATCAAAATACACAACGCTTGCTAATACTAATTAAAACATCTCACATATATATGATCAATTCTCTTGACAAGAATTAACTAGCATCCACATTTTTTGGCTACCTATATATATAGAAATGGTCTTGCCATATAATTAACATTCATATTCAGATCGATATAACATACAGTTATGATCAGGCCTAATTGACACTCATGTATAGCCTTGATCAATGATTTCACACCCCCTAAACCTATCCACTTTCCAATCACGACAATTACTATTGAAAACAGAAAGCAAGAAAGAAAAGAAATTATAAAAAAAGAAGGAAGGGCTTAATTACCAATGAGGCATTCCAGTTTTGGCAGGATCATCATCCCCAATATGGGTTGAATTACCCATTCCACCAGCTAGATTCAGATAAACCAACCTCGAATCCACATTCAATCCCCCCATATTCCCGCTGCTGCTCGTGGTACTGCTATTGTGGTCGTCGCTCATGCCCGGTGCAACAACACCGTGATAAATCATGGTGCTCGTTGTTGTGGCCACATTATTATTATCATCGTTGTTGTTGTTGTTGTTGTTCTCTTCCTCCTCTTCCCGGGACATGACCAGGGCAGCCGACTGCACAAGCTCAAGGCAAAGCCTGAGCTTATTGGGCTCGACATGGGCCAACCCGGGCACCGCCCCCTTGAATAGGAAGTCAGAGGTGAGGCTCCTCAGCACATCCAAAGGAGTGACCCCTTCCAGGGTCCGGACATTGGGGTCCGCGTGGTGGTCGAGGAGAACTGCCACCATGTCGGGGGACACCATCTCCGCCGCCAGGTGGAGGGGCGTCTTTCCCGAGGGCCCCGCGGGGCAGTTCACTTCCGCCGCCCCCAGCTCCAGGAGAGCCTTCACCACCTCGCGCGTGCAGTTTTGGACGGCGTAGTGGAGGGCGAGGGCGTCGTCCAGGTTCAGGCCTTCTCCCATCACCATCAGCTTCACGAGCTCCACGTCCGAGGCGTCCAGGGCGCGGCGCATGCGCCGGATCTTGTGGTCTTCCAGCTGCTCGGCGATGGCCAGGTGGTGGAAGTGGTGGTAGGGGTGGTGGTGGTGGGTGCGTCGGGAGAAGGAGGACTTGAGGCGGAGCTCTTCGATCTTGGAGACGACGTCCATGGGTAGGTGTTTGGCGAGGATTTCCGGAGGGAGCCCGGATTTGGCGACCAGGTGGGAACAGGCTGACCACAGGCTTTGCATTTCTTGCTTTCTTGAGGCCACTAGCACTTTCATCACGTCTTCTAGTGAGGCCTTCTCCACCATGCTTGCTAGTTGCTTCTACAATCCCACGCCGGGTTTCAATTTTTTAACATTTGCAAAAATTAGTACTAAACAGAACTGGTACTGGAAAAATACAAATAATTAATATAATATATGTATGCAATTAGTGCAACACAGTATTAATTAATTAATTCGTGTTAGGCCGGAAACAAGTGAGAACATGTATGTTAATGTGTTACAGGACATGTTTGTAGACAAAAGTGGCATCTTAATTTTGCACAACCAAGTAATTAAAGACCCGGCCAATTGTGGAAAGTTGGGTATTTTAATGGAGCCAGATTGTAATGAATTGAATTGGCTGCGGTTTAGATCAAACAAAGACCAACTATTACCAGACAAGACACACTATGTAATATGTATATGGGATCGAAAGAGCTAGTTAGGGAAAGTTCCTATAGAAAGCCAGCCCATTACAAAAGAAGCATATGTATATATTTAAAGCAAAAACACTGATCTTTTGAGGTCATTGTTTTTTAAGTGATAACATATATTAATTTTAAGCAAACAGATGGATCCAAGTGTTAAGTACTAGACTTCTGTGCATACAAGAAAGCAATGATCAGACAACTATTCACAAGGAATCACAAGAACACTAACACCCAGTAATATATGTTTTTGCCCCCCGAAAAGAAAACATTAATTTTCCATTTTTATAGTTTGTTTGATTTGGGTTGTGCAAATGGAAGTGGTACGTGGTGGTAGTGGCCAAAGATCCACTTCTTCTCTAGGAAAAAAATTGATAATAATTCCAATAACATCGTGTACATTATGATGCCCATATATAGCTTGGTAGCACGACCGAATTTATGGCCATCATCATCCAGAGGCCAGACCCAATTCAACCCTAAAAAGAGAAAGAGAGGGAGAGAAATTGAAGTTAAATGAAAACCCCCAATATAATTATATAAATTGGCCCACCTGGGTGAGCAAAGCGAGCTGGTCGACGCCGAAGGATCGAGCGGCGGAGAGGGTGTCGAGGGCAAGATCGACGGCGGAGGAGCAGTGGGTGTGCCAGCAGGCGCGGTCGCCGCAATTGGGGCGGGGCTCGTGCTTCTGAGGGAGAACCGACACCTGGCCGCTGTAAATGAACTGCAGCATCAGCATGAAAACCTCGTAGCCGACCGAGCTGACCGGGATGACCGGCCCGCGAGGGGAGGGGAAGAAGGGGATGGGCCCGGACGAGGAGGACGGGTCAGGGCCGGCGGGCTCGGGCGGGCCGCAGAAGAATTTGCGGAAGAAGAGGCTGCGGGCGGCCAGGATGCAGCGGTGGGCGTGGACCAGCCGCCCTTCCACGCTGAAACTGACGTCGCTGAAGGCCTGCCCGTTGATCAGCAGGTTCAGGTAGTCCAGCGACAGAGATCTCAGTGAATCATCAAAGCTCATGATCACTATTTTAATTTTCTCTCTTTATTTTTTTGGGAGGAAAAGAAATAAGGCCGATTAGGGTTGCCAAGGGGATGAAGAAGAGAGGGAAATCTGAAAATCTGAGGCGAGAGAGCAAAGGGATTTTGGGTGGGGAGTAGGGTTAGAAAGGGATGATTAGGAGTACTGATGATGGATGGATGGATGGATGGCAAGAAATTTTGCTTCTTTTTTATTTATTGCTATCTTATCTTGTTTGTTTTCTTTTGGCTTATTTGGAATTATCCTGATATTTGTTGCTTCTTTGGGCGAGAGAAGCTGATTGACTGACCCTGTTTGTTGTTGCTTGCTATACAACTATACTTTGAAGCTCAGCAAATAGTTAACTTGGTTGGTGTGCTTCATTACTTTGTGACATTTCAATTTCTTTGTACGTGCTCGGTAGTTTTAATTTTTTTTATCCACGTACGTTTTTATTGATTCTTGACGTTTTTATGAGACAAATCAATTTTGATGAATTTTGTCACACTTCAGAGAGTTTTGGTGACGTACATATATATATATTGTCTAGTTTAATTTTTTTATAGGGTCAAGAAAATCAAATTAGTCAAGTTACATAAATTGTATATATCCGTTCAAGTAAATTTGAACGGCTAACATATATATGAGGCCAGGTAATTAATGAAAATTTGTTTTCTATCTTACCTAAGTAATAACTGTACAATATAAATTTAGGTTTTTGCATACATTAGTTCCTAAATTTACAAATCTAGCTAAACCCTAAACCAAACTATTGTGTTCATGTAAGATTATATTATACGGGAACAATGCTAATAGGACAAATTAGAATTTCGTTTTAGGAAGAGACAGTTTTGGACGTTTTTGTAGGTGGAGGGAGCGATCAAAAGAGTAAAACTTGACATGTGATTAGAATTGGAATTGATGCCAAATTCAATTAATATGGGATAAACTGTCCGTACAGGAAATTAAAGGAGAGATGAGTATTGTGAGTATTGAGTATATATTGTCATATTGAGGAGGGCAAGGAATTAATGAACAGATAACAATAAAAAAAAAAGGAATGATATTGCAACTAGCTAACTAATTAAGCAGTTACAGTGTAATGCGTGGGAAATCGTGGCGACCGGCGCATACTACAGGGAACACCCCCACCATTATTATGTATCATGTATGTAGAGATATCTTAATTAATTACCCACTGCGATTGTCGACGATATGATCGTCTCTTCTCGTCTGCAGTCTGCACACCACACCCACCATTATATTATCACTCAAGAATGAATACACTACTAGCCCTATTCTTTTCGATCTAATGTATACTCCAAATTTAAGTGTTTAACTATTTCACTTGGAGGAGTAGTTAATCAAGCCAGTGTAATCAACAATCAATGCAATAAGCCAATAATAATCCAGTTAATTGCTAGCTAGTTAACGGAATGAATTAAAAGTAGAGATCGAGATGGATGAATGGGGTGGGGGGATCACGTGAGACAAAGGGCGGTGGCACGTGAAGAGGTGACCCGACCCGAACTGGGAGTGGTAGCAGGAAGTGGCAGGACGAGCGAGAGACAGTAGACAGTAGAATACCCCTATTCAACTAGCAGAGGAGCAGTGCTACTGTACAACTCATGACATAGTAGTAGTAGTGGCTACTGGCTTGGAGGATAGATCGAACATGTGTACAGTGTAGAGTGTACGTATTTCAAAGCCAATTAACTCCTAAAATTAGGAAATCCATCCGAGCGTGACAACTCCCTTCTCCACTCCTCCCGACTTTGTCTTATGATTTTATGACCTCCCCATTTCACGTTTCACTTGTCTTTTCACTCTCCATTATTTACTTGTATCAATTGAATTCCCTTCTCAATGGAGTACCAAATAAAAAATCAATTCATTTAGTCTTAGGCCTCCTTTTTGCTTTACCACACTCCCACGTTTAGGTATAGATAGGGTCTATCTACCCCCGGCCCATGAATGACTCTTGCATATTAATTTGCCCTCCTTTGTTATAAAGCAAATCAATTAAAAAAAGGTTTATTCTGATCCCATTGTTTAATTATTCACATACATATTTCTCTTTGATCAATTAATTAATCTCCCAAATATATAGTTAAATTTAGGGCATTCTATGCAGAATCACTTTGATCATATAATTAACCAGCTGGCTACCTAGATTGCGGTTGGAAATTAAAGTGCATGTTAATTGTTACTGCAATTTCAAGTTTTTATAACGTATATTAATTATATAAGGAGTAATAGTCTACTAGCTAGCTAGCTACCAGTTCAAGTGCAATTCAAAATTGAATTGATTGATAGTTTATAAATGTCTAAATTCCCTCCCATTTGTCTCCCTATCACACACACCCTATATATTTTGATCAATAATACATGCAGTGTTTCACTATACTATATACTCCGTATAATGATAATGATCCTAAAGTCCCAACTAACTAAGAAAATACATAAATGCTCTACAGTCATACCTATATATAACTATTTGGCTATTTAATTTACATATCAACAACACAATCATGGTAACATAACTTTAAGTTGCTCCATAAATTTGAGGCCCTGATTTATACTAAATGAGGAATATAGATTCATGATCAACTTAATTTGAGGATTAGACCTTTTTGTTAATTTTCTATCTCTTAATATATCAATTGATTCGACAATTAGAATATTGTTTAGGGTGCAACGACCCAACGAGAGGTAGCTAGCAACATACATAATTGAGAGATGTAAATCCAATGGGATCCACAAATATTTAAATGTGGGTACTGAAAGAAAATTCGAATATTACATAATTATTTACATGCACAACTTAGTTGGCTGGACACCTCAATAACAATGATTTGATGTTAGTGATCTCAGTATGAAGTACTGGCCCAAATATAATGAATATATAATGTGACCGATCCCATCCAACTATCCAAGGGAAGTGGGGTTTTTAGGTTTGGTTGTGGGTGATAACATATTCGAACTTGGTTAATGACTGGCATCACCATTATTTCCTTTTCAAGGCCAGGTTTACTAAACAAAATTAATGATATATCTTATTTTGGTAAGGCATAAACTAGGAGGGGAGGCGTATAGATTTCGCTCACATTTTGATCAATTAAATATTTTGGATGAGAATTTAGAATTTATAAGATCAAATTTTCGCACCTAGAAGAAAATTGACCCCCTAGCCTTCAATGGCTCCATTGGCTCGGCACTAGTACCCGACAAGACAAAACAGCTTCATCTTCCAAGCCACTCTCTCCAACGTCATTTAGCATACCTGGCAAGCCCGTTTTGGAACAAATTTTGACAACCATATATCGACGCTAGCTTGCTCGATTATTTAGATTATAAAGATGACTAAGCATTGAAATATTGCGACCAAATGGACCAAGCGTCACCAAGCGCAATGAGTCGTGGTTTGCTGCATTACGCATCAGCACGAATTAACTGATCGAGCTCCGGCCTCTGTACGTTTTTGAGTTGGATCTGATGGAGCTCTACTTGGATCTTTTTGTCATGTACTGCATGTAAACTCTCTTAATACACCTATAAATCTTGATTTATGATTATATATATAGTCCGTATAACATGTGTGTGTGTGGGGGGGGGTCATCATCCGATATACAGCTAGTGGAAATGACAGAAGAGCACTCAACTCAACACTAATAAACTAAAGAGAGAATCATGATGAGTGGTTGACTGCTTGTATATATGTGCAAGTAATTCCCCTAGCTCAGACATGCATTTTAAGAAAGGCAACCCCAAACAGTACCTTAAAATGGTTAGCATGATCGGTAGCAAAATTTGCAAAACAAGAAGTGCTAGTTCTTGAAATCATGCATATCATCACCAGCTACCTAGCTGACACACAAAAAACTCCATCTGCTCTGCAAGTGTTAATAAAATTTTGGATCTGAATAGTTAGCACTTAAATGCGCAGGGTGTTGTTGTTTATAAGCCTATTTTTGTTGCTTTAGGCTTCGGGTTTTTAGGGGTTTTTGGTTGGAATGTATAGCTCTGTTCTATAACTCTTATTTGTACATTCTCCCCCTCTTAATTCAATTTAACCTTTATTCAAAAAAAAAAGATAAAAGAAGGCCCCTTTAATATATTTTAAGACAATCACGTAGGTACGTACAGTACATGCACTAAATTTCAGTTATCTCTCATAGATATATCTGGTTTTCCCTTTTAATGTCATAATATCATTAATTAATTAGTGGAAGAAATAGTACTAAATGGAATTTGGTAGTTAGTATTTGGGGCCAGAAATTTGTAGTCATCAGAACTGAAAGGGAAGTGGTGTGCAAGTAAGGGATCTGGGATCGGAGTAGTGTGCTACTGTGGAAGGAGTAGACCCGTCAATGTTAGGTCTTAAAAAAGCCATGTTTCTTTGGATACGAATTGCTTTTTCGGGGGATATGCCGAGGAACAAACAGAAATAAATAAACAAATATGAATTGAATGAGTACGTACATATATTATAACTGTATAAATATACTAGTATATAGTATTAATCTATAAGTATGAATGAATGAATGAATGAATGAATGAAATAGTACTAGGGACTAGTGACTAGTGAGGATCCATCGGAAATGAAAGTGAAAAGACAAGACATGGGGGAAAAGTGAGTACGTACGTGATGGATCGAGTGGAAAGAAATTGGAATGGAGTGCGTGCGACCAAGGATGTATCTCGGAGCAGTACTACTCGTAGAATTGAATTGAATTGAACTATATACTCCATTGAATTAATGGGGCGGAGGAGGCCAACTGATCGATCGAGCCGACGTTACATATACCTAAGAACGTGTATATATATATATATATATATATATATATATATATATATATATATATATACACGGGTGGTCAGAGACCGATATACATAAAGTCGATCGAAATTGAAAGCCGATAGATAGAGACCAACTAGGCC
This sequence comes from Fallopia convolvulus, assembly GCA_964016875.1. Taxonomy (NCBI): domain Eukaryota; kingdom Viridiplantae; phylum Streptophyta; class Magnoliopsida; order Caryophyllales; family Polygonaceae; genus Fallopia; species Fallopia convolvulus. The sequence goes on from OZ024737.1 coordinate 45,624,711, forward strand.
TTAATTAATCATCTTTCATCGCCATTCGCCCATCAGAGCTAGGGATGATGGATCATGATATATACAGAGAGCTCTAGTCAATCGATCCAGCTGAAAACCAGCACTTTCACTGTGCCTGCAATTTAATCCAACGGCCCCATACTTTTAATGTAATTAAAAGTTCACATGCACGGCGCGCTCTACAATTTTATTCAATTGTCAATGACACGTCAGACCAGTGTAAGTTTTTGATTGACATCCGATCCGCACTTAATTATCGATCTAACTAGCCTATCAAGCTAGCTAGCTAGCTAGGGTACAATCCTTGTTACAACTAATTATAAACGTACGTACATTTCTAGAAATGAGTTAAGAATTAAGATGGTCGCTATTGGAAGAGCTGAGTGAGATGGAGCGGTAATTTAATTTAGAAAATGCGGAGGCAATTAATTAATTAGAGTGAGAATTAATAAATGACAATTGGCGCAGGAGACAAGTTAATTTAGGGGTGGACCATGCACGTCATGAAGTTGAAAGTAGTAATTTGTTAACAGTGCGCATGAATTGGAGTTTGAATTGATACATGCATGGAGTATCTTTTTGATTTTTATTACTGTATTAGAAAAATAGTCCAATTATATACTTGCATGCATGGTACATATGCAGTAACAGAGATCATCGATCCCATCCAGAGCAGAAATGAATCCTCTGTTTGAACTTTGAATGGCCGGCGGACCACATACACATAGTCATAGTCAATTACTCATATACTCGATCATATATGTAGTAGTAGTAACTAGTACGTACGTCGATCTCATATAGAATGAATGATAAGCTGAGGAAGAGGAGGAAGATCGATGAAGAAGAATTAAACGGGGTGATTACTGATGGATTAGTACGTGGAATTGAAAGAGACAAAATGAAACAATGCACAGGAGGAGAAAGCCAATATCATGGAGAATGTGAGAGAGGATCGATAACAACACTTAAGGCCGGCAAGCGTGGGCTTGTCTTGTCAAAATCAATCCGTTTAATTCGGCTTCCCCAGTCCAGCCACTCAGCCGGGTCCCATCCCCATCCCTCCCTGCATTTACATATTTGCCCCTTTTACATTATTTATTTATTTCGGCACCCAATCTTAAAAACTCTGTTAACATATTGATTGGGCCTATTGTCATCTCTGAACTACCCACTACTAGCGTCGTTATATTGCAAAGCCATGATTACTACCACGTACTTCATCTAATTTGCCTTTAGTTAGACATTTGTTATGCTACAGTTCATATAACTTCATATCCATTTTGGATTTTTGGGAACACATACAGTGCAACTGCGACAGCAGCAGGTCGGCCCAAAATCTCAAACTTAACAAACAAGGACAATGAATTTGGTAGGCTACATCAAAGCTATCTATCAATTTTGGACCGATCATTCTTTTTTGGGAGACCCAAATTCAAATAGCTATGTCCTTGTGTGCCAGTATTCTGAAATTGCGATCAAAGTCAATTTATATCTGAGATTTGCCCTGATTTCTTCTATGTACAAGTACATATACAACCTTGCATAGACAGGCTCGCGAGCAATTTACTAACAACCTTCTGAGGGCCACCGATCCCACTAGATATCATAAATCAGTTGGCCCATGAGAAAGGCCCAATAGCTTGCATAGAACCCAATAGCTCCTTCAGTGTGAAGAGCAGAGGGAAAATGGTAGGCTGTATATAATTACCAGAGCCACCAACACCTCATTTCCATTTTAGGGACGAACAATCAAACCCAAGTTGCCATTTTTTAGGGTCTATAGACTAGAACGACAGCATGTACACTCTTTTTGGGAAGAAAAAAAAAATCATCTCATCTTGAGAGGGCTCTATGTGGAGACTAAACAACAATTTCGTTCATAACCTTGACCCACATTATGATACATACAAGCTTGTTCTTAACATATTATATCAAATTAGACTGATTGATGTTACAAAATGTAGACTACTCTTTGGTGCCTTGATCGAAATGAAAAAATAAATAATGTTTGTATGGTTTTGATAATGATTAAATTATTAAATCACTTGGACCGACCAAAAAATTATATGATACAAGAAAATAGGTTTGCAATAATGTAATTATATGATATATTGATACGTTAATAGTAGGCGGTACCAAATAATTAAAGAGATCAATGAATGAAAGTAGGAGAGGAGATTGAGATTAGAGGCAGAAGAGATAGACGAGGCAGAGAAAAGAAGAAGATAGAATTAGGGTTTGGGATAAGATAATTCTTTATGATTGATCAATTCAACATAACAACTTAAAGCATATTTATACTAATCCTAATATCTAGCTAATAAGGAAATCTAATTGTTGTATTAAAAGATAAAACTAAATCCTAAATAAAAAGAAATAATAATATAAATATAAATTATTATCCTAATATCCTAATATAATCTAGCGTATAATATATGAAACTAGGTTTGCAATAATTTGATAGATTTAAGCTAATATATATGTATATATACTGACATTTCTGACAATACTTATGCTTAAAACATGAAAAAACAAGTAAAGAAACAAAACTGCATTCTGTAATCAAACCGATGCATTGTTCATAAAGCCCATATGAAACAGAAGGGAAGTATGAGAAGTAGAAAACAGGCACATATTGACAATAACTTGTCTTGTTCAATTACAAAACAGGGCATCAAATTGGCCGAAAAAACATGCCAAGAATAAGGAGCAGGAATTCCAAATCTCAAAAGCTACCAACGCTATAAAATAAATAAGCATGATTCTCCATGTATATTGCACTAACATACATTAATTATTTAATAGAGTATAGCCACTGATCTTTGGGGAAGTCTCTCCCGCCTTGCCATCACCTCTTTAGCCCGGTGTCTTAATGCCAAGGTTTACGAAATCGGTTTTAGAGTGTTCGATCGGTTTAATCACGTCTTTAGGGAAGTTTTGCTAGATCGATTTATAGATCATATGAATCTAGTTTTTCACCTCTTTAACAGAAAGGGTTTAGACTAGCTTGTTGTTGTTTCAAAATCAATAGTCAGATCAAATACTGACTTTTAACACCGAAAGTCGACGACTGACAATTGTTTCATTTAGAAGACTCATAACGTACATTAGTAAATTTCCGGGTTGGATGTCCAATTGTGAATTGTCCATATATAGTCTCCCGTCATGATCAAGGTATTATAAATATTATAGGCAGAACACGACCCCGCGTTATAAGTCAGTAGTCACCGAGAAAGTTTCGGCCGGTTTTCCCACCACGGTTTACGCCTAATAATTTAATAATCTACCCGCCAAAATTCGGTGCGACTTTTCCTATGTTCCTATCTAACAACTCGCTTTCTTTCTTTATTGGAGTATATATCTGATATTTCAAATACTGTGTTACATTTTAGAATTGGGGATGTAATTACTTGTTTATCCGATCTGGTTTTCTAGTTTGTTTAAAGATTTCAAGACCACCAGCATTGCCACGATCTTTGTTGCATTGTACATGGCCAAACCTAATAAAAGAAACGAGTGGTGTATGTTTGCTAAAGCATGGGGGAAGAACCAAGACACTTTTAATCACATGGACTTGAGAAATTAGGTAAGTTCATTTTTAAAAGATGTATAGAAAGAAAATTAGGTAAGTAGATTTAGTTTAGGGGGTTGTTTTGTTTTTTTGTTCCGTTGCAGGTTAGGTGCAAATCCATGGATATGTATAATGTATATATAGACAAATCCTAAAGCGGTGCCACTTGACATGTATATATAATACGGAGTATATTGTTATGCATTCCTATGTTCACGCATTACTGTATAAATAAATGCCTAGTATGGGATTGGCGGGAATCTAAATCTTCGTTACCCACAACAGAACTATTGTATACTAGTACGTTGTTATTCTGATACCAGATGAATAAAGCATCGACTTTTTCCTTGAAAAATAGATAAATAGTGATTTCATTAGGTGCCTTATTTCAAGGGAATTCATTTTTTGGTTCTAAATTGGTCTCGTTTCCATTGAATTTGGTACAAGTTACATGCCCTAAAACTCCATTATAAATTATAAAAAAAAACAACGACCCTTTTACAGTTTTACACTTTTACTTGCTTCATTCCCCGTTTTACTTCACCGGCCTCGATGGAAATGAAAGCTAGTCTCAACGCATAAACCATCGTTTACAGCTATAAACGCCATTACAGCTAGCTAGCTAGGAGGACCTTAATTGAGGTCCTATCCATATGGAGTACAATACATTAAAATACTCCTCTAGCTAGCTAGCGACACGGATCGATCGGTATATCGATTATCATATATATGGATATGATGGATCAGCTAGCATAGCCTTTAATTAAATAATTAATCTAGCTGTTGCTGAAGCTCCATCATCCTACTGAAGTCGTCGAAGCAGACGAATCCATCACCGTTCACATCCACGCTCTCTATCATGCGCCGGCAGTCCTCTATCGTGCACCGGTCGTCGCCGATCGCCGAGAACACGCTCAGCAGCTCCTCCGCCGAGATCCTCCCGTCGTGATCGGCGTCGAACACATCGAAAGTCTCCCGGAGCTCCTCCATTCCCGACGCCGGCGCGAAGGCCGACCTGATGGCGCCCAACTCCTCCAGGCTGATGCAGCCGTCTCCGTCAAGGTCGATCTCGGAGAGCATCGTCGTCAGCTCCTCCGGCACCACGCCGATTCGACTCAATACCACCCCTAGCTCACACTTGGTGATCTTCCCGTCGCCGTCGCCGTCCATCAGCTTGAACGCTTCAACGAGCTCCAACCAGAGATCTCCACCGCCATTGCCGGACCAGTCTTCCGGAGCGGAGAGCGATCTCACCAGCGGGATGAGGACGCTGGTAGGGGTGCCGGAACGCTGACTGGTGTCGGAGGAGGAAGAAGAGTCGACGGTGTTGAAGGAAGCAGGCTCGGATTTGGAGATGTGACGGCGGCTCTTGGAATTCTTCAAGCGGAACACGTTCTTAGGGTGAATTGATTTGACCAGCTTCATGGCATTGGCAGGCATGGAATTGATGGAGCAAACAAATAAGCTAGAAAATTAAAAGAGGATGAAGAAATTAATGAGATATATAAAGAGGGGAGAGAGAGAAATGGATAATGGATTCGAGATTTCGAGAGAAGGAGAAGCCGAGAAGGGGGTGTGGTTTAGAGTTAAAAGACTTCATCGAGACTTAAGAAGAAGAAGAAGAGCCTCGGATTTTGGAGGCAACTTCCGGGAAGCTTCCCATAGCGCAACATTTTAAGCAGAGAAGAAACTTTGTTGGACAAGGACTATAGTTTTTATGGTGTACGTGAGCGTTTTGGGCCCTTGATTCTGTGATAGGGACAGGTGGACGATCCGATGAACTCTCCGGATACGAAAAAACTAATTCTGGTGGGCCCTTGAGTACTGCTCTGCGGGACCCACCACGGCGCTGGTTGATGTATACTCCTATGCTGCCTAATCAAAGCCCAAAGTCATTAAACACTGCAAGCATTCTATCACGATTTATAGTTTGGAAATAATGGACTATATACAAGAATTAGTTTTGGCTAAAGCGCACCAAATCAAATCAGAAACAACCCATGTGATGGGTTATAGTAAGAAATATGACATGCTCAGAGCATACACATGTAGAATTTGAGACAGCATGACCTGCCCTTTTCTCTCAAGTCACAAGGATTGATATTTGGTACTTGGTAGTGACAATGACATACCAATATGCCATGGCCATTGCCAGTGGCATGCATACCACAGCAAGCAACAGGTCTATTTTTTTTAACCACACTGTCTGCAATGCATTCCCTTCTCTTAGGGACTTAACATTTATGGTGTTCTTTAATGTAATTTTAATAATTAATCTTCAGATATTTGTTGGTTCCCAAACACCAGGAAACCCTACATTTCAGATCGGGAGTCTCTAATTTAGATATCATACAACTCTAAATAGAATTGGATATGGTTACTGTCAAAACTGCAGCCTAAGAATATGAGAAAACTTCCCAAAAATAAGATGATGTACAAGGTGTTAGGCTGAAGACTTCACCCTCAATTTTTAAGCAATTGCCCTTGGCAGCATTAATCATATAATTTACAAGCCAAGTTTCTCCCCAACACATGCTTGGCATCTATCAGAATTTATATTGTGGCCAAACATAGCAAACAATAAAACATCTCACCTTTCACAAATTGCTTTATCCTTATATTTGCTTCAAGTTGTTTCCGTCTCCATGCTTGGTTGATCTACAGAAGCATCAACCTCCTCCAAGCCATTTTTGGGTGCAGTATCATCGTCACCATATTCAGACGCAGAACTAGTATCCATTTCCCTATCTGGGCAATCGAGTTGCACGCACTCTGCACCGGGGCTAAGAGTCTCACGTGGACCCTCTGAATCATTACTAGTTGTAGGAACCGAAACCTCATCCATCTTCATAACATTTAAAACAATCCCATTTGGTGTCATCTCAGGCTGCAATACATCACCTTCAGTGACGGTTATGCTAGGGTTGTTCTCTGAGCATCTATCTGGGCTTTGGTTGCTATTACTATTATCTCTGTTACTGCTAATGGTTTGCATTATAGCAGAGTTCAGTTGACCCGCCAGGCCTCTACTTATTCCAGATCCCATATCTAAACTCTGAATGAAGTCTACGAATTTGGAGGCAGAAGCCGTCCTCATCAATGGCCCACCGGATCTCGTCCAAGTATTATTATGATCAACAGTCTCGGATTCACTATCACTCCCATCATGGCCACTATGATTCCTGGCAGAAGATATTCCACTTGCTCCTTGTTGTAAGGAAGCTAATTCGTCTTCTAGGGAGCCAACGGAGTTTTCCCGGGCAATGCAGTTCCATGAAGGGATCCTTCTAGAAGCACTGAATCTTCCAGTGATGGATGATATTGGTTGAGAGTAAGAAGTTGTGGCCGCAGCAACAGTAGCAGCTCTCTCTGCATTACGTTTATGTCGGCGCATGTGGTTGAGAATTGCAACGCACTCGTCCAAAGCAAGCTCAATTGCACAATTTGCTTTCATGGCAGAGAGTTTCTCCCAGGTGCAACGTCTACCTTGGTTTGCTGCCTTTTGGAGCTCCACTTTTGATGGATTCTGTATTATTTTTGAGTACTGTATCATGACCCACCAAAAAAACAGGCTCGTTAGTCTATCATATATTCATATGCATACCAGAGCACACATTTCATGCTAAACTTTAGCTACAGAGAGAACTAATTTGTCCTGAGTTAATGATCAGATGTTAAGGACATGAATTTTGAATAGCTGAAAAGGCTACACTCTTCTAGAGCTTCAGGTTTAGCTAAAGTTGACTCAAATTATGCATGAATGAAGAAGATAAGAACTTTTCAACTAAGGGATAGTCTTCAGATCCATGTTCATAGGAAGTGGGGAGAACTTATCCATTTTCTGCGCGAAAGAAACCAAACTTGTTCTTATTTCATACTGATTTTGAAAAACGTGTTCTTGTCATGTTAAGCAAGTCACCAGAAACTAGGACGAAAATCATATCCACTCAAAAAACGAAAACTTCAGATTCCATGAATGAACATAAAAATTATTCAGCCAAGTTTGCCTTTGTCTACGAAAGACTTTATCATACCTGAGCAAGTGTGGCAGGCATCACTACAGTGACGTGACCCTCCCATTCCTGAGCAAACAGCTTAGCAAGTCCGCCTAATGGAAAACCTAGTGCCAATATCTGGTTGCATCTGTGCTTCACTTCCATCTCAGTTAGCTCAGCAAGCTGTAATGTTAAAATGTAAGTATAATTTATTCAATATAAAACAAAGGGTATACAGATATACAAAAAGAAAACAGAAGTAAGGAACACAACACAATAAGATGAAAATTGCAATTTAGATGGCAGTAATCAAACATGCTTATCAGTGTCAAAAGTATGACAATAAGCCATCCAAGAAATGGGGAGTCTTTATCATGAAACCCAATGGCACAGAAGCAGGAGCCAGTTTTCTCTGTCTCATCACAGCAGAAATTAAAATTAGGTGGCCAGAGTAAGGTGATGGTAATACGCGTTGCTAAACCTATAGAGACATTCATGGCGTGACCTCTAAGGTCTTTGTTCTTTCCATTTAATCACAAAGTTTAGAGGTGAATCTGAATATTTTTATATAGCCATTTAATCTCCAAAATCATTTTGCAAAGCAGTCGAAGACAATTTTAAGAGCACATAAAAAGTCACCAAACATGTATAGCTTCTAAGGGTAAGAGTTGAAACAAGTGCGAATCCATATATACATACCTTTGCGGCAAAATTTCCTCCATACGATCTAATGAACGCCTTCAGCCTCAATAATGGAGCAATATGAGGATTAGCTTGACTTACAATAAAATGATTGACATTGAAAAGCTCCTTCAACTGCATCATAGGCAAATCACTCTCCAAGCTACCATCCCTCCACCGACGTGATGGAATGGTCCCTTCCTCAGGGCTGAGATGAAAAGGTGGATGATAAGGTATAATATTTCCATATCTATCTTTAGCCATTAGTTCTTGAGCCTCAAAAAGACCAGGAAAGGCACAAGAAGCTGTTACTGCACTCCATATGACAACATGTGGTGAGGTCAAGTAATTAAGGCAACGAGGTGGCTCATGTTTCCTAGGGGAGCAAACCGTAATAGCAAGAATCCGGCCGGTCATGTCATAAGCCTCCTGGAAAGTAAGATTACTTGTGAGTTTCCTTAGCATCATCTGCAAATGTCTAATCTCATGAACAGCTCCAAATGTCATAACCCTCTTGAAAACTGTAAAGATGCCACCCATTTGGTCAAAGAACTTCAAGGAACGCCAAGAATCATCAAAGAAACTCTGAAGCTCAGGCCATGAACTTGTGGCTACAATTGCACACATAATAGAACCCACACTAGAACCAGCAATGACTCTAGGCAGAAGCTTATGGTCTACTAATGTTTTCATCACGCCAACATGGAAAGCTCCAAGAGACGCACCGCCGCTTAAAAGTAGAGCGGTCCTTCCAAAAGCGTGCCTTGTTTCATGTATAAATGCAAGCTTCTCATCCAACAAAAGCTCTTCTGAATCCGACTCACAGACCATCCTCAATTGAGTGGTGACTTCATCGATATAATCCTTTATAAGAGTAGGCACTTGAAGCCTTCCTTTGTGAAGCTCGGGATTGCACATATTACCCAGATTTCTAATCAAATCCGCGCGCATACAAAACATAATGTCTCTAATAGAGCCTGCCTGACGGCGTTGCCTAAGCTCTTGGAGCTTGTTCCTCACAAGCTCCTCATCATAGAACTCAGATTCATTCATTTTAGGGCTTTCTCGTTCTAACATCCTGGCACCATGAGCCCACTCCTCATAGGTCAATGCAGATCTCATCATATTCCTCCAAAATTTCCTCCTATAAGCCATCTCTGCTTTAGTCTGAACACTTGTGTATCGTTTCAGAATGAAGGCAATTAGAGTCACCAAGGCTAATATACCTTGTGGGTTTCTTGGATGGAACCATGAGAAGATTGGAGCTGTACGGTCTTCAAGCTTTTGAATGAATGTGAATAGCATAGCAATCAATTGGCGCCTTAAATGCGCCAGGGACTTGCAGAAGAGTACTCTGAATGCAATTGTTCGACCAATAATTGAACTTGGTCCAATTGGGAACAAATCAATACTGGCCTCGTTGCTTATATCCATTTCGGTATAAAAAAACCTAAAGAGCAGGAGGTGGTAAGTTACAGGATAGACGACGGTTTTGTTTAGATAAGAGAAGAAAACCCAAAATTATCAGGACAAATTACAAAGGAGAGGCTGGAAGGCGGTGCTCAATGACAAGCATATCAATTGACCGATTTCCACCCCCACCTACAGAAACCAATCGATCTAAACCTTGATAAAAACCGCGATAAATCTCCAAAGCAAAAATATGGAAACTGATTAGTACAAGAATTGAATGCTGGCCTAGAGAGTAGACATAGAGAGATTTCAGATTCCTTCAACCATCAGCCTCGTAAACCACAATTAAAACCGAATTAATGATACAGCTTGTCGATCCGAGAAGAGAGTGATACCAGCAAAGCAGCAACCGTGTGATATTTGTGAGAAATCAAATTCCGGGAAAACCAATAGACAAAATTGGTGTTTGTGTTGAACAAGTAGAGTCGGGGGGTACGGGAAGAAAGAATGCGTGATGAGATTTGTTTAAGATAAACGATGACAATGAGCTGACGTCGATCAGATCAGTAGTAGATCACGACGAGGCCAAGCTCAGCGGGGGGCAGAATATTCGACGAGTGAATAATTCAATCAAAATTATTCAAACTTATCTTCTACCCTACTATAGAAGTTTGGAAAGGGGTGACTATCCCACCGTCGCTTTACTAATTCCCTTTTTTTATTAGCCGTTGATTTCAGGTCTGTGCTTTTTCATAAAAGAAGGAAAAAATTTAGCCTCTGTCTGCCTCCTTCCCCTTTCATTCGCTTTCTCTCCTCCGCTCTTATCTCCTCCGCTCTCCGGCGAATTGACGTTACAGACATCCCCTGGCGTGACGTGGCCTGAGCCTTCAAGCCCCTCTGTTCCAGATTAAGGTTCGGCCCTCAGTTCCAATTTGGCTTGCCTTGCTATTCAAATTCTGGAAAAAATTGGGTGCTTCATGAAATTGATGATGTTTCTAGGTGATACCATATGCGCTTAATATTAGGGTTTAGTGTTGTGATTTCAGTGGGCTATTGATTTAAGGATATGCGCTTGGGCTAGGGTTTCTCTATTCCTTGTTCTTGGTGACTGCGGCATCGGTTGCCTCCGTGTTTTGTTTTCTACATCTAGGGCTTATGTTGTTTGGCGTGGATGCTGCATAGATTTTGGGATTAGGGTACTGCAATATTTAGCTTGAAGTACCTATGCGTTTTTTTTTATGAAAGGGGTTATCAAGTTGTGTTCTTATTTTTTGGCCTAGCTTCTTAGGTTGAAGAGATGATTGTGTTCTGATTATTAGCCTTGAATAGGTAGCTTAGCTCAACTCCAATGCCTAATTGTTGAAAACCGTTCAGTGAATAAAAATGCATCACATGTTGTTGCAGAATATCATATGTACAAGAAACACCTGAATGGTTTTATCTAACCCTTAGGGAAATTCCTAGACACTTTATTGAATAGGCTACACATGTATTTTATTGTCCATTCTGAGATTTCAATTAAATTTTCACTTCTCTGGGTTGGGTGTTCAAGCATATTACACTTGAATATAATAACATGTGAGTGGCTTGCAACCCGGTGGTTAGTTCACTTCACTATGACCATAGTTGTTATATAAGTGGGATCTAAATGAATAATACCCTTTATTACCAAATGAATGAGTAGTACCTTTCGACTTTCAATGAGATGGAATCATGGAAAGCCTACGCTCAAGGGTTATTCTTTAACCTCTAACCTTACTTTACTCATATCTATCTATCTTTATCTTCCCTTCCAGTGACTATAAAACAAGCTAAGTGGGATAGTTAAATACACACCATTTTAATCAAAATCATAACACACTTTTTCTACAAGGTTATCAAAATATACATTAATCCACGTGCTTCAGTCTGTTTAGCATTTCCTTGAATCTATGCTTCTTTCAGAATTAAAGGGAAAATTGTGAACATGGATTGGAGAGTGAGGATGGAAATCTGAGGCAAACAAGGTACACATCAGATCCACTTAAGAGCTCCTTTATCATGCAAGTATTTCAAGTGTTATCTAACTTAAGTATTACTTATATAAATCAAGCATCTGTAGAAATTGTTGGATCTGAAGCTGCTATAGTCCTGTTCACAGTTTTTTAGCTTCTCTTTCCAATAATTTTCTCAAAGGTGTCTTAAGGAGCACCAAAAAATACCAAAAGCTGAAAAATCTGAGTATAAGATCACATTGTACTGAACTAAAATAAAAGGCAAGAATAGTGAATGATTTTCTACCTCATGACAAGGCCTTAAAATTGCAAACAAAGCACAAGCGATGGCATGAGTACTTCTGAAGAACTGACAACAATGAACTGATTTATATAAGTAGTGCTCTACCAAGTATTGATGTTTATTAAAACTAAACTTTGCCTAATCTATTCTTCTACATGATATTCTACAAATGCTTATTATATTATTGTGAATTTGTAGGTTGCAGACTTGCAGCATATGATAAGACATAAGGAAATGGAATTCTTTGATCCAACAAGGTATGTTTTTTGTCGCCTTTGTTTTGAAACCATGCGTTCCCATTTTACAAATATTTTCATCGACGCTTATTTCAGAGTAGCTTGATTCTATAGCATATATAAACTAGATACTATACTGCCAAAATGGAGAGTTAGGATTTGAACTGATGATGATAATTTGGTGGTTAGTTTAAGACTTGAGGTAGGAGAGACATAAGTGGATTGTTGTTTTGGATAAATATATTGCTTGATCCTAGGGCATGATCATCTACTCTGTTCAATGTTAAATACATTTACAGGCTGCTCTCTACTGTGTCAACATTTTTGTTCATGACTTATTACATTTAAAATTGCAGGAATCAACCAACAATAATAGAGGCCTTGAACATGGATGGATCGAGTGGACAAAATATAGAATGGATAACTAAATACTTGCACCAAAGCAGTAATAGGGATAGCGCAGCAATCTGAAGTATTGTGCTGGTACTTGAAAGGCAAAATTATGCTCAAATTGGTGGACAGCTGTTCATATTTGAGTTTAACAAAACTTGACCATAAATAAATTGATATGCGCCTTATTGTGATCGATGTAGTTAAATCATGTTTCGTAATTGGTGAATCAACTAAACCATTTTCAGGAATAGTTGCTCATGGGGCCCATGGAAAATCAACTGTTGTGAAGGCTATATGTGGTGTGCATGTATATTCCATGTCTAAAATCACGTCTTTCAATATTATATCAGGGAAAACAAGATTACTTTTGCATGTTCTATCGGTCATTATTTTTGTCTTTGTTGTTCTCATATGTTAGAAAACTGAAAAAAAAAATTATAATTGAATTCTATTCTGCATTATGGTTCCTTTCTAGCTCTCTTTTTCTATGTGGTGATTAACCGGCCTGTAGCTCTTTCCATTGGGCTGAATGAATTTCTTATATGGTTTTTCCCCTTTTTGTTCAATTTAGTTTCTCTTTCTTACACCCATTACATGATATACCTGCATAGAGATGGGAATTATTACTGACCTTTTTTGAGAATGCAGTTGTGATGCTCTGAAAAGTATAACTGTGAGCTACGAGGGATGGAAAAAATTTGTGCTTATAATTATTGTGCAGCCCTTAAATTAAACCCATTTAGTTAACATCCTTTATACTTGTATCATTCTTGCAGTCTAACTTAAATCAATGGTCTCCACTCTCCAGCAAGCTTTCTCTTCAGGTTTGTGTCGTTCATTGTTCAGGAAGCTTTGTTAGACATCTTTAGAATGTTGTAGATTATCACTTTTGTCTACCAACATTAGATGTTTCTTCATTATGGTGCGAACTCTGTTTCGCATCTATTCTGTTCATTCGATGGTTTATTCTGTCTGGATTGAAACTCTTTCTTTAGCAGGGATAAATTCTTTATTTTGAATAGAGCTGGCTTTTCATTTTAAGTGGAATTCTCGTAGGCGCAACATCATGAATCTCCCATGTATAAAGTAATTGGCTTCTCTTGCTAACTTCATCAAACGCTTGGCCTTCTTCACTTTAGGGCGGGGGTGAACTTAATCACACCAATATTCTATACGTGTAGATGTGTACTTTTGACAGTGAATTTGTCCTGTACTTAAATTATGGTGACCCCTCAAATTATTCAGAATGGTGTTATGAGTCTTATGACCCCTTAATTATTGTATTATATGGTATATCTATACGTAATATTTATTGCAAAACTAATTAAATCAAGTATAGTTTATGTCTTGTATTGAATGCTTTCTATAGGTACATTCAGTTCTCTTTTGTAGATGTATTTCACATTTTGTATGAGTCCCCCTTATGTTGTAGAATGTAGATATTTGATTGTTGCCTGAATATGCCAATTTAAGGTGGCGTGTACTTCCATTATCTGAATTTAGTTATTTGTCATGGTTTACAATCCGCTGTTTGCCTCTCATCATCTTACACTCTTGAGTAAAGCTCCGGCTAGGGAAAGTCACTTGAATTCCTACTATAATTAAGTTCTCACCAGCTAATTTACATTTGCCCCTTCTAATTTATTTATATTGTAACAACTTTTTCTCAACTCTGTAATCATAGAATCAGTTTTCATCCAAAAAATCATGTCCACACATATCTGCACGTATACAAATCGATGTTACGTGCTATCACCTTAATACTCAACGTATCAACAACTACAGTACAGAAAAAACAAGTATACCAAAAAAAACAGTACAAAAAGAAATGTCCAACTAAAAAAAATGGGTCTTCTTTTTCAGCCATAATTCCAACCCTACCGATCCATTACATGTTTTCCATCTTCTCAGATTTCAATTTATTAAGCTACAATATTAATAATAATGCTATTCTTTTCTATATTTTATTCTTTGAATGAAAAAAACCTTGTGTGATTGTGTAATGACTATATAATAATTTCTTACATGATCTAATCTGCCTTTTTGCTGTTCGAAACAGGTTTTAGTTTGTTCTGACAAATATTCCATCCGTTCAAATTATAAAATAATTATTTAAATATATAAAAAAACTAAAAAACACTCAACAAAGTTTAGGGTATTTAAGTCAAACTAGTTATACCCGTCGTGCCCTGCACGACTAAATATACTAAAAAAGAAAATAATGTAAATTCTTATAATTTTTTTAATCAAATTCAATTCTTTGAAATATTTTAAATAAAAAGTTGAAAAGATAAAAAAAAAAGGAGTAAAGATTGAATTTTTAAAGATAAAAAATCTTCTATATTTACATGAATAAGTCAAAAAGGAAATTAATGAAAAGATAATGTAATTGTTTTTATCAAAATTCAATTTGGGCAAGTAATTACCTAGATATTGAAAATTTTATTTTTTTTAATCAAATTTTCATTTAAGATAAACTTCTTACATATATAGATGAAAAGATAAAGATAAATTAATTTTCTTTATTTTTAATTAAATTCGAATTAAATTTTTTATTTCACATAAATAAATATAAAGGAATGTAATTGAAAAAGATAAATCAATTTAGATAAAAACTAATTTGTTAAATATAAGGTGGGGCCAAATCGTAGATTTTTAATGTGGGAATAACATGTATGAAAAATCCTAGGTGGCACATGATAAGATCTTATGTGGCATGTAGTTTATAATTTTGTAAAAAAAACATGTATGAAAAATCATAGGTCTCACACTCCCACATGATAAGATTTTAGTAGAACCTTTAAGTTAAATAAATTATCATATAAAATATAAACTACATGTTATTACAGGATAAAAATATACTTAATAAAAAATGATGAAAAAATATAAATTCATATTGAATATTTTAATAGCAAGAAAATATTTATATTTACATAATAATTCAAAAAGGAAATTAAGGAAAATATATATAATTTTTTTTATCAAAATTCAATTTAGGCAAGTAATTATCTCGATATTGAAAGTTCTATTTTTTTATAAATTTTTTATTTAAGATAAATCTAATACATAAATAGATAAAAAGATAAATATAAAATAATTTTCTTTAATTTTAAATAAAATTCGAATTTTTTTCATACAAATAGATAGAAATTTAATTGGAAAAATAAATTATTATATTTATCTTAATATATAATATCTAATGTTCTATAATTTATTTTAATTTTAGATAAAATATTTTAGGTCTATCCTAATTCCTAATATATAGTAGATAACATTTTTATTTTAGATAGAATATTTCCTAAATTAATTTATCATATTTCTATATTATCCTAAAATAATATCAACATATATAAATTCCCAAAATAAAAAATCCTATGTGGCAAAATCATAGGTGGCTTAACATGGGAACGACACGTAGGAAAATCCTAGGTGGCGCAATGTGGTGACTTTATTCCTTGCGTCTTTTATATATATACATAGATTATAAAATAACATTACTTATTGCTTACCCAAAATATCCGAAAATTAATAAAACACTTCCTTAACTTCCGTACTATAATATCGGGCTTTTTTATACTGCGAATTCCAAGCAGTACAAAGACCTAAACAGCCAAGCCCAATAATAAAATCTTTAAACCATCTAATGCCTCCGTGCGAAGCGCGGACCAAAAACTAGTATGACAAAAGGGATGGCTATATATATGTGTATAGTTTAGGGGCATGTTTATTTTTGTTTTGCAAAGATTTTAGCTTAGTTTCTAAGGTTTAGTGTTTTGTGTAGCTGTGTTTGTTTTACTCGGTTTTATAGGTTTTTAGGTAATGGAGCAAGACGGAATGTGATCCGAGCTGACTATGGTGGTGAGTTGGAGGACATGAATAAAGATTGAAGAAGAGCAACTAAAGATTACAAGAGCCAAGGCGAAAGGAGCAAAGTCAAGTTGAAGATCCCGGCTCAACAACATGGAGCGCGGGCTTGATGGTCAAGGTGCGCGGCCGCACTGGTTTGGAAGGAGCCCACGCCATCCGTCTTTGTGCGGACGAGTTGGACTGCGTGTTTGGGCTTTGGTTGGGCCTTGATATTGTTCCGACGAGTATAGTGTATTTTTAGGGATATTTGATCTTAGAAAGTCGTTGAGTATTTAAACTTTGGTTTGACTTTTATTTATTTGACAATGATATTTATGTAAAGTTTCTTTTAAAAACGAATTATGAATAAAAAAATGATAAAAACTTTGCTTAAATCAAATTTTGGTAAAATATTTTTTTTTTAAATCCAAGTTTTATAAAAAATGATATGAATCTAAATTACTCTTAGAAATAAATAAATATTTAAAGTATATTTGCCTTTTAACTATTTATAAAAAATATTTTATTAAAATAGAATTTTGATAGAAAAAAAGATAGAAATTTACAGTATATCTTACAAGGCTGACAATTAAATGATTAAATTAACCATTTTTTCTAACTTCAGGATGAGAAAGCCAAAATGTTTAAACAAATTCAGGCTTATGAAGCCATTGATATGATAAAGAAACCAACAAAATCCATGACCATAAATAAACCATCCTCGATCTGATTTTCATCATCCACTTGCTTCTCATATTTGATTTGAATTCTAGATCTGTGCTTTTGGCTTGCTAGCCCCAAGCCAGATCTGAGTTAGTATGAACACGTCAAGTTGTCACCCTTTCCGATTCGCCGCTCTTCGGTTTGACCCCTCCCTAAAACAACCGTCGAGTGCTGGATGGGCCCTATTTTGATCTGCCTCCAGTTGTCGACTTGGATCTACAGTTCAACTCCTTCCTTTGCAAAAATCCCAATAACAATCCCTAAATCTCAATCCCTCTGCAACACAAAAGTCTCCTAGAGGATTGCTCAGGGCTTATTTTATGTATTATCTTTCCGAGGAGTTGGAGCTGAGTTTGACATTGGACAAAGTTGTATTGGGCCAGGACGCTTGGTGCTCTGAGGCGTCTGAAGATCCTTCATTTCGGTGGAGGGAACGTCAGGTGTCCATTTCGCACGCCCAAAAGGGGTCGACCTGCTGCTTGTGGCGCTATTCTTCTAGTGCTTTACTCACCCCGATCTCAAATTCTTCGTAGCTCTTGATTTTCGGAGATTTGTACTTTTCATAGCCTATCTT
Source organism: Fallopia convolvulus (assembly GCA_964016875.1). Taxonomy (NCBI): domain Eukaryota; kingdom Viridiplantae; phylum Streptophyta; class Magnoliopsida; order Caryophyllales; family Polygonaceae; genus Fallopia; species Fallopia convolvulus. Next base: position 45,642,420 of record OZ024737.1, read on the forward strand.
GCTTGCTTTTTACTCTCTTAGTCGTTCACGACCGCCGTTTTATTATGACCTCTCGGTTTACCAAGTCTGTTTGGTATCCGAATTCTTACCTTATCAAAAAAAAATTAAATGATTAATTTAAATTCCGGCAAAAATATTTTACTTTTACATTTTCTAATAAGAGATAAACAATTAATTGTCTGTAGTTAATTTTGATAAAAATAAAATAAAATTATATTATATTATTTTGATAAAAATAAACTTTTCATAGAAAATTAATCATAATGATTTTTGTTCTAAACTATTAGATAAGAGCTAGATAAATATTTTATATAAAGATACATACTATAGTAAAAATAAATGTGCAATCTATAACTATATATTAATGTTATACCTTTTCGAGCCACCAGAACGATTCTGGCCTCACCTTATATCAAAAAATTAATCTTATTTCTATTATTATAACTTCTTTCTATTAAATTCTTTTGAACTATTTAAATTTATCTCTAATATCAAACAAATATCTATTTAGTATAACAATATCTTAATTTTGAAAGCTTCCTTATACAAGTATTTAAAATTGAAGATAAAATATTTAAAATATTTTAAAATAAATATAAATCTTTTAACATATATCTTTTGACGAATTTATTTATAAATATATAGTGATTTTCTTTTATAAAAAATTAATGATAAATATTTAGAATTTTTAGAATTAATAAAAATATATGATAAAATATTTAATAGATATATTGAAATATTTGATAAACTCTAAATTTACGTACATGAAAAGTAATAAAATATTAAGAATATAATATTTAATTAAAAAATTATATACATTATATGAGCAATATATTACTTATATTAAAGTTTAAAAATTATATTTTTATTTATTAATATCCTATTTATGACGTTTATAAAATATCGAATCGTAGTCGTACATGGTACGACGGGTCAAACTAATATATCTAAAACTTGATGAGTCGTAGTTGTGCATGGCACGACGGGTACAACTAGTATTGTTTTGAACTATGACTCTCCAGAACCAATGTTTCCTTGAAAAGTTAAAAAACTTTTTCAATTAAACCATAATCGTTAATGAATATTAGTTTTGACTCTATATTTTTTTAAGAAAAAAACTCATAATACAAAAATTTCTACTCTTTAACTATTTATTTATTTTATTTTTATTTTATAAAATCCGTACAGGGTACGGGCCCTTATACCAAATCAAATCTTCTTCTCCCTAAATATACTTTCTTTAATACTCTTCTACGACGTGATTGGGGGATGAATTTCCAAATTACATTAAAAAGGAAACTAAAATATTAATAAAATATTAAAAAATATCCTCTAACCAATTAAAACAAGGGAGTATAAGAGAGAGTAGAGAAATCGGACTGCCCTTATCCTAGTAAAAATCTATGTAAACCTAATTATTTACATCATCCATGTCAATTACATTACACACAATGCAATCTTTCTTTTTCTTCCTTTTTTGGCTATATATGTCCTTTACCCGATTCTTTTTTCAAACAAACACCACTTTGTATGTCTTCTCCTCTAAGTATCAATGAGCCTATTTCTATACTCAGTGATTGATTGATTTACTTTTTATAAAAAGTTCACCAATAGATAGAAAGCACTCCCTTATAGTCTTTGGACTACAAAAACAGAGATAAAGACACAGTTAGAGACCACAGATAAGCATAGGGACATTATCTGTGGAATCCTTGCTTAAAATTATCATATTCTTAATTTAAGGATATACTCATGCAATTCTTTTTCAACATCCTTCCAAATTAACTTTACTAAACCAAGCCAATTAAAAACAAAAGTAGATTGCTTTAGTTAGTGCATTACAGAGAATTGCACTTTGAAAATTCAATCCCTTGGTCTTTTAATAATCCCTTGGTCTCTGCACAAGCTTCTAAACCACACTCACCATTCAAGTATGGAACTGAAGAAAGAAAGATGAGTCATTTAGAGTTAAAGATGTATGTAACGAGGCCCCTTTCCTTGTACAGGAAGAACCCAAGTGCCCTTTCGCTGCATCCACCAGGGGATGCTCCATACACGGGCATACTTGTTCTCAAAGACGAAGAATCAGAAGAACAAGACGCATACTGCTGGGGTGCTTGTGACCGTAAGAATATCAAGTCCTTCCCCTTTCCTCAGAACAAGATCTTATCCATCTACCACGCACCAGCAGAGACAGTGGCCGGTGTGAATGGCAGTGGTGGTGGTAGAATCATCTCCACCAAGGTGTGGTTCCTCCCTGTCCTAAACCAACCACTCTCATCGAACCTCTACTATGTCATCAGGGCTAAAGGCCAATACAAAGGGTAAGCTACTAATTTACAGGGAAATTTCAATTCCAGCAGGGAGCAAATTTAATTAATGTAAGACGTTATTATACCTGCAGGAAAGCATGTGTAAGCGCAAAAGGGCCGGATATCTGGTCATGCTGCTTTGGAACTATCACGAATGACCTCAAGCCCCAGCCACTCGACTTCCGAGACCCCTACCAGCAGTTCGAGATCCGGCGCCACCACGGAGGCGGCTTCTTCGCCAAGTCAGCCGCATACGACGGCCTTCCGCCGCGCTTCCTCCGCCGCAGGGGCTGGCAAATCCGCGCATACCGCTCCGTTCGGGCCGACTTCGACGACGCCCTAGGGATTTCGGCCGACGACAACGGGGCGGGATCCGTGCGGGCCGCCATGCCCCCGCCGCGGCCCGGATTCGAGCCTCCCGTGGACCGACGGCGACTGTCGGCGGCGGTCCTGGGGCGCTGGTACTGCCCGTACGCTTTCGTGAAGGAGGAGGCGAAAATCAAGCGGCATATGGAGAAATCGATGTTCTACAGGGTTTCGTTGGAGCAGTACTGGGAGGAGATTTTCTCCAAGGATAACGAGGAGAGGAATGAGAGCGGGAGTGGAGCGATTAGGGTTAATGTGAGCGTGGAGAGGGAGCAGGTGCTGATTTACGGGGTGGAGAGCGCGGCGGTGGAGGGAGGCGAGGGACTGGTGTGGTTTAGAGCGAGGGACGGGGGGCCGAAATCGGCGGTGAAGTTAGGGCTGAGCGCGGCGGTGGTGGAGGGGATGAAGGCGGTGGAGGTGGAGAGAGGGTGGTGCGACGCCGGAGACGGAGAGAGGATGGATGTGAGGGTGGAGCGAGAGGAGGACGTTGGGAGAGACAGGGAGTGGAGGAGGTTTGGGTGTTACGCGCTGGTTGAGAGCTTCTGCTTGAGGAGAATGGATGGAATTCTCATCATGAAGTACTCTTTCAGACACATTCACAAGATTCGGTGCAAATGGGAATGAATCAGATTCAACTTAATTTCTTTTATGTAAAACATCTAATTCCATGTGGAAATTCTGCAACAAACATACTCTCTTCAACATCATCTTCATCTAATTAATGTTACACCAACACTAGCAAAGGGCAAGTCCATCTACTCTTTCTCTTCATCATCATCAAAATCACCCTTCCAAACTTCACTATCCCAACTGATCACGTCCTCAAAGCCCTCTTCTTTTCCATCACTTGCTTTCAAATCATCCACAAAATCCACTTCCTCATCAAATTCATCAAGGATTAAACCCTCAATTTCCTCCCCATCTTCCTCGTCAAGAAAATATGTTCCCTCCTCCCCCTTCCTTTTTCTTGTAATACCCAGGATGAATAGGGTATTTTTCTTGTAAATCCAGCAACCCGGACGATAATCCCATAGTTGCCATTCCCATATTTCCCTTCACTAAATATCAAACTCACACAAACATATTGACACAATCAATTTGGGGATTCCAGAAAGAAGAATCAATGCATAAGCTCGAAAAGGAAAACAAACATGACGATAGAATTTTAGGTCATTGACTAGTATGTATGCTCGTACTTTGTACGAATTTTTCTTAAAATTAATATTTTTAAATATTTTTATTATGTGAGAAAAATAATTATTTAAATCCTTAAGTATAAATTTTTTGTTATGATCTGCGTAAAAAAATAAGGATTTCCCTATTAACATAAATATTTTAGAATTTGTATAATAGCATAAAAAAAATCCTAATGATCTTCATGTCTATCATATACAAAAATACAAAATTGTTTAATAATGGGATTTTGTATCCTATATTCTAAAATTATGGATAAGAATTTATTATATCCAAAAATAAAAGCTTATTTTTTAAAAAAAGGGTGATATGGTCCAATCTAAAAATAACATGTGTCGTTTAATAATTTTTTTAACCTCCGGTTTAGGTTATAGTTATGATTCTATCAATCTGTCTGATCCTTACATAAGCATATTATATACTGTATATCGCAGGCTAAAAGGAAAACAAACAAGTTTGAAATTAGTTTCACCAAGTTCTTGCAAGAAATTCACCAACCATATGACTTCTATTGCTGTTTGTGACACGGCTCTGTATTCGGCCTCTAAGGAGCTTCTTGAAATCGTAGCTTGCTTTTTTGGAGTCTCATTTGATGGGGTTGAATCCATGAATAATCACATAACTTGTGACGAACATTGAGTGGTGGGGCATCATGTCCAATCTAAATCAGTGAAATCTTAGAGAGTGAGGTTTTCTCTTAGGTGAAAAATAAGCCCAAGATTCATGGTGCCTTGCGACACATCTCGTCTCCCAAAAGGGTGTTGAAACACTTCAAAAGAGGTCAAATCTGGCCTTGTTTAGGAAGTCCAACTCGAAAGAACTAGCCTCGTCATGGAATCCTAGGGCTGGAACCATAGATGTCTTGCATGAAGAGGTTCACTTGTGAGGTTCAACACTAAAGGCGTCGAAGTATGCTCTCGGATTCATTCTAGATTCACGGGATTCGAGTCTAAAGTTATTCCATTCTTGATTGTAATTCAATTCGTGGGATTCAAGTTGGATTCTTTCAACTCCATTCAAAATTGTGCTCGTGAGATACGAGCATAAGGCGATTGGAGACCCATCTACTCCAACTAAAAACAATCGGGACGACCTTCTGACAAGAGATTTTTCTATGTTGCACTTGACAACATTATCTATGGCCTAATGAGTTTGTCATTCACACCGATCACGAGGCCTTCCCTCATGTGGTCAACGGTGTGACGAATCGCGGAGCAACGCGATGGTTTGGTGTCGCGACAACGATGTGACAAATGGAGTATGCGTCGGCCTCGAGACTGGCCTCGATGGAGACGACGCCTCAAGACTTGGCATTGGGGGTGCTTGGGGCTGATGTTGTCGGAGAAGAAAGGCACACTACAAGCCGTTGGAGCTCTGATATCAATTGATGTGATTCAAGGGGTCTCGAGTCACAAAGTTACCTGATCTAGGCAAAAAGGGTTCGTGGATCCTTCTCTAGTTCACGACCTCTAGTTCTAACTCCATGGCCTATAAGACAATATTACGGTAAATAGTGATGAAACTCCTCAACCTTTAAATTTAACTATCTTTAATAAATTATCATTGTGGAGTTTCCTCAATACTAATAGTGGTACAAGATATCCTCCTATCTTAATTAGATTTTATTCTATTATTTAATATCCTTGCAATCCAATCATCTTTAATAAATTGCAACCTACAATTTTGAATAATACGAATGAACAACATATTTAATACAATGAACACCAACAATACACATGCATGTGAACAACTCCATAATACATTTGAACAAATCAAAATGCAGATCGATGTTGGATCAGGATTAAGAGTGTAAGTATAATGAAAAAAAACAAAGACATTAGAAACAAATCGAAAGGCAAATGGGGATCGATATTAATATAGTATAATGGGCAAGTACAACGACCTAACGAACAACTATATAAAAAAATAATGAACAAATATATATTATGAACCAAACAAAATAAAAGTGTGTTGAGACTGTGATTGAGATAGTAGAATGAACAAGTACAATGACCTAATAAACAAAAGAAATGTATTTAAAAATCAACCATATATCAATAAGTTTTTACAAATGTATGTTGAGGATACGATGAACAACTCTACTAACACAAAAGACATTTATCAAAACAAACGAAAATCATTCATAATGAACAAACGCTAGAAACAAGCACCGATCGACAAATAATCTATATAAACCATCGATAAAATCAAGAACAACCTCGCCGTTTGCAAGGGAAAGACAAGAAGAGATGCATGAGTTCAATTTTTGAAAAAATGCCATGGATGAAGGCCGATAAAATCACTTGAAAAATTGTCCTTAATCGTTGGAAGCAAGTCGAAGTGTTTGTAAATCCGCTAACTATAACAGACATTTGACACAAAATTGGCGAGAACGGCACTTGAATTGAACTGTTTGGAAGTGGTTGGAAGTATGAACATCAGAGCACCAACCTAAACCCTTGAACAACAAACAAAAAAACAACATCCTAAGGAGTAAAGTGATGATGCCCAAAATAGTAAAAGTAAGAAATGGGCCCGGGGTACAGGAAACGAACGGATGATTCCGGACCCCACTCCCATATTCCCCCTTTATTTAAAACAAAGTTCCTGCCCCCGCGAGGTCCTAGATCCCGCAACCGAGTCTACCCTAGAACGAGGTCTAGATCTCGTCACCGACTCTACTGACACCCGCCCACACGGACCACTCATTGACGCCGCTTTCCCAAGCCAATCACCAGCTACCTCACCTTCGGACCAATCAGAAGTCCCCAATCTTGGGCGTCCCACATCGAACCTTTGCTAAAACTCGACTCCGCAATCCTCTATAAATAGAGAAGGACCTCGTAAGAAGAAGGGGTCGAAAAAACATCTTAACTCAAGAACTGTCTTGCTCATTAAAGATCGAACTGATAGAAGCATCGTTAAAAGACCTCGCTACAGATAAGAAGAGTCCACAAAAAGACTTCAAGTCGCTCAAAGATCCCGCCTGCACTAAAGACCTCGCTACACAATCTCGCAAGACTCAACACCACGCTCTCAAGTCCACCTCGCCTCAAGATCAATCTCGCAACACTTAGGTGGTAGAATCATTTAGCAAAGTAGGAGATCTCGAATATTGTCAGCTCGAGATCTCGATAACCCGTGGGAGGTCCCAGGTGTAATTCTTAATTGTTTGCTAAGCCTCGTTGGTTTGTAACCTCGGTGTAAGAGAGATATAAATAAGAAGCAAGTGTTTAAAAATAATAACCTTATTCCTTGTCTTTTAGCGTCGTTATTTCGAGTTTCATCAATAATATTATTATATTATATATTCTCAAGGATTGTAAATATTAAAAAGAATAAATGGTAAAGAAGTAAATTTAAAAATTAAGATGCTTATGTGTCATATAGTTAGATGGGTGACAAATTGAATTAAGTGTGCCAAGATTTTATTTGTAGAAACTAGGAAATTCAGTTTCGTCATATTTATCGGGAAGCAAATAGTGTTGTTGACTATCTTATTTCTTTTGCTTTTCGTTTAGTCTAGGTTTTAATGTGAACCGCCAGAAGACGTTATTTCTTTATTATCTGCTGATGTAAGGGGTCGGACTATCTCCCGTTTGCTGACTACTTAGCCCGTTTTTTTATTATTAATAAAATACCTCCTTGAGAGGTCGGAAAATACCGCCTCTCCTTCTACCAAAAAAAGAGATTTGAGTTTAATAACAGTATATACGATAGTTTCTCCTTCTATTTACCCTCAGAATGGTATTTACTTAGTCCTATACCTATATATATATCTCACAAGTTTATATTTTTTGTTAGAATCTCACAAGGTTATATATATTAGGTACGTGTCAAGAACAATCCATGCAAATCTAGGAATTCTCCCTATCACCGGCCACGTGTTGCCGTGTTGGGGGAAGCACAGTGCCCAAACTAGCTATATACCTGCATACGTAGGGTACATATATTCGCACATGCATGCATTTTCTTATGGATAGGAAACAAATTAACCCTCTCGTCTCGTGTCATCCAAAGATAATGAAATCAAAGGTACCTCCATGGGAGGCCCTCTTTCTAGTTGGCCACCACCTGGACCCCAAGACCCTCGCCGTGGCTTCCTGTGCCTCTAAATCCTGGTTCCACTGCCTCTCCTCCGACTCCCTCTGGCAACCTCTCTGTTCTGCCGCCTTCCCATCCCTCCACCGCGCTGCAGCTGCCGCTGCCTTCTTCTCCTACCGCCGCCTCTACGCCGTCGGCTATGCCGCTTCCAGACGCCGCCTCCGTAAGCTCCCCAAGCCGGCACTCTCCTTAGACTCCCTCGTCTTCGCGATCGGCATGGAAGGCCCCAGGGGTGGCGCAAAGACCGTCATCCAGCCCTGCGGCTCCCTCAAGGTGGACCCCAACGGCCTCTTCAGGTTCGATGTCGACGTGGCGTGGAGCGTTGATGCCCTGGACAGGGTGAGGGTGACGTGGCACGTGGTGGCGGAAGGGTGGAAGGAGGTGTTTTGCATGATGGAGTGTGAGGGGAAGAGCAGCGGTGGGTGGTTCTCGGAGGAGTTGCCGTCGCCCGGGTGTTGCTCCAGCACCGTCCCCAGCGGCCTCGTTGGGGATTTGAGGCTCCGCCTTCGAGGCGGAGGCGATGCTGATCATGAGGGGGTGGTGGAGAAGGTGAGCGTTGGAGTTTTGAGCATATATAGTTGGAGATATGTGAGCGTTGATGCTGCTCTTGCTTACTTGCACCACTTCCTCTCTCAAGTGTAATTAATTAAGTAGTTTTTGTATAGCATATCTGCATATGTTATGTTTCTTTTTTTTTTTTGTTTAAGGGTACTATCTATGGGAGTCGGAACGGTGGTCTAATGATATTACCGGCCAGATTTGACCAGATTTGACCGCTTGATTAGATGTCCGAAAGACACCTATGTTTTGCTTCTACTGTCTGTGTTGTAGCGGTTTTTGGTTTAGTTATATAACTGATGTTGGCCTACGGAATATTTGGCTTTTGGGGCGACAAATAACATCCTTGACTTGAATATAAAGAGTAATTTTCATGTCTAACTGTTCGGGCTAGGATATTGTTTATGTGCATTCGTAATCAACTCTATAATTGAGGCTATATTCCTTAAATGGTTTTCTGGAATTGGGGATGTTATAATTTAGTCTACAATATCTATTTTTTCATTGGTTACAAACTCCACATTGGATCATGCACAACATTAAGGGCTTGTTTGTTTTTATACCCGAAATCGGGTTGGAATGAGGAATCGGGTTGGAATAGGAATGAGCCATATCCACCTTCTCTTCATTAAGGGCTTGTTTGTTTTTATACCTGAAATCGGGTTGGAATGAGGAATCGGGTTGGAATAGGAATGAGTCATATCCACCTCAAAGAGAAGGTAGAAGGTATGAGTTTGTGTGTATTTTAAGGGAATAAAAATGAGCCATATCCAAACTTTATTCCATACCAAACACCTAAATAAGGGATAGACCATACCTAACCCGATTCCTTAACCTTAGGTATAGAACCAAACTGCCCCTAAGTATTTAAGTGCAAAACAACCCTTTAATTTTTTTAGGGTAACCTTCCATTTGACAATTGTCAATAACATAAAAAAGAAAAAAGAAAAAAGAAATCAGAAATCGGTAAAAGACGGAAAACCCACCCGCATTACCGCATATTCCAAAATGCCCAATATTAAAATTATTGGGGCTACGGGACAGGCGGCCCAGAAAATAGACCGGCCCACTTCGTCACAATTAGACCGTCTTTGACTGAGTCAATACTAACGAGTTGGCGTACTGTGTACGCGGCCCCGCCTATAAATTCGCTTTGTTAGTAGCAAATTCATGAAACGGGAAGTGATGGCGCCAAGAAAGACTACCTCCTCGCCATCTCGCTATCCCATTGGTGATTCCTCTTACAACCCTAAAAAAACAATTTGTCAAAGTTTTCCTAGTTCGATTCAATTTCATCCACTGCTAATGAATTTCGGGTTTTTGTATTTTTTTTTTCGGTTCAGGAAATTGCGAAGTAATAATCGAGGGCACCGCTAGGAGTCTTACTTGTGACGTGAAACCAAATTGTTTAAAAATTCGCGCATCCAAGAGTACCACAATAGAAGTATCAGGTTTGATTTCGGAAGCAATTATCTTTATAGAAAGTTTGAGGCCTTCGAATGGACTAGCGTTATAGTTTTGTGACGGTGTTTGAATTCTCTGTTTGTCTTAGTTCAAGAATGTAGCAAGGCGAAAGAAGAAGAAAACTCGTCGTCCATGTTGGACTGTCAATTTTTGCTCTTAAATTCTAAAGATGTTGATAGTTGTACTAAATCTTTGATCCAGGTATGCTTCCTGACCAGTTATTGCCTTAGGAAGATGTGTATTTGCACGAGGTTATATACGGGTAGAATTAGGGCTTTTGAGCACTAAATTATTACAAGTATATAACTCTACCGAAGAAATCAACAGAAATCTCTTTTCCATATAAATCGTTTTATCATTAGGCTTCATAAGATTCATCAGATTACGCTTAAGAGTTCTTTGCTTTGTCTTTTCCAGGAAGTTTTGAGCATATACACTAAAGAATTGCCTGAAATGAATTATGCAGCAAATACTGGTAAAAAATCAACTTTTCTCCAGAGATGTGTCTCAAATGGGTATGCTGTTTTTCTTCTATAAATTTTATCCTTCCCTACGAAAGACATTCTCGATCTCTTCCCCTCCTATTGCTTCAAAGCATGACACCTCTTACAAGTTACAACTGTCTTTGGTTTTCTACAGGAAGTACCGCACTTTACTTCTGAGATCAAGCAACATGCAAAGTTTAGGAAAGGTAAACTTGCTTACGTGTGTAAAATTTTTGGTCAAAATATTTTTTGAAATGTTGTCTCTACTCTTGAAAGGACCCGCCAGCATTATATTTTGACCATTATGCTTAAAATTTATCGTGTAACTTCTAGAAAGACTTTATTACTGATAGCCAGCCCTACTAATTCATCTACTCGTTTGCTTTTACGTGCAATTAAGTTATGCTACTTGTTACTGCCAAAGCCAAAACACACCGCTTTCTTCTTCCCCTCCCCGTGGAGTATGAATTTACTTTTCTCCACCCTCATCTTTTTCTCTTCAGGTTATGGCAGCAATCAGCTATCAAATTATTCCTGCTGATAACCAGTATGCTGAAATTCCTCTTGCTGCTGTCTGTTCAATGTATCAGCATAAGGTCTTTTCAACACTTTTGGTGTCTGATCTGCGTTTCTTGATCATTAATTAGTCAGTGTATCATTTTTATCTTAGTAAAAGTAACTTTATATTTTGGGAGCAGAACTCTGAATTCTGACTTCGAATTTCTTTACTATTCCTAGCTAATTGGCTTCCACTTTACATGCAAATAGGGAATTGGTAAACTCTTATACATGGAATTGAGAAAGAGACTTCAGGGTGTTGGTGTAAATAACGTCTTGTGCTGGGGAGACAAAGAATCTAAAGGTTTTTGGCAAAAGCAGGTATTCTGAATTAGTTGCTCTTTAATCTACAGAACAAGGCCTCTGTTCATATTGCATGGAATTGTGTTGTCAAAAATTATATTACTTTGTGAATTAAACATAACTAATTGTATTTCCTTGCATCAGACAGGAATTGTGAAGATATATAATTTAGTAGCTAAGATATGACAGTTCTACACTGTTGAATTTATGGGCCATTTAGTCAATATCATTCTGATGATCTTTCTCAGATGTCGTCAATTCGTCATTCTGGGATGTCTAAATTTGTAAAATGGATTCAGGGTTTTATATCAGTTGCTGAGGTGGACAATAAAGGCAAGGTTCACAAGCTTCCTCTCAAGGCTAATATACGTAGGGCGCTCTGCTTTCCTGGTGGTTCAGTTCTAATGATGTCCCATCTTAGCAAGGATCATGAACTCACAACAAATTGCGTAAAGCTGAAGGTGCTACTTAACTCACATGAGAAATTAAGCTCAGCAGCAGACTCGGACCAAAATTTAGTTGCTCATGGTGGGAATATTAGTTCTGCGGTTTCCAAGGAGCAAATTTCTTCAGGAGAATTGCATCTGCAACCTGAAGTTCATTGTGAGCAGCTGAAAGCAACCAGTCAATATACACAGAGCTCTCAGCAAGAACAAATGGAAGGAGGACAAACTTGTAAGAAAATTGTTTAATGCATGTTATTTCTTATCACTGATTAATTATGTGCTTATACTTGCAGCAAATTTCAACTCAAAAGATTTAATTCAGTTATATATAGTTAAAAGGCAATACTCAATGATGAAGCTTCAAGGTGAAAGAGACATGATCAGATGAAGGCATTTTGAGTTGAGGAAATATATCTGAATGGTTTGAGTTGAGAAATATGAAACTGGCTTCATACATCTCAATTGAAAAGGGTTCTTTCCTAGCCACATTTTCCATTTGGGTTTCACAATTCTATATGATTAATAGGTTGTCTTCGGGCGGATTCAGTGAAGAACGCCAAACCGTCGGTGGGGAAAGGAATAGACATGGTCATGGAGCTTGATTCAGCTGAAGCAATTGCTCAAGAATTCCCTTCTACCTTTGAACAAAAGGGAAAGAGGACTTTTTGGGAGCCTTCTTTACCTTCACTCAGGTCAAAGAGAGTAAAGGCTAGTTCAGTAAGTAAAACAAGGGATGATTCTTTTTGTCATGGTACTTTGGGCTCTTTTAAAATTCCCTATCCTTTGATGACTTGTTTTTTGCCAAAGGATTTTACAGAATGTTTTCCGGTTAATACTACACTCGAAGCTTCTTTGTGGATAGAATCTCAGACAAAGGGAAAGGCCACCATTATGCTAAAAAGACTCATTTGACTAAGGTATGCCTCATTTTCTTCAACGTCTTCGCTCGCTGTGTGATAAAATGGGTATTGGTTTCTGCCTTTTTTGATATCTGGATTGTGTAATTTTATACCGCGGACTCTCAATCTGAAACTACAGGTGAGTCACATCAAGAATTTATTAAGTGGTTTTGGACTTTTGTAATGATTTCCTTGTTTCTGGTGAATTAAGTAATGATCAATGATTATGAACATCTTTAAGATTATAAAAGCTTTAATTTTAATCATGTGTGTGGAAAGGATGTCAGATTTTATTTTTATTTTTATTATTGCTTGACCTCAGAAAAGAGCATCTTGAATCTAAGTGGTATCATTGTTTGCACTCCTGGGCTTAGGCTTACAACATCTGTCTATTTCAATTATTCTCATATTTTTTTTGGTCGAACAGTTATTCTCATATTACATAATGTAACACGTAAAAGCAATGCTCTATTTTTTTGTAGTAGGTAATTTTCTAACTGTAGATGCATTTTTCTTCTTGACGTAGGTAATTGAAGATCTTGGTGGTGATGTTACTCCTGTGGTGGTTTAAGCACACATGTTCTTACTGGAAAAGTTAGAAGAACCTTGAACTTCTGCACTGCCATATGCTCAGGGTTAGTCTTGTGATATTATATCCTTACAGAAGTGCTAAGTTATGTTTTTGCTCAGGGTTAATTCATGGTTTTGAATGTTATAGAGCATGGGTTCTCACACCAAATTGGTTGAAAGCTAGTTTCCGAGAAGGTAGATTTGTAGGTAAGTAATGGACCTTTTGCAGATTCTGTTTGCAGATTCTGTTTCTGTTCTCGTAATATGTGTGGATACTGTGTATTCTTGGATGTGGAGCAATGGAGGAGTTGCTTTTCAGTTCATTCTGACACTATTACACCGACTTCTTAAATGTCAGATGTAATGCCCTTCATTCTCGAGGATGAAGATTACAGAACAAAGTTTAAGATTGATTTAAAAGAAGCTATTTTTAGAGCTAGGAAAAGGCCTGGAGGTTTACTGAAGGGTTACCAAATATGTCTTACAACTCATGTTCAGCCTCCTGTTGAAACACTATCAGCCATAGTCAGGTCAGCCGGAGGTAATGTAAGTATATGAGAACTTTCAGAATTCGATTGATGTGTACTCATTGCAAGTGAAATGAAGCCTCAAAGTAGCAGTTTTGTCTGTACATGTTTTGCGGGCTGGTCACTTGGAATACATGGTCACCATTACTAATGATCTCCCGTAAACAGGTTGCTCTTGCGCTAGATGACATAAATGATTATTCACGAGCTATTTTTGTGGCCTGTGAAGAAGATATGGAAGAGGCATTGCTGGCTGTAAGGAGGGGAATAAGAACTTTTAGCAGTGACTGGTTTATGAGCTCCATTATGAAGCAAGAGCTTGATTTGGATGCACCCCAGTTTGCAGAATCCCTCTGATGCTACGGGGGGCGGATTTGTAATGAACAGGCTGTGAGATTGTCCTTGTGGGAGTTGTAGAAAGACACAATATGGCTTCTGTTACCTGGCAGGATCGAAATTTTCTTGTGGTATTATATATTGCCAATTATATTTTTTATATGTAATCATGTAACTATATTATATCGTAGCAACGGAGGGTTTTTGTTTTTAGTTAGACGTACTATATAAGCAAATCCTAAAGGTGCTATATTATATAGTTTGTAGTGCTGTTGGGGAGTGTTAAAAGTTAAAACAGTTCCCGACTTCCCGTAGTGCTATCAACCTTTTACTACTAAATAACACTCTGCTAATTTTTAATAACTTATAAAGGAAAACGATCTACCGTGTGTAAAACACTATGGTCTATGTGTAAATAAATATATTGAATCTGTTGTAATGAATGCAAGTTTCTATTGAACAGGTCATTGAGAGAGTTTAAACAAGGAGGTCAGAATCATCAAATTGTGGTGCTCTCTGCTTATTCTCAAGGTAATCCAATCATTTGTATATTTTTTTAATCTCCCAACTTACATTTTTGTTGAACTTGCTCGACGCTGAAACTGTAGGTTTCCTTGCTAATCGCTTGTCTAAACTGTTTACCTGTTTACTCAAAATTGTTAGCGTTGGGACGGTTCATTACTTTTGTTGCTCTAGCATTTCATGGAACCCAATGATTGACAATTTTTCATTCTGATTACTGTAATAAAATTAGGGATTTTGTGTTTTTTTTTCTGTACCTAGGAAGTTGATGACTTGATTTACTACATAGAAATGCATAAAAAGATGCGAGCAAGTTGAATTAGTTACGGGGAATGCATGAAAACACACTCAGAAAATCATTCTGTATATTTCCATAAGCGATTTGACTGCTTTACAGAAGATTATTCCATACAACAAACATCGCAAGTGGCATATGTATCTTGGACAATGCTGCTCTTATATGTAGAGTGGCAGACTTTAATGATTCCAAACTAGATGTTCATCTGTGGATCTTTCTGCATTTGTTATATATATTTCCATTTTTCATTTGTATGCAGTCTTAGAGCTAGCAGAGGATTGTTTGATTTATCTTTATGAAATTCACAAAGATGTATGGCAGATTTGGTGGTATATCTTGGAGATTTGATCACTGCCAATAACATACCAATTGCAAATGCAAGCATGTATTGGGACCTAGCAACCTCCCCAACAAGAGAAAGGGGCATACCGTGGACTTGTATATTTGGGAACCACGATGATGCACAATTTATTTGGCCTGTGGAATGGTTTTCAGCAAGTGGGAATCCTCCAGTTAATTGCTCATCTACAGGTTCATTTTTCCGAGGCCCCTACCTGAAATTTGTACATAAGTGAAGTATGTAAATCATTTACTCATCATTCTTATTTCTTGTTCTGTATGTTCCATTTTTTAATAGGGGAGGAAGTCTGTTGCTTTACAGGCACAACACGTGTGGAGTTGATGAAACATGAGATTGCAAGTAACACACAATCCCTTACTCAGCCAGGTCCAATGAATCTGTGGACAAGTGTCTCCAACTATGTTCTTGAGATAAGTCTATCAGATGACCCACAATCACTTGTTGCGTTTTTCTACTTTTTGGATTCTGGAGGGGGATCCTATCCAGAAGTCATTTCTAAGGCCCAAGCAGACTGGTTTGAAAGTACAGCTCAAGAGATCAACCCAGATTCAAGGTACAAGAAGATGTCAAGTAAACCTCAGTTTTTCATTTTAGCTCATTAATCCCTCATTTTCTGCTTCATAACGGCTAGGCTGACATCATCACAGGGTGCCTGAGATAATCTTCTGGCATATACCAAGTAAAGCATATAGCAATGTTGCTCCCTTGTTTTTTGTACGCAAGCCTTGTGTGGGATCAATGAACAATGAGAAAGTTGTTTCACAAAAGGCTGAGTTTGGAATCATGAAAATATTGGAAAGAAGGCCTTCTGTCAAGGTAATCACACCAAGTGAAGAAGTAACCCACAGCAAGATGGCTTCTGCACTTGGTGGATCAAAGATGGCTTCTTTTTGTGAGTCAAGTTTGGGCTTTTTAATAGTTACATAAAATTGTGGGTGACAGATTGTGATAGTGGGCCACAACCACGGGTTAGACTGGTGCTGCCCATATAAGAAGCTATGGCTATGCTTTGCTAGACACACTGGATATGGAGGCTATGGGAGCCGGGCTAGAGGTGCCAGAATACTGGAGATTTCTCAACAGCCATTCTCAATCAAGTCTTGGATTAGGATGGAAGATGGTTCTGTACATAGTGAAGTTGTCCTCACTCTTTGAACAAAATTCCCCATGCCCTTTTGGGTTTAATTTGAATGGATGTGAGATTATACTTTACATGACAAGAGTCAATGGTGCATACTATCTCTTTCCTATTCTAAAATGATTGCCCTTAAGGAGTTGAGTTCAAAATAGATACCGGTTGTGCTTCTGATGAGCTGAGATTATGAAATATGAACTAAACTAATGTTGCAATCATGGGCCAAGCATGGAATTAAAGTTGTAATACCCATATGCTTTGTGCTTCCCTAATTTCTGTCTAAGCCTCTGTTCTTTGTCGTCTTCTTACTCAGATTTTACTGTGGTCCGCCATGGAGATTCTCTCTCGTAAATGATATGGAGTAACAAAGGTAATTAGAGTAATTTCTTTGAAGGAGAAGAAAAACCATGTATAATTCTAAGGTTAAATGTCCTATTCATAAGCTTTGTCATCTTCTTACACAGATTTTACTTTGGTGTCCGCCATGGAGATTCTCTCCTTGTGCTATGTGGAGTAGCAAAAGGTAATCAGAGTATGTTCTTAGATGGAGAAGAAAACCAAGTTTAAATTAAGGTTAAATGTCCTATTCATAAGCTATGTTAGTTTCAACTTACAAGTTAATGGCCATGAACATGCATGATCCAGGCCAAACCTCTTTCTTCTTACCTTTTTTTTTATTAGTATTGCTTATTAATTTCTAGCGACCCCTGCAACTCCCTTCTACTATGGATCTCCTTCCATGTAACAAACCTATTACACTAATCAAGTCCTGGGAT
Source organism: Fallopia convolvulus (assembly GCA_964016875.1). Taxonomy (NCBI): domain Eukaryota; kingdom Viridiplantae; phylum Streptophyta; class Magnoliopsida; order Caryophyllales; family Polygonaceae; genus Fallopia; species Fallopia convolvulus. The sequence continues at coordinate 45,659,634 of OZ024737.1, forward strand.
TGATGAGAAGAGAAACACAACTTGTCAATAATTTGTAAGACTTCGAAGATAACCTAATCTAGAATTTAGGATATGCTTGTTCGTTCAAAGAGTAGTTTGCAATTTGAACTATTACCAACTAAAAATCTAAAGAAAAACGAAGGAGTGAGGGCTTCGTCCTTTGTTTCACCTCCGATGCTCAGGTCAATTTGATTTTTTTACAGGTCAATTGAAATTGATTGAATAAACATAAAGTCAATACCTCATTTATGGAGGACAGTGGGGTCTTTGCTTAATTATCACTTACATATGTAATTACTCTTTTACCCTTTAGGTTATAATTTTTGCTGCCACTGCTATGTTTTCTAATAATTGAAACAGAAAAGCGATTTGTTCATTTGCAAGGCTAGGATCTTGGCTCATTTCAATATCATGTAATAGTAAAGCTATTTGTTCATTTGTAAGGCTATGATCTTGTCTGATATTAGAAAAGCTATTTGTTCATTTGCAAGGTTAGGATCTTGGCTCATATCACTATCATTTATAGTTCAAAATGGACCAGAGCATAAGTTTCAAAAATTCATACACCAATAATGAAATGGACATGTTCCTACAATAAAAGCAGAAGGCCTTGTCTGATGAAAATGCATTTTTCTGCTTTGAACACACGTCTCTAATGCACGTATCTGCAAGGCCTGATTTGATCTATTTTAGACCGTATACATGAAAAAAATTTCTCATGTGTAATCATGTAAGGTAACAAGAGAAAGATAGACGGGTCTTTGAACTTGTCTTTCAATCCACCACATGACCATCCTTATAGATGCCAATTTATGCGGTTATGCATGTGGTTGATTGAGTTGCTAATTTGCTTTAGATAAGATATCATTGAAATATAAGTCTTTCATATGATGATTTCAGTTGAACCGTTTTCTGTTATTTCCACGTGGCAGATGTCAGTGTATGGGCTAAATGTCCCCCCCTCCCCCCTAGCCATCCAATCTGCTGGTTCAGACATCCTTATTACCATTTTATATATTTGGGTCTCACTTTTTGATGGGTCTTGTCCTGAAAATTCCTTTTTGTGCGTGTAAACAAAAGTGGTGGTTGAAGTCAGATGCAATTTGGTTTGATTAATTGAACAAGGCCTCTTTTTCTTTAAATCTATTCTGTGAATGGATTTGATGACTAGTGATATTACATCTCACTAAGCCATTCACTGGGCAGTTTAATGATCTCACTGAATTCCTAAGTGCCAAAAGCTGTGGAGTCACTAGTGTGCTTACATGACTTACATCTTACTAATCTGTTCAATGGCCATTCTAATGATCTTAGTGAAATGCTAACAGGTTTGTTACAATTAACTACCTAATTCTGTTTTGAGCTAAAGTTATATGGAGTTTGTGGTGGAATGAATGTGGGTTGCCCCATTCTCTTGAAGTCTTTGGACAGGAATAAAGTGGGTTGTCGGCCTTTTTCGGAACTGATGAGCTGTATGGAGCCTGCTCCATACTCTGTAATATAGCCAGTGAATCCAGAGCTTATCTTGTGCATCAGGGATGAATTAAACGACTGCCATGGAAGGCAGCCTCCTCCTGATGCTTGAATTATTTGCAAACAACTGCCATAAATGTATATTCATTCTCTCACGCAGACTATCATAATTGCCAATTTTATGGATGGGGTTTTGCTATATTATGTGCTCTATTATGAACCATCTGCATCACTTGCTTCATGATAAATGGATGATGAATTTTGGCCTCGGTTTTTTTACTGTTCAGGTGCGGTTCGTAATGCAGCCTCAATACGTTGTAAATGTGCAATGACTTGCATGTGAGTATGCGACTTTTTTGAAAATTCTTTGAATAATCTTAATTTGATAAAGGTGGGGTAGCAGCAGTGGATCAATTTGTGTTAAAGACAGACTAGACAGTGACACGCCAACAGGTTGAGTGAGGTCTTGCAAGGGAAGAAGCTGAGAATATGGTAAGTAACGTTTCAGTTACAGTCCAAATTGAAACAAAACAAGCGTTTCAGCTGAGCATGCTGGAGTCCCTTTTTTTTCCACTGTAGTTTCTTTTCATTTGTCATATAGCGATCTTGATATGGTAGGGTAACTCTTATGGAAATTAGTTTCTGGTGGATAAGGGATTAGTCTGACCTTAAACTAGTTTCCTGCTGAGTTTTATATGAGCAAAGAAACAGAAAGAAGTGAAAACCAATGTTGTTTGACAAAAACAGTATCTTCCCTAAGCAGAAGACAATTCCCTGTCTGCTGTTGGTTTCAAGTGGCCAATTTAAATGAAACTGAAACTAATAGGGACAATTTGAACGAAACTGAAACTAAAAGGGGCAATAAATATAAAACTCCTCAAATTTGTATGAAAAAACCTCTAGCATTCTTGACTTTTCTAAAATGTACTAGCTCTAGTACACTGTACACTGATCAGACTCTACATCAGAAGTAGAGGTGGGGGACTTGGAGGAGGTGAAACCAAAAAACCCCAGGGGGTTGCTTTGCTTGCCCTTTACAGTAAATTGTGACATCCATATCTTTAGAGGTAGTTTTGAATGTAGGGGTACCCTATATATCTAGGAAACTAGATGCACATCTATCGATCTATTTGTTTGAAACTTGTTGCCTTGCTGAAAAGTATTTCAGCTTTGTTGCAACATTATGTGAAAAAGGAGCAATAACATGATGGATTCGGATGTTATGCCACACTTACGGGCCAAAATATTGTCTACTTTGGTGTCATGGTACATCAATGAATGTATTCGGCAAGCTCATTCTTGGATGGAAAATGAGGTGAAAATTTACGCTGTCGTATCATGACACCAGGGTGAAATAAATTCATTTTCTTTCAGTTGACACTTTTATAAGTTATAACCAAAAGGGCCCTAAATCTATGAAGAGTTGTATTTGTTGGTGTATTGGGGCAATTTAAGAACCCAATCTTCTTCTCTGACAAAACGACAAGAGTATGAATCTTGTCATGCAACCACCCACAACACAATAGCGACACCTACGGACCTACCAACCATGAACCCGACTTGAATATTTTGGACTATTGCTTGTCTGATGTCTCTATAAAGGCTAGTTTTTTTCCTCTAAGAGAATTAGTGGGTGAATACTCATTACAGCTTGAGCATGTGACGAGGCCTTGTACTAAAACAAGTCTAATGTGTGTCACTGGGTCTCAAATTAAGGCCGATCCAGCTACAAAAACACGATGGTGAAAGCTATTGTTTTTTTTATTTATATCACATGATTCGTGTCACTAGCTAGCAAGTAGTGTCGACTAGTTTTGCCATGTGATTGCATTAAGCCATTAAGCGCCCAACAATCTTGACTCTGAAATCCTTTGCAAATATAATGTTGAACTCACAATCATAACTTCAATTGTGAATGTAGTCTGAGTTAGCCTTGTGCGCTCTAATTCCCCGTAGAACTTGGTTCGATACGCTGAAAGTTGATATCTCTATGTAAGATAGGTCGTCTTAAGTCTTCTTTTTTAGAGATTAATTTGATAACTCAACAGATTTAATACTTCTGGTGGGTGCAAGGTTATTTTGAATCTAAAATTTCAAAAAAAAAAAAAAAAAGAACAACAAGAACTCTTTGACCGCATCAATTCCTAACTACAAAGATGAACATGCAATCTCATCATTTGGCTAGATAATTATTGGGACCACATTAAATTTGTTTGTCTGGTGAGGAATTGGCTCAATGTTTTCTTTTCTCAGTAATCTAACAATCAATTTTGACCTAACCTTTGCCCTTCGTACCCATTTTTAATATAACTGGTATGTATTTTCATACTTTATATGGGCTTTGTTTAAATAAAATATTATAATAAAAAGTATTCAAATATCTTAATTATTCATGATAAATAATCATATAAATGTTTAATATAGAAAATTTTGAATAAATATTTAAAATGAAAAAAACTATAAAAGTTGTCATATCCTATCATTTATAATAATAATAATAATAATAATAATAATAATAATAATAATTGTATTCATATTATGAATCATTAATATATAACGTTAAAATAATATATAAAATGACATATGTCAACATCATCCATCTTTTAAAAATTAATCCTGATAGGTTGAATTTTAATTGAGTTAAAATAATATACTCCACTATGATGTATTTGTCGATTTGATTACAAATTATATGAAAGAATAGTAAAATAATAAAAAGTGATCTATAGCTAATTAAAACAATGAAACATGGAAGGAGCACATAATTTGTATGCATAATGTTATTATTATTTATTTAATTAATTATTCAATAATTTAATTTTGGTCTCAATTCAGGACTTTAGTGGGGACTATGGATGGGGTCTAAAAGATTTGATTCGTATAATCGTATGTTATGCAAAATGTACACGAGGAAACGAAACATAAACTAATTAACAGAATATTTATATCGTCATGGACATGTAATTAATAGGTATCATGATTAGCCTATCTTTGGTCTAATTATCTTGATATGTTAGTGGATAGCAGTTCATTAAAATTTGCTTATATCTTATTGTGTAGGATGTTGGATTGCTTGCTTCACAGTGTGCACATCCAAATGAAGATCTTTTAGTGGAACTGTCCTTTGCCCAAATCATTAGATCCCAGAAAGATTAATTGGCAATGACCTTTTTCATCATACCCCAAAATAACTTATAAAGGATCCGTACATTTAAACCTTGTCGGCTGGGTGAGATCCATTGAACGTGTTAGCGTCTCAGTCTATTAAACATACATACATTTAATTTTAATCTTGTCATACGATCAGAAACTTTGAAATGAACCATTTGACATCAGTATCAAACCATGAATATAGAGCAAATACGTTTACCTATCAAGAGTTCAAGACTATCAAGTAGCATGAGAATATCCCATTACTTTGGTTATTAGTTCAAGGCATCAATTTTAGCTGCAAAAATAACCCCAACTTTCGAGAATTGTTGTCATTTAATTTATGGCTTGTCAAGACTGATTAAGGCTGGGTTATTTTCTGCAATTTTCCCATTTTAATTAGCTATAATGGGGCTCAAAGGCAAGTTGTATAAAAAATAAAATGGTTAGCATTAGTGTCGGATTAATGGAATCAAGGGCTCCAAAGTAGGCTTTTGGCGGAAAGTTGATATTGTCTTCCATTCATTTAAAAGCAGTAGATACGCAAAATCCACAGGTACGTAGCACACACTACTTGTTAAGTAATGGCCTATGTCAAATACTTGTAGTTTTTGGCTAGCCGACTAAAAGTGCATTGAGATTTCATGGGTTCTTGAATTTCCTAGATATAAGCAATACACTAATGGTTAGTGCTCATGGAACCTTTGATCTTTTTCCAAGCCATTTTAGAGACAGCAATATGGCCCAACAAGAATATGAAATTAGCAACCAATGATGCATGCTGGTTCTTGCTCAGACATGCATAATAATTAAGGAAAAAAACTAGCATCATCATTTGTGCACCCTTGATAAAAGTTACAATCTTTAGCTGATGCAATCACTCCTGTGCTTCAAATGTCAACATATAAACAAATACTTACTCCGGTACAATATATGGCGATTTCACAGATCCTCATTAATATTTGTAAGACGTCTATATAATGCAACAGCTTTAACCATTTCACAGGATCTCACTTCTTTCCGAAGGAAGTTAAGTTATACTTGACAAATAAATTAGTATCTCAATAAGCATATTGATCTGAAGTTGTCTCAGAAAATCAAGAAAACATCAAACTAAGAAGAGAGATTTTGACCACTGAACTCTGCCAAAACGTACGTACATATATATTATGGGAATTGAAGTCTTAAGTTGGACCCGCAAATTAATCACACTCCATTTAGCAACTTCAGTTGGTCGATGACTGGTGTAGGGGGCCAAAGCGTTACAGCATGGAGGATCATTCCAAAATTCAGATCTTCACAGACTTGAATATATGCAAGTGGAGGATGCAATTTTTATTTGGCATCGATCAGTTAAAACAAGAACTACTACGGCTCTGAAACTAAGGCTATGCAACAGTATGTGGGGGATCGGAGGTAACTCAGAAATATACTTGTCATGTTGCTGTTAGTATAAAACTTCACTTTCTGTTAGTACATAACCTACCTCTCTCTGCTAGTCTGCTTTGAAAACAAAAACAAATGGTATAGTGATGATGATGCATGACAAGATTTAGACAGCAATAACTAAGAGACCTTGACTTAATTTCTCCTTTAAATTCTCCTGATCACCACCCTTTGTCTCATCATCTAGGGGCCCTTTCTTTTGCAAAGGCAGAGCAATTAAGGCTTTTCGATCAACAATGTGCTCTCGTAACTTGCTACGAAAAAGCTCCCTGTTACTCGCCGAATTCTTTATGGCTCTGCTCTTAAACTCTACTGGCCGCCATAACATCAATACTAGTTCACCAAGAAACTGGAGCCTATCCCAAATCCCATCTTCATTAGAATCGCTCGTTTTTGATGGCCATCTGGATTTTAAGAACATGAGCCATGCAGCAAGTGATTTTGGGAACAGGATCCATTTACTTCCAGCCGCAGTTCTTTTCCCAAAGTCGGTATCTGACATCTCGATGATAGTAGACCATACCTTCCAAACCGGGCCTAGCTCGGAGCTCACAGTGGCTGCAAGAGGCCATGGGCACTCCCTCCAAGGCCAAGCACAGGCTGATCAAGGCATAGTTATCAACATGGAATCCCTTGCAACAAGTCACAAAATGCATGTCCACACTGGAACAACGCCCTATGTTGATGCATCCGGCGGTGAGCTGTGGATAGACATTCTGCATGAAACATTAAAATACGGGCTTGCGCCCAGGTCTTGGACAGACTACTTGCATCTCACTGTTGGAGGAACCTTATCAAATGCTGGAATCAGTGGACAGACATTTCGACATGGGCCACAAATAAATAATGTCCATCAGCTAGAAGTTGTCACAGGTACGGTATATATATTGATCGAAATCAGTTCAGACCAAAAAAAAAAAAAATTGATCGAAATCAGTATTAATTAATTAATTATATGTATCATATATTCATAATTCATATCATCATAATTCATATGATAGGTAGGTAGGACTTGCATGTTCATGTATTTATCTTTTAAGTTGTTAGTGCAGGAAAGGGAGATGTAGTTGTTTGTTCAGAGCATCAGAATGCTGAGCTCTTCTATGGAGTTCTCGGTGGCCTGGGCCAGTTTGGCATCATCACCAGGGCTAGAATATCTATTGAACTAGCTCCAAAGAGGGTAATTAAGTTTTGTGTGCTGCTGTTAAAACTAACATATATATAGCTGGAATTCAAATCTTCGATCTGGAGTTTAATTTTAACTTTGTGTTACTTAATTACAACGAACATGCAGGTGCAATGGATTAGAGTGCTTTATTCTGATTTCCACACATTTACCCAAGACCAAGAGCACTTAATCTCACAAGAAAACTCATTTGACTACGTTGAAGGATTTGTCATAATCAACCGAGCGGGTCTCCTTAACAACTGGAGGTCAACCTTCAACCCGAAAGACCCGCTTCAGGTTGAGCTGTTCAGGACTGATGGGAATACTCTCTACTGTCTGGAAATGGCCAAATACTTGAGCCCAGAAGATGAAGACATAATGAACCAGGTGGTTAATTAATTAATTAGATTTAAGGAGTTGGATATATCATCACATCATATATATCTGATAAAAAATTCAACAACATATATTAATGCAATTCTAATGTATAATTATATCGATCATATCAATGCAGATGTCTGAAGGCATCCTCTCCAAATTAAACTATATTCAGAACACACTTTTCTCGACACAAGTGTCCTACGTAGAATTCCTAGATAGAGTTCACTTGTCAGAGATGAAGTTGCGCGAAAAGGGCTTATGGGATGTTCCTCATCCCTGGTTAAGCCTTCTTGTTCCAAGAAGTAGCATTCTCAAATTCGGACAAGAGGTGTTCGGTAACATCCTTACTGACACTAGCAATGGACCCATCTTAGTATATCCAGTCAACCAGTCCAAGTACTCATTTTTTAATATTAATTATTCTTAATTTTCAATTCAATTCCTACTTAGCAATTATCTTCAATTGAATTAACTGCCTGGCGCCTGCAGGTGGATTGAGAACACATCAGTGGTGACTCCAGCGGAAGACGTCTTCTATCTCGTTGGGTTTCTGTCCTCCTCCATGCCGTCTTCATCAGGGCTACAACATATATTGGGTCAGAACAAGCAGATCTTAGACTTCTGTGGACAGGCCAAGCTTGGAGTGAAACAATACCTTCCCTATTATGAGACTCAGGAAAAGTGGAAAGCTCATTTTGAGAATAAATGGGAAGCCTTTGCTAGAAGAAAATCAATGTATGACCCGTTGGGAATTTTAGCTCCAGGGCAGAGGATCTTTCACAAGGCAGCCAACGTACGCTTTAATTAATTACTACCAGCCTGTGCAATGCAAGTACCCTTTATTCATTGTTCAAAATAACATTCATTAATACATTTTCTTAATTTTCTTTTTGTAATAAAAAAAAAGCATATCTTTAATTTATTTGGCAAATCTACTAGAAATTTGTTATAACTTCGATCGAATGATACTTTCTGTCATTATAAATATAATAAATAGAATCTACTATTATCATATATTCAAGGTATAGATGGTTCAGTCAATTGATCTTCTTAATTATCTGGATAATGGGTGTAACTTGCTACATTAAGTCATGGTGTTTATAAGGTAAATTAATGAATTACGTACAGTATATATTAAGACGATCCTCTGTCAAGTAAATGTCTATCTAGCAGTAGTAGACTAATTTAGTTTTTCTGGGGAGCTGAATCGATTGAAACGGATGGTATGATAATACTCCATGCCGAAGAATTGATTGCACCTAGCTTGGTTAAATAAAGCTCGAAATTTCAAACAAATTTAACTCATGTTATATACTCCTATAGTGGCATAGTTTTAACATCCAGATGATATTTACGGTCTTAATTTGACTTGTGCAGGCTTTGAGCAATCTTACCAGAACGTACAATAGAGGCGCTTAATCATTCAGCACTACTCTAGTTGGCTTGCAGTACGTGTAATTAATTAAGTGTTGTGTAGAGTGCTGCCATCCAAAAAATTAACACTGTCTATGGCTTCCCATGTATATTATATACTACGTACACGGAGTATATAACGAACTGAACTACTACCAAACACAACCCTAGCTAACTAATACTCAGAGCCACGTACTTAGCTTGCCTGATCAGCCTAGCTCGGATGTGTCTCGAATCTCGATCGATTAAGAAATGAATCGAATTGAAGATATATATGCACCAACTAATACAGCACAGTAAAGGAGGACGCTTTAATAGATGCGATTCGATCTCAGGTGTCCCCATATATGCCAATGCCCAATTGCTACGTACCCGCTGAAATGGGCCGTCCATATCTATATATATATCAACGATTCCTATTCCTCTTAATTTGTAGTAGGATGTAAGCAACGTACGCTTTCTTTATGCTTCTTCCAAGATAGCAATTCCTTTCAACTCATCTATTTCTTTTCATTTGTATGTACGTACGTATTCCCCACTTCTTTTAATTAATTTATATAAATATGCAAAATGTTTTTTTGGTAAATTAATAAACATTAATCTTAACTACCTTATTGATCAAATAATTAATAAGGTAGTTGATATGTCATTTATAATAAGGTAATAATTATATTGATGGGATGATGAATATATGTACTCGTACTATAATAGTATCGGTTTTTCTAACCTATGTCCTTAGAAAATAATATTAAAAATAGACTCTAAGAAAGAAAATATAAACTCTTATAAAATAATGTTAAAAATATTAAATAATTAAAATACACTTGAAATTTTTTATATAAATGTGTCTTAACGGATGCCGTTAAGACATAGGTTAAAAAAATCGTAATAGTATATATATTTGGCAAATGAATGCTTTTACCTACCAAACAAATTAACCCGGCCAAAGTACGTACGTTGTACACAGTACCGCCGGCTCTATTAGTTTATATATACTCTGTGCCGAGGAGGAGGCACACTAGGCCTAGTGGTGTTCAATTTAAAAAAATTAAAAATATTAGGGTAATTTTAAAATATATAAAAATATTAGGTTATTTGATTAAAATTAATTTAGTTGACTAGAAAAGGTTAATTTTTTGTATGAAAAATACCGAAAAAGGTTATAAAATACATATTTTTATATAGAAAAAATACAAAATTTTCGATATAAATTTTTTTATACAATTTTTTTCTTTATAATATACAGAATAAAAAACTAGGTTATTTGAAAAATATAATTTTTTATATAGCAAGAATTTCATCCAGAGAAATTTAACCCATTTGGGTCAAATTCTTGCCTCCGCAACCCAACCGTGTGTATTATTAATATTAATTGGATTGGATTTGAGCTAGCTAGCATAAGGAACTTTTTTTTTTGTTGGTCTTGGCTAGCATAAGTAACTTAACCAAGTACGTATAGAATATATATGGATACATATCGATCTTCGCGAGCGAACGAGCAAAACAAACTTTAGGCTCAACGAACAAAATTCGATCTAATCTGTAATAGTAGTTGATTAATTTGATTGTGGAACAATATTATCATTTAAAGACGTTAATATAATTAAAGTTGTTATATATATATATGATTCTTTTTTTTTATTTCCAAAGGAAATATATTCCCGCCATATCCCGTCGAACCGGCTCTTGGCCAACCATATATGCATACGGCTGGCTAAAAGATATTCTCGAAAGGGTGGATCGAGAGATAAAAAGGTGGAGTGGAGTAGCTATGGCAAATTCCGTAAATTCTCCCAAAATTTAAACCCATTTCTGTAAGTAGAACGCTATTTAAACAAGTTTCCAGCGCTTCCCTCCTCACCATCAAATCAAAATCAAAATCAAAATCAAACCAACCCTCTCGACTCGATCTCTCTCTCTCAGCAATGAGTTACCAGCAGCGACGCGTCGAATACGAAGTCCGCGAATTCAACGCCGGCGGCTCTCAGGCCGGCGCCTACGGCTTCTCCTCTGGCGGGGCCTATGGGGGCGGCTCAGCTAGCTACGGCGGCGGGGGCTACTCATCGGGCGGATTCGGAGCCGGATCTGCAGGCTACGGAGCTGCAGGTAGCGCCGCCGGATCAGGCTATGGAGCTGGTGGCATCGGATCAGGCTATGGAGGCGGCTACTCCAGCGGTGGATTCGGCGCGGCGGCCGAGTGCGGCAGCGGCGGAGGAATCGAATCCTATGGTGGGCAGAGTCATCAGCTGTTCAAGAACGAGGTGCATGGGATGCCTGCGAAGGCGGGGGTGTACGGATCTGAGATGTTCCAGTCATCTGGCGGGCACGGGGACCCGTTCTGCGCCCTGGTGCCGTCGTCGTTCCCTCCCGGGACGGATCCCAAGTTCATCGAGTGCTTCAACCGGATCGACAAGGACAGGAGCGGACTGATCTGCGATCAGGAGCTGATGGCGGCTCTGTCCAGCTTCGATCAGAGGTTCAGCCTCCGCACCGTCCACCTCCTCATGTACATGTTCACCGGCTCCAACTCCAAGGTCGTCGGTCCCAAGGAGTTCGTGCCTCTCGTGCGCAGCCTCCAGACCTGGAAGGTACGTATTCGCGTCTACATCTGATCTAATCCTGGCCTAGCTAGCCTATTCCATCCATCCATGATCCATCCATCCAACTTAATTCTTATAATTAAACTATTTGGCAAATCAATTAATTAATACATATATGAGTTACGTTTTGGCAGGGAACTTTCCAGAAGTACGATTGTGACCGGAATGGGCGGTTGGACGAGAGGGAGCTGAGAGATGCTCTCATGAGCATGGGTTTCATGGTTTCTCCCTTTGTGCTCAAGCTGCTCATGTCCAAGTACGACAAATCTGGATACAAGTGCGCCATTGAATACGACTACTTCATCGAGTATGTACTCGATCGATCCATCAACTTTAATTTCCACAATTTTCCAAAATCTACATATATATATATATACACTCTTTCCATTCTATCAATCTAGCTAACGCTTTTCTTGGGTTTTTTACCTTCTTAATTTGCAGGTGCTGTGTTGTTGTCAAGGTACGTACGTACGCAATATATTATTCTATATTTATCTATGTCATGCACGCGAATTTAATTAGTTTGCATTTTGATCCATCATTGTCTAATTTAACGTACTTTGCAAACTAACTATATATATGTGTGTGTACGTGTGTGTGCACGCACGCACGCAGGGATTAACCGAGAAATTTAGGGCAAAGGAGGATGCTCATGGATGTGGAACTGCAAGCTTCACCTATGACGAGTTCCTCCTCAGCGTTCTGCCCTTCATCGTCGCCTAAGAATCAGAAATATCATCAAGACAAGTAACCAGCTGGGAAGCGAATTCTATGATCGAGATCTGGCCATTTAATTTTCTCTGTATTTCATGTATGTTTTATTGTTATTGTGGCGTAAGGTGCTTTTGGTGGCTTTGAAGTTTGAACGGTGCCTAGCTACATGCATCAATATTTTTGCATGTAGAGGTAAATAATCCAAAGCTATAATATTAAAGTTGAAAAATTCGGAAAAATTCTCCACGGTCGGACTTTATTTGAAAAAAAAAAACGCAATATAAGCGATGATACTTTATATTATACGTACAATTTACAATGAGTTATGACTTATATAATTTTGTTACTAAATGTATTTTTATTTGGTTCCTGACTATACATGCATTATCTTAATATTGACAATATGTATGATTATATAACTAATTGCATATATATTTATAATTGATATGCATAATTTTTTTGATTGAGTGTGCATGGTGATATAATTAAGTAAGTGTGTATTGTTAAAATCCGAAAATAATATACGTTGAGTACAAATTTTTATTAATTCTAACCTTCGGGTCTGTATAACGAACTAATTTTTGTACACATATTATTCCTCCTCTCATCTCTTCAACTAATAATATCTATACTCTTCTTTACAAATAAAGCTTTTTGTATTTTATATCGTATATATGATATATTTATAAAAAAATCATCCAACAACTTGTCTATTGTAAAAGAGAGATGGAAAAGTAATTCCACCATTTTGTTACCCACACGGACCTATGATGGAAGAATAATAGAGGTGAAACAAGCCCTTTTTTTACAATGAATAAGAGGTCGTACAAAACAAGTTGATTTTTTTTATCATTATATCATGACACGTAAAATGGATTACATTCATTTCTATTCCATTTACATTTTCATAGATTACAAACAAACGAGCCAGAATATGATTCACTCAACCTAAATATTTTAGCGGAAGTTTTAAGCACACTCAATTTATAACTTGAATTATCAGAATCTAACACAAATGATACAATCTCAAAATAAATCAATGAACAAATCATTACTATATACTAAAGTGGAGATTAAAAAATTATTAAATAACACATGTCGCTTTTAGATTAAACCACACCATCCTTTTTAAAAATCAATCTGATTGGTTGAAATTTAATTAATTGTTTTTTATTGGTTAAAAAATAATTGTAGATCCCACATATAACAAAATTATTATTTATATCCATGTGAAATATTCTATAAATTTTGGATTTGGCAATTTTTGGCAAAATAACCATTAAATAAAAAAAATCTAATTCTACGCATTTGTAACTTTTTTCAAGATTATAAAACAATATATAAAATATTTCATAATATTTAAATTTAACAATCTTCCATATATATATGTCATTGTTCAAAAGTATAACTATAAAAGAAAATAAAAATTATCCAATTATAAGAAATATTTCATTGTTTGAAAATTGTTCTCTAAAATAAATATGAAATAATAAAAAATCTACTCTATTATAACTATATACTAAAGCGTTAGCAAATCAATCACCATATTGTGCCACATCACCCCTTTTGTTGATATAATGATTCAATTTATTTTTCATACCATATTAAAATCCCCAAAAAATATTAGTAAGAACTAAGAAGATAACGTGTCCCCTACAAGATTGAAAAAAAAATCAAATCACTCAATATTAATGTTTTTTATTAAAATAGAAAAAATGGATATTGTTAGTGATAATAAAATAAATATTTAAATTATCTTTGCTTTTTATCTATTTATAGATAATTAAATATCTTTGCCTTTTATCACTCTTAGAAGATTGACAATTAAATGATTAAATTAAATTTTGAAGAAAATAATTAACTTTTACATTTTCTCATAGGAGATTGATGACGAACACTTTTATGTCGCTGTAAAAGCAGTGTCAAAGAATTATCCTAACTTCCTAACCTAAGTAAAGTGGAAGCAAGGGGTCGAACCCACAAGGACTCAGATTACTTGTATTTAAATAATATTACTAAGTTAAAGGGTTATTCATGATTGCAAGTATAAATCTAACTAAATAAAGCAAAACAAATAAAACGATTAAAGATTCAAATATAGAGAAAAGCGTCCAACTAGTTTCGTATCCATTGCATACATGAGTTTCGATCCTTGATTATTCTTATTTCGATTTCCCTTGACTAATCTATTGTGAATTTATGAAATTCAAGCTTAAGGTGGTTATTAATATACATTGTCTTTAACAACCTTTTAACCAATTAACCTAGAAAACTTTCTATGTCAAATTGATCATGCAATTAAGTTCAAATTAAAGCATTCAATAGAAACAATAATCATGAATTCCACCGTCTATTCATGAAGTATTGTGAGTGAATTCTCCGCCTTTGATTAACCTTATTCCACTGTCTATAAGTTTAATCAAAGGATTCATCCATGAATAATCAAATTTCACCGTCTATTTAATTATTCTAGTTGTAATTCAACCTAGAAATAGAATAGGTGATCAAGCTATTATAATCCTAAGTGAATTTAATCAAGCAACCATAGAGAAATTCAATCTAGTCAAGGCAAATAGAAATAATTCAAATCTCACAAACAATCATACATACAACTTCAATTAACTAGTTGGACATGAGAAATTTAGCTAGAATTAGACATTAAAGAATAATTAAACTTACAAGAGTTAAATTTCTCTTCAATGTTGCAAAACTAGGGTTTGGTCTCCTACAAATCTACAATTCAAACTAGAGTAAAAAACAAAGAACAATAGATAGCATAACATATATCTCCAAAGAAACCCTAAGAAAGGTATTTATATCATATCAAAAATATCCAAAAATACTAATGAAGTCGGCCCACAAGATCATGCGGAGGCCCGAAGTAAGTGTCAGATCAACGCGCCAAAGCGCGGTTTGGATCCCCCAAAGCGCGGTTGCGGAATGAACCCTCTTGCCCGTGCTTTGCCTGCAACAACTCTAGTGACACTTCCGAGGCTGTTTTGACCCCCTTTGAGTTGGAATTTGGACTCAGACTAAAAAAATGAATTGTACCTCTTCGAGTTAGCTTTCCATTGATACCAAATTCAGCTTCATCCGACCTCTATATCTCCCAAACCAAGCATTTCAAGATAGAGGTGTCAAAATAAGACTCCAATGCATAGCGCGGGTTTAAACGTTCTTCTCACACAAGCTCTTGGGCCTTAGCTCTTCCAATCTTCACTTCAATACTCGCCCCTTGTTCCTAGCTCCGGTCCTTAGCTTCATATCCACCATGCTTCACCTTCCATCCTGTAATATAGCACAGAAACACGTAGATTCCAAACTAAACCGAAATAAAACTAAATTACAACTTAAAGCAAAACTCTAGCTATAAATGCATAAAACAGGAATAAAACATGCTCTAAAACCTATATCTATATGCTCTATCAATTGACAATTAATTATCTATATTTGATTTTGATAAAAAATATTAAATTTAAATCAATTATAGTCCATATTTATAATATAATCATTATTTTTATTCATTGTGAAAGAATCCATAAGATTTGGATTTTGTAATTTCCATGTATATATGTAATTGTTTAGAATTATAAATATCAAATGAAAAAAATATGTCACTGATATTAGAATATTCACATGATTTTTTGAAATTTAATTGTATTTTTTTATTAGTGATACTGATATTCCATAAGATATGAATTTGACAATTTTTATTAATAAAAGAAATTTTATAATTTTACAATTCTTTATGATTTAATATCCAATTTCAATTTTGATATTTATAACGATGAAATTGTACATTTTAGAATAATAAAGAACTTTTGGTCATCTACAATGATAATATAAGTATTTCAATAAGATTGGTCATTCGTAAAAATAAACTTTTCCTAAAAAATTAATTATAATAATTTTTGTTCTAAACTATTAAATAAGAGCTAGGTAAAATATTTTATACAAAGATAGAATAAAGATTAAAGTAAAAAAATGTGCAATATTTTTTTCAGCTATGACTCTTCAAAATCAATTTTTTCTTAAAATGTTATATAGTTTTTCAATTACACCATAAACGTTAAGGAATATTATTTTTGACCCTATATTTTTCTAGGAAAAGTATACAAATCCATAATACAAAAATTTATACTCTTAAACTATTTATTTATTTATTTTATATTTAATAAAATCCGTACATAACTCAAGAGTTACTTTATTTGGTATTCATAAACTTACTGATAGAATATGAAGGTTATATAAATACCTAACCTGTAATATAACGACTTATATTTTATTTATGCTATAATAATACAAGGTATCTTTTCAATAGCAGATCCGAAAATTGTTGAAAGAAAGAAAGCAATATTTGAGAAAGGAGAAGAAATAGAGGGGGAGGAAGAAGAAGACGTGGAATCGGAAAGAAAGAAGATATGAAGAAGAGAGAGATTAGAGGAAATTTGTCATTCTAATAGAACGTTTTAATCAAATATCATTTTCTAGTACAAACCGCAACTAATCCCTCTATTAATTCTTGCTCTTTCGGTAATATTGGGAGCTCCCACCAATGGGAGTTGGTTCAGCAGGTGGTAAGCGGCCTGCTACATATCCACGAGGTCTGGGGTTCAAATCCAGTGAATGTAAAAAATTTCCTTTAGGAGATTCACCCGCCAAAGCCAGGTGCACGACCTGAGTAGAACTGGACGTAGCCAAGACGAAACTCTAGCAAACCAGTGGGCAACCAAATAAACATTGAGGACTCCCGTCCCCCTTAATCCATCACTTGCAGCCCTCGAGAGGCATATCAATCCTTACATGGTGCGACGAGAAACCCTAGCCCTACCCTAAACCCTTTATCACGAATAGAATGTAAATATTATGTAAATTTCCTAACTTATAACAAAAGAACTTGTATCCTATATATTTATATTGAAATAATACAAAAACACCCCTCGAGAAAAATTCATATCAATTCTTACATTCATGAATATAAAATAGGATTCAGATCAAATGAGGGTTGTTATTAGGGTGTAATATGCGAGCAAATTTCAACCGTTCGATCATGATACATCTACGGTCACGATCAACACACTCGTTCAAGTAATATTATATTTGGAGGGACATTTTTGTCTTTTAACCATTCAATTAGAATACAAGTTACAAGGGCATCCTCTTCCTATCCAATGTGGAGTTCCATTCACTCTTTTCGATCAAATTCTTCTCTAGAATTGTTGCCCCTTTCTTCTTCTAATTTGATTTGCTTTTTTTTTGTTGATCCCGACCTCAATTTGTGTTCTCTCTTCATGAATTTTGGTATAGATTTTTTTTTTGTAAAGTGTCAAGTTCACATTTAGGGGTTTTTCAAATTTGAGAGCTTTCTACTTCGATTTACATGTTGTTTTGTTCTTTGGACTGATTTTTTGTTAAATTCGTCAAACCTATAAAGATTATGTATGTTTTGCACTCAATCTCAAGTTTTTGATTGAAAATAAAGGCTAATGTCCGATGCTCATCTAATCGCCCACCATGTGTTCGACAAAATGCCTAAATGATCAACTTAGAGCTTAGATCATTTTGTTTTACCAATTGTTCATAAATTATGAACCTAGCATACCAAAATTTGAATACATACCATTTATGAACAAGAATACATTATACACGTACAAAGTATTATCAATTAGATTTTATGGACTTTATTGATAGTTGTTATGAACTTAACTATATAAAAACATGAACCAACAAAATACCATCTATGAATACCTCACACAAAATACAAGCATTGTGAATTAAATTTGATGAATCTTATTGACAATTTTTATGAACACAACCATGAAAGAACATAAACCAATAGACCAACTTGTATGAACTATTAGTTATGGACTGTGAGATTATATATTATGAACATGTGTTTATAAAAACATGAACCAAATGAAAAAATATCATGAACCAAAAGATGTGATCAAAATAACAACTAGGATACGACTTAAAAGACATGACTTATTAGATAAACTATCATGAACCTAAGCATATAAAAACATGAAAAAAGAGTTAGCCTATGTGGGATTTGAACCACATCTATGTGCACATGCACATTTCTCTACCATTTGAGCTAATAGGCTACCAAATGACATGAAATATAAGATAAAAGTTAAAAGTCATAAACCATAAGAATTATTATGAACCTAACTTACAAAAACATGAACCGAAAAAACAAGTACCATGAACCAAAAATCACGAAAGAAAATAGTAAGTAGCATGAACTAAAAGACATGAACCATTAGATGAACTTTGATGAACCTAAGGTTATTCAAACATGAACCAAAAGAACAATTGTTATAAATAAAAAATCATGGAACAAAATTTATGAACCATAAGAAGAAATATTATGAACCTTATTTTAAAAAGTCATGAACCTAAAGAACAACCGATACAATAAAAAAGATATGATCGTATCAAGAATTATCCTATGTGGAATTGTAACCCATATCTATGTGCACATGCACATTGCTCTTCCATTTGAACTAATAGGCTACAAAATATATAATTTCTCAAGTGTAATATACATTTCTCATTTGTCACTGCTATAACAAAATACATACTCCCTCCGTTTCACAATACTTGTTCTTAAAGCCTTTTTTGTTTCAAAATAGATGTTCATGTAAATTTTTTTCTATTTATATCCTTGTGTATACACCCACATTACTCATATCCCAAAATATCTTTTTTTTGGTTGAATCTCCCAAGGTAATTGAGAAAAAATAAAAAAGTATTTAATATGGGTAATTTGGGGAAAAAAGTTCCTTAATATGTGTGAAATTTTGTCTAAGATCAATTATTGTGAAACGGAGGGAGTACAAACTTACATTGAGATCTCTCCTTAGAGGACTTAGTACACAACTTCAACAATGAAGTAAAAATCTTCTTTTTCACTAACCATATGTGAAAATCGGTGAATTCTTATTCTACTTACCAACAACAAAGGGATAAAAATTTTGGATTTTGGGGTAATTGGTTTTAGTAAAAAAAATTTAGACAGGTGAGTTGTTTCTTTGCAATTTAGAACTTTAACCTATAAAATTAAACAAACTTGCTATCATAAATCCGAAGAATTTGTAGATTGCAAGCACATTTTTACTAAACCCTAGAAAAATCCAATTCATGCATACCATTCTTTGTGTCCTTTTTCATGAATTTGATGAACCAATATTGTTTATGAATGAAAATGGGGGAAAGAAATTAGGGTAAAGTAGAAAGATTTCATCTTTAGATCCATGGAATGGGAGTGGAGTGGGGGGGGGGGGGGGGGGGAGGTAGAAAGAGAAGGCGGGAAAAGAGAGCGTGTAGGTTTTTTACTTTTAAGGTTTATCTATTCAAAGAGTAATTTCATCTATGAATGAAAAAAATTAGATTATTTATCTGCGTGTCATTGCAAATGAATGAGACCCTTTTCCTTATTTTTTTTTATCAAATTCGTTTTATTTAATCAAGTCCGTCCATCCATTTAATCTAATGACTACGATTTGCTCACAATTTATACTATAACAATAACTTTCACCCGAGCGTGACTCTATAAAATAGAATCTATTTTGAAAAACTATTACCAAATACCTCAAAGAAAATTTATATCAAAATTATTGCCAATACGAGTATACGACATTATACTCTATAAAATAGATGGAGGTTGTTCCCATTTGAGATGACCTAGTGGTAAGAGGTATGAGAGAATGTTGGAAGTAGTGACGTAGTTAGAAATTTAATTTAGAGGGGGCTAAATTTCTTTGAGTCAAATTTCTGGATACAGAAAAAAAAATTCTATGTAGAATTAATAATGACCACAAATAATTTTATTTTATTTTATTTATTTATTTTTCATAGTCAATCATATATAATATATAATATAAAATTATAGAGTTATAATAATGTGAATTATTAAAGGGCTGAGCATAGGTCAATTCAAACCCAAATATTAAACCGAACCGATTCAACCGAACCAAAATCCATATCGTTTTGGTTTTCTGTTTGAATTTTCCAAATTTCAATTTCGATTCTATTCAAAATTTCCAAAAAAGTCGATTTATTTAACCTGTATATTATGCTGATTAGTTTACGAATCCAAGATTTACTACCAAAGTTGAGTTCCTCGTTAATCAAAAAAATTAGCCTGTACAAGTACTATCTAGAAAGAAATTCCTTTGTTCGAACAAAAAAAAAAGAAAAGAAAAAGATTCCTTTGGAACCTTGATCGATAAACGGAATATTTTGAAAAGGCATAATTCAACCGAAAGTGGAAATAGCATCTTATAAGACCTACAATGTAAGCAGCATTATTTATTTATTTTTAATTGTAGAACAGACATGACTCATGAGATAGATTCCATTGTTACATCGATCCTTATCCCATAGATATCTGGTCCGTATGCGAAATACAGTTGAAAGGATCTGATCCCCCTCTTTGTTTTACTGCCTTTGTTACGTTCATTAAACTTTGAAAGCAGTGTTTTCAAGTTAGCCACGTTTTCATTAAAAAAAATAAAAGTTAGGTAGATACGTCTATTATTTGAAGACAAGTAACAGTGTAAAACCTATCAATACTGTTCGATTTGTTCTCTTAACGACTATGGCTCTTATTTTATGACGTTCTAATGCTTATGGTAAGTGGTAACGAATAACTTGTAGTTAAAACTAGCTGGTCTCACACGCATGGGATATGAAAGATTTCCATAATTCAATTGCATTCTACCAGCATCCTCAAGGAAAGATGTATGATGTTGCAACTATAAAATCATTTTTGCCTCATTTCCCTCCCATAGTCCCATAGTCCCATAGTCCATGCCATTTACAAAGTCCAAACCCAAATCACCTCATTTGCCCTTCAACGCACCCCTGCCAAGTGCAAACCCAAAATGGCGTTCTACTACAATCAATGGGAGCAAGGCGGGCAATTAGCCATCCAGCTCTACTTCCAGCCAAAAGACTACCATCAGTCCTACCCGCCGCCGCAACCAGCGCCACCCATGTATCGCCGGCAAAGACTCACAGCCACCACCTTCCCCTTACTCGAGTTTCAGGGGGATCCGCTGAGGGCCATTGTTCCATCATCGTTCCCTCCGGGGACTGACCCGAGAACGGTGGAGATGTTCAACAGGATCGATCGCAACAGGGACGGAATCATCGACGACGGGGAGCTGCAGGCTGTTTTGTCAAACTGGCATCAACGATTTGACCTCAGGACTGTTCATCTCCTCATATATCTCTTCACCAACTCCAGTGCAAGAATGATAGGTAATAATCATCCACGATCCATATATGGCCTCCTACTCAGTCCTCAACCTCAATCCTCATCTTGTTTATCTGTTCATCGTATGTTATTTAACAGGTCCAAAGGAATTTGTTCCCCTCTTCAAAAGCTTACAAAACTGGAAGGTCAGTCATGAATACATGCAAATTAGCTACCTACTTCCAATATTTCTATTAATTTACCCTAAATCTTATTAACGTACAACTTGAGTTTAACTATCACAAGGCACCCAAGATGATCTTCACATGGTTGATATTTGTTTGGGTTTCAGGCAGTTTTTGAGAGATCGGACAGGGACCGGAATGGGAGGATAGATGTAGTAGAGCTGAGGGTGGCCTTGTACAGCATGGGCTACTCAGCTTCACCTGCGGTTGTCAACTTGCTCATCTCCAAATTCGACTCCACCGGCACCAAGTCTTCTATAGGCTTTGACAATTTCATCGAGTAATCCTTTACCCTAGTTCATTCAAGTTTATTTCCACCCATCTGTAACCTAATTAGTAACAAATTGTACTTGTTGCAGGTGCTGCCTCACAATCAAGGCAAGTCTAAAACTCGCTCTCTACATAACATGCTTGAAATAAACACAATGAATTAATTCATTGCTCACAAGAGTGCCTATGTACTTGTGCAGGGACTATCAGACAAGCTCAAGGTAAAGGAAGATCACTACACCGGAGAAGCTTCATTTACCTATGACGAGTTCCTCGCTTGTGTCATTCCTTTAATTATTGCTTAGGGTGTTTCAGGACGACTCCTCTGGTTCTATGTAAGGCCATACTTTTACACGAAGCCTTTCTGTAAGCATCAAGATAGCTTGGCATGCATCAAGTAATTGTAATAAAGCAACATCAGTGTAATTCAACCATGGGTACTAAAATCATTAGATGCATGCATTAGACTAGGGGAATCAAAAGAACAGGCCCATGCAAATCCAAGAATCTTACATAGTAAAAAAAAAAACAAGATTATTCATGATAGCATAGATCCTCAAGCAACAAGGAAGGGTAGAACCGTCAGCATAAAGTCCTCATAGGAGAAAGTCGCTAAGCCAGAGTAGTTGATGTCTTTTGCCTTGAATTTGTCCGTCAAACCCTGCACATTGCAATGCAATTAACGTCTTATATAGTGAATGACTAATAGTGTCTATTTGGGTAACTTTAAAAAAAGAGTGCAAGAGACGAAGAAGTACAAGTAATGGCTACCTTAACTGTCAAACAACACCTGCATTGGAGCATGAGATATGTGTTAGAAGAACTGATAATAGATCTGGCTGTGCTAATGGCGGAAGAAGTCAGATTCAAGCAAGTATATATTAGTAAAAACAAAAAGAACTCACTCAATGAAGTTATCATATTCAACAGCCTTGATCTTTCCCCCAGTCTTATCAAACTTGAGCACCAGCAAGTCGAGAACTACAGGCGAGACTGCATATCCAAGGCTCAGAAGTGCTTCCCGCAGTTCTGAAGAGTCTATCTTGCCACTCCTATCCCTATCAAATCTCTCGAAGATAGACTGAATACATGTAATAAACAATTGATATTCAATACAATGGGAAGAGATAATTGGCTGAAAAAGGAATGAATCTCGTAATAGATTTGTTTAAAAGTTTAATGGTATACCCTCCAGCTCTGAAGACTGTAAAACAGAGAAGTGAATTCCTTGGGACCTGCCAACTCATATAGAAGAAATCAGTTGATAGGTTTACCTAGTTGCAAAGAAATCATATGCAAATGCCATACATTTAAAAAGAAAAGGAAATAAGTAGTATCTCATATAAGAGCTCAACACTTGCTTACTTCTGAATTGATATGGCAAACACAAGTTGATGTTTCTGATTTAGTTTAGAAACCAGTTTGACATACTTTAAATATGGGGGACTTAAACAAATTCTTTCAGCCACAACCTTTTGGATTACTGGCTTCATCAGAAACAACAACAACCAAATTCTGCAACCTATAATATGGGAACAACCAAATCCTCCTTAGGTTATTATATTTCTTGCAACACTCGGCTCTCTACTTTAGCGCCATGTTGCACTAGCCAATATGTGCACAACATCCTACAAGGCCAATTTTTCGCCGGCAAAACTTCTCCAGCGCCGACACAGGAATACCACAATTTACTTCCACCTGATCCCAAAAATTGCAGCAACACATCCAATTGTATATGCTTCGCTAGAGGCTAGAGCAATGGGAAAATGAGAAACAAAACAACAAAAAGTAAATAAAATCAAAGCCAAATCAAAGCCCTAATTTGAATTCATGAAAAAGTCCTCATTCCAATTCTTAAAAACTAAACAGAAGGTTAAATCTTGGAACGTTAGACGAACCGATTTTTCTAGAATTGGTGTTGGTAAACAGGTACATGAGCAGATGCACAGTTCTGAGGCTGAAGATTTCATTATACATAGACAACGCTCTCTGTAACTCCTTGTCGTCGATGACGCCGCTGCCATCCTGATCGGCCGCCTGGAAACAGGCGACGATGTTGGGATCTGTCCCGGGAGGAAAAGCCGACGGCAGCAGCGCAGCAAAGGGATTTCCGTAAGGCGAAGGTGGCCGGTGAGCCCCGTACGGATCAGTCATGGGAGGCGCCGATGCACCGTATGGTGATTGAGAATAGTTGTCCTTGGAAGGTTTCTCCGGCTTGTAGGGAGCCGAAGGAGAGCCGTATGGCGATGGAGGAAAGAGGGAGTGGCCGGCGCCAGGCTGAGGAGGGGCGTTGTAGGGCGAGTGCTGTGGCGCGTACGACTGGCCCTGCGGTGGAGCGCCGTAGCCTTGGCCCGCGGTGGAGCGCCGTAGCCGTAGCCCGGCGGGGGTTGTTGTGGTTGTGGGGGTACCCTGACATGTTGAGATTCGATAGGTTTGATGTGGTTCAGTTTAGTTCATTTGGAAATTTACTCCGAATTGTCGATGAATATGGAGGATGAAATTTAAAAAAATAATAATTTAAACTAGAATATAAAAAATTATACTCCCTCCGTTCTCAAGAGTTTGTCTTGTATTCTTTTTCGGATGTCTCGAAAAGTTTGTCCACCTTTTCAACTTTCCATTTATATTAATTTTTTCTTACAATATTACCATTACTCTATCTCATCTTTTGCCTATTATCTAACAAAAAAATCTACGCCTTGCGCTCTTACTATTGGCTACTTTTTCTTCTTTATACATTTCTTAATAATTTCTTTTTTATCCATTTCTTAATAAATGTGAAATCTGTCCTTTAGGACGATCTTTTGGGGACGAAGAGAGTAAATATTTAGAATTATTATGGGAGTAAAGCTTTTTTTGTGAGAATATACTTACTATATGTAAAAAAATGAGTATTTTTAACTATTGGATGAACTAAATTTATTATTTTGAAATATTTTTAAAGGTTGAAATAAAAATATTATATGATAATTGATGATGTGTGAATTTAATGAGATATAAACAGACAAAATAAACTAAGATAAGGCCAAAAAAGAAAAGTTCGAGGTCGACCCCTCACCCCGCAGATAAGCCTTGAAGGATGTGTCCCAAGGGTTTTTCTGCGCCCATCTGGAAAAAAAAACCAAAGGCCAAACATCGCTCACCCCCACTAAGGTGAAAAGTAGCCATTAAATGCGATCCAATGCAAGGAGGTTTGCAAGGCTAAACATCGCGCACTTCCCACTAAGGTAGAAAGTAGCCATCAAATGTGGTCCAATGTAAGGAGGTTTGCAAGGCTAAACATCACGCACTTCCCACTAAGGTGGAAAGTGGTCATCAAATGCGATCCAATGCAAGAAGGTTTACAAGGCAAACCACCACGTATATACAGAAGCTGACTCGAGCGCTCTGCTTGACCAATCAAAGGCCACCGCTTTTCCGACCAATCAAAGGCATCTTCTCTCTCGACCAATCAAATAGTAACAGCACGTCCCATATCGGATAAACACAAGATCCTGATACGGACCCTGTGTGGATTCGTATCGGAAACCCTTGCAGACCCGGTGTGGATTCGTATCGGAAACCCTTGTTGGTCAAGGGGGTGAGACGCACCCGATGTGAGATTGACTCGATAAACGTGGTTGGTAGCCACGAGAAGAAGAACGATAATAAATTTAGAGCAAAGGGATAAATTAATTAACTGATTTGCTTGATTGCAGCCTAACAACTTAAGGGTATTTATAATAACCAAAACCCTAATTGCTATAATATTAAAAAGATACTCTTACTAGAAAATAAAATCAAATCTGTAAATAAAAGGAAACAATATATTCTAAAATAAATAATTATAATTAATTAATGATAGCGTATCAGATCCCCATCTCACAAACGCCTATTAGAGGAGAAACTCAAATATTACATGGGTTGAAAAATATCTCGAACTCAAGATGCTTTCAAACTCACCGCGAACAATCCACTAGTTGTAATCAAAAGATCTCGCATAGTCTAACTTTCGTTCCAAAAGGTATCCCTATCCCTGAATTAGGCTGGGCGTAGAGAAAACATATTTCATCTACTGGGCAAAAAGAAACATTAAAATAAGCCGAATGTCAACCTTCTACCAGTTCCTAACAATTTCCCTTCGATCTTTGCTAGTTGGGGTATAAGAAATTCGAAGGACTGAAATAAAAAAACTCACATCTAATCGAGCGAATCATCACCGGAACAAACTGAAATCCAATGATTTATGAAAGGGGACGGTTAAATTTCATACATTAGATTGAGCTGTTAATAATTCTCATACCTCACTCCTAATTAATTACCTAACAAACTTAAAAGGCACATAAAATTGATCATAATTCATGTGCTAAAACGTCATTTATTTCAAGCATAGTTAGTTCGATGGAAGCTAGACACCAACTAATTAGGATACACAGTCGATACCCATTTCCAAGACATCACAATTCACAAGACACTTAATGCCAAAGAAAACTACTACTCCCTCTGAAGTTCAGCAGAGTGAGGAGGAAGGAGCCGGAGCCTACCCCCTTGCGAGCTCAGCTCCAACATATTTGACATAGGCGATTTAAGAGGCAACATAACAAAAATTATTTTAACAGGCAACATAGCAATTTTATGTCACAGGACCGAAGTTCACATGTTTTCATAACATAGATAAAGAGTTTCCTCACAACATAGAATTTCCATGGATTCACAGATTCAAAGCCTGAGCATGGTGACGGATGTGGTCGTCAATGAAGGTAGAGATGAAGAAGTAAGAGTGGTCATAGCCAGGTTGCAGTCGCAGAAGAAGCGGCACACCCATCTTCCTACATGCTTCCTCCAACTTGTGGGGTAGCAGTTGCTCGTGCAAAAATTTATCATCCTCCCCCTGTTATAAAATAAGTGTTTTAGCAGACTGTTAAAATCTTGTATAGCAGTCGACAAATCTTGTATAGCAGACTGTTAAGGAGGCAGATAATTAAGCCTAGATAAAATCATCCAAAATGCTACAAAAAAACAACTTCGCTAATCATTTACCTGATCAATCAGAATTGTAGCAGAAAGATTTTTGCTCTTTGAGATCAAACAGGTAGCATCATGCTCCTGCAAATTTATCAATCTTGTGTTATGGATTCATGTGATGTACATTCAGATAAGTTTAAATGAGCAAGCACCATAAGTATGTCAGACTTACCTCCCAATCAGCCTTGTTTCCTCCGAGATAGTTTGTGAAAGCCTTCTGGCCCCATGCAGAGTTAATAGGATTTGCTATAGGAGCAAAGGCAGACACTGACTAGACATGATAATATCAATAATTAAAGTTAGCCAATGCATAAAAATTAAATGAGCACTGTTATTAAATCCATCGTGCTAAGCATTTCTTCCCTCATTCCCTGAATAAGCAAACACATGCGAGGAGAGGCAGTTGAGATGAGAGCTTCTCACGACTCACATGAAATACTTTCAGCCAAAGATAACAGATTATATACCTTGTATTTGTCAAGATTTTTCAGGTAAATTGTCAGTGCTCCATGACCCCCCATGGAATGACCCGTTACTGAAGCACGAGTTGTATCAAGTTCAGGAAAATTCTCGCCGAGAACGGTTGGCAATTCCTTGACAACATAGTCGTACATACGCCAGTTCTTCCACTTCTCTTGTGTAGCATTCAGATAGAATCCAGCTCCTGCATGCATAAAAAGACATAGAGAGAATGAGAGTGCAAAAGACATTGAAATTAAAACTTCATTTTTTTTACAGCTTCGAAAAGAAAGTCTTTCTTTAGGAAAAAAAACAAGTCTTGAGGTTATGCTTTTTTTTTTTAATCTTTTGTTTCTTTTCAGAGAAAGGATTAATTCTGAACTTCAAGAAACTAAGTTTAAAACTTTCAATCACAGGCTTCCATGAACAATATGTTCAGATGATATACAGAAAAAACAGTAGCAATGGTCAAGGTTAAGATATAAAAGTCTACAACAGCACCAACCCATTGTTAACCCGCCTCAGGCGGGGTGGGGTTTGGGGGCCAAGATAGTACACACCCGTGCCCCGACATAAAACCGAGATGGTGTATGTGGAAGGTGCAAGCATTTTCATCATCGCCCGACAAAGCCAAGGAAAACTGAAATTCAGCTATGTGACAATAATAACTGAATTTAGTTAAAATGCACCAATATTGATATAGGGGCTATATCCATCTCAAAGGTCTTGTATAAAAGCCAATAAGATATAAAAGTCTGTAAATTTTTTTAGGATGCAAAGCAACTATAAACAAGCATGTGGTGCCAAGTCGTCTTATATGTAATCAAATTTCTCATTAGAGGACTCTACATCAGGCCAAAATCCAACAGTACTTACCTACACCAAAGTCCCAACTGTCAGCTTCTCCTTCAACATTCAGTCCTCCTAAACAAAGTTTGAGAGAGATTTATGATTACATCAAAAAAACTTAAAGTGAATAAAATGCAAGATAAGACAAGTGATACAGATCAATCTTCAATATGACACTGTACAAGTACAAACAAATTACGCCCTCAAATAACATTCGTCAGCCTAGGTTCAAGTTTCAGAATCAGGATTGAAAATCTGCATAAATTTCAAGGCAATAGAGTACTTGAGGCAAATGTGCAACCAGACCAAAGATTTTCTTATTTAAATTAAATAAATGGAATACCGCCTCAATTTAGGACATGAGTGGCAGTCTAGGGATTTGGGCCTTCAATTAAAAATTTAAAATCAAGAGTTTTGCAAAAGAATGCTGGAGCATAGCACTTAAAGCTAACAAGTTGGTTCTGACTGTTCACGCAGTGACTACTGACTAGAGCTCCCACCCACTCAGGCTAGAAAACAGGCAACATAAATTTTTTACTAAACCCACAAAGATATAGAATGCTAAAAGCTGAAGGAACATCATACTTGGAGAAGTGTCTGGAGCTATCAAAGCAATCCCTTCACTAGAAGCTACACGTTGGGCACCAGACTTGATCATAAAATTCTCATCAGTGCAGGTAAGCCCGGATAAAAAGTAAAGTACCTAGCAACGAGCAACCAGCCAGCACATAGGACCATGTAGATCAATAATAATGATTTTTAGTTTCGATTAGAAGTAAAATATCTCACAGTACTGGCAAAGGAAAGCAAACCAAAGTCCAGTAAAATGGCAAAGTAGAACATCCTACTGTAAGATGAATTCAGCAATTCAAAGGAGTTAGAAGAAACCTTTCTGCTACTTGGGACTATCAAACAGATACTAGACCCTATCGCCCTAATAGCTGGGTTCAAATTTGAACACTAGTAGACAAGCTTTTGACAGTGTCCCAGTTTACAAATTCTCGACTGCATTGATCCTAAATTAAACACTTCATAACGAAAAGATTCCAATTTTAGGCTCAAACAAGTGGCTAAATAAGATTCCAAAATAAAACAACGCCTCTTTCATGTCTAAGTTCCATCTTTGCAAATTCCAATCATTTGCATCGGCACATAACTTCAAGAAGATGAATATACAGATGAAAGTATCCGAATGACCTGTCTGATTTTCCACGCAGAATGCATCAATGAACAACACATCAGAGCAGCTCAAACCCTAGTAGTATTATTAATCACTCTATTAAGGACCTCCAAACGGAAAGATGTGTTTGAAACAAAACATAATTGTTATAACGTGCAAATCGAGATGATTCAAATGTGATTTCCATGAAATTAATTTCGGATTGAAGGATTTAAAGAGTACATACAGGGAATTTGCGAGAAGGAGAAGAAGAAGGCGGGAAGTAAACGTGGAAGGTCATGGAGCAGCCGAGAGTGGGACTGGAGTGCTTGTATCTCTTATTGTACCCGCCAAACATCTTTGAGCTGCTGATCTCTACTGGCTTCGTCTCCATTACTCTCCACTCTTGAACACTTTGTTGTTCTCTCTCTATCTGAAGAAGAAATTGCCTGATAAAGTCAGAGAGATGTGGCAAACAAGAGTTATTGCCAAGAAGAACGAAAACCGCTCCGAGGAGAAGATTTTATGGGCTGGGCTGTTACTTGGGCTCCTCAATTATGCGTTCGGCCCATTTTATAATTTTTCCTCCGTGCACTAGGCGGCAAATTCGGAGTAGGTAGAGAAGAGTGATGTCTGGTCACCAGTTCCCACCAGGCAATGTTTTCAACTTTCAAACCAATGAAACCATCTTTCATCTCTTTACCTTTCTTTCTTCCCATATCACACTTGATCGTCCATTCATGATTCATGCGAGTAGAAGATACAGATAAGAATGCATAGGACCCATAAAATGCTCATTAAAGCAAAAAAGCCCATTTAAAATTTTATTTATTATTTTAAGGGTCCTTTATTTTACTTCGCCCTATACCCATAAAATGCGAGAACCGATCTCTCAATAAGAGATGAAATTATCCCAACATGAAATCAAGGTAAGTCAACAGGTTTATGATTCAATTTCTCTGGTCATATACAATTTGAAGTCTAGATTGCTACAGTATTTTCTATAAAATTTCATTCAAAGTCATTGACTAATTCATACAGTACTGTAGATCAGATTTGGATGTCTCGACGGTTCATATTTCGCCTTCAAAAGAAAACAACAATTCGTAGATGCATTCACATGCAACCACCGAGTGTAAAATAGAGCAGACATAATTTTTCCAAGTACAAGTTTGTTGGGATGGATGGGTCTGAACTCTGAAATCTATATCCAACCGTGGACCCACACTCGCCCGAATCACTAAGTTAGTTAAATATCCATTTCCCATTTCCATCAAATTTCCCGCACATTTACATGGCTATATATATACTCACTAAGACTGCGCCTTTCCTCCATCCTAAGCATCAATAATTGTCCAAATATATACATCGATCTAAAGCATTAACACGCGTGTACAACTCGATCGATCTTCATATATATCAAGAATGCCAGACCAAGCTAGTACTCCTCTAATGTTCACAGTGAGGAGGCAAAAGGTGGAGCTGGTGGCTCCCGCCAGGCCCACCCCTCGGGAGCTCAAACCCCTCTCGGACATCGACGATCAGGAGGGGCTCCGGTTCCAAATCCCTGTCATACAATTCTACCGCAAGAGACCCAATATATATGGGAGAGACC
This sequence comes from Fallopia convolvulus, assembly GCA_964016875.1. Taxonomy (NCBI): domain Eukaryota; kingdom Viridiplantae; phylum Streptophyta; class Magnoliopsida; order Caryophyllales; family Polygonaceae; genus Fallopia; species Fallopia convolvulus. The sequence goes on from OZ024737.1 coordinate 45,690,785, forward strand.
CTGCGGTGGTGGTAAAGGAGGCGCTGGCAAAGGCGCTGGTGTTTTACTACCCGTTTGCGGGCAGGCTCAGGGAATTAGGTCCTGACCGGAAGTTGGCGGTGGACTGCACCGGAGAAGGATTGATGTTTGTGGAGGCCGACGCCAATGTGAGGCTAGAGGAATTTGGGGATCACCTCCAGCCTCCTTTCCCTTGTTTGGAGGAGCTCATCTTTGACGTTCCTGGTTCCTCTGGGGTGCTTGATTGCCCTTTGATCCTCGTGCAGGTCACTCGCCTCTCCTGCGGAGGATTCATCCTTGCCCTGCGGCTCAACCACACCATGAGCGACGCCCCGGGGCTGGTGCAGTTCATGACCGCGGTGGCCGAGATTGCACGCGGGGCGTCCCAGCCGTCGGTGCCCCCCGTGTGGGCCCGGGATCTGCTCAATGCGAGGGCCCCTCCAAAGGTGACGTGCGTCCACAGGGAGTACGAGGAGGTGGAGGACACAAAGGGGACCATCATTCCCTTGGACGACATGGTTCATCGCTCCTTCTTCTTCGGCCCCCAAGAGCTCGCAGCTCTCCGAAGGTTCCTCCCGCCGCACCTCCGTGGTTGCTCCAGGTTCGAGGTCTTGGCTGCTTGCCTTTGGCGCTGCCGTACGCTCGCCCTGAAGCCGGACCCTGAAGAAGAGGTTAATTTAATTAATTGATTGATTACTTATTGAAATCGCTCGATCGCTAACTAGCTTAGCTTAGCTTTTATGATTAATTGAACTTAATTAATTACGTACGTACATACGTACAGATGCGCTTAATCTGCATAGTCAACGCTCGGAGCAAGTTCACGCCCCCCCTCCCAGCCGGCTACTACGGCAACGCCTTCGCCTTCCCCGTCGCCGTGTCCACAGCGGGTCTTATCTCCGCCAACCCGCTCGGCTACGCCCTCGACCTCATCCGCAAAACCAAGGCGGGTGTGACCGAGGAATACATCAAGTCCCTCGCTGACCTCCTCGTACTCCGAGGCCGACCCCACTTCACCGTGGTCCGTAGCTACCTCGTCTCGGATGTCACCCACGCCGGGTTCAACCAGCTGGATTTCGGGTGGGGTCTTCCGGCTTATGGTGGGCCAGCTAAAGGCGGTGTGGGGGCAATCCCGGGTGTAGCTAGCTTCTTCATCCCCTTCAAGAACGGGAAAGGGCAGGATGGGGTTCTCATTCCGGTTTGCCTTCCAGAGGTGGCTATGGAAAGGTTCGCTGAGGAGCTTGATGGGATGCTCAAGGATGATGCTGTGGACCTCCACATACCTACTGGTGCAAAGACTTGTTCTTCTCTCGTAATGTCTGCACTTTAATATATATATTAAGAGCCTTCTACCAAAATAAAAATAAAAATTAAGGGGCCGGGGAATTGCGTGTGTTTGAATTACACCTTGTATGTTATTGCTTTATTACCTATATATTATATGTATGCTCTTTTTTTTGTTTGATCTGATATTATATATATGTATGCTCTGCAATCTGAAGTTGAACGTATCATATATGCATTACAAACGATTTAATAGTCAAATTATAATTATATTCGTGTTTTGGGGTGTCTATGTTATGTTATGCATCTCAAATTTCGATCGAGAGACCGGAATATTCGCTCATCATAGTAGAAAGAGCATATTTATTGGTTATCCTAATAGTTAGAGAGGGTGCCGTCTTCTTGATATGGAGACCAAAGCCATCGTGCAACTTTGAAGGTGTCTAGCTTGTTGATCAAGTAACAAATAAGAACGTATTCTCCCCGAGGATCAAGAGGAAGGACACCCTGAAAACGAAGCACCCGAGCAACGTTCAAAACATGACGATGTTTGCGCTCCACATGACCGTTTTGTTGAGACGTGTAGACGCAGGAGGTCTCAAAGAGAGTGCCACGAGATACAAAACAAGGAATCAAAGGCAAAATTCCAAGCCGTTCTAGTACCAACTAATTCATTTGGGCGAGATCTTACGATGTACGTCATGATATGCACTACTTTGCTATCCATCACATAGGAGTATTTATTAGCACGAACGCGCTCAATGGTTTTAGAAAACTTGAGTCTGCACCATAACACAAAATTTCTCAATACGAGTAGTTGTTTCAAATTTAGCTTTCATAAAATATACTCACACAGTTCTTGAGCAATCTAATACGCTACAATTTTGGAGTAGTATATTACTAGTTATGACCCGGGTCTTGCTCGGGGACTTTTTCATAAAAAAAATTAATATATTAATTTATATATAATATAGGTATTATAATTTAAATAGTAAAAAATATTAATAAAAATAATAAAACTAATAATTGCATATATAATTATTATAATATATTTAATTATAAAAATATATGAAAATTATATTATATTTTATCATGAAAAAAATATTATTTACTTGTATTATCATTTCCATAAACATAAATAAGTCAATGATCTTGACTCATTGGGTTAACCAAAACCCGTAAGAAAACCTCAAAGAATTGATCGGTTCAACCCGTAAATTTTAGTGATATGAATCATAGTTGATCCTAACCAAAATGACCGAACCAACCTAATTAACATTAAGGGATAATTATTTTCAATTTATTTATTTAGAAATTCGTAATATAAAAAAATCAACATACTTATGAATATAAATCTCTTTTAAACAATATAAGAAAAAAATTAATATAAAAAATAAATACAATATTAATATGATTTCCATAAACATAAATAAGTCAACGATGTTGAACCGTTGGGTCAATCAACACCCGCGACAAAACCTCAAACAATTGATCAGTTCAAACCGTAAATTTTAATCATATGAACCATACTTGATCCTAACCGAAATGACTGCATCCACTTGATTAACATTAAGGGATCATTATTTTCAATTTATTTATTCTGAAATTCGTAATATAACAAATCAACATATTATGAATAAATTTTTTTAAAGATGTCATAATTTTAAATAGAAAATTATAAAGGAAAAAAATTAATAACAATATGTAATTAAAAATCTGGTGCATATTAATTAAAAACAAATCCATAATTCAAGATATAGATCATATTAAAAATTAATATAAAAACCATAAACCAATACTAAAAATAAATAATAAAAAATATAGTCGATCTTGTTTTAATAAGTGCCAAATATAAGTCACGATCGTAATTTATGTCCGTTTGTTTTAATAAGTTTTATCTTTGTTCATACATTACTCATTAGCCACATAAGAAGTGCAAAATATTGAAAATAATTTATTTTAAAAAATGGCGGTGTTATAAATACGTACAATCTATGATTATCACAATTTTTTTAATATTTTTTTATCGGAGAATATAAATCTTTGAGTTTGCACACTTATGGATATCTATCTTATATCTAGATATTGAAATTGATAATCATACCATAATTAAATATTAGAATATAGTGTAATAATGAGTAGAGATAAAAAAATTATCCATAGAATATAATGCAATAATAAGTAGAGATAAAAATTTATCCAAGCACATATAAAATTCATAAAAAAAATTATTAAATAAGTTGAGAGTATAAAATTGGAAATTCCATAAGGCGATTGAATCACATAATATATAATTGATTAAAAAAACATTATGAGAAATAGGTTGGATGCATGTATTATAAATTCATAATTACGAAACTGCCCAAAAGTGCTTCAGGTTTAGAATATATATATATTGATCTTAGGATCAGGATCATTATTTATATTATTCCTATTTAGAATATTATTTTTTTTCTTTTATTTAGATTGAATATCTTTTTAATATCTCAGCTTGTTAGCTAAATGTTAGGATTAGGGTTAGCATTTTCTTATATATATTCATGTATTGTTTTCTATGGAGGAATCAATCAGAAAAGTTATTTTTAATATCTCCCTAATATCTCTCTAAATTTAGCTCTCGTTCTTTATCCCGTGGCAACCAACCACGTTTATCGAGCCAAAGCCACATCGGGTGCGTCTCACCTCCTTGACCAACAAGGATTTTCGATACGAATCCACACCGGGTTCGTATCACAATCATCAAGTATAGTTGTTAAGAATGTGACTAATCAGATCATGCAACGGGTGGGTATTGACATAAGGAAAAACAGTATTGAAGAGTGGTGGGACTGGATGTTTGTTTGCAAAGCAAGTAATATTTTTCAGAATAAACGGGTAGCTCTCACAAGTATCATCTACTTCATCTGGTCAGCAAGGAATGAATGTGTCTTCAAAAATACTACACCCGCAGACCACAGTTGATCTTTGTGTAAAGGAAATTAAAGAAGATTGCAAACTTAGGATAATAACTAAATTGAAGCTCACAGGCGAAAGAGGTGAAGCTATGAGGAAAAAACTACAGCTTTGATCCCTTGTATTCCTTTTGCCACAGTTTGCTAAATAAGGGAGGATTAAAACCTTTCTTGTGAAGATGCATTGATAGCAATGGCCTACACAGTTGGCATGGTGCTCTTTAAAGGCCGAACCTTTGCAAAGAGCATGTCTGGGCTTTAGGAGGTTTATTTGACTTGGACTGTGAAATTGCTTTGTACTCCCTTTAGCTTGTTTTGGGTTTTTTAGGGTAGATTGTATGGGATTCCTAATACATTGTTGGTGTTTTTGGAGTCCTTAGAACCTTTTGTATTTTGCACCAATATCGCTTGTGATATTGGAGTTGTGTACTTGTTCTTGAGATCAATATATCTTTTTACCACTCAAAAAAATATGATGCACCGGATGTAGAGGTAGTACTTGATGGGGACCAAACATCACATGGAATTAAGTCAAAAATCGAAGTAACTTTATTAAAACCATCTAGAAAAGATGTTTGGTCTTAAAACAAATGTCAGATCATTATTTGAACTAATAGAATCATAAAGCATAGGTAGACACTTTAAAATAGAAACAACATGATGTGCAAGGCGATTATGACATAGCTGTGACGAGTCGGAAATAATGAGGCGACAAATTCGAGTTGTGAAGTGAAATGCCCGTACACAATAGACCCCGCCCCTTTGCTCACCCGTAATATCAAGGAAAAATTCTCATCATCCACCTCTTCATCAATAGTACGCAATTCTAATAGAATAGTATTCAATTGATCTAGATGGTCTCTAAGGGGCGTACCTTCAGACATGTGCATGCTGAAAAGGCGTTGTTTTAGAATCAACTTGTTGGTCAGCGACTTCGTCATGTAGACGCTCTCCAACTTCAACCACAAACCGGCATCTTTTTCCCGATCTGCAACTTCTATGATGATGCCATCAACGAGACACAACATAATCGTTGTGTGAGTCTTCTCCTCCATTATAGCATACTCAGCGGTACTTTTATCCAATCCTTTCTTATCAGAGGCTAACGACACCCACAAACCTTGTTGTTTCAATAAAGCCCACATCTTTATTTGTCACCGACTGAAATTGTTTCTTCCAGTAAACTTGTTGATCTGCATCATGGATCCAAACATCATTCTAGGCGGAATTCAAAACATGGCTTTGATACCGGCCAATTTGTTGCGACGAGAGATCAAACGAGAACAACAAATAGAATCGACACATATATTTACGTGGTTCGTTACCAATATGTTACCTACGTCCACGGGTAAAGAAACAGTATATTATTACGGAGGCAGATTACAGAGTACATATTATTAGGTATTTCGAGAGTTTATATAGTGACTAAAGAAACCACCTCCAATGGACGATACCCCTTGGACTCCCTACCGGTGGGCTCCGCCCCCCGAATCCCTAGTGTTGTCAGGGGCTCCGCCCCGAACCCTTGTCGGGTTCCGGTCAACGAAAAATTCAAGGCATATTTGTCGCTCCACTCACCGTACTCGAGCTTTGATCTTGTTAAGACACAAAGTTGACTTGCCGGCGTAACAACATAATTGAGAACGTTTGTAAGCCAAGCAAACGAGACTATTGAGAGCCCCAACTAAAGCCCTTCTTTTGGTAGAACCAGTCCGGAAATCATATGATCTTAAAACATGTAGCTTTTTCATGACCTTGGTGCCCACGGTGAGTGCAATTCAATAAAGAGTGATCCATAGTGGAATCAGTGTTGGGAGAGAAAGAAGGCGTTGGAGAAGAACGAACAACAAACGTCAATTTATCTTCCTGAACAACTTGGGTATAGACACGACTCAGCGGCAGAATAGGGTCTTGAACCATAATATTGGAACGAAGGGTCCCAAAAAATGCCATCATCCAAACCCATAAGGAAATGGTGAATGCACTCTTCATCTCCAACCTTCGTCAATTTGGAATTCAATCCATACAAACAATCAGAGCACGCTCAATATGGGATGGGAACATTCGTCGTGACCTCGTCCTATAGTTTATTCAAGATGTCGTAGAAGGCGGCAACCGACTGCCCACGTTGGTGACAATTAGTGATTTCAAAACGAAGCTGTAGAATACGAGGGCCATTGCCCACGAAAAACCGTTGCTCGAGATCATTCCATAGTTCTTGACGGTCTCAAAGTAAGTCATCGAATATTGAAGAGACAGATCCATAGTTATTGAAGAGACAGATCCACAGATTGGACAAGCCAACCTACATGCATACTGTTGACGGAATTCCAGAAATCATCATCGGGCGAGGAGGCGTCCGGTTTGGTGATGATACCATCGATATAATCGAGCTTTTTCTTGGCCACAAGGGCGTTCTTCATGTTTGTTGCCCACTCCTGAAAGTTTTCCCCTTTAAGGACAATCAAATAGATCGTCAAACCGGGGTGGTTCGACGGGTGGAGATAGTAGGGTGAATTGAGTTTAGGGGAATTGTGAAAAGTAGTTTGTGCCGTTGTATGAGCTTGTTGAATGACGGCTATACACGCTACAATTTGCTGAGCAACGGAGGAACCAACATCGTCGGGAAGCCCGAGATGGGTCATGGTGGCGGCAATTCAGGTGATAGTTGTTTAAGGCGGAAGCGACGGTAAAAAATTTAGGGTTAGGGTTAAACTTGGATCATATGCTCCGATACCATGTTAAATTTAGGAGTGTATATTTTGGAGGGACGAAATTGTTGTTATTATTATGCACACAAAGAATTTAAATAGCGTACAAGAGATTGACTTGCTCAAGCTATACAACATATAAGACTAATATTCCCTAGTCTAATACAAATAAAATCTTTAGAAAAAAAATTCCTTTTTATTCAATGATGACATTAAAATGAATTTTTTTCAGTTATAGGCTCTTTGAAAATTTTATTTCTACAAATAGGCTCATTTAAAAAAAAAATCCCGACATTTGGACGTTTGGATCAAAGTCGCTGAACGGGGCAACGACTTTCTGTACGAAAAACGCTGTTCCAGACAGCGACTCTACTAAAAAAAATCAAAAAGAGCAGCGACTTTGGTGAGATGCCATTTTTATTTTAAAAAAAATGCATGCAAATTAATACTTACTACATACGAAGTTTGCTTAATGATTTCTCAAACTAACCACAATTGATTTTACGCACTTGTTGTACATTTAATAGGGAGTATCTTTTCGTGGAAAATTTTAAGTTTTTTTAAATTAAATTAATAATGTTTTTTTTGGTCTTGCCTTTTTGGCTCGCCCGGTTCGATCGGTCGGACACCGCTCTACATCCGAACCGGGTACTTCGTGGCCCCATTTTGGGGGAGACCCTCCCAATATCAATTTTTCCATACATGCTGCCAGTGAGATTCGAACTTCGAACCTCCTGCACAACACTTAAGGAGTCTAGCACCACTTTACCACTAGACCAACTGAGTATTGGTAATTAAATTAATAATGTAGTGTACTATAGTTTTTAAACTTGATACTATTACCTAGAACAAACATATAAGCTTCATACTTAGAGCTATCAAAAGCTAATATGACTTGAATCACCTAAAATTTTTATGGCCAATATTAAAAAAAAAACTAAAACTAGAAATCAACTGAACAAGATAGACCCCAAAACTCGGTGGGTTGAAACCCAAAATCCCGTTAAATTGACTCGATTTATTATATTTTCAAAATATATAATATATTTTAAAAATTATAGTATATTTTATTATTATTATTATAATTTTCTGATATATTATAATTTTCAAAATATATTATACATATTCTAAAAATATAACAAATCTAGTTAATCTAATGAGTTTTCGAATTTTAACCCAACAAGTTTTGGGTCTATTAATGTTCAATTTATTTCAAATTTCAGATTGTTTTGAATATTGGCCATAAAATTTTTGGACGATTCAAATCGGGTCAGCTTCTAATGGATCTAAGTATGACGCTCTATGTTTCTTGCTATAATAGCATCAAATTTAAAAACTAATACTCCTATATATTTAATTCAATATAAAAAAACTTATAATTTTGCACTAAAAGGTGTAATATATATATTGAACATTCAACAAGTGCGTGAAATCATTTGTTGTTAACCTGGGAAATCACTAAAGTCGCTGCTATGATCAGCGACTTTGGTTGTTTTTGTCTTTTTAATAAAGTCGCTCTCCGGGACAGTGGTTTTTATATAGAAAGTCGTTGTCCCGTTCGGCGACTTTCATCTAAACCTTTATAACCAGCCTACCTCGAGATTTTTTTTTAAAATGAGCATATATGTAGAAATAAAATTTTTAAAGGGCCTAGAATGGAAAAAAATTCCATTAAAATAGTTTGAAAAAATCACAGCCCACCATGAAATCACCATCAACGCTTACACCACCACACTCTAGACACACATCACCATCCTTGATGAAATCCAAACATCTTTGCAGTTGATTCTTACTCGCCTTGACATGTCGATGATGTCATGGCTTGGTATCGATTGTTAAATCACTCGATGGGCGAATTCACACGACGTCAATTTTTAGTAGCTCTTTGTATGAGATTTGGCTCTGCATTAATTTGAATTCAACGAGTGCTTTATTTAAGCTCACTCAAACAGGTATAGTTTCATTATATACTTTAGGGATTGACCTATCCAATGACAGTGTGAATTTTTTAATCTATGTTTGTTGAATTGTTAAATGTACATGGATTTATAATCATGGTTTTTATAAAATATAAATATATATATTATATTATATATATAACGGTGAATATATAAAAACTATTTTATCGGATATGTAGTTGCCAATAATAATTTGTTTGCATTTTAATTGAGTAGATGGAGAATTATTTTAAATTTGGTTGCTTAATTTGGGAAAAAATATTAAAACATAGAATTTGAAAACAATAGCTAAATTAGATTGTAGGTCAAATAAAAGATTAAAATCAATATAAAACAAATAACATTTATTAACAATAGAAAGGGAGAATATTAATTGTTGTAAATACTAGGGATAATGCCCGTGCTACGCACGGGTTTATTTTGTGCAAATAGAACAAATTTTTATCCCTTTTAATATCTATATATTATCTAAGGCTTTATAAGTTCGGAAAAAATCAACCATAAAAACATCTATATTTCTCTTTTTTATTGTGTCTATTATGTTGTTGATTGTCTTTTTACATTTATAATATTTTATTTTTGTAATGATCAATTATTTATGGGGAATATAAGTTTAAAACTAATTTTATGTTTTTATATTTGTTAAATATTTTACGTGATTAGAATTCATAACCCATTGTATCTTCGAATATTACAATATCTTTAGTTATTATATATCTACCCTAAAAATATATTCTTAAGCGCAATCCAATTATAATAGAATTTTAACACAAAATATTTATTTTTTAGTTGTTACTTCTTTCTTCTGAATATTTGTCTTCTTCCATCATCCTAAAAATATCATTTTGATTTCACCTTTGATTAAATAAAAAATATACCAAAAATATAACAATCTTACCATACATAAGAAATGTTTACATCAAATGAACATAATAGCTTTCATGATTTAAATAAAAAGTAATGATGTTTTACCTTAATAATTTAGTTTGATGATCCTTCGATCCTTCTTTCTCATGAACATATTCTCTCATTGTCTATGAAATTACACCAAGAAAACATGAGAAATTAAAATTAAATACATAATTGCCTATGAAATTAAGCATGAGAGCCATTTGGAGTGAGAAAATAATTTCTAAATATAGTGGTAAAAGAAATTAAATAAGTTTCTTTTCGTTTAATTTAAAAAACATAAGAAATGGAATGAAAACTTTAAAAAAACAATCAATTACCTCATTGCTCTTTTCTTATATTTTGTAATTCCTTTCATTTTAAAAACATAAAAGTCTTGCATCTATTGGTTTACTCGCACTTTTGCGTTCCAAAAAATCCTTCAAATTAGCTAAACTTCATCCACTAACACATAAATAAGGATGACATAATTTTCTTATTGAAAAATTTAATGTAATAAATTTGATCTTATCTATTTTTTTAGGGGGTATGGAATGTGAGGGGATAGAAAAAAATAATGTGATAAATTTGATCTTATCTAGTTTTTAGGGGTATGGAATGTGAGGGGATAGAAAAAATTAATTTGATAAATTTGATCTTATCTAGTTTTTATTAATTTGTTTTTTAAACTATTAATGTACATTTTAACAAAAACCAATTCTTGACCCTTTTTTTTCTTTTTTTTTTTTGACTCTCATTATTTCATTTGATGGGTTGGTCATTAATTGACCAAATTTTTCTATTTTATAATATATATATATAGATAGATTACTCAATTTGAGACTATGATCAACTTAGCTCAAGGATTACATGATCCATACCAAGCCAGTCTATTTTTGTCGAGATTGAGAGCTGATATTTAAGCAGGAGTTCGCCTTCTTATACCAACCAGTTTATTTCATGCTTTTGTATTGACCTTGTGTCAAGAGAAGGCGATTACTGGAACTACACAGATCTTCCAACGACCCTAGTCCCAATACTAGTCCAATTCCTACATCAATTTCAGATTCCTATAAACGTCAAACGTCTTACTTGGGATGAGCAGCAAAAACGTAGGAAGAAAGGTCTTTGCTTTAATTGTGGTGATATCTACAAACCAAAGCATTGTTGGACAGCTTCACAGTTACTACCGATGAATGCCTCTCTCTTACAATCGATATTGGATAACTGTCAGTGGTTAAGCCTTGTCTCCAGGGCACGGTGATGATAGGATTCCAACACTATCCACAAGGCCGTCTAGTCTGTATAGGCCCTTGCTAAATTATATTAGGCATAATAAGCAAAATTAATAATGTTTTAATATAATAATAGGCTATCTTATTTAGGAGTTAGCGTAGAAGGTTATAGCCCCGTTAGGCCCGGCTCGACCATATTTAAAATGAGCTAGGCTTGGACTAAATATTTGGCCCATCCGGGCCGGTTGACCCGACCAGACCCGTATATTTTCTACTATATTAAAAAATAGAGTTAGATAAATATATATGTAATTTTGGTTGGCCCGACCAGACCCGTGTTAGTATGTGGAGTTTGATTTATTGATTAATTTACTCTCATTCTCCGTTTATTGATTTTTCTAATTCAAAAAGTTATATATATAATTAAATTACTAGTCTTCCACATTTATTTTGACTAAAATTGTAGATTCTATACAATAATTTAATGTTTTGTTCACTAACTGCGTTTTTTTTTTGAACTTTGTAGCCATTTTGTGATAAAAAGAAAAAAGAAAGAAAATAGATCACAGGCTGACCAACCTAGCGCACAAACCGAGTTAGTGATGCTGCCGGGTTCGTGAATGCAAGGGCCATGGAGTATGTGTAGACCTGGAGTGCTAGAGCGTTAACAAAAGGCAACACCACGAAGACGAGTTCTTTGATTGCTTGGAAACGTCCCCCGACGGGCTGGGTCAAAATCAACACTGACGGGGCGGTTGACAGACATGGGAACGCTAGTGTTGCTGGGATCATTCGAAATTCGGAGGGTTGCTGGGCTGGTGGTTTCGTCCATAACATCGGTCGGTGCTCGGTGCCTTTGGCTGAGCTGTGGGGTGTGTATCATGGCCTCCAGTGCGCGTGGGCGAAAGGGTTCAGAAGTGTCTGGTTGGAGACGGATTCGGCGTTAGTTGTGAAACTGGTTAGCAATGGCGTTGCTAAGATTCATCCCCTCCATAGTTTGGTGTCTCAAGTTCGTAAGCTTCTCCAGCGGGATTGGAATTCCCGCTTTACCCATGTCTTTAGGGAAGCGAATTGTGTCGCTGACTCCCTCGCGGAACTTGCTTCCGGTTTTCCTCTTGGTGTTCATATTCTTTTGGAGCCCCCGGAGGGCGTTGTTGCTTGTATTTCGGATGACTTTCACGAGCGGGCTCGCCCCCGGCTCACTTGTTTGTAACTTTTTTCTTGTTATTAAATTTCCTGAGGGGCTGTGGCTGCTTCTGTTTACCAAAAAAAAAAAATCTTAGCTAGGCCCGGCTTGCTTATATGGACAAAAATTAGAATTTAGCCTGGCTCAAACCCAAACCCGCATTTGGACACGTCTAAAATTAAACATATTTATTTTGGTAGTTGTTGGATCTCAAATAAAAAAAATCAAATCTACATTGAGCCTTGAAGAATCAAGTCTCATCTAATAAATTCGTATTCTATTAAAGTATTAATCATGTTCATATAGGGGTAAGCTATGTGTCCATTATCAAGGGTTATATCCCAAAACAATTATGTCAAACTAAACGGCAAATCATTAGATGAGCTTCAAAATGACAAGAGCTGTTGATGGTCAATACCAAATACACAAAAAAAAACACAAATGTAAATCCAATATCCAAGACTAGCTACCAAGTTACCGATAAGAAAATGACTTTTTTTTTATCGTCTCTCAAAGCCGTTGGGCAACCTTTTCATACAGATCACGAGGCCAGTTCCTATGCAGATTATTTGCCAGAAAGTTTGCAATCTGCCACGGCCAAACATAAATTATATCAATAAGCATCAAAATCCATCCCTTGATCAAATCCCTCTTATATAACCCTAGAAACACTAATCTATGAATGTTTACCTTGGTTCTCAAAGCACGAAGAGATCCATCGCTATCAGAAGTAACGTTGTCCAGAGAGGTCAGAGCAACTCTGAGAAGATCAGGGATACAAGTCTGGATATGGGGGGATAAACTCTCATACACATCTGATGTGATGTCAGGTGTTCGAGGATCTAGTGGAAGGAATTGGAGCTTTGCAACTTCTCTCAATGTATCCATGTACTGGCCCCCTCTTGCATGTGTATGAACGGACAGCATGGCCTCCAGCTGTCTCAATATGGTCTCCTGCTTCATCACATGTCCTCTCTCCTGAAGGCTGCAGGTTCAGAATATAGTGTCAGTCTAGCGATCAACCTTGCCTCCAATAAGAATTGCATGCAAATGCAAATCCAGAAACTTTTGAACAAGATATCCAAGACTGAGATCAACTTCAAGAAGGTTTTCATGTACCTGATTTCAGGGGAATACTTGTACATCTGTAGAATTTCATTACCTAAATGAACAAGGCCAGCTGTTTGGCTCTCGCCATCCAGTCTACCACGGGCAAGAGAGCAAATTGCCTCAGATAGGCACTTGTTAACTGTATCCAAAGCCATTGCAAATGCACCAACTCGCTTGTGAATTTCAATTGACTGAGATTACAGAACAGGAGACAACAATTAAATTTTGAGCACACAAGCGCTGTAAACTTAAAATAGAGGAAATCATGGAATAACTAGAGCAGTTCATTACTTTGTCGTACAAGCCAGTATCCTGACACCTGTGAGCAGCTTCAAGCAGGAACTGTTGTCTCGAAGTTGAATCAGTCAAAAAGCGTACAAGTTCACCTTCTTCTCCAGAACCTCTTGGTCCAAGTAGAAGATAGACTCCGCCATCACATAATAACAAATCAGTAAGAAGTTGCTTGAGCATCAAGCTTCTTTGCCTTTGTTGATCCAAGTTCCCTCTTCCGACCCATGATAGCTGTCCACCACCAACTGCTGCTGCAGCTTGTGCATAATATTCCAACGCCATTGATAGATTTCCAAGACGCAAATAGGATAAGCCATACTGTCTAATGATACTAGATGCTTCTGCAAAAGCATCCATCATGCCTAGTTTCTGACCTGCACCAACACCATCCGAGAGGACTCCATTGTCTGATAGAGTTATTGCTATGTGGACAGCATCAATGTGAAATCCTTCATCCCCTGCCTCCTTGGACAAATAGAGAATAGCTGGCAACATTTGAATGCTCAAAAGGAGAACATATGGATAAACAAGGGGGTCTTTCCCATTCTTAGTGTAATATGACGCCTCAAACTTATTAAGGTATAACTGCAGATCATCTAACGTATATGGTACCAATCCATCATTCAGGACAGAGAGAGAACGTCCACCAGCACTGTCACGCACAGCACATAACTGAAACCATAGGAAGTCCTCTATTGTATTGAAAAGGTTAGGCAGGTCTCGAAGTAAACGATCAATGTGCCTGCGAGAACCAGAGATTATAGCATGTAATAGCAACTTCTTTTTATCGTATGTTGATCGTCCCCCACGATCGCCCATTCTTAACATTTTCTCACATTCCTCTGAAGCTGCAGAAGCAATATTTGCTGATACCATACCACCAGAAGAAATCCATTCTGCAAGCTGCAAATGAACATAAGGCTGAGAATGCCATAACCATGCCAGAAGAATTTGTGGGGGAAAAAAACTGATACCTGTGGTGCAAAGTGGTGAGAAGCACGAGATGATTGAGCAACAATCAATGCATCATTGTAATATCCAGTTCTTAGACAAAAGTATATCTGAAATATAAGAACAAAAAGTGCTTCCGAGTTAAAATAGCATAGTTTGGCCCAAAATAGCACTACACCCAAAGCATTAGAGAAACCACAGGATGTCTATCTGAATTTTACAAACACAATTCGCTTCCGAGTTAATACAATATAGCATTGTTTGGCCCAAAATAGTACTACACCCCAAGCATTAGAGAAACCACAGGGGTCAAGAGGGGATGGAAGGAGGCAGAATAAATGGTGGAGACCTGTTGCCAAGTTGTATCAACAGGAGGCTGTCTTCGAACATCAGCAGCATCAAAATCAAGAACACCATAATCTCGCAGCCGTATCTGCAAGGGCATACATATATAACTTGACAAACCGCCGCACATATGCCAGTACATATTCAAAACAATGTCAAGACGAGTACTTCTGAATACAATTATTTAGGACATCAAACTTACTCGAAGGAAGGCACGAATTCTTTGTAGATTTCCTACAGCACCCCCAAGCGCAGCCTACTCAAATACAAAGTTCCAATAGCACAAATAATTTTTAGAACTAAGGAAATTTGAGTCAAACAAGGAAAGCTGCATACGCAAGAGAATAAAGCAACAACGCGTGTAACATTCAATAGAAAATCATTGTTAGACAAGACGATGCACTACAAACACACAACTAACCCTAGCACACTGATTGATTGATAGATAATCTGAGAACAAGAACAATCTCAATGGGACAAACCCTCAATTGAGCCAGTCTCAGTGGATATGAATCTCCAAAGGCACTCTTGCCTGATCCTTACTAATTTTCTGGATAATTCCC
The DNA here is from genome assembly GCA_964016875.1 of Fallopia convolvulus. NCBI lineage: Eukaryota > Viridiplantae > Streptophyta > Magnoliopsida > Caryophyllales > Polygonaceae > Fallopia > Fallopia convolvulus. Next base: position 45,706,255 of record OZ024737.1, read on the forward strand.
TAAAAGGGAAACATTCCCTTATTTAAGCTGATTGACAGCTGAACCCCCTTCCCCACGAAACCTCCTAACAAACTCTGAGATACTCTAACAGCATAAAGACTCCTTTGCCCCTGAATAACCGGCATTAGGCCCCATTTGGTAGTTGGCCTTCCTTTCTATAAGATACATGCCTAACAATCATGAACATAGACAATGCAGCAAAGTCAAAAAACAAAAAGCTACTCCCACTGAGGTACTATGAATAATCTTTTTATCTTTTTAACATTATATATTTAAATTTAGAGGTATAATGATTTTTGAGGGCGTATACTACTCAAAATCATGTTGTAAGCAATAGAAGTGGATGCAGCAGTAATCTTATTCCCATATAATTTCCAGCTCTACTGAGTTGAAATATTTAGCAACAGTTACAAAATATAGGAAGTATGTAATGGGAATAAAAACTATACAACATCTACCCAGGTGGGACTAAAAACTATACAGTTTGGAAATATACTTGCAAAATATAGGATTACAATCAGCTATTCCACAACCTCCAATAGAATTAGTTTATAAATCTATACCTGTGCTGGATGATTTTGTATAGCTTCAATGATATACTTCTCATGTCCCAACTCCAAGTGTCGCCTAGCACTAATGACAAGTGACATACTCCTTGACACATTTGGCTGAATGGTTGAGTCCTCACCCATCAATGTCTGATAAATTGAAAATCTCTTCATGTACAAGGTTCAAGGTCATCCAAAAATCAATAGCAATACAGCATCTTAAGAAAAATTAAACCTGCAGAAGACGCCATATCTTTTGCAAGGTAACTGATTTTCCTCCAGAGGTATCAAGACCCAAACTTTCATAGGCAAGCTTGAAAGCTGTTGCAGGCTTAATAAGAGCAAGAAAACAATCACTCATTTAGCCACCAGAACTAAGAAATAACAAAACTAAGAAAAACTAAAACAAATATGTTATTATGTTAATACATATAAGGATAATAATAATCCTATTTCAACCAAAATGTCAAAAAAAAAAAAGTAATTCAGGGCAAGTAGGGCAGTTTATGCAATACAAGGTATATAATTGTATAAACAATCATACTAAAACAAATATGTTATTATGTTAATACATATAAGGATAATAATAATCCTATTTCAACCGAAATGTCAAAAAAAAAGAACAGTAATTCAGGGAAAGCATAAGTGCAGTTTATGCAATACAAGGTATATAATTGTATAAACAATCATATTCTTACTTTAAATGGCAAAGCACGTTCTCTTGCGCTGTTAAGGTTCTTTAAAACATCAGCATAGACACTAGCTTTCTTCTCCTGGATAGGCTTATTAGATAAAGGTACTATTTCCATACCCGAAGGACCACTAGAATGAATGGGGCTAGAAGCAATAGATGCAATATGACGAGGGCGAGCAACTCCAGTAGTTTTATCATTGTTATTAATGTGAGGTAATGTTGATAGCCGGCCCAAACTCTGAAGGAAGTCTCTTTTCTCTTTTTGCCAATCATCCTGCGAAATAAAAAATCTGGAGTAAGAACTAAGAAGTACTGAAACCATGGACAAGTAATGACTAATGAACAATCTAAAAGTAAAAAAAAGCCAACTATTATGAACAAAATGGCCGAAAAGTTATGGAAGGACAGACTTTCTTGTGTTTAGCTAATTTAAACATGCACATTCATATGTGAAGGTGAATCTAACATTGCTTGAGGGTAAGAAATGTAATCTATGCAGATAAATTTGAAGTTCCAACCATGTAAGAGTATGTATGAAGACAAAAAAATATGGATTTAACATCAAGAATTCATCCATCCAATAAATATGTATGCCATTCTGCTTTTCACATGCATTACCCTCAGAGTTCAAGTGCTCAAATTTGATTGGTCAATAAAACTGCATGTCAGGAAAGAATGACCATCAAGTTAAACTGACCTCCAAGACTTTCATCATATGATCATTAAAACTTCTAAGATTATCCTTCTGAGCCCCCTGGATTGCAGAGAGCATTGCCATCTCATGTACCTAGAATGACGTATCAGCACAATATTGTGAAATTTGAAGATCAAATAATCTTCCCAGATATAGATGATAAGCAAAATGTGTTTTCTGACCTACAGCGAGGAAACTAGAATAAAAAAAGAATAGTCTACCATAATGAATATGTTAAACATAATACAAACAAAAAATTCGGAAACTGATATCAAAAAAAGTATCGACGACCAAGAAAAATGGATGCTACCTGTTGCAGGTACTCTTCAACGCTAGTAGCCTCAGCTGGAAAAACATCCTCATAAGTTGTCTTTAGCAAAAAGAATGATAAAATGTCAGCACTAACTCTTAAGATTACAGTAAAAAGTACAAAAGTGAGGCTCAAAAAAGCTAAAATACAAAAGAAGCATTGCATAATCAACTAAACAATTAGTAACTTGCTGAATTATATAATGAACCAAATTAGATGAGGCATTTTCATCCTAAGGATTAAAGAAAATATATTCAAAACAAGACACCTTGTCTATCAATGAATACATTTAGGAACAGAACAATGTGGTTACAGAATTAACAATCTTACAATTGAAATGATATTGTTAGAACATCGTCAAGAAGAAACATAAAAAGTCCATACCTTAAGCTCGAATGATTTCAAATCTCTTGCAAGCTGCTCTGCGTTGATACCTTCGCGTGCCAATAACCTGGTAACAAGCACACGGAACACTCCTTAGTGAAAAGGAATTCTCAACCAGGAAATAATAGTACGCAAACTGATATATAAATTGCATATCCTAAGTACACGAAATTGTTCAAATTGAGCAGTTACTTGACAGAAATGTGAGCAACTCACTCCTTATCTAAAGTAAGAGTACAAACAAACAAACATAGCAGTGAATAGCAAGAAAGCACCTGGTTGCAGCAATTGATTGGGAGGGAGCTTCTGTTCTTAGGGTTTTGGCCTTAAGCTTCTTCGACAAAGCTTCCAATTGATCCAAATTCCTCTAAAATGAAAAGAGAAGAACAAGAATTTGATTTCAATCGCAAGTATTTAAGATCTAACACATCCAAACGTAGAAAAACCAATCGGCATACTCCGTTTTTCACATTCACCGGAGGAGATAGGGAGGACCTGAAGAGGAGGAAACTGGGCGGAGGGGCCGGCTTGTTCGAGAAGCTTCGTGGAGGAGTGTAGAAGATCGGTCCAACTGCCCATGTCTGCTTCGTTAGCCATAGCCCGAGTTCGCTCTCTCTTGATAGATTAGTAAGTACTACTAGTACGAAGTAAAAAGGGACTTCGAGAGGAAAGAAGGAAATGGGGATTTTTGGAGCCCTAATATCATTTCTTCTTCTTTTTTTTTTTTTTTTGAAAAAGGGAAATGATCGGCGGCCAAGGAACCGGTCTGGACCGGTCTCTTAGTCGGATTCTTGGGTCGTATCCGGTCCTCTCCGATTTGTATTATTTCAATTATTTCTTAGAAAAATTACATTTAATCACTTTTTATTTTACATTTATTGTAATTAACCACTCTTTATATTTTTTTTTTACATTTAACCACCTTTTTTTTTAAGTATGTGCATTTAACCACCTATTTTGACAAAAAAAAACATTATTTCTCCGTTAAATTAAAATAAGTTAATTTTTTCCCCTTCTTTTCAATTTTATTTACAAAAAAAAATATAAGCCACAAATTAAGTTTCAACTCGTCGATTTTAGTGTTGGCTCGTTCTTTCAAACCCTAACCTTATTTACTCCATAACAATCTCTTTCCTCCCTCCAAAGCGAAGAAAAACCAGAAAGCGGGAGCTGGGAGCTGTTATGCGATCGTTCGAGGAGTCCGATTATAACTCTTTGTCGTCTTTTCAGGAAAAAGGCTTCACGTCGACCGCTTCGCAACCCACCCGTGATAAGGAATTCGCCGATGCAAAATGTATAGGTGGTTTTTCTTTTTCTTTTTTATCAATAAAATTAAAAAAAGGAAAATTATAATTTATTTTATTTAAGGGAGAAAACAAGTGTTTTGTCAAAATGGATGATTAAATGCACATATTTGTAAATAAGAGGTGGTTAAATATAGAAAAAAAATATAAGAAGTGGTTAATAGTCTAAAATAATGGGTAGTTAAATACAATTTTCCCTTTTTTTTTTTTTTTGTACTGCCTGTGCGTTCGTTGTGCAACACCGTCCGTCCAGGAGCCCAACAAAACCAGCTAATCGAGACGAGGCGAAGGGCGCACGCAATCGGACGGAGAAACATGCCGAGGGTAGCGACGGCGGCGGCACGTATGCTGGCGAGAAGCCACAAAGCAGTTAAAGACCTTGATCTTATCAAGGTCTTGCAGCACGAGATCTCCCTCGAGCAATCGTCTTCCTCAGATCAATCTCAAGTAGTCGTCTTCTCTCTCTCCCTCCCTTTCAAAGGCCACTGCTTTAACAATTTCCTTTATTTTTATGATTCCAGTTGAAATTTTCACTCTTAAGGTATGCATAAATACTTCCCTCGTAACAATGCAACACATTCTTGGACGCTATCGCTTACAACCGTAAGTGTAGATGATTCAGTGTTGTGGCATTTAACAGCAATCTGTGTAGGTTTTAGTTTTTGTTTAGAAACAAGAAACTGGCTGAAAGCGTTTGATTATGTTGATTTCTTGTCGCCTTGCTTGATTGGGAAATTGAAGATTGGTCGATATTGAATTGCATTTTGTTTCTAGGGTCATCACCAACCAGCATTTTTGGCTTGTGTGGAGTTCAGAGAATTGTGTATAGAAACCCTCTTTCTTATAAAAATAAGGAAATTCAAGATGCTTTTGTTTATTAATCACGATGTTGCTGCTTGATTGCTATACGAAATTGGAAACTGAATTAGATATCTTTGCATGTTATAGAAAACCCTATGTAATCGCGACTAAAAAAGCTTTCTTTTTTATGACCCTTTTTGATATGAGGTGCAAGGCTGGGGATAGAAGAGGAAGTTGAATTTGCATTGCAATTGCATTTAGTATGTAATTTTTTCATATCTATGATGATCTCACAAATTTAAAATATGGATGCAGCATTCTCTTCTTGGTTCTATTAGAGACTTTAAATTGACATGGGATACACCATATGCTCAAGACATAGTTTTGCAGAAGAAATGCCAATCTGGTGAGGAAGTTGTTGTTTCAGCTTTACTTGGTCCTGAATCAAAGAACACTTCATTTCCATGGGATGTCACAATGAAAGTTTGCATTAAGAAACCTGGATTGAGCTCTGTTTTGCAATTTGACTGCAACGTCTTCAGTAATAATTCTAGTGCCTCAGAGTTTAATATTCTTAGTGCATACTATCTCCCATCTCTAGCTCTTCCTACTCTGTCAGATTACAGAGGCCCCAGTTTCAGGTAAGGTTGTCTAGTCTTTGGCTTCTGACCTCAAAATCAATTAGTTTCGGTTCGTCTGTTTTGAGAATTATGTGGAATGCATAATATCTCTGGAAATATGTGCATCCATACTATTCTGCAGACTGCTTTTGATGTTCACATGCCAAGTTTTCTTTTTGTGAATACTTCTCAGCCAATTGTAAGTTTGTAACTGAGGAACATATCTTGCTATGGTTGTGCATGCATCACATGCTATTCTAGTATATGTTTATAAAGTATAGGTGCAGGTTTCCTTTGTAATGAAACATGTACTTTATTTTGTACTCTTGATATTGTCCATTCCTCAATTGAGAAAAAGATGTAGAAGCGATGAGCAACCAGGTTGCTGAATTTTTGGCTTCACATTTACGAAATTGTTAACGTCTACTCGTATCTGCACTGCAGTACCTTGGATCCTAGTTTACAAGAAGAGCTCAAGAAATATTTGGAAGCGAGGGGGATTGGAGAAAGTCTAACAAATTTCCTGCTGCTTCAGATGCACAAGAAGGAGCAGAAGCAGTATCTTACCTGGCTGGAGAAAGTCAGAGACATGATCCAGGGGCAAGGGACTGAACAGTGAACACCATGAGCAGGATCTCTCAACTAGATGCCACTTTTATTCTATTTTCCAGATCACTTGAAATTTCACAACCTTGTGATAGAGCTAAGTTTTTTTGTGAGATTTGAAAAAAACTAGACGTGCTTTTTTCTGATCAAGAAATACAACCGTTGTTGCATGTTGCAACCTGCACTATTACCACCTTACATTAGGCTCAATCTGTATGCCTGCATCGGCACCTTTTAAAGTTCTCTCTCTGAAGGTTTCAAATCATGTAATTTTACCTGGGAGAACAATTTCCCACGACTGATTAAAGACTGTAGATTTGTCCAGATGTCCACTCTCTGTAAAGCCAAAATGCAGAAACAAAAGATGCATCTGGGAGGTTCATGTGTGCTAAGTATTAATTCAAGGTGAAAAAAGCAATTGGGCGGTTGGATCCCGCACCTGAAAAGCAATTGGGAGGTTACTGTTTTAAAATCGTAGTTGCAACTATTGAGCATCTCCCACGGGAGTCCCTCACCCCGCCCCTATTGAAATAAAAATTGAAGAAATTAATAAAAAAATGTAAAAATGCTTGGAAACGTCCTTGCAGTGAGGGATTGTATTTAAATAAAAATTGAAGAAATTAATAAAAAAATGTAAAAATGCTCGGAATCGTCCTTGCAGTGAGGGACGTCCCTCGTGAACACTGGACAATAAAAATACAAGAGTTGGATTTTTAAGTTTTGCTTAATTACAAAAGTAGATATACATAATTTATAGTAGCTACATATGAATATTTTATTTTTGACACTTCACACCAATGGAGATGCTCCACCTAAGCCGCAAGAAAATGTTGGATCTTTGACAGGTCCACGTAGTTACAACGTGCTACAGCAACATGGGATACTTCTCATGCCGTTTGAAAGAGTCAAGTAAACGAAAGCATTGCTTCTTCCTCGGGCATTCAAAAGAAATACCAACTGAAAATCAACATCGTTCCAACCTGGAACAATTAATCATATTCCAGATAGGATTCACAAGATAAGTAAAAAAACTGCTGATAATTTAATGCCAAGGACATTTTGCAGCTTTAAGAGATAGTATTAGATGCCGCAACAAAAGTTCCTTGTACAGTAATAGAGAGAACTGTGGGATTTGGCTCCGTGACAGCTTTCTCCAAGAACTAATTAATCAAAAAGGAAAACTGAAATGTCTCCACTTGCACGCTGCCCTGAATGTATACAAGATTAAACAAGTAATCTTGCAGTATCAACAGCGAGGAGACTTGGCCGCAATCAAATGTTCTGAGCTCTATAAAATAAGGCAGGCGCTCATCATAACCAAATGCTTAAAGAGGACACCTAAGATACTACAAGCTAGAGTTCCTTCATAACCATTATTTGGAACAAGTATCTTTCATGTCCAGATGTGCCCTCAAGTCATTACCCATCATATCATCTCTCTCAGGGGCTGCTCAGATTCCTCAGATCTTCCTCCTTAGCATACCAGCTGGGGATGAACTTGGACATGTGAGGGTAAAGATCCTTGTATGTATTTCTTATGGTCCCTTCTGCAACTCCCGTAGCAACCGATATATCTGCATCACATTGGTTGTCTCAGATTCCAAACAATCTACAACTACTAAGCCAAGGCATAGATAATTTTAATTGACATTTAACATGTAAACACCAAAACGAATCTATGGCAAGCCCACAGTACATCACATTAAACCTTGTCATGCCATGTCATTTCATCAACAGAAACCCAGCTCTAATGTTTGGACATACGAGTTATTTAACTAGTTGTAGTTCAAGTTGGAGTTGAAATTAGATATCTAAGTAAAAAACTAGTTAAAGTTAAAAAAAAATATTAAATGCATTTGGACAATTTTATCTAGTTACAAGTTATTAGTTATAATAATTTTAACTTAATTTCCATTTATATCATTTTGGGTAATTTTTTCTAATTCCAAATTTGGTACTATGTGTAATTTTTATTAGTGTTAAAAAAAAATACAAAAAACTAGTTGTAACTAGCTCAACCCCTTGTTTTTTTCGGTTTTCATTTAAACTAGTTATTTAACTAGTAATAACTACATGATTTTGACTTACCGTACATTGTTAACTTACTTTTTTAAACTAGTAACTAGCTAAATAACTAGTTTAAATGTCCATACAAACACACCCTAATTTTCATTATATAACTCCTTTTTGCGTCAATAATAATTTATTATTTTCTAAAAATGCTGAACTGCCTATTTTTCAAATATATTCCTTCTTCAAGGAGAAAAAACTCCACCTTGAATTAGAAAGCTCTCCCGGGTGCTTCTAATTCATTCAAAAGAAGAACTCTTCTACTAAGATCTGAGGAAGAAGATCAAATCACTTAAACCCAAAAGCAGGAGTAGGATACCAACCTCGCACTGGCTTTTTTTCTTCAGAAAGCTGAGTTACAATAGAAATAACAGCAGCTGCAATAGATATGGGATTCCTCCTGCAAGAATCAAGATAAAGATAATTTAGATCTCACACATCCAGCAAAGACACACACAGCTTATGAACCAAATAGCAGAGTATTGCAACATAGCAACAGTACACTCACCAAAAGAAACAGTATTAACAGAAACAGAAATGAGAACTATTTTTTTTCTTAAAAAAAAAAGACAAGCCACAACATCTTCTAAAGGGAACAAAAGGATTTGAGCACTGATGTCTTGATCAAAGTTCAAAGATGGCAGTCATAAAACACATCAAATATGCATCTGAATCAAAATATCAAGCAAAACTCGAGGACCAGCACCTCAGAAAAAGGTTTAACAGAAAAATATATAGAGAACAAGTTACAAGGACCAGAAAATTAACACTTACATCCGCCCACAAACTTCTTTATTATTAACCCAGCATACATGAATATTTATAACTTAGGACACATCGAGCTATAAGCCTATAATTTACACATCGAGCTGTTTGCCCGTTTTTGTTTTGCTTTGTTTGTCTAGGGTGTGTCGGTGCTTGTTATGCTTTGGTGTGGTGTGTTGCTTGTTTTGGGTGTAGACCTTTGTTCTGTGCTTGCAGGGTTTCTGGTTGATGGTCCTACTCGGGCCTTTCAGGGCACTCCCCCTCAGCGTTAAGCCAGGGGTTCTCCCATCCTGGCCCCCCAGATTCTGCTGAAGCGGAGTTACACTGGGTCATTGTTGTTGGTGTTGTTGTTAATTCCCAAACATATTCCGGAAGTCAATATCTTAAGCATACAGGAGAGTGTACAATCACAAGTAAATATAACATGCATATGAATTTCACTGAGATTTCAATCACAACAATCATATATCTGGACCACACCTAAAAAGGTTTGTCTTATCACTTGTGCATACAAGAGAGCGTTATCTCAGAATTGTCCATCTAAGCTGCTAAAGGTGGACAAAAGCAGTTCAAACTTGTTACCTTATATCAATTTCTTCTGCTTTTGTTACTGCCTCTTGAGCAGCCTTGACTGATTGATTGTTCATACCAAGGTTAGAGCAAAATCGCCTCTGGAATCGAAGGTAAAAAAATCATGGACATTTTTAGAGAGACTATTAAAACACTATTTCAGTCACACAAGATGACTTGTGATTAAGAGATTAGTCCTCTAATTTGATTGCCACTTACAAGGAAGTCTCCAGCATGTATTGTTCCAATTTCCACTGGCATTTCAACTTGCAACTGTTTGACAATATATTCTTTAGCTCGTCCAATCTCTTTCTTTGTTGCACCATTTGCAACAGAACAGATTTCTGAATGAATACATTAGATCAAGAAGCTCAGGAAGAATCTATTCAGGAAAAATTCATAATGTGACATACAATAAATAACTAGTATTATACCCTTTACAGTGCGTGGCTTCTCTTCTTGCCGACAAGCTATGTACAGACATGCAGCCAAAATTGCATCTTGATTTCTACCTCTGCTAGACTTTTGATCTTCAACCTTCTTATAGATCTCACTAGCTCGGTCCTTCATATCAAAAGTTAGGTAACAGCCAACAGGATTAGTAGAATGGAGAAAAAAATCCAACAATGATCGAAAATCACTGCACCTCTTAATACCCTGAGTTAATAAGAGGTTCCACTTCTAATATCAGTGGTTAAAACAATTCTCCTATTGTACATTCAATGATCAAAATTTTGAAAAATCAAAAAAAAAAGCAAACATAAGTTCAGTTTGTAGAACTCCATAACATCAAGAGGTAAAGTTAAAAACCCTACCATTCTACCCAACCGCCTCTATAAAATCCATATATGGCCATTTGGGCAGGTAAATAAATTAAAATGTGAAACTTATGCTAGTGACACAGCAATAACTTGCTTCCAATATTAGCAGGCTGAATAGACTAGGTAACAAACCTTTATTGTTGCAACAAGCCCCAGCCTGAAAAAGAAAAGCAATTGTGTCAGCATATCCAAATCCATTTGTGGTAAAGGATTTTCTTCAAGAGTACTTCTGCTAAAAAGCATTACCATAAGACTCTAAATAATGACTAAGAAGGACAATCATGACAACCAAGGAAACATTGACAATGTAGCAAAAAAGACTTATCTAGCTCCAACCATGTATATACTTGAATACGTATTTGAACAGTAACCAATAGGTAATACATGGATGAAACTTAAAAAAAAACAGTGAAACACTGCATAGACAAATTCAATCCCGGTGGTTAGTAACTTCAAATCCCTAAATATTCATCCATTTTACCAATTCACTTGCCTGAAAACCACATGGTGCACATACTACATAAAGTTTATTCCCGATTCACGAATAAGCAAAATCAGAAAAAGCACATGGTGCGCATCCTACAGAAATTTTTTTCCCAATTCACGAATAAGCAAACAACCACCATAATTCACGAATAAGCAAAATCAGCAAAGCACCACGCCAAACACAATTCATGTCACCGACATTAGAGAAACAAACATCAAGAGACCGGGCAAAGCTAGGAACAAAAATCATTCTAAGAACAGGAAAAGGCAGCGAAAATAAATCCAAATCCAGCAGCAATACTGAATCCATCAACATCATCATCATCATCATCATCATCATCCCAAGCATAAGCAAAAAAAAGGAAACAAAGCAAAATATAATTAATGAATACGAATCTACAAAAGGCAACCCGCCTTACCTATCAGCCATGGTGGCGATTGTCTTGAAGGCGACGATGAGAGATCGATCGGGGTTTGCCCCACGGTTTTGCCACCTACCCAGCGACGACGACAAGAAGTCACTTTTGGTGCCGTTGGGCTTAGAGATGACCGTGGAGAGGCCGCCGTCAGTGAGAAGAGGATTAGAGGGCCCACCGACACGGTTGGGATCGTTGTCGTTGGACTCGTTGGCGAAGTTCCTCCACTCGGAGGTCTCATCGATGGAGTGAGACTCCAACACCAACCCACACTCGGAGCAGACGGTATCGCCGGCGGAGTGATCGAACACCACCTCCGTGTTCCTCTTGCAATCTGTGCAAAACGAATCCATCTCGATTGAATTGGATTCCGATTCTAATTTTCTCACTCTCCTATTGTCCCGATTTTTTCCAATTACAAGACCTAGATTGCAAAGAATTTGATCCAGGAAAAATTTTGTTCGATTACCGGTTTAGGTTTCGCGGAACCATGTGCTCTCTCTCTCGCGCGATCAAGGAGAGGGAAGGGGAGAGAGAAATGGGGAAGAGATCAAATAACCATGAGGAGGAGGTGGGGATATTTATAGAGGAGTTGGGATGGGGTGGGGTTCGGCGTTTAAACTTGTTAGGAAAGTCGTGCGAATTTGGTGAGTGGGTGCATGGTGCTTGCCTTTTGCTCGGCTCATTTGTTTTCGCGTTTCATAATTCTGCACTGGACTGGACACATTTCATCATTGGTGGTGTATCTAGGGTTTTATTGCGGATATTGGGCCGTCCAAATTAGGATTAATGGGCTCATACATGAACTCCATTGTCCAAATTTATTTTGACAGAAGGTTCATAATTGGGCTTGGGGCTTGGGGCATCGGAAATGTATATGGAACACTTAATGCAAGTCCTTCAGCTACTAAAGCAACATAAATTGTTTGCTAAAAGGTTGAAGTGTTAGTTTGCTCAACCAAGGGTTGAATACCTGGTGGCTTGGGCATCTGATTTCTGCAGAGGGAGTTTCGACAGATCCTTCTAAGATTGAAGCAATGCTGAATTGGAGTCTTCCTAAGAATTTGAAAGGATTGAGAGGTTTCTTGAGTCTCATTGATATTACAAGAGGTTTATTAGAGGATATAGTGGAATTGCAAAGCCTATGACTGAGCTGCATAAAAAAATGAATTTAGATGATGACGCTCAATTTTCCTTTTAGAAATTGAAGAAGATTATGACTAAGACACATGTGCTTGTTTTGCCTAATTTTCCATTACCCTTTACCTTGGAAACAGATGCTTGTGATTCAGGAATTGGGGTCGTATTAATGCAGCAAGGCAAGCCTAAGAATAGGTAAATTTTTCTTGGGGTTCTCCTTCTCATTAACATAACATATATATACAGTTAGGCAATTGTTACAAGCTAGGGAAATATAATATAAATATAAATATGTACTAATACTCCCCCACAGTCGAAACTAGAGGTTTCCTAACTGTGAGACTGTCTCTAAAATCTATAAACAATTGCCTAGGCAACCCTTTAGTAAAAATATCTGCATATTGATAACGATAAGGTACATGAAGAACCCGAATATGACCCAAAGCAACTTGATCCCGAACAAAATGTATGTCAAGCTCAATGTGCTTGGTACGCTGACGTTGAACAGGATTCGATGCAAGATATGTAGCTGAAACATTATCAGTGTACACAATAGAAGCACGAGCGAGTGGAACATGGAGCTCAAACAGGAGGTTACGAAGCCAGGTGCACTCTGCAACAACATTGGCGACCCCACGATATTCTGCCTCAGCACTAGACCAGGAAATGACTGATTGTAGCTTGGCTGACCAGGAAACAAGTGTATCATTAAGAAAAACACAATAACCTAAAGTAGAACACCGAGTGGTAGGACAACCAACCCAATCAGCGTTTGTATAAGCAACCAAAGCCGGGTTAGAAGATGCAGAAATGGTCGTACCAAGAGAGGGAGTACCATGAATATATCTGATGATCCATTTTAGGGCTGACAAATGACTCTCCTGAGGGTCATGCATAAATAAACACACCTGTTGAACCGCATAAGAAATGTCCGGTTTAGTAAAGGTAAGATACTGTAAATCTGTAATGTACCAACAAGGCTGCAATACAGTGTAAGATCGGCTACAGAGGGGCCAACATCTGTTGTCAGTTTAGTGCTCGTGTCGATAGACGACAAGAGTGATTGCTGGATTACATGATGACATAAGAACACGAACAACAATTTCTCTGGCATATTTCTCTTGAGAGAGGAAAAGGCCAGTCGTAGTGCGTTTTGCTGAAACGACAAGAAAATATGATAAAGGGCCCAAATCATACATAGCAAATTCCTTTCCGAACAGAGAAATGATGTGAGACCGTAGTAAATCAGATGAAGTAGTGAGAATAATGTCATCAACATATAACAGATGTTAAGCTCGAGACTTTAGAAGCGCTATCTCATGCCAACCCGAGGACTTCCCAGGAGGTCACCCATCCTGGTACTACTCTCGCCCCTGCACGCTTAACTTTTGAGTTTTTTGTCCTCACTCGAACCCAGAAAAGGAAGAGCTCTTGTTGGCACGGGGAGCACCTCAGATCCTTATAAATTATCGGGGTGTTACAATCTCCCCCACTTAAGCACTTGATGTCCTCGTCAAGGCCCAAGGACCGCCCTCCGGGTCGAGTGACCGCCCATCGGGCCAAGCCAACTCGTAACCCAGAGTCGGCTCTGATACCATTTGTAAAGCCCGAGGCTTTAGAAGCGCTATCTCATGCCAACCCGAGGACTTCCCAAGAGGTCACCCATCCTGGTACTACTCACGCCCCTGCACGCTTAACTTTTGAGTTCTTTGTCCTCACTCGAACCCAAAAAAGGAAGAGCTCTTGTTGACATGGGAAGCACCTCAATTCCTTATAAATTATCGGGGTGTTACAACAAAAGATAAGTCGTGGCATCTCCTCTGCAAAAAATAAACAAGGACGAATCAGAGGGACTGCTGACAAACCCAATGCCATACAAAAAGGTCGCAAAACGCCGGTACCAAGCCCGTGGGGCCTGCTTGAAGCCATACAGAGACTTCTTCAGAAGATAGACATGTCCAGGCTTGCTAGAATCAACAAAACCAGGAGGTTGAAACATGTAAACAGTTTCCTGCAGAGTCCCATGTAAAAATGCATTTTTAACATCAAGCTGATGGATAGCCCAAGAGCGCGAAACAGCAAGATGCAAAACTGTCCGAATAGTATCCGGTTTAACAACCGGACTGAAAGTCTCATCACAGTCAATCCCAAACTCTTGAGACCGGCCATTAGCAACCAGTTGGGCTTTATACCGTTCCAAAGAGCCATCAGAGAGAAACTTACGCCGAAACAACCACATACACCGGACCACATTAGCCTTAGCAGGTCTAGGCACTAAAACCCAGGTTCCATTACTAATAAGAGCTCGACATTCATCGTGCATGGCAGTGGTCCAATTCGGGTCTAAGAGAGTTGTTTTGTCGGAGGTGGGAATGGGTGATAAATTAGCGAAAGGTGTGGTTTGGACATTAAGGTCAAACAAGCAGTGTTGCTTATAAATACTGGCTCGTGCCCTAGTGGTCATCGGATGGACGACCGATAGACATGTCAAATGGGTCGGGCGGGTCGGGTTCGAGTTTGGATCAATCGGGTTCGAGTCAAAACGAGTCTTGGGTCGGGTCATTAAATTCACGGGTTCATTTGGACCGGGTTTGGTACGGGTTCGGGTTGATCCAACGGGTTACGATCGTCAATTTTGTTAGCATTTATTTTTATGTTTATTAAAACAATTAATATTATACTATATAAAATATTATTTAATAATAAAATAATAATAATTTTATACAAAATTTATAATAAAATATTTAATTTGTAATTGAAATAATATTTTATCAGGTTGGTCAGGTGACGAGCACTTTTATGTCGTGGTAAAAACGTTGTCAAAGAAAAATCCTAACTTTCAAACCTGAAAGTTAGGATTTTATTTCTTCATAGCCGGCTAAGGCACGGCTCCGGAGCTAGAAATCAAGTCGTGCCTTCCCATTATTTCTTCATTCCTTTCTCTTGTTCCTAGCTCCATAGCTCTAGTCCCTAGCTTGATATCCACTATGCTCACTTTTCGATCACCTCAATCATACAATGAAGCACAAAAGAGTGTAGATTCCGAACTAAACTAAAACAAAACTAAACTACCAATTAAGGTGAAAATCTCAAAATCTAGCTAGAAATGCATGAAAAGAGAATAGAAACATGCTCTAAAACATATAACTATATGCTCTATCACCGGGTCAACCCAAGGTTGGTGATCCAACCCAGCTTTTTCCGGGTCGACTGGATTCAGGTTACTCTTGACCCATTGATTTTCGGGTCGGGTTTCAACCCAAAAAATTTCAGGCAGGTCCGGTTGGTTTTTCATGTCGGGTCAAGTTTTGACAGTTCTAACGACCGGGGTTGGGGGGTCGAGCTGGTGAGGTATTGGAGGGTGAATCAGCAAGCGCTGGAGACACGACTGCGCCCGCGATGGAACTGGCCGCGCTCGCGTGAGACACGCCCGCGGTGGGACTGGCCGAGCTCGCGGGAGACACGTCCGCGGTGGGACTGACCCCGCTCACGGGAGACTGGGTAGTCGCAAGGGCTATATTAAGGGCCGAGGAAGAGGGCACCAAGTTCGAGTGAGGAGAATTGTTGATAGGCGAACTAGGGACATGGTGAAGATAAAAGGGGTAGGTAGGATCATCGGTTTGTAAGAAATCAAATCCGACGGTCGAGGGTGATTGGAATTTGGAGAAGGGAAAGTCATCTTCATTAAAAGTGACATGACGGGACAAGATGATTTTGTGAGAATAAAGATCAAGGCATATATAGCCTCTATGATCGGAAGAGTATCCTAAAAAGACACAGGGAGTAGACCGGGGTTGAAGTTTGTGAGTTGTGACAGACGAAAGATTAGGAAAACAAAGACACCCAAAAACCCGAAGGTGATAATATGTGGAATTGACATTATAGAGGACTTGTGTTGGACATTTATTTTTGAGAATGGAGGTGGGTAGAATATTTAGAAAAAAGGAAGCCACATTAATGGCGTAATGCCAAAAACGAGGTGGGAGAGACGCATGAAAGAGCATAGTCCGAGCCATAATGTTAATGGTCCGAATAATGCATTCTGCTTTGCCATTTTGTGATGAAGTATGTGGGCAAGAAAATCTAAAAGTTATGCCATGGGTTTGAAAAAATGAATGGTATTGGTTATTGTCGAATTCTTTTCCTATGTCACATTGGAATGATTTAATTTGAGTGTGAAATTGGGTTTTGACAAAATTATGGAAGCGCAAAAAATGCTCTAACACTTGAGATTTATACTTAAGCGAAAAAACCCATAAGAAGTGAGAATATTCATCCAAAAACAATAGATAATATTTATGCCCATCAATACTAGTAATAGGAGATGTCCATAAGTTACTATGAATAATATCAAAAGGCGACATAGTAATCATAACATATTTAAGAAAAGGTAATCTAACATGTTTTCCTAATTGACACGATTGACAGAAAAACTGAGGCATTTTCCCTTATTGACTCAAGGAAGAGAAGACTGCTTAAGATGACAAAAAACAGGAGCGTCGGGGTGACCGACACGAGCATGCCAGATTGGCCATGACACGGCTGACAGAGACATTGAAGACGACTTGGATGGTTGACTCAAAAAAGGGTAGAGTTCGCCTAAACTATTACATCTAATTCGATTGGTGCCCGTTTGAAGTTCCTTCATAGAAAAGCCAAGAGGGTCAAATTCAACTGAAACATTATTATCAGTTGTAAATTTTCGAACAAAAACAAGGTTTTTGATAATTTGAGGTGCAACAAGAACATTGCAAAGATGTAAAGGTGATGGGTGGGCTGGGATTAAGGCATTTCCTAAACCCGA
Source organism: Fallopia convolvulus (assembly GCA_964016875.1). Lineage (NCBI taxonomy): Eukaryota > Viridiplantae > Streptophyta > Magnoliopsida > Caryophyllales > Polygonaceae > Fallopia > Fallopia convolvulus. The sequence goes on from OZ024737.1 coordinate 45,723,288, forward strand.
AGTTAGAATCCGATAAGACCATTTCCGACTATTATCGAATGTAAAGGACTCTTAGAAGTAATAGATGAGAGTTTACGTGGATTGTTGGCCATGTGTGAGGATGCTAATGTGTCCATGTACCATGCATTGTCCGGCGGGTATAGTGTCATAGTATTGTAGGCCTAAGCGAGATCATCCGGGTTTGAGTACCCGAATCCTAGTATCATGAACATGGAGCCTACAGCTGTTGTGAAGGTGGTGCTGCACCAAGAATACCGACACCAAGTGTGTTTGGGTAAGGATATGGAGGTTGGGCCCATGCCCCGAAGGGCATTGATTCTGATTTAGGCCAGCCGGAACCGGAATCCAACCATATGGCGTGTGCTGAAACTACACTGCACCATTTCCGCGCCCGCGACCAGTATTTATGCGCCCGCCGAAGTTGCTGTCCGAGGGCTGTTGTGGCGTTGGTTTGTCTAGAGACGGAGCTGTCGGTGCATCCGATGCAGTGGCGAGAGCTTTGAAGTCGGCCGAGAATGCCTTTTGCTGAGACCGACAGGTTTCTTCAAGAAGAACCATAGATCGGGCTTTGGAAAAATCCGACAATTGCAAACTTGTTTGGATGCCAAAGTCTTAAGTTTGTTTTACAGGGAGGTGTGATGGAAACAACCTAAGGAGAGGTGTTTTATTGAGAATAACACCTCACAACCTCAAGTGGAAGTGGGTTAGGAATTCACTTGATATGCGAGAAGTGCAACAACTCAGTGGGAGCAATGTCAAGAACAAAAACTCACATTTTAAGAAAAAATGACAAGGTGAATGTTAATTCCAGGACACAATGAGGTAAGTGTTTATAAACTTATAGCTTGCTCATCATGCATGCATGGGAACAACAAAATTGATCTTTGAGAAAAATCACATTGAGATAGAACTTCGTGGAATTGAAAATCAAGTTGCAAATTTTTTCAACAAAGCTTTGGATAGAAACTCTTTTGAGCATTTGAGGATGCTCCTAGGCATAATTACCTTGAACTAAACAAGTCCTAGTCCACTATTCCCTCGATGATTGGCTAGTTAATTGATTTTTGTAGGGAACAATGCTTATTAACATTTGTCTTGATGATGTGATGACTTGTTCTCTCTATTCTTAATGGTTCTTCTTTCCTAAGTTCTTTGAATCACACTTTTATTACTTTGATCCCAAAAGTCAATGAGTCTTGCAAGATGAAGGACCTTAGACGGATTAGTTTGTGCAATGTTTTATACAATATTATTTCAAATGTCTAAGCTAATCGTATGAATGTCTCCTTGGGTAAACTTGTTTCTCAAAGTCAGAGTGCTTTCGTGCCCGGGAGATTAATTACCGATAATGTGTTTTAGGCTTTTGAGATATTTCACTTTATGATGACTAAGAGGTCCGGAAGAAAGGGGTATATGGCTTTGAAACTCGACATAGAAAAGGCATATGATAGGATTGAATGGAGTTTTCTGGAGCATTACATGCGTCGTCTTGACTTTGCTGAGAGATGGATTAAACTCATTATGACGTGTCTGGACAGTACACCTACTATGCCTTTTGCACCATCCTAGGGTTTAAGAGAGGGTGACCCATTGTCTCTATACTTGTTCCTTGCATGTGCTGAAGGTTTGTCTGGAATGTTGAGACATATTGAATGTCTAAATCGGATCCACGATGCCTCTAATTCTAGGGGTGCTCCATAGAATCGTCTTAATTTTCCAAAACACCAGAATAATAGCAAGACTTAATATAATAATATCAACAACAACGGCTTTCATAAGAACTTGAGAATTCAAAGACAAGTTGTGCAAAAGAATTAGAGGGACCGTAACATAGTCATTGATGTAACAAAATACAGAGATATCATTTTCGTGGGTTGGCTCTGTAGAAACAAAATTGAATCATAGAAGTTTCCAAGTGACCATTGAGATGCTAGCGATCTCATTTATTTGCCTCAATAAATTCCCTGTACTCTTTCTTCATTTTGACACCAGGTACAGTCCTGCAAATAAAGAATTGTACCAGAAAAAAGAAGAAGATGATTATCATATGATTCATCTCTCAAGAAATATTTGTACTTTCTAGAGCACAAGTATCCATTCAAACTTACAAGGCATATTTATTATATGAGCAATATATGTACCAAGCAAATAACAATAGTGCATATAAAGAAACAGAAGAGTATGTGAAAAGCTGGTTCAAATTGTGGGTTTCAGCTAACCAACCTCAGCAATTCTTTGTTCTTGAAAAACTGAACACAGGGTGTTCCCATGATTCCAGCTGCCTGTGCTATTTCTTGATCTTCCTCAATATCAATTTCAACCAAATGTACATTCTCCTCAAACTCATCTATGACCTGTCAGTTAGAGCAGAGATTGTTAGTTAGTAGGCCAAGGAAAAATCCAGGACACATTAACAAAACATGACAGGTAAGTCAGGGTAAACGATTAGTTATTATGAATGTTATTCCTTTTCTTTAAGCAAGAGGAGCTCAGACAAACTGCGTCTGATTTGATGTACAATTCACCATTAAATTTGGCTAGGATGACTAATGAGCACAGCAAGCATGTACGATAGCTGAAACCAAATTAAACATTACATTGAACACAGGTCCTTTTCCTTAGACGAGTGCAATTTCTTAGATTTCATAGTTGTCAATGCTTTGCATGTCACATCCAACAGCTCAAGCATTGCCAATAAGTTAACATCTTACTATTAAAAGCTCCATAAGTTGAATCACTTTTTACTTCAAGCCAAAACACTTATTTTTATTAAGTGGAGTAGCATTACCTTGCTAAGAATTGGCTTTAACGTCCTACACGGACCACAAGTCGGTGCTGAGTATAGCACGCAAAGAAGCCTTGGACTCTCATGATACAATTTCCGTAATGCATACTGCAGAAGTCATATTGAGTTTCAACTAACCTCAATGACATCTATTGAAAGAAGGCCTACTGCAAACAGATATCTCCAGTTTAAATTAAGTGAAGAGTTGGGAATACAATACCTGTCCCTTGTGCTTGGTATGTGAAATGTCGAAACCTTCTTCCACGTCTCTTTTAGAGACTTCCTCCTCATGCTCTTCTTTTTGCATCTGTTCAAGTTTTTTCAAGGAAGACGGGGTGTTAAATTTACTTGAGCCTCAATTCACAAAAATCACTTCTCCAACCTATTAACATATCTTCAAGATAATAAAATGAATAAATACCCTTGCAAGAATTCATATTGTTTACTAATGCAACGTTACTAGTTCAAGTTATTGGTTTGCATATTCCTTCAGATCTAAGCCTACAAATGCATTTATCGGCTTAATGTAAGGCTTAACAAAATAAACGATCTTTCAATCAAATCCAATGTGCTACCACAAGTTATCTCAACTAGAGTGACTCTATGTTGACGATGTTCCACATTAATCTTGATTAAATCCTGAAGGCAAAATATCACCTATCCTTCGAGACCAAAGCATTGGGATTCATATTCATGCACTGACCTCTTGTATACTTTGAAAATTTTGTATGTGACCATTCTTTGTCCAAAAAAAAAGATGACATTCTTTCCTTAATTTTGTGTGAGAAAGATGGGTAGGAAGCACTGGTATGAACATTCACTAACTTCATACCTGATGAAATTCAACAAGAAGACCATTGCTTGCAAGATATCTCTCAGCTAACAAAGCTGCAACACATCCAGATCCAGCTGCAGTAATAGCTTGTCTCCATTCATGATCCTGGTCCGAGGTTAAAGACAGTTATAGTCTTTCAAAATGCACAGCCTGAAGTCTATATTGTATAGGGCAAGTTACAGAGTCACATTAGCGTTCAATTACGTTGTTCATAATGAGACCTACGTTTCCTACACAGTTATGACGCCTCTAACATCCATAAAATATTCAATTGACATAATCTTTTAGCACTTGCATCTTTTTTCTATAATTAAGACTGAATATTGCCACTCGTGACCAATAAGATTCTTCCCTCTTTTTTTTTTTCTTTTTTTTTCCTTTCTTTTGTGGTTGGGGAGGAGGGGGTGACAAAGTATATTGCTGAAAAAAATGGCGTTACCTGTACATCTCCAGCTGCAAATACACCCTCCACAGAAGTATTCGCAGTTCCATCCTTAACCAGCACATAGCCTGCACTATCAAGCTCAACTTGGCCCTCCAACAGCTGGCTATTAGGGGAATGACCAATGCCATAAAATAAACCTCTTGCCTCAATCACAACTTCTTCTCCTGTATCAATTCTTCGGGTCAATATGCCAGACATTTGACCTTTTGCATTGTCAACCACATCCACAGCCTCTGTCTTGAAGTGAACAGTGATGCTTGGATTGTTGAAAACTCTGAAACATTCGCCATAAGCAACCTGTTAAACAAACATTCAGGAGTTGAAAACTCACTAAAAATGGTGTCTATCATAATCTAGTTTGGGTCAAGGTAAAAAAAACAATTTACACGGGAAACATTCACAATAAGGCAGAAAAAGGAAACAACAGACAGTAAAGCAATGTTTCCAGACTGTGTTGTACAAAAACACAAACAAAAAAGAGCGAAAGTCAAGCTCTAGAAGCGTGTCAGCATTTTCACAAGACAGTTAGCAAGTCCAATTATTGTGAAACTGTGATCATGGTTTGTGATTGCATAGACTATTCATTAACAATGACGGTGAAAAAGTTAATTATAACTGGAAAAATGGTTGATTAAAGAAGAGGAATTCACCTATCTTGCATGGCCTTAGATGCCTTTAGTTCGTCCCTACGTACAAGTAGGTGGACATGGCTCGCATATTTGGTCAAGTACAGGGCTTCCTCAGTAGCTGTATCTCCTCCTCCAACCACAGCAAGAACTTGACCCTTAAACAACGGAGAGGCACCGTCGCATATTGCACAAGCACTAATCCCTCTGCTCCAAAACTCATCTTCACGGGGTAATCCAAGCCTTTTTGCAGTAGCTCCAGTAGCATAGATCAGACTATGACACTGTATCTGGAAGTAATTCAAAGGATGGTGAATATGAAGTGAACAATAGGACTAAAAATTAATGATCAATATCTATGAGTACATAATAATTTCTACAAGAATTAATAAAAAAAAGAGGTGACAGAAAACAAAATACATTTTCATATAATGTGCTCATGCACTTCAAGTCAAGTAATAGAAGTGAGTTGTTGTATGACAAGATTTCACCTTGCGCTCACCACTTGCTACAACAAAAGGCCTGCTTTTCACATCAATCAACTCCACATCCTCTTGGTATAACTCAGCTCCCCAGCGCTCAGCCTGCCGTTTCATTCTGCACCAAATAAGGAGGGAAAAAGTCAGAAGTTGGATTAAGATAGAATCTCAATCTGTGCTCAACATTATTGTGAAATTCTTTTTTACCTATCCATCAAATCAGGACCCGTTATACCGTCAGGAAACCCAGGAAAGTTCTCCACTTCAGTGGTAGTCATCAACTGTCCGCCAGGTACACCACCTACTTGGTACCCCTCAAAGACTACGGGCTTGAGATTAGCACGAGCTGCATAAATAGCAGCAGTATACCCAGCAGGACCAGAACCAATTATAACCAAATTCTCTGTACGCGTAGCTGCAAAAGATAAGATCAACAAAAATGTCTTCAGAAGACCCAAAAAAATCTATCAGCACTGCTAACTATTAGGTAGTTCTCCCGTAAGTTTGAGCATCAGTGAAAATTCTTTGAATTGAACGAGCAGAGCGTTCCACAAGTTAACAGGCTTGAAATTGAGCAAAACAGTAGCCATTCTTCCCCTATGAAACGAAAATAAAGCTGCTCACATGTTTCGAGTAACCAGCAAAATGAAAAGTTATCAACACTGTGAAGTTCATTAATCAGGCACAGGAAAGAGTCGTTTGTGTTCACTCCGATGGGAGCAAAAACTCCTCTCAAATCCGAAGAAGGCAGAAATTTATAGATCTCACACACACACAGTCCCACATTGGCGCCAAATCGATAAAGATGGGTTGAATCAAAGAGAAAAAACCTAGCAATAAATTTGAGTGAAAAAAAGAGAACAAGACCGAGTCAAACCTGCAGACGACTGTACTGTTTCTTCTTCAGAAGCAGAAGCGGATGCCCTAACTCGTAGGTGGATGCGAGGAGCACGCGCCGCGTAGCCAAGACGGCGGCGAGTGACTGTGAGAAGAACGGCGTCGGAAGTTGGTAAAGAGCCAGAAGTAAGGAAAGCGGCGGGAATGGAGGATGGAGGGTGAGTCAGGGTGCCGAGTTGACCGATTCCGGGGCCAATCCGGAGTGAGGCTAAATTGGGAGGAGCCATTGTGTATTTCCGACCATACAAACTAAAAAATAAGGCGACCTAGACGTGCAACACTACCACTAAAAAACTGGAAGAGGAATTTGTGTTGACGGTTGTGGCCTTCACAACCAAGAAGATAAGAATGGAATTACACGCTTGCCTCCTCCTGTCCACAATATGGCACGACTTGTTATATCTCATTTTAATTTCTCCATCTTATTTTAACCAAAAACAAATATCATTGTATACTTGCAGGAACTTTTGTTCCGCTTATCAAATCCGTGCATTTTTTTCTATTTTTTACGTTTTCTAAGATATAAAAAATACAATCGCGAACAATGTGGATTGCAGACTCAGTAATTTCTCCGCATGCCCCACACGAAGGATTAGTAGTGAGCCTTCGTCTCATTCTCTGTTCGTTAGACAAGATACAATTGTGTCTTAGCATCCAAAGGAAGAGCCTAACTCTTTCAGGCACGTCAGCTTTTCAAATCTTGTTCCAGTGTGCAGCATTAATCTCTTCGGGTCTTCTTTGGATCAGATTGAGCGCTGATTTTAATGAGAATTCCCCATTTCTTGTTTCTTTCCAGTAGAAGTTGTCTCTTACCTCTTCTTGCACCAGTTGAAATTCTGCAATCCTAGTGAGGGCATAATCCGGAAGAATGAATGCAAATTCCTCCCATTTCCATCCATCTTCATGCCAATATTCAGCAACAGTTTTTGCTAAATCTTCCTCACTAATCTGACCCGTAGCTAGGTCTTCAAGAGGTGCTTCAGTGGCCCAAAGATGCGACCAGAACAAGGTGTTTCGTCCATCTCCAATAGCAGTTCTCATTCCTTGCATTAACACATGTTTGGCTTTAACCACACCTTGCCAAAGATTGGAAGCTCCATTTTTCGGTTGGAACATATCCTGGTCACATCTACCATGACAGTATTTTCCCCTTACAACTCTTGACCAGAGTGATTCAGGCTCTTTTAGAAGTCTCCAGCCCATTTTTGTCATGAATGCAGTGTTGGTTTGCCTCATGCTTCTCATTCCCAAACCACCAGCATCTTTCGGTTCTTTAACTTTCTCCCAGCTCAAAAGATGGATTTTTCTCTTTTCCTCAGTGGATCCCCGTATGAAGCCTCTTGTTTTCTTTTCAACATCATCGCAGATATGTCGTGGCAGATTAGCTGTTTGCATTGCATAATAGGGTATGCTTTCCAAGGCGGACTTTGCTAGAGTAGCTCGGCCAGCCATGGAGAGATATTTTGCCCTCCAACCTGATAGCTTGTTGTTCACCCTGTCAACAATGTGTTTATATTGATTTTTGCCTGCTCTCTTCTTGGATAAATTGACACCAAGATATTTTCCAAAATCTTCCGTCATCGGAATGCCAAGTTCACTTGCAATTTCTTCTCCAATATCCTCTGGGGTACTATTCGAAAAACATACCCGTGATTTTGGAAAACTTATCTTTGATCCCGAAGCATTGCAAAATTTGTCAAGACAAAATTGAATGACTTGGCATTGGTCTCTTGATGCTTCAGCAAAGAGAACAAGGTCATCCGCGAAAAAGAGGTGTGATAATTCCGGACCCATGTCTCCCAACTTGATGGGTTTCCAGGCACCACAAGCAACCGCTTCATCAATTATATGCCCCAATTTTTCCATACAAAGAACAAAGATATATGGCGAGAGAGGATCACCTTGCCTGATTCCCCTTGTAGGCGCAAATCTAGGACCCAATTCTCCATTCCACAAGATTTTCATGTTGCAAGAGGATATGCAGTTCATGATCACCTCAATCAACTGGCTAGGCAGCTTCAAATCATTGAGAGTGTCTTCAATAAATGTCCATCGAAGTCTGTCATATGCCTTTTCAAGATCGATCTTGAGAGCCATCATTCGATCTCCTCTTTTGGCTTTCATCGAGTGCATAACTTCTTGTGTGATGACTATATTATCAGAAATCTGTCTCCCCGGAACGAAGCTTGCTTGAGTTGGGGCCACCACTTTCCTCATGATTCCTTTTAGCCTTGCAACAATGGCCTTCGTGATTATTTTGAATGCTACGTTGCATAAGCTAATAGGTCTCAATTGGTTCACCGAATGGGGACTTTCAACCTTTGGAATAAGGGCGATAAGCGTTTCATTGAGAGTTTCCGCGCTCATCCCCTCATTAAGAATTCTCAAGGCATCTCTCTCCACTTCTTCTTTCACTGTATCCCAGTTCCTTTGATAAAATACGGCATGAAAGCCATCAGGCCCTGGGGACTTGAGAGGGTTCATGCTAAAGAGAGCATCTCTGATTTCTCCTTCGCTGAATCTTCCATAGAGAACATTATAGTCAACAACAGAAATTGTGGGGAATCTGCCTCCTGGGACATCAGATGGTCCTGCTCTGAGATCTTCCTCTGTGAACAGCGCGTGGAAATGATCAGTTACCATGTGTAACAGATCCGTCGGGTCCCAGAACCAGTTTCCAGCAGCGTCCTGAAGTGCATCTATTTTGTTCTTCTTTCTTCTCATTATGGCGCATGCATGAAAATATCTAGTATTTCTGTCTCCATCTCTCAGAGCATCAGTTCGGGCCTTTTGGACCCAAAAAAGGTATATCTGTTGCAACACATCTTCTAGTTCTTTTTTGAGCTTACTATCAAGAGTTATGAGAAAATTATTAGGACGTCCACACAGTCGTCTTTGGACTCCTTCTAGCCGTCTCCAATGTCTATCCCTCCTTCTGAATAAATTTCCAAACACTTCACGATTCCATACTTTCAATTGATTCCCCAAGCTTGAGAGAGCTCTTGGGAGGTTAGAGCCCTTATCCCAATTATCAGCCAAAAAAGCCTGGAATTCCTCGTGTAATAACCATGCAGCTTGGAATTTGAAAGGCTTTTCCCCAATCCCAACACCAGCAAATCCCGCCGAACTCATAAGGAGAGGATTGTGGTCAGATTGTACAGCGGGGAGGTGTCGTATTGTTGCTTCTTCAAATTGTCTTCTCCAATCAATGTTGCACAAGCCACGATCCAGCCTTGCACTGGATCTTGAATGAACATCATCTCCTCTATTCCAAGTGTAGTTTGGGCCCGAGTAACCCATGTCAAGAAGATCCATATCCTCAATCCATTCATTGAACTTTCTGCATCTTCTTCTCAACTCCTTTGAATCTCCAGTACGTTCTTGTATTGAGGAAGTTTCGTTGAAATCACCCATCAACAACCACGGTTGATTAGTAGCATGCCTGAAGTCGAGCAATCTTTCCCATAGAATTTTTCTATCTGTTGGTTGCGGGCTAGCATAAATTGCTGAGAAGAACCAAGAGGCCTGGCCGGCTCTAGTTGCTTTCATGGTAATTACTTGTGGGTGCACATCAAACGCCGTGAGATTTATTCTGTCTTTCCTCCATAACACCCAGATGCCCCCTTTGAATCCTCGAGCTTCAGCTCTGACAATTCCATCAAATCCGATCTTTTCGCAAACCTTATCTGCTTGAACTCCACTGATCTTCGTTTCCAGTAAAACAAGAATAGTGGGGTCGTGAGCTCTAATGAGGTCTTTGAGGACGCTCATAAATTCCTTGTTCGCCGCCCCTTGGACGTTCCATGAAATAATTTTTATAGTTGGTACAACCATAGATAACAAATTGGAGAGTTGTGTATCTTCAGTCATCCAAACTAACACCTTTTCAACCATCATATTCGTCCATGGCAATGTCTCCATCACCATTGTGGTCGAGCTCTTCAAATCCCGTTCCTGGGTCTTCTGAATTCTGATCTTCCATTCGGACATCATCTTCGGGATTCTCCCGATTTTTGGTTTCCGGGCCGGTATCCTCCATGACCAACTCGACATTCTCAAGATCTGGTGGTTTCAGAGCGTTAGCAACTGCAATTTGTTTGGTTTGTAATTGCGTGATCTCTTTAGAAACCACTGTTTTGCTTTTATTATTTCCTTGCAGCTGGTTCATATTTTTATTTTCTATCATTGTATCTTTGTGATCTCCTGTTTCCTTACTTACATCAGTGTATTTCTTATTTTCAGTTGCTTGGGAGGCCACGTTATATTTTCCTTCCAAAATCCCTTGCCTGATTGTTTCCTTATCTTGTGGCGCTCTGTTCTTATCTTTTGTGAGACTTTCATTTTCCTGCCTTATTGATTTTCCTTCTTGACTTTCTCCAGCAATCTTTGATTTATCTTTTCTGTTATCTTTTTCCACCAAATCTTTTCCTGGTGGATTCTTTCCTGTTGGGTTTCCTTTTCCATTCGCATCTTTTCTGCTCACCCCAATTTTTATTGCATTTGCTTCCATTCTTGCCAAATGCTTTTCATTTTCTTCCCTAATTTCTTGTTCATTTGATTTGTCCTCGTCAACATTCAAAATTTCGAATCTTGATCCACCAGGTTTGGCGCCTTGATTGCCTCTTCCAGAATTATTCTGCTCCAAATTTCCTTTTTTGTTTTTTGATCCGGCTTGGTTTGGTTCAAACTTGGACCCTGTTCCTTCCTCATACTGTCCGGCGTGGTTCGATCCTTTTCCGATCACCATCTTCCCGAGGGACTTGTTTTGATCACCGGAGTTATTCCCTGTGGGGTTGTTTCCTTGTTTTTCCCCGGAATTTTTGTATGTGGTATTGACCATTTTCTTCCTAAAATTCTTCTTGGCTATCATCCAAGGTCCAAATTCTTCCTCAACCTCTGGATGATTTTTTTTTGTTTTCTCAATTGAATTTTCTTGTTGTTCGCCATTAGCAAGTTCTTTCCTATTTTTTGGGCATTGTCCTCCCTCATGTCCCACTCTTCCACACTCGAAGCAGACCATTTTCAAACCTTCATATTGGACTTTCCACATTCTCCCATTCATGTAGAATTTGGGCATGAGAGGTTTGCTGATGTCTATCTCCACACACAATCTGGTATATTTTCCTCTTTCGCACTTTGTTGTTGTTTTGTCAACCTTCAGCACTTTCCCCAAATTCTTTCCAATGTCTGCAAGGATTTGTGTGTCAAAGTACTCAATTGAAAGGTTCGGTATCCGTATCCATGCTGCAACATGCCAGATTTCCTCTTCTTCCGCTATGAAGTTTGGGCGCCATCTCTGGATTGTTAAATAGTTATCTCCGATCATCCATGGTCCATTAGTCATGACATGATTAAGGTCATCCACATTTTGGAATTTAACCACATAAAAATCATTTCCAATATCTATCATGGCTACTCCTCCCCTTGGTTCCCATTTCTGTAGGAGTCTCCTTCTTAGAAAGTTGTACCCAAATGTTTGGTTGAGTACTTTTATGATGATGGTATTCCTCCATGGCTTCCGGATTCTTTCTTTGTCCTTTGCAGATAGCAGGATAACTGGACATTTGGGGTCAATGTTATCAGGTAGTACATCATCAATCAGATCTTCATCTTGTAATGAATCCTCCCGGAATGGATTGTCATATTGCATGAAACCTTCCTCGCACCCTTTTCCTGCAACTTTATCTTTAAAGGTTACAACCATGTTGTGGTTGTTAGTGGACATCAGTGTGGGGAACTCTTGATTGTTTCCTAGTTGTAGATTAGGCTGAGTGGCGTTGATCTCCATCATCTCCATAGTTCTTTTCCTTGTTTTATGGGAGAGAATCATCCCTGCAAGCACTGCAGTTAATTTTTTCAACATGGAACTTCAAGAGTGGATTACCTGGAATTTATTGCAGCGTGAAGAATGGCCCTCCATCTTTGGCACTTGTGTTTGGTGGCTTTGGAAGTGGAGAAACACCAGGATTTTTGGGGATGCAAACACAATCCCTATGGAAAGACACAACTTCATCAAAGTGAAGGCTGCTGAATATCGAAAAGCTAAAGAAACAGTTGAGATTAGAGAGGGGATCTCGAGCGCTTCAGCTAAACCAGATACCCATTGGAAGGCCCCTCCCATCGGATGGATAAAGCTAAACTCAGATGGATCATACATTCCAGGAGAAAGCAAAGTCTATGCAGGTGGAATTCTGAGAGATCACATGGGCAAGATTATTAAAGCCTACACCATCTCAGGAGTAGGCAGCTCAGCTTTCAGAGCTGAAATTCTTGGCGTGTTACAGGGTCTGACAATTGCTAAAGAACTTAGAATTGAGAAGCTTATGGTCGAAGTCAATGCTGGAGAAATTATTAGAAGTATCACCCAAACTTCAACTCCAATGAATGACTCGTTTGCTGTTATATCTAAATGTCGCCAGTTGATGGCTAGCACGGGATGGCAGATTCAGTTCAAAGTTGTGAATCAAGGGGCTAATAAACCTGCAGATTGGCTCGCCAAAAAGAGCAGGAGGATGCTTGGAAATTTCACTCTGTTTAATGATGTTCCTTTTGAGCTTAATAATCTCTATGATCAGGACATGTTAGTCCCTTCTATGTAATCCTTTATTTTATATGAATAAAACAAGGCACTAGCCTTCCTTTACTACCAAAAAAAAAGATATAAAAAATAAATTTTCGTTATCAAAAAAAAAAATTCACCCAAAAACTAATTTCTACCAACAATTGAAATACACCTTTCGAATCAAGTAAAGTTTTACTTTATCGTACATAGTTCAAGGTTTTCTCCGAAAAAATGAATAAATAGGATTTTTAATTAAAAATATATGAATAAATTATTTTATGTTTAATTTTCTTTTTTTCTCTAATATTCGTCGTGTCTATATAAGTATTGAACTTTCTGAGAGCATCCCCAAGAGCTTCCCCATAATTTTCTTCAAAATGAAGAACCAAAAGACATATTCTCCAAAATTATTCTAGTGTAACTCCAACAGTTTCCCTATCTTAAATATTTTTATATTTAATATATACAAAACTATCCTAGAAAAAAAGTATAAAAAATAAATCAACCAATCAAAAGTTGTCATGATAGAACTTGCAATTAATGCCTTCCCTAAATTATTTTGGAGAATTCCCCAAATATAGGGAAAGGAACTCCTTTTTTTGGAGAAATCCCTATAATGGAGATTGTGATGGGGAAATTGTTGGAGTGAAAACTTGTATCATATTCTCCATATTCACACTTTTCAAGAATATAGGGAAGCTCTTGGGGATGCCCTAACTCTTCTAATGAATATTGACATCCAAGTTCGTGCGTCTAATTCTCTTTTTTTTTTATCAAAGAGGGGGTTGGTTTTTATTTCACTAAATAGAAAAATTATGGTCATTAAGACAGTGAGGGGGTAAAATTAATCGCTATAATTATTTTCGCTATCTTCTACCATAAGTATTTTTGTTTATTATATTTTTCTATCTTTAAGTATTTTAATATAAAATTAAATATGGTGGTTATTCTTTATGAGGATTCTATCTTAGTCGAAAGATAGAATTTTTTATTGAATTGGGGAGCAAAATATCGCTTGTTTGGGTGATAAAGCATCATCGACCAGCCTAAGTGGTAGAATTTCGGCCCCCTACCCTCTCTCCTCCATTATAAATACATATATTCGTCATGTATGATGAGCACCTCATATTCACTGAGCTCACACGCAAGTCTTGTCCTTTACCTCGACGTTCAATCGACAATTGCTCTTCTGACTTAGGCATCGGAGGTGGATTAAGGGGTCTCCTCCCTTCCATTGTTTTGTAGGTTTTAGGTTGAAGAGGAAGTTGGAGGTGGATTAGGGGGTCTCTGCCCTTCCATTATTTTGCAGGTATTAGGTTGAAGAGGAAGTTGGAACGGAAGGTGAAGGGGGAGTATTCAACCAGTGCATTGAAGACGAATTTTTATGCACTAACAAAGACCTACAAGATCAACTTAAACAAAATTAAATAAGGAAAACGGCCCATTGTGCCAAGGCATCTGTTGATTCATTAGCTTCATGTTGAGCACGAGTCACATGAACTTCCCATGAAGGCTCATCGATTAACGCCCAACACTGTCATCACCACCACCGCACCACCTATGCCACATCTCATCTCGCTTACTCTTCTCTTGCACCAGTAGATTTAGCCACTAATTGTCGCATCGAGCCTTCCCCAACCTCTGCCCAAATACTATCTACCACTTGCCTCTACCCAGATCTAGTCAATCTCGTGGTTGGATTCCGCTTGCTAAAGCCCCCGTGTGCTGATGTAAACCAACAAATCTCCGATTTCGATCGATTTGTTATCCTAATTCAAACTGATTTCGAATTTGAATTTTTCAAAGAAGTAGATAAGAACGAAATCAATCATGTATGCGACAGCAAACCGATGATGGTATCTTCACAAGAGATGTCATCGTCGTTGAATTCGGTGAAGAAGACTGTGTCGATGAGCTCTGAGGCTCAGATCAGATTGAATCGGTGAAATGCGACTGTTGCGGCCTGACGGAGGAGTGCACGCTGACGTGAAGGACGAGATTTGGGAGCGGTGGTGAGATCCAGTGTGCACACCTCCTCCGTGTTGATAAGTCGGTCAGTCCGGACAGTCTCGTCCTTCACCGCCTCCGAACACATGCCGCATATCCATTTCCTAGCGTACCGCTCCCGGATCTGCTCGACACTTGCGAGTCCGACAAGAGGAAACGGCGTTGTTGATGAGAATATGTTGACAAGTACATCAAGAGTAAGTTAGAGTTCTAAGGTTTTGAATATTCTTCCATGGAAGAAGATGGAGGAATTAAAGCTTGAATTCATTAGGAGAAAAGATAAAGGAAGAAAGGATGTGGGAGTATAAAAGAGATGAAATAGATGATAAATGTTTAATTAAATTGATAAAAATAAATAAAGTACTTTCTAGTAAAGTATCTAGCCGGTTACCTTTAAAGGAGAACTTGGTAAATGTGCACAATTTAATAGGAAACTTGATGGCGTAAATGGCTAGTGGTTGTTCTTCGCAATAAAATTATATTTAATAGGTGGGTTAAAATAAATAATAATTTAATGGGTAGTATAAAAAAATCATCTATTATTTAGCGGGTGGTGTAGGCAAAAATCAATTTAGGTTAATTAAAAACACACCTTGAAAATCGTGCGTAAGAGCAAGTCCAACAGATTCTCCAAATGCTTGGGGATTGGGTTTTTAGGGATTTTGGACTATTTATTTTGTCCAACAGATTCCCTATCTTTTTCCCTATTATGGAGAAATTCTCCAAAATGGGTAGAGATCTCCCCAAATTTAGGGAATTTCCTAAACACATTTGCGGAATGCATTAAATGTATGTAATAAATTACAGCTTCTTCCTATTGGTCAAATTAGTTTTATAATATAATATTTTAATATATGAAATAATAATTATAATATATGTAGGATTTTCTAAAATAGTGAATTTGTTAGAGTTGGAGTAATAAAATTAGAAAAATTAAGTTTTAGTTCTTCATTTTGGAAAAAAAAATATAGAGAATTTGTTGAAAATGCCCTAAAATTCTAGAATATTTTATTTTCTTATAGTCAAATAATAAATAATGTATCATTCATTAGGTTAGTATTTTATTTTTTTATGTAGGTCTTGGATTTCAAGTGGCCTTGCAAAAAGAGGAAGGCAAACACAGTGTCTCAACCGAGGATCAGATGGTGGCGTCTTTCAGAATCCAACGTGCAAACTTTGCAGGAAAGGATACTCGAGGAACGGATGCAAAAGGAGCGTGGCAAGTGAGTAGTAACGCAAACGAGATGTGGGGCAGGATGGCGGAGTGTATCCGGAGAGCGGCATGTGGAGTGCTTGGTATGTCGAGAGGATATTCTGCAAACAGAAGGTCGGAAGCTTGGTGGAATGACGAGGTTTAGGAAAAAGGTTAAGGAAAAACAACTAACATACAAAAAGTGGTTACATAGCGTGGAGGCAGATAGGGAAGCGAGTTTGGCAGAGCTCAAGGCAGCAAAGAAGGCAAGAGAGCAGTAGCAGTTGCTAAAGAAAAAGCGTTCGAGAATCTATACAAGGCGCTGGATGATAAGGGTGGAGAACGAGTTTTGTACAGGCTGGCTAAGGCACGAAAAAGGAAGAGTTCGGATTTAGACAAAGTAAAATGCATCAAGGACGGGATGGACGAGTGTTAGTGGAGGATATGCAAATCAGACAGCAATGGGAAAAGTACTTCTGTGGTCTACTTAATGAGTGTTGTGAAAGGATAGAAAGTCAGCATAGGCCAGAGGGCCAGGAAAGCGAGGAGGAAAGCCCCTTCCTCTTCTATAGACGGTTCTCAAGGGAAGAGATAAACGGGATGATGCGTAAAATGAGTAACAAGAGAGCGGTGGGACCGGACGAAATCCCAGTGCAAGTCTGGAAGTGCCTGGGGGTGAGAGGACTAGAGTGGCCAAGGACCCTTTTTAATGTCATTCTCAAGACGACTAAGATGTCGGATGAATGGAGGCTTAGTAAGTTGATCTCACTATACAAGAACAAGGAGGATGTACAGCAGTGTGACAACTACAGGGGTATTAAACTCCTTAGTCATACGATGAAGTTGTGGAGAGGGCCATCGAGCTGAGATTGAGGAGACAAATCAAAGTATCCAAAAATCAGTTTGGTTTTATGCCAAGGAGATCTTTTATGGAGACTATTCATCTGTTGAGGAGGCTTTTAGAGACATACAGAGAGAGAAGAAAGAACTTGCATATGGTATTCATTGACCTAGAGAAAGCTTATGACAGGGTGCTGAATGATTTGGTTTGGAAGAGCCTGACAACCAAAGAAGTGTTTGACACGTTTATCCGGGTTATCAGAGATATGTATGAGGGTTCGATGACCAGTGTTTGCACTCTAGGAGGAGACATAGGGTACTTTAAGGTGGAGACAGGTCTACATCAGGGCTCAGCCTTGAGCCCCTTCCTGTTCACGCTGGTGTTGGATGTTCTGACGAGGGATATTCAGGGAGACATCCCTTCGTGTTTGTTGTTCGCAAACGATATTGTCCTGGTGGACGAGACCAGAAGCGGAGTTAGTAGTAGACTTGAGATTTGGAGGGAGAAGTTGGAGTCTAAAGGCTTCAAACTGAGCAGAACCAAGACGAAATATGTAGAGTTCAAGTTCGGGCAAGGAGAAGATGTCAGTGACGAGGTCCTCTTAGGGGGAAGTCGTTATGAAAAAAGGAGAGTTTCATATATCTAGGTTCAGTGGTGCAGAGTGATGGAGGCATCGACGAGGATATTACGCATCGGATTCAGAGAAGTTGGCAAAAGTGGAGGGCAGCGTCAGGGGTTCTTTGCGAGAAGAAGGTACCGTTAAAGCTCAAGGGTAAATTTTACAAAACAGTTATCAGGCCGACCATTCTATATGGGGAATTGTGTTGGCCAACCACGAGGGCACAGGAGCAAAGAGTGATGGTAGCTGAGATGAGGATGTTGAGGTGGATGTGCGGACACACTTTATGGGACAAGATCAGAAATGAAGAGATCGGGAGCAAGGTAGGGGTAACTAGTATAGGGGATAAGCTGAGTGAATCGAGAATCCGATGGTTCAGACATGTGCAGAGGCGGGGAGCAGGGGAGCCAGTCCGTAGGTGTGAGAGCTTGAACCTAGGAGACTTTCGTAGAAGTATAGGACGACCTAAGAAATGCTGGAGAGACAACATAAAGAATGATATGGATCAGTTGGGGATTTCAACAGAGCTAGCAGTATGTAGGGACAATTGGAGGGAGAAGATTAGGGTGGCGGATAGCTCATCGCCAGGACAGACAGTCCCCCGTATTTTGAGTGTATGGTTTCTGTTATGCTTTGTTCTGTTGGTCTGGTTTTGTTTTGATGTGCTTTGTTTTGTTTTGGTTCGTTAGTGTGTTTTGTTTAGGGTGCCTTGTTATGTGTTGTTGTTTGCATCGATGTGTGGTGGTGAGTGTTAGTGTTGTGTGGCATCCGTGGTCCTGTGCTTGCAGGGTTTCTGGTTGGGGCAATGTTATCAGAATCCCGATCCGATTCTACGATTCTAGCAATCCTGCGATCTAAAACATGCGCAACGATCCACGATCCCAAGTTGGATCTTATTGGAGCAGGATCTTAAATAATTTAGAATAGAATCTCGATCCGATCTCGATTTTACATACGATTCTAACGATCCTATAAAATGACAATTTTAACTATATATTATTAATAATTTATCGGTTAATGTATCATTTCCATTAAAATAGTTAACTAGTCCATCCTACAACATTTTTAATACTCAAATTAATATTGTTTATCATTTTCTTACTTCATATATAACAAAATATACAATCTATTATGTTATTCTTGCATATTTTAGTTATAATGTAAGATCTTACGATTTAGCGATCCGATCTTACGATCTGATCTAAAAGACCCTCAACGATCCAACCTAGAATCCCGATCCTGATAACCTTGGGTTGGGGTCCTACCCGGGCCTTTCAAGGCATTGGGGTGTTTCTCATCTTGGCCCCCAGATTCTGCTGAAGCGGAGTACACTGGGTCATTGTTGTTGTTGATGTGGGTCAAATAACAAATAATTTATCATTTATCAAATTAAGATTATAGAATTTTTTTTAACTTAATAAGTAAGATAATATTTATTTAATTATTAAACATATATGGTAGAATATTTTATACTCCCACCGTCATAGAGAAGTTGTCTTGTATTCCTTTTCGGGTGTCCCGAAAAGTTTGTTTACCTTTTTAACTTTTCTTTTATATCAATTTTTTTTTCTTACAATATTACCTTTATTCTATCTCATCTTTTACCCTATTATCTAACAAAAAAAATCTACCCCTATAACACCTTTTTAGTCATTTCCTTTCTCTTACTCTTTCTTTTCACTTTTACCCATCACAATCACACTATCTTCCCTCTCCCTATTTGCTACTTTTCCTTCTCATCACAATCACAATTCACTTCTTAATATATGTGAAAATTGTCCTTTAGGACAACTTCTTTGAGACGGAGAGAGTATGATAAAATAAAAAGTATTAAATGAAGTGTTCTGAATCTGTTTGCAATTAGGGTGAATTTTTTTTAGAAAACTTGAGGCTTTTTTCAACAGGTTCCCAAAATCATGGGAGTTGTGATTTTTGGAGAATTTGAGTAGAAAATATGACGCAACAACTTCCCCATGTGATTACCCATTATGGATTAGAAGTAAAAAAAATCATCTATCATTCCCTAAATTTGGGGGATTCTCCATTTGGGTTTTTATTTTTTATTTTATTTTTTTATTATTTCATTTTTAGAACATTTAATGTTAAAATAAAATTGGAATGTGTACAGACTACTATAGACTACAAATTGAGACAAAGATAAAACTAATGATTATGTAAATGAAATAACAATAGTGTTGATATTTATATGTGAATAACAATTTTTTTTTATCATATATTACATTAAGATCTATAATAATTTTATTTCCTTATAAGTTAAATAATAAAGAATTTATCATTTATTAAGTTTCTAGAATATTTTTATTTCCTCCTAAGTCAAATAATGAATAATTTATCATTTATTAAGTTTCTAGAATATTTCATTTCCTTATTAGTCAAATAATAAAAAATTATTATTTATTAGGTTACTATTCTAGATTTTTTTTATTTCCATAAGTAAGATAAATTTAATTATAATTAAATAAGTATTATGGAATATTTTATATGGTAAAAAATATATAACTATGTATTAAAGTTGTACCTTTTTCAAGCCACTAGAATGATTATGGTTTCACCTCATATTTACAAAATTAATTTTTATTTCTATTATTATTACTTCTTTCTCTTAAATTCTTTTCACTATTTAAATTTATTTCTAACATCAAACAAATATCTATTCAGAATAACAATACATTGGCAAGAGGTCTTAGGTTCGAGCATCCAGGGCGGCTGTTTGAGCTACCCTAAATCTTACCAAATAAAAAAAACAATATCTTTTGAGAGCTTCCTTATACAAGTATTTAAAATTAAAGATAAAATAATAAATATAAATCTTTTAGCATATATCTTTTGACGTAATTTATTTATAAATATATAGTGATTTTTTTATAAAAAAGTTAATGATAAATATTTATAATTTATAAAATTAATAAAATTAGATGATAAAATATTTAACAAATATATTAAAATATTTAATAATCTCTAAATTTACATACATGAAAAGTAATAAAATATAAAGAATATAATATTTGATTAAAAAATTATACATTCTACGAGCAATAAATTACTTATATTAATGTTTATATTATTTTTATTAATATCTTATTTATTATATCTATAGACATCGAATCGTAGTCGTACATATTACGACGGGTAAAACTAGTAAATACTAAATGCAGTATTCTCTTAAATAGGGAATCTTTGACTTAATTTTTTTTAGAGAATATGATCATTGATTCTTTATTTTGGAGAAAGTTTTGAGGAAGTTATTGGAGATTGGAATTCGATCTTTGCAATCTCGGCGCTACCATGAAAACGCCAGTTGTTACCATAGTAGTTGCATGAATCATAGTCGATACCGCTCCCATGGGAGTCGAACCCACCTAATACTCCTCCCTCAGCTCCGGGTCTGAGTCCCCCCTCCACTATAAAAAGGATCCGAAGGATTACCCTTTTGTTTGAGCAGGGGGCTCCGAGTCAGGTAGGCTCCAGATATGGACCTAGACGATAGGTTGGTTCGCTTGAATAGAATTCTTTCCATGATTATTGGATTGGTTTATTAGATAAAGAATTATGCGTATTTCGCTGAAGAGGTTGGTTTACAGGTACAACTTTTGTAAGTGTACTTCTTGCTCAAAGTTGTTGAGTAGGAGCTTTCCAAAGAAATAGCTTAGTAGGAACATTAGCCGTGCTCCAACCAAACCAAAAGGGGCGCTAAGTGTGCATTACTTATAGCTTCCTTGTTCGTAGATAAGCAGATTCGAGGGCCTTCTTCGCCCTCCACCTAAGCTGCGCAGGACGAGTAGTGGGGTCCTGAGCTAAGCCTAAAACGCTGGTACAAACTAACAAAGTAGTCATGTAGCTTAGAACCACATATAGCGAGTCAAATATAAGAGCTACCCCAATTGAGACATTGTAGAATAAGCTCATCTCCATTTTCTTTTCTAATGGAAAATGTCGTATTTCTGTGAGGTCCCAAACCGCTATGATAAAAGAAAGAAGAACTCTTCTTCTTTTGCTTTAAAATTAACTAGGGGTGATGCCCGTGCTACGCACAGATTTATTTTGTGCAGATAGAACAAATTTTTATCCCTTTTAATATCAATATATTATCTAAGGGGAAGTTCGGAAAAAAATCAACCATAAAAGCATCTAAATTTCTCTTTTTTATTGTGTTTATTATGTTGTTGATTGTCTTTTTACATTTAGAATATTTATTTTTGTAATGATCAATTATTCAGGGGGAATATAAGTTTAACACTAATTTTATGTTTTTATATTTGTTAAATATTTTACGTGATTAGAATTCATAACACATTGTATCTTCAAATATTACAAAATCTTTAGTTATTATATATCTACCATAAAAATATATTCTTAAGCGCAATCCAATTATAATAGAATTTTAACACAAAATATTTATTTTGTTACTTCTTTCTTCTGAATATTTGTCTTCTTCCATCATCCTAAAAATATCATTTTGATTTCACCTTTGATTAGATAAAAAATATACCAAAAATATAACAATCTTACCATACATAAGAAACATTTACATCAAATGAACATAATAGCTTTCATGATTTAAATAAAAAGTAATGATGTTTTACCTTAATAATTTAGTTTGATGATCCTTCGATCCTTCTTTCTCATGAACATATTCTCTCATTGTCTATGAAATTACACCAATAAAACATGAGAAATTAAAATTAAATACATAATTACCTATGAAATTAGACATGAGAGTCATTTGGAGCGAAAAAATAATTTCTAAATATAGTGGTAAAAGAAATTAAATAAGTTCCTTTTTGTTGAATTTAAAAAACATAAGAAATGGAATGAAAACTTATAAAAAACAATCAATTACCTCATTGCTCTTTTCTTGTATTTTGTAATTCCTTTCATTTTTGAAACAAAAGTCTTGCATCTATTGGTCTACTCCCACTTTTGCATTCCAAAAAATCCTTCAAATTAGCTAAACTTCATCCACTAACACATAAATAAGGATGACATAATTTTCTTATTGAAAAATTTAATGTAATAAATTTGATCTTATCTAGTTTTTTAGGGGGTATGAAATGTGAGGGCATAGACAAAATTAATGTAATAAATTTGATCTTATCTAGTTTTTAGGGGTATGAAATGTGAGAGGATAGACAAAATTAATTTAATAAATTTGATCTTATCTCGTTTTTATTAATATGTTTTTTAAACTATTAATATACATTTTAACAAAAATCAATTCTTGACTTTTTTTTTCTTTTTTTTTACTCTCATTATTTTATTTAATGGTTTGGTCATTAATTGACAATTTTTTTCTATTTTATAATATATATATAGATTTTTCATTTTGGGGTTGTAGGTCCGCTTCGGAGCCAGAAAATAAGAAAAACTAAGAGCCGAAGAAAGTGGAGTTTGCGGGGTTCAACTACAAAGCTGAGCGGGGAGGACGAAGTGGTCAGAGTATGGAAACTCGAACGGCGACACAAAACTTGAGTTCGGAAGAAATTTCGCAGTTCGACCACACTCCTTTTTACTGGTACCATCTCTTTCTTGACTTTCCTTTTTACAACAGTCATACCGGTATTTTTTCAACTCATTGTAAATTATGAAATGAATTGGTAAAGTTGGTTAGTGTCAAGATCGAAATTGAACTTTAGAGGCGTTGCCAATGATCTAGGATGCTTAAATATGGATAATATTTTGGTAATTTCTGAATCATGAGCGAAGTTGAAGAGATTAGGTTGATAAGAGGTGTTTTTTTTTTTGTGGACATTTCGTTCATCACGAAATTAGCGATTTTATTTTCCAGGACCACGCTGTAATGTTCCGATTGCAGTATGGTTAATTGCTTCCGGTGGTGTTTTCATCCGGTTAGTTTATAAATAATTATAGTATCGGATTATGAATGTAAGCACATTTTTTTTTTCCTTCTCCTGATCTACTATAACTATTTGTTACAGTTTGGCAGAACTACTAGCATTCTGGATCTGGAGAGGTATGAACATGGTTCTAGATTTTGCTAACCCTCATTGTTTTTCCTTTTATTGTCACTAATATTTTGAGCCAAGCTATATTGGTGGTATAAGCATTCAAGAGAATCTGGAATTTGATATCCTGGTGCTATTATGTTCTTTTTTATGTTTTATTCGGGATTTGATGATGATACAAAAGAAGTATATATGCTTTCTCATATAGGTGTGGTATGTTGTGTTTATATGCAGTGAGGAGAATGTGTACTGGCTTTGCAAGAAATTGTGCTCAAGTGGGAAAGTAGATACAGAAGGATCTGATCTGTTTGTTATTTTCATTTCAAATGATAAGAAACAGGCATGCATTGTGTCCTAGTTTATCAAATCGCTATTGATATTATTATGGTCGTAGAGTTTTTTTTTAATAAACATTTTTGCTTTATGTATGTTTATTTCTGTTGCAGGAGTTTTTAACATTTAATCATATTGGTAGTGTTATAGTTATTAGAGCCCCTTTACTCTGATTTAGCACTCAATATTATGTTTGTTCAGTTTGCATGTTGAAATTGTACGAGTCCGTGATGGAAACTTTTCACTCAAAAGAAAAGAATATGATGCTAAAAAAATATGCATAAACAATGCCAACTGAATCTTCTTAGCTGATGTGATGTTGTATTGAGGAACTAAATTTGTGAAGCAGGTTCCTCTTTGGCATCAGAAAGCTAGCTGTCGTGCGGATGGGGCAGTTCTATGGGATTATCATGTGATCTGCATTCAGGCGAGATGCTTACCTGTACTTAATATAAGTTTATAACTGGGTAGGTTTTGATAAATTGAAGGCTTAATATCTACATTTGCAGAGGAAAAAAGATGGCTCTCCACATCTGGTATGGGATTTGGATTCTAATCTTCCATTTCCTTCCCAACTAGATGTTTACGTGGCAGAAACAATTCGCCCATCTTTTCAGCTCTTCTCTGTGTATCAAAGGTATGATAATCCTCAAATATAATCATCTGAACTTCTCATAGAGTCTGCTTTTTGTTTCTTGAAAGGGCTTCTTAAACTAATACAAAGATATCATGAGCTCTTGATTAGAGGAACTTGTATTTCTTGTTTTGGGTGTGCAAGTTGAAAATTCAAATTGTAACTAGGAAGCAATTTTTTTTTATCTTGCCCCCTTCTTCAGTGTAAATCTATTTATCACGGCCTTCGGCTTCATGGGTAGTGTATTCTTTACCTACTTTCTGGTGTCACATCTAGAAAGCAATGGTTATTGCTTATCATGCACTGGGCAAGATATTATTGCGTTGTGATTACAGATTTATGTGTCAATCTGTACAATAATTTACTGCACAATTTGAAGAACCTATACATATGGGCAGGTTTTTTCGAGTTGTACACGCTCCAAATTTCCTCCACTCATTTGCATCAGACAGGAGGCACATGAGGGATTCTGCAGGAAATTGGATGGAAGATCCTCCACCTTATGATCCAATTGTTGCTCAAGGTAATAAAATCTGTTTTCGTGAAAACTCTACTTCTCAGATGGTGGTTTTTTTGTGTCTCATGGTTGATGTCCATTACCATCTGATGAACATTCAAAGGTCATGTTGGAACTCTCTTTCTGGCATATTTACAAAGTGTTATTACTTTTTTTGTTATTTGGTGGAATGATATACTTTAGTTTTTTATTTACTTATAGCCTTGGCATGCAGATGGAACATTTCACAATCTAAATGAATACATGGAGATCAAGGGTGAAGAGGTGGCGAAGAATCTTGAAGCTATATTTATTTATTTATTTATTTTTTTGGTCAGAAGAAATTTAGGGTGAGGGGATGGTGCCCCAGTCCAAGGACAGGGAAGACCCAAGGGCTCAGAGAGCTCTTACAAGGGGATTTACATTTGCCTCACCTCAAGGAGACTAGTGGGGAATGAAGCTATATTTATAGGTAAAGTCTACAACGAGAAACTTGGTTTGGTGATCAGAGAAAATCAATTGGCAGAGTTATTTCATCTACTCGAATGATTGGAAGATGTGTCGTATTGGGTGTTTACATATTTGATTATCGCAGCATCAAATGTTGGTGGTCAAATCCCCTTGCCTCCTAGTGAAACCATGTGTTTGAAAACATGTACTAGGTTATTACACACCAAAAAGACCTAAACTGATTTGCTGAACACAAGCATTTTGTGTCTACCTTCATTTGATTTTTGATTGAAGCACAATACTTGAAACATGTATGGTTGCAGTGTTCTACCAAGAGTTGCATAATCATGTCGCAGTGAGGTGTATCAGTTCTGGTATGGAAGAGAATTCCCTTGTAAGTTGATAGACACTGGACATGGTAACTAGTTTAAATCACCCAGATGTAGATGGAAGTGTGTAGTGTTAGCTGCACGCACGCAGCCACGCATGCACACACGCGTATGTGTTTCAGTTTGTGTTGGCTCATATGTGTAGAGTTGCTCGCTGTCAATTGTCTGTAGGAATGGCCAAACAGAGCCACTGATGGAAAATAGTAATGAGTAATGACCCCCTTTTGTGAATATAATCCTCCACTTTTTTAAACACCACTTTACTGTATTGCAAATGCACCATGCAATACAGAAGTCTCAAAAAAAAAATTCCGTTTGTACTCGTTTTGGCTTTTCTAAATGATACCTTAAAATTTAAAGCTATTCCAATTAGTACCTCAAACTCTTGATTTTGTTTGGCTCATACCTTGTGATTATTCTTTACATATGATCGTTATTTAAAAATAAGTTTTTTTTGGTATTTTATTAAGTTAAAATAATATTAAAATAATTTTATAAATTATAGCTTGTAAAAAGATATTTAATCATTATTTTAATTTATGTAAATAATTTATCATTTGTACGTTATAAAAATATAAAATAGATTAAGAGGTATATTTCATGTAAAAATACATTTCTTTATCTATTCAAAATTCATTATATGTGTATAATATATTTAATATTTTATGGTGAATATACCCTAAACAAACAGCAACCTTACAAAGGAAAATCGGAACAAAGCCGATCCAATCAGCAAACCCACCTTCACTTTTTCTTTTACGTGTTTCCATCTGTGTACTCTTTTTACAATGACAATTCTCGCCATAGTAGCCAACTAACAAGTCTTCTCAAGCAAAACTAAGATACAGTCTAGATTAGTACTGCAAAGCCAGAAGCAAGCCATTAAAACAAATTCCAGAACGAGTGGAAGACCAAACAAAGAATCAGCTAAAATAACGGGAATGTGAACGAAGTTATTATTAAGGAATCAATCCGATCCCAAATGAATCAACTGCGTGTGCAAAATCAGCAATCACCAGCTCTTAGAAAGTTATCATAGGGGGTCAATGCAGGTAGTTTCAAGCCCTGAGATTGAGACTGGTACTCAACGACTGCACAGCGCATTAGTACCTGGCCCATCACCACAGGTGAATGATTCTCGGCATTGGTCATCACTTCCAAACCAGCAAATGGATTTCCAGGCTGCAATCACAGAAGAATCAAAGAGTGTATCTGACATCATACCAACAACGTGTAAAAGGCTCTTAACACTTTTTCGAGCGCTATATTCATATGGGAGAGACCTGACAGTTACAACTAAGTATTTGAAAGAGAATAAAAAAATACTTCAAAGCATACCCTTGTTGAACCACTTACATAATATGCTTCGGTGTCCACGTTGGCTGGAGGAGGGTGGGAAATGCTTTCCGGTCTTTGAGCATCAACTAGATGTGCCATCTTCTCCTGCTTGCCAGTCAAAAGAGCTTCACAGTGAGCAGCCATTTCCTTGTATGAAACATATGGTGCAGTTGAGACAGAAAGCAATTCTACTTGGCTGTCTGTGTAGAACACCTGTATACAAGGCATTTTAAGATTCAAAGAAAAGCACGAGGAAAATATTTTTTATATTCTGATCTCTACGATTCTACTTGGGGAACGTCTTCATGCTCATTGGCTTTTATACAATGCCTTTGAGATGGATATAACCCCTATATCAATTTTGGTGCATTCTAACTAGATTCAGCTATTATCATTGTCACGTAGCTGAATTTTAGTTTTTCTTGGGTCTTTCCGGGCGCACCCCCTTTGTGTTAAGTCAAGGGTGCCTCCATCTTGACCCCTCCCCCCCCCCTCCAGATTCCGCTCAAGCGGAACTGCACTGGGTCTATGTTGTTGTACTCAAATGCAGCAATGCCTAGAAAGGGAGAATAACATCCAAGGGAGTATTAAGAGCAGCATACAGATTCTAGAAGTTGGTTGACGCTGAGCAAATTTGCTGTTTTCATAATTAATTGCATCTCCTGTTTGGGCTGAGTAGATGAATCAGGCAAGGCATCTTCATCTATTGCAAAGAGTAGAGGGAGCTGAAGAACACAAACAGTGTCAGGTAAGATTATTGACACCACGTGCATTGAAGTTTAGCTACCAGGGTAAAGTGATTAACCTCATCATAAGATGAGTTCTTCTCAGCAACATACTGATGCATATTTCTAGGACTCAGCTGGCGTCCCAGTAGAACATCATCGGGTAAAAATTTACTGAGTAACTGCTCTGATACGTTACTGAGTTCAGACTACACCAATAAGTAAGTCACTGTTATTGCCTTACAAATAAAGAAAAAAAAAATTGTCGTAGTTAAAAATTTGGCATGTTTTACATCATACTTAGTTACTTACACTTTCCACATTTTCTAGACTTTTAACAATTACTTGAACAAAGGCTTCTTTACTCTGGTCACCAGTGATATCAATCTGTGATAGATATCTTAAAGCAGCATCATCATCTTCCTTTGATCCGAAGGCTACAGCTGAACTCTCTATTTTTTTTACTACAGCCTGTAACTTGGTATCTCCAACCAAATGTAGAAACGGATCAACCTAAACCGTAAGTACATCAAGGTTAATTAGCCTTGTGAATTTTCAAAGGCACAACGGGTGAGTTTCAGAAGCTATAATGCCGGGTTAATTAAAAGAGCACAACAAAGTGCAAACCCTTAGTTACATACCACTCTACTTCTGCACTGAAGTGTTGCCTTGACAGAGGCAACAATTGAAACAACATCATATGCTTTTGATACAAAGATTAGCATTGCAGTTGCCAAAGTGAAGAGGCATCTACAGCGGGACGGTGGCAATGAACCTGTAAGGGAAGTTGATCAATGTATGAAGTTCATGCGAAAACACATCTAGAAATATATACATAGTGATTTAACGTCATTCAGCTTCTGCATATCAAATATCACCCCCTCATTAAATGTAAGACAAAAGTAGACACAACATGCTACACATACCCAGGGAGTCAAAGTAGGAACCAATATTTTGATTAATAAAGATGGTGAATGATAACCGTAACACTAATCACGTGTTAACCATTATTCATTTTGGTACATATTTGGGACGTTTTCAGTTAGCCAAAAGATTTAAGGTTTAACAATTGGTTTGGTTACAGTTTATTTTTTTATAACCACACCATGTCTCAAAAATTGTGTTGAGTTAGGGTTTGGGGGGGTGGAATTGGGTTCAGCAAACCAAAAAGTTCTGTTAACCATTGTTGTCTGAATTTTTTTTCAGTCCAGCTTTCCGTTTCGGTAATTATTGAACTCCTATAACACATACCTCCTTCAACAGCAACTGTTCTCAAAGAAAATGCCAGCTGAAAACTTCGAATTAGAACCTCGGTACTTGAATTCTGCAAGCAAAACCAGACGAGGACTAATTATCATTTTAGAATTTAATTACGTACCAAGAAAACTATATCAAGAACTATTAAAGATGTTGTGTAGAGCCTGTAGTTGAATGACGAAAAAACAAAAATATAATCAGTTGAACACATAGCATAATCATCACCACACAGGAAAGATCAAGCAGAAGCGGGTCATAATGACGCTGACAACAGATACTAACTAATGTAGCATGGAAATACATGTACAGGTAACTCCATTAGTTACTAACAAAGCAGGATCAGTGGACCCTATATTTAGGATTCCCAAGTTCTAAATATTTTATACACCCACTGGATTTTATGTTGGGGCAAGGGTGTGAACATCTCCCCACCCAAGGTGGGTTAACACTGGGTTGGTGTTGAAGTTCTAAATATTTGAGACCAAAGCAACATGTACCAGCCAAAGTAAATGATCTCAACGAGCCAGAATATAGCAATGCTAGAAACATGACAACAGTTTCCACCAAATAAGAAAGATGACAACAGTATTGTAAACATCTCATGGTATCTTCTTATATATATAAGCAAGAGTTTTAAAGTGTAATATTCCAATAAGTTAATTTACCTTTGCTTGAGAAAACAGCATCACAAGACTGTATGTATGAGCAATTGCTTCATAATTTTCAGGTACATTATCTGAAGCAATAGACTGTGCCCAAATTGATGAGAGCAGGAGAATAATCTGTCTTGTACTTAGTTTGAGGAAACTTCCTTCCTGCGCTCAAAGGCAAGATAGAATTACTCAATCTGGAGAAAATTCTTAGTTATTGAAATGAAACAAATTATCTAGATCTTGTTTAAAAGTCTTATTGTTAAAACCAGTAATGGGTTTCTGGTCAAACTAGCATCTCGTGTCAATGTCTCAGCTACCTTGAATCCAATTTCTGATCGAACCACACAGCACTACAACTATTCAAGTGTAACGAACTATATAATTGCACTTAAATTTCCTGCCAAGCCAAAGACTGGATGTGGAGAAAGTGAAATTGATCATAGATTTCAGGTCCACAATCAACAAATCGATTTGTCAAACATTACAGCAGTATCTTTAAATTGTCAACTTTATAGTCAATAGTCACCTCAAGAAAAACAACTAATTCTAAGCTGCAAAACAATCAACTTTCATTTTAGCACTGTAATATTAGTTTACTGAAGCATCTCTTCTTAAGTAGCCGAGGAAACCTAAGACAGGGATGCTACAAAAGTATTAAATATGTGCCATCTAAAATTAACCATGCATGTATATCTAAAAAATTTCCATACAATCAAACAAGGTTCTTATGAGAAGGATAGCAAAAGAGGGCAATAACCTACCTCTTCCTTGGTAGATGATACGTCATTGTTTGGTACAGAAATTGGTTTCCACACACCTTGTGCTTGGCTGTAAGATGACTTTAACCGATTGAGTACCCCAATACTATTATCTCCAGCAATAACACTGCTCTCATAAATTACAATCTCCCTTTGTGAACTTCTTTCTTTTTTCAACTTCTCAAAAAGAGCAGCAGAAGAAGAGAAAACAGAGACAGTTCTTGAAAGTGTTCTTGGAAGGTCCTTCTTGGAATCAGACATGGACGAAATACGAGGGGCCACTTGAGTGGGAACAAGAACAACAGAAAAGATGCGATGTGCTCCAACTCGAGTTTCATAGTCCACATGGGCCATAGCTGGGAGCAACTGGTGAAATAATGCCTCAGGAAATGCCTAGCAGGACAAACACATTACAAGAAACACTTTGATTGCAAAGTATGCACAGGATAAATGTGGTACTGAGAAGAACAATTGTTTTTATTAGCCAATCCAACAGAAGTATAATATCTTGCCTTGTTCTGGTATGAATAATTCGGCAGCGAAGCTACAACTTGTGCAGTGCGATATACAGCTTGGATTGTGGTTCTAGCTATGACAACAATACTGGATATATTTTCCAGCATCACAGCCATAATATCAAGAATAGGACCTGCATCTCCCACCTGTTCCACAGAAATAGCTCATGGTAAAATTCTAGAAGGAAGTAAATTTTCAAACATAATGATGCAAGAAGTAGCACCTTATTTGCTAACTGGACAAAGCACTCATCTACCAACTCTTTAAACCTCCTATTCCACCTAATTACTTCAGTGCCAAGATTTGCATCATCAAGACACAAGTGTATGCTTTTACGCAAATGTCTCATAGCATCGCTTACTGCAACAAGTATAGCTACAGAACTCTCAACTTTAGCCTGTCTAGCTAAAGAAGTGGTCACCTCAAGAACATCCAGCTGCATGTCAGGTTTTGCAAGAACATTCTTGTGATCAAGATGCTTGACCAATATAGACAGCAAAAAGTGAGTATTGTCCCCTGTTGTATAATTTTGTTGAAAAAGTGTCAGTCAATCATGGAGGGTGATGCAATTTTCAGATGTGGGACAAAATCCACATACACTGAGGCAGGAAGAAGCACAGAAATAAGCAGAAATGAAACAGAAAAGGATTACCAGAATCCTCCATCACTAACTGCAATTCCTTTAGAACTGGATAAGCAAGCCCATCTTTGAAAGACCACAAGTTTCCATGATCAAAATAACGAAATAAACACTCCAAAACACGCCTTGTGGTTGTTGCTTCCTTGCCTATTTTTGCCATATTATACAAGCAGACTCTGGACCAGAAGCTAGGATCTTTGGCATCTTCCCTATTGAGAGAGGAAACTCCATAAACATTGTCCTTGTATGATTACATAGTAGAATAAGGGTAAAGAAAGGATAATATTATCAAAGTCAATTACTCTGGAACAGTTAGTTCTCCTTTGCTATTTACGACTTTGCTCCAAGATGGGATCCTATGCAATGTCTCTGGTGAAGGTGTAACATGACCCTCACTTTTAATGACTTCTTGCACCCATTTATTATCCTGGTTGTCAGTATCACCCTCTTTCTTTGCCGGTACTGCATAATTTTCCAGTACAACTGAAACAACCTGCTTATAGAATAAATACATATTAAGGGAACACTACCCAAGTTGATATAACTCTGTATGTAATTGTGACTACCTATTGTAGTTGTGTGTCCTTTTGTTCTAGTTTGGAACAAAAAAAGAAAGCTCAAAGATGATACATATAAGCATAGTAAACTAATTAAACTTTGCATCATTCTGATTTGACAGCAACTTGTTTCAAAATTTAACAAAAAATAGAGATGACTAATCAGCATTTCATCATAAAAAAAAGTACAAAACATAGAATGACTAAAACCAAGCATGATAACTGGTCAACATTTCATTCATGGTAAAATAGAAAAAATGAAGTATGGTTGAGACAGCATGAGGCAGCTCACACTATCAAACTCGTCTGAAGTATGAGAATGTTGACCCATCAACCACACCTGCAACAGAAAGAACAATATGTAATAAGTAATATGACAACTTATACTGTGGTAATTAATATATACTTCAGAAGATAACACAAAATAAATATCTCATCAACATTGATGCATATCTTCCTTCTACCAAAATTTCTGAACTTGAAATGCTTTCTCAAGAGTCAAGAGTCCTAAAGATGAATGCTATTATATTCTAGTGATAAGAAGAAGACATTTCGATCTATACATACGCCCAAAGTGGAAGTTCAAACCATTTCATGTTTTTTCCTTGAAAAGATTGATCACAGAGGGTTAAGCTACAAACTCCGAAGACAATGCCTAACATGGCAAGTTGTTCACCAATTTGACTATTTTGTTAACCAACGTGTCAATGTGTCATATGGAACAAAGCAGTATTGCACTATAAGGTCTAAACTTCATAGAAAGAAGAAAAGGAAAAAAGGAACTCAAAACCAATACGGCCTTCATTAAACAGACATGAGAAACAACTTGATAACTAAAAGAAATAGCTCAGCGAGATGAACAGCTTACCATGGCTGAGAGAGCCTGCAATATATATTCTAGTCATTAACAGAAGACGTTTTCGATATATAAATACCCCCAAAGGGGAAGTTCAAATCATTACATGCTTTTTCCTTGAAAAGACTAATCACAGAGGGTTAAGCTAGAAAAATCCGAAGACAATGCCTAACATGGCAAGTTGTTCACCAATTTGACTATTTTGTTAACCAACATGTCATATGGAAACAAAGCAGTATTGTATTATAAGGTCTAAACTTCAAAGAACAAAGAAAGGAGCAGCTTATCATGGCTGAGAGAAATGAGAAACAACTTGATAACTAAAAGAAATAGCTCAGCGAGATGAACAGCTTACCATGGCTGAGAGAGCCTGCAGTCCAGCTGCACGAAGATGTATGGCTCTCTTTTCTTGCCCCTCTTCACGAGCTAGGTTACATAGTTTAGGAATGATAACCTCTAAGTTGTACATGTAGGTTCCATCACTCTGTGAAACAGGAAGTTAGTTCACTACAGGAAAGCCATTAATAGACCAAACAAAAACTTATTTGAGATAAGAGAGGCTTACCTGGTTATTAACGAAATCAAAAATAGTATGACATCCTGTAATCTGAACTTCATCATGCCTAGTTTGATGCAATAGTGTTTGCATAATGCTCAGCAAACTACTTGCAAACAGAGGCCTATTGAATACACGCGTAAGATAGTTTGCATAATGCTCAGCAAACTACTTGCAAACAGAGACATTACCTAAAGTTGATTTGTCAAATTTATGGCAGATAACAGGTATTCAAAGTTTGGAACATAACTCGTCTAATATGGAGAGTAAAATGCAAAAGAAACTCACATTTGCTCCTTGCAAGTAACCAGTAGTTTCCTGTATACACACACAACAACTTTTGCTGCACTAAAGTTCTCAAGTCGCAGTTCCTTGTAACACCGCTGCTCAAGATTTTCTGTGATCTAGTTATATGCACAAATTTTAGAGTGGATTAATGGAAAAATAAAGTCAAAACTAAACCTAATGGCTCCAAGCCTCCACCAAAGGCAACCACAGATGAAAATTTTCCATTCATAAGAGCCAGCAGCATTACAAAGATGGAATAAGATGAAGCATAAAATATAGTAGGCTAATTGAATTTTATGTTTTTTTATCAGCACTATATAATATACAAGTTAACACAATTATCTCTTCTGATATGTCTCAATTCAATGAATCATATGGTCATGAGAATTCAAACTATAGAGACCTCATGCTAGTCATTCTCCCTAGCACCACCATAATAACAATCTAGTGGATACAATGACAGATTTGAATAAAAGTTCATAATAACTGTAAAAAGAAATGCACCTTTGGTATGCGCAAAGGATTTTTTGCAGCATATTCACACAATTTTCCAATCTTTCGATCATTTGGCTCTTCATCCTATCATCCAAAATATGAAAACCATAAAACTAGTATGAGCATATAAAATCAGATTTTTAACTTGACCACAATGTAAAGTCAACTGAAGCACAATTTTATTTTATTTTGGTAAGACTGAAGCACAATTTTGAAGATAAATAACTAGACAAGATATGAGACAATAAGCAGTTATTTCTGGTATGATAAAGGAACATATTCCGACTATTCCTACATGCTATATCCCATGAAGTTTTTAGCCAAGGATTAAAGAACGAACTACTTGATAAATGACAAATTTCTCATAGACGAAAGAACTAAAGAAGTGTCAATAGTTCAAAGAGAATCCACAATTTAGAAGATAGTGACCACGTATACACGAGGAAGCCTTACCAGCATCATAAATGAGAGGGGTGTAGAACACCAAATCCAAATAAAATAAAAATAAAAATAATCCGCATATAATATCTGACCTGGGATCGAGGAAAAATTTCAGCAATCAGTTTCTTGTATCTTTTGACAGGCTGCCTGGACCTGCTTCGCATTGCGGGGCAAAAGCAGCAGAGGTTGCCACATGCTGGCAAAATATGTCTCGAGATTACCCCAGAAACAGCGGTCATCGTATCAACTTCTCCAAATTTAGGCACATCAAACCCCTCAGTCTCTATCCATCTACAAAAAAAGTCATCCCTTTTCTCCAAAACTTTCCCGCTTCGTTTCTTCTTTTATCCCCTATACGAAATAATCTAATAACCAAAAAGTCATCAAAACCTCTCGAACAACGGGGGTAAATGGAAAGGAAAGCCCGAAAATCTCCCTAAAAAAATTGCTTCAAACTGAGCAAAATAAATCTGATTGAAGAGTCGAATTTGACTAATTTCGACTAAATCCAAGAGTATTAATCAGATGTTATTGTTTTGGAAACATCAAAGTAAAAGAAATTACCACCTGATCGATCCCTTGCTGATGCAGAAATCGTTGCTGGAATCCGCCAAAACCTATAGAAACACGTACTTCTCTCTCCCCCTTTTTGTTGCGAAAGAAAGTTCTTCGTAGAATTTTTCAGCCCCTGTCTTCCCAGGTCTATCGTCTCTTTCTTTGTTCCAACGGCCATTTTTTAACAAATAAAACGTGTATCAGCGTTTTTTTCCCTGAAGAAAGGTAAGAATTCGTTAACCTATATGAGTCACAAAATGGTTGGTAGTTAAGACTAGTTAGGTAAAAACACAGATTAAATTAAATTAAGATAGAGAAAGAAGTACAAACAATTTAAAAGAAAGATTGATACTTCCACCAAAAAAAAAGAAAGATCGATAATGAGCTTAGGCTCGATACGACTAAGCACTTAAAAATAACGTCTAACTAGTTTACCCGTCGTACCATGTACGATTACGATTCGATATTTTATAAATATTATAAATAGAATATTAATAAATAAATAAAAATATAATATAAACTTTAATATAAGTAATTTATTGTTCGTAGAATGTTTATATAATTTTTTAATCAAATATTATATTCTTCCTATTTCATTACTTTTCATGTACGTAAATTTAGAGTTTATCAAATATTTTAATATCTATTAAATATTTTATTATCAATTTTTATTGATTTTAAAAAATTTAACTATTTATTCATTAATTTTTTATAAAATAAAATCACTATATTTCTATAAAATATTTATATTTATTAATTTATAAATAAATTCGTCAAAAGATATATGATAAAATATTTATATTTATTTTTAAATATTTAAATATTTTATCTTTAATTTTAAATACTTGTATAAGAAAGATTTCAAAAAATATTGTTATACTAAATAGATATTTTTTTGATGTTAGAGATAAATTTAAATAGTTAAAAAGAATTTAATAGAAAGAAGTTATAATAATAGAAATAAAAGTTCCACCCCTCGCTTCCCGCTTGGGGTTGAAGAATCTCGTTGAAAAATTCCACCCCTCGCGTCCCGCTTGGGGTTGGAGAATCTCGTTGAAAAGTTCCACCCCACGCTTCACGCTTGGAGTTGGAGAGTCTCGTTGAAAAGTTCCACCCCTCGCTTCACGCTTGGGGTTGGAGAAACTCGTTTGGAGAGTCTCGTTGAAAAGTTCCACCCCTCGCTTCACGCTTGGGGTTGGAGAAACTCGTTTGGAAAAATTTCCACCCCTCGCTCCCCGCTTGGGGTTGGAGAGTCTCGGTGACACAAACGAGGTTCGCAGACGACTATTTTTAGGTTGGAACGAACTTCCACAAAAACGAGGTCCGAACGGAGGCTCACGACCTCGTCGCAGGACTACAACGCCCGGTGTGGTCCGAGCCCCACAAAAGATGTGGCACTCGAACCATGGGGTTGGACGGATAAGGACTGACGTATGCAAGAAAGTCTAAATCAAACAAGCATAGGAAAAGAAAGTGACAAAGGGCACAAGATCAAAAGCAAGTGTTTTCGATTACAGACCACGTAGGGTCACCCAAACAAAAAAAAAAGAGAGATGTTTTAATTACAAACCCCGTAGGGCCACCAGGAAAAAGTTTTCATCATTTCTTCGAGGTTTCAACCTCGGGACCGGTAAGATCAATGGTTTTAGGGGTTTCGGCGGAGGCAGCCGGGGCTTCAGCAGGAGCAGGCTCAGCAGGAGCAGGGGCAGCGGAGGCATGAGGCGCGGGCGCACTGGTCGCGGGCTGAGGTCCCGTGGAGGTTAACTCCGGGTTCCCTCCAACAAGCTCTACCTCGGGGGGCGCAGTGCTGGACACGGTCCCGTCCTCGTTGAGGAAGAACTCGCATTCCCCCTCGGGATCCTTCGACCCCAGCTCCCCCATGGTTTCATTGTAGTTGGGGTTGAAGAAGACGATCTGGGGGTTGAGGTGCCCATACTTGGCCACCGCCTGCTTTACGCCCATGCGGACTGCCTGGTGGAACATTGTCCTCACACTCTCCACCAGCTCCGCCTTGTACTCCTCCGAGTCCACATACCTGGGACCCGCGGCCTCCACTTCTTTGTTGAGCTCAACAATACGCCCCTCGAGGTGCCTGATCTCCTCCTCGGCCCTCAGAAACTCCGCTTCCTTCGCCTTGAAGAACTCATGTTCGGCGGAAAGCTTGCCTCGAAGCCCTTCAACCTCGCCCCGCAGAACCTCGGCCTCGCCCCTCGCCCTCTTCTCCCCTTCCCTCGCCGCCTTCACCTCCTCCCTTGCCGCGGCCTCCGCGGCCTCGACCCGCTTCTTGGTCGCAGCCTCCGCGGCTTTGGACGACTCCGCGACCTCGACCAGCTCCTTGGCCTGTCGCTCGCACACCTCGCTGCGGGCCCGAAGCGCCGCCTCCATCTTGTCCATCCTCGAATGAAGGAGGACGATGCGACTTCGGTTGTAATTGTCAAAAAAGGTGTGCTGCAGGTTCACAGAAGGATGAGAAAAGAAATAAGAGAGAGACAAGAATCAAACACACGAAAACAAAAAAAAAGGAAGAGGCTTACCATGGCTGAATACCGAGCGACCTCGTCGTCGAGCGCCGCCTCGGTGAGGTTGTTGGCCCACGCGACCTCCTCCTTGTAATCTCCCCAGGCCCAATCCAACGGGGCCCCTCTGATGGGTCCAGGGCAGTGAAACCTGGCAAGATGGGGGCCTGTATCCACGCGGCTTCGCCCCTCGAAGTTGAAAGCATGAATGAGTTCCAGATCCCGCGAGCTTCGTTGGTGGTCGCCCGACCGGGGTTTCTTCTTCTTCTCGGGGGAAGACCCCGCGTCTTTCCTCTTCCGCCCGACCTTGTCGTCGGACGCCCGGGGGGGATGGGTGGTCCCCTTCGTGGTGGCCCCTTTTGACGGAACCACATCAGGCCTTTTTTCCCCTTGGGGCGGCCCCGTGACGTCCCACTGAGACGCCCTCGTAACGCTCCCCTTGGGCAGGGCTCCCCCTGCCGCGGCCATTGGC
The DNA here is from genome assembly GCA_964016875.1 of Fallopia convolvulus. Taxonomy (NCBI): domain Eukaryota; kingdom Viridiplantae; phylum Streptophyta; class Magnoliopsida; order Caryophyllales; family Polygonaceae; genus Fallopia; species Fallopia convolvulus. The sequence continues at coordinate 45,761,485 of OZ024737.1, forward strand.
GGGACAGGCCCCGACTGCGTTGTACCTGTCCTCACCTGCGAGCTCGTCTGCGAGCTCGGCTCGTTGATCAAAATCCCCTTGGGGGCCCGGGGAGCAGGGGTCTTGGAAGTAGACGTCATGGGGTGTTTCCCCTTCGACGTCGTGGTAAGAGCGTGCAGAAGATCCATTGTCAAGAAAGGAGTAAAAAGAAAAAACAGGTTAGGACGAGGTCAGAAACAAATGCAACGAGGTCAGAAACAAATGCAACAAGGTCAGAAACAAATGCAACGAGGTCAGAAACAAATGCAACGAGGTCAGAAACAAAGAAAACAATCAGGGAAATAGAGGTAATAAAATACCCTCTCCGCCCTCACGAGGAGGGAAACTGAGGCTCAGCCCGGCCCGCTCAAGCCGGTCCTGAGAAAGGTAGCGCTCGTATGGCGCCTGGTACGCTGTGGCATACTTGGCCTTGAGCGCCTGGAACTCGGCGACCTTGTACGGGCACACGCATCTCTCGTAATTACCCGGTGCCACAGGAAAATTAAGGTATCTCCCGCTGAGGTCTCGGACCAAAAACCATTTAGGTTTCCACGTCCCGACGTTCGACTGGGTCGAGATGATTTTGACGTTCGGTGTGCTGAGGTTGACCAGGGAACAGCGAGGTTCTCTCCTCGCCAAGACTAACGCCGACAAGTCGCTGAGATTCGGCTCGTCCAGAAGCTCGCGACTTCGAATTGTGTAAGCACATAACAACCGCCAGGCGTTCGGGAACAACTGAGCGGGGCAGACACCCATGGCCCACAAGAAATCAACGATGTGCTGGGCCAGGGGCAGCCTAAAGCCCGCTTGAAGACTGACGAGGTTCACGACCGCACACCCCTCGTAGGACACCAGGGGTCGCCCCTCCTCCTCTGGCAGTACCATTACGCGGTTTCCCACATCCAAGGGAAGTGCGGAGCCTAACCTGGCGAGGGCATCCGCCTTGGTGTTTGAGGTCCGTGGGATTGACTCCACCGCGAAGGTTTCGAGGCATGGAATCAAGGCCTTGACTTTTGCTCGGTAGGCGGGCAAAAAACCTGTCCTGGTGTCGTATTGACCGTTGAGTTGCCGTGCTACTAATTCGGAATCTGTGTAGACCCTGATTTTGCGGGCTCCGTTGAGTAGCGCCATCTCGATCCCAGCGATCATAGCCTCTTACTCGGCGTCGTTGTTGGTGGCATCAAAGGCGAAGTTGAGAGCATACTCCGTCTCGATTGAGGGGCCAGCGAGGAACACCCCAGCCCCGCCACTGGCGTCACATCGTGAGCCATCAACGAACACCTTCCATTCGTCCGAGCTTGTGTCTGTCTCGGGGAAGGTGACCTCCACCATAAAGTCGGCGAGGGCTTGTCCCTTCATCGCGGTTCTCGGAAGATAATTGATATCGAACTCGGAGAGCTCGACGACCCACTTGGTCATACGCCCGGAGAGGGCGGGCTGATGCAGAATCTGACGAAGTGGGAGGTCCGAAAGAACCTTGATGGGATGTGCGTGGAAGTACGGGCGTAGGCGCCTTGCGGCGGTGACCACAGCCAGCGCCATCTTTTCTGTCGGGGAGTATCTCTGCTCCGCAGGCTGGAGCACGCGACTCACAAAGTATACCGGGCGCATGGCCTCTCTTGTGAGCACCGCGCTGACGGTCTCGGGACTCACTGCCACATATAGTTGCAAATCTTCGCCCGCGTGTGGAGGTGACAAAGTGGGGAGCTTGGTGAGGAAGGTTTTTAACTAGGAGAAGGCTGTCTCGAGCTTCTCGTCCCAGACGAACTTGTCATTCTTTTTGAGGGCGGCAAAGAACGGGAGGGACTTGTCTGCTAGGCGGGAGCAAAACCTCCCCAAGTAATTTACAGCGTCGTTGAGTCTCTGTACCTCGGTACGAGATCGGGGAGACCTCATTGCGAGGATAGATTCTATTTTGGCGGGGTTGACGTCGATCCCGCGCTCGCTGATCATGAATCCCAAAAACTTCCCCGAGGACACGCCAAAAACGCACTTCTCGGGGTTCAGGCTGAGCTGGTGGTGTCCGAGGGTGGTGAAAACCTCGGCGAGGTCAGCCAGGTGCTCCTCGGGGCCCTTGCTCTGCACCACGATGTCGTCGACGAAGGCGGATACGTTTCTGTCCAGGTGGTCTTTGAAAATCCGATCGACGAGGCGTTGGAATGTGGCCCCTGCGTTCTTGAGGCCAAATGGCATGACCTTATAACAGTATGTCCCCCGCTGAGTGATAAAGGATGTCTCCTCTTCGTCGCGGGGATTCATCGAGATCTGGTTGTACCCCGAGTAGGCGTCGAGGAAACTCAAGACCTCGTGCCCAGCAGTCGAATCTACAAGTGCATCGATCGAGGGCAGGGGGTAACTGTCTTTGGGGCATGCCTTGTTGAGGTCTTTGAAGTCTACGCACATCCGCCACTTGCCGCTGGCTTTTTTGACCAACACGACATTGGACAGCCATCTCGGATACTGGACTTCGCGTATGAAATCTGCGGCCAGCAGCTTGGCCACTTCTTCATTTGCGGCAGTTGCCCTTTCTTCGTTCATTTTTCTTCGACGCTGCACCACAGGACGAATGGCGACGTCGATGTTCAGGGAGTGCTGGGCCAGGGTCCGAGGCACACCTCGAAGATCTTTTGCGGTCCAGGCGCACACGTCGCGGGACCCGGCAAGCAGGGCTTCTAGTGACGCTGCTGCGTCCCCAATGAGGTAACCCCCGAGGTAGATCTTTTCTGATTTGTTTTCGAAGGGGGTAATCACCCTTCTTTCTGTCTCGGGAGTGGGTATTGTGAATCCCTTCGTACCCGAAATCCAAGAGGCACACATGCCCAAAGGCTTACCATGGCCGAATACCGAGCGGCCTCGTCGTCGAGCGCCGCCTCGGTGAGGTTGTTGGCCCACGCGACCTCCTCCTTGTAATCTCCCCGGGCCCAATCCAACGGGGCTCCTCTGATGGGTCCAGGGCAGTGAAACCTGGCAGGATGGGGGCCTGTATCCACGCGGCTTCGCCCCTCGAAGTTGAAAGCATGAATGAGTTCCAGATCCCGCGAGCTTCGTTGGTGGTCGCCCGACCGGGGTTTCTTCTTCTTCTCGGGGGAAGACCCCGCGTCTTTCCTCTTCCGCCCGGCCTTGTCGTCGGACGCCCGGGGGGGATGGGTGGTCCCCTTCGTGGTGGCCCCTTTTGACGGAACCACATCAAGCCTTTTTCCCCTTGGGGCGACCCCGTGACGTCCCACTGCGACGCCCTCGTAACGCTCCCCTTGGGCAGGGCTCCCCCTGCCGCGGCCATTGGCGGGACAGGCCCCGGCTGCGTTGTACCTGTCCTCGCCTGCGAGCTCGTCTGCGAGCTCGACTCGTTGATCGAAATCCCCTTGGGGGCCCGGGGAGTAGGGGGCTTGGAAGTAGACGTCATGGGGTGTTTCCCCTTCGACGTCGTGGTAAGAGCGTGCAGAAGATCCACTGTCAAGAAAGGAGTAAAAAGAAAAAACAGGTTAGGACGAGGTCAGAAACAAATGCAACGAGGTCAGAAACAAATGCAACAAGGTCAGAAACAAATGCAACGAGGTCAGAAACAAATGCAACGAGGTCAGAAACAAAGAAAACAATCAGTGAAATAGAGGTAATAAAATACCCTCTCCGCCCTCACGAGGAGGGAAACTGAGGCTCAGCCCGGCCCGCTCAAGCCGGTCCTGAGAAAGGTAGCGCTCGTATGGCGCCTGGTACGCTGTGGCATACTTGGCCTTGAGCGCCTGGAACTCGGCGACCTTGTACGGGCACACGCATCTCTCGTAATTACCCGGTGCCACAGGAAAATTAAGTTATCTCCCGCTGAGGTCTCGGACCAAAAACCATTTAGGTTTCCACGTCCCGACGTTCGACTGGGTCGAGATGATTTTGACGTTCGGTGTGCTGAGGTTGACCAGGGAACAGCGAGGTTCTCTCCTCGCCAAGACTAACGCCGACAAGTCGCTGAGATTCGGCTCGTCCAGAAGCTCGCGACTTCGAATTGTGTAAGCACATAACAACCGCCAGGCGTTCGGGAACAACTGAGCGGGGCAGACACCCATGGCCCACAAGAAATCAACGATGTGCTGGGCCAGGGGAAGCCTAAAGCCCGCTTGAAGACCGACGAGGTTCACGACCGCACACCCCTCGTAGGACGCCAGGGGTCGCCCCTCCTCCTCTGGCAGTGCCAGCTCGACTCCCTCGGGCCAGGGGAAATCTTTAGCTATGTCCGCGAGTTCGTCCAGCGTCAAATCGGTGGCCACCCCCTCGGACAGGTAGGCCTCGGGAGTACTCGGACTCATAGGAATCCGTTCTCTGAGGACGACGGGAACGCCGGATACAACATCGGTAATATAGGCCTCGGGGAAGCTCGAGGGCACATACGCGGCCGAAGCTGAGGCAATGGCCGCGTCCAACCTCGCCTCGACCTCAGCGGCGATCTCATCAGGAGAAGAAGAAGAAGCCATTTCAACACCAGAGTATATGCGCAGATGGGGGAAATGCGAACTGATCGAAACAGTGGAGTCGCTGGATGAGGGCTCGCTGAAGACCAACGAAGGGGAACTTGGGTTCTGGGAGTCACTAGGCTCTACGCTTCCTACGGACTCGGAGACCTCCTGATAGAAATTCTCTTGGAAATTAAAGACAAAGTCGGGCGGTGGGCTCGCAGAGGCTCTCCTAGGCATGAAAAGACAACGTCCAGGCCGCGAAAAGCTAGCACCTGGAAAAGAAAAGGTCAGTAAGGCACTAAAGGCAAGGCAAACAAAGAGAAAAACACGAGATCATGACCTCGGGAAAGAAGGAAGGACGAGGTCGAGCCCGAGAGCAAAGCACGAAGATCATAACCCCGAAAAGAAAAGAGCACGAGGTCATAACCTCGAAAAGGGAAAGGGACGAGATCATAACCTCGAAAAGAAAAGAGCACGAGGTCATAACCTCGAAAAGGGAAAGGCACGAGATCATAACCTCGAAAAGAAAAGAGCACGAGGTCATAACCTCGAAAAGGGAGAAGCGCGAGATCATAGCCTCGGGAGAAAATGGGCACGAGGTCGCAACCTCGAGGGACAAAGCAACGCGAGATCATAGAGGGAAAGGCCACGTGGCACCCTACGGGCTGCTCTGACAAGATAGGACGACAAAGAAGAATTTGAAGCGCCAAAAGAAAGGAAAGAGAAAGAAGGCCAACCAACGGTGGAAGCCAACGGCGGAAGCCCAAACGTCCCGTCAATCAGACATCATGACGTTTGGTCTCCCGAGGGTTTTCGAAATTCGAAAAATGGTGAGCGGAGAAACGGGAGTTCAACCGTCGCCCCAAGCAAAAAAGAAAGAGAGAAAAGCGATAAACCCAAAAACCCAGCGATACCTTCACGGCGGCAACCGCCCCCCACCACCGTCTCACCACCACAACACCGCCCCCCGGAGCGTAACGCAAAGAAAAAAGAGGGGAGAAAAGCAGGGCGAAAAGAAAGGAGAGGAGACGAAAAACCAAGGGAAGACGAGGGCTCTACGGAACAAAAACCACCAACAACGCCGCCGCGCAGCCAACAGAGAAACACCCAGAAATCATAAACACCCACCCAGATGCAAAACGGAACGAAGAAAGAACGAAGAAACACCCAGAAATCACAAACACCCACCCAGATGCGAAACGGAACGAAGAAAGAACGAAAAAATACCCAGGAATCACAAACACCCATCCAGATGCAGAACGGAACGAAGAAAGAACGAAGAAAAATAACAAAGGGCAAACGCCAAAAACCACACAACCCTGCCACCGCCGCTTCGCCGCCGTGACACCGACGCGAAACGCCGGACGACACACCGTCGCCCTTATGAAACGCGGGGCAAGAAGTGAACAAGGGAAGAATCAAAAGCAAAAAATACCAAAAGACAGGAGGAAGAAGATCAAGAACTTACTTGTTTAAAGGTTGGCGAACGAGAGGCGGTGGCGTAACTAGCGAACGGCGAAAAGCTCGTCGGAAACCGTCTGGAGAAACCGCTCAGAAGAAACCGAAGAGACAAAGAGAGAGAAGGAGCGAAAATATTGGAGAGAGAAGATGAGGGGGAAGCGTGTGGGATACGCCCTTATATAAAGCAGATCTGAGCCTCCCCCCACTCCCGAAAGGCTTCCTGGGCCTCTTACCTGGACGGCCCACTAAGCAGAGAACGGCGAAAAGGCCCAAGGATCTTCATCCACGCAGAACAGAGCCTCACACCTCGCAAAGCGCCTTCCCAACCTCGAGACCTTCATAACCTCTAAAAAAACACCCCACATCTCGCGAATCCAGGAAACTTATGCCCTGCGACCCTCGGGGCGAGGCCCCCAGGCCATGGGGTTGTGATGATGTCCAAAACAGTAAAAGCAAAAAGTGGGCCCAGGAGGACCCCCATAAGAAGTTGGGGACCCACATCCACGTGGTTATTTAAAAACAAAACTCCCGACGAATGCGAGGTCTCTCAAACATCCCGGGACGAGGTCGAACATCCCGGGACGAGGTCTCGACCTCGTCACCGACTCTGCTAATACGCCCGCCCGCTCGAACCAATCACCAACAATCTCACTCCCAAACCAATCACAAGTGGCCTCACTCATGGACCAATCAAAAGCCCTTATTTCAAGTATCCCACATCGAACATTGGCCTAAATTCAGCCCCCCAATTCTCTATAAATAGGGAAGAACCTCGTAGGAAGAGGGGGTCGAAAAACCACTTGAACTCAAGAACCCTCTTGTTAGTTAAAGATCGACGTGATAGGAACATCGTCAAAAGACCTCGCTACAGATAGGAGAAACCCACAGAAAGACCCCAAAGTCGCACAGAGACCTCGCTCACGCCTAATACCTCACTGCAGAAACACAAAACTCCCTACATCATATCCTCAAATCTACCTCGCCCTAGAATCGACCTCGCAATGATAGGTGCGATCTTGGAACCTTGTAGGAGGTCTAGGTGTGATTCTCGAAGTTGTACATCAACCTCGTAGGTTTGTAACCTCGTAACCACGGAAAATCATAAATAAAGGAGCAAGTGTTTGCACTCAAATATAATAATATCGTTTCTTGTCTCGTAGCGTAGCCGTTATTTCGGGTTTCATCAAACTTATGTTTGTGTGTCTACAATACCATTAATTTGTACATTTAGGACTATCTATTTGTGCATTTATCTTGTGCTTTAAAACTATCTTTTCTCTTACTCATATAATTAGTTTCGACTTACATACTCATATAATTAGTTTCAATGCACACATATATATTTATCTAGTTTATATAGTTGTTATATATACGAATCCTTCCTTGAGAACAAAGTGTTAATATATTAAATATCCAATTCAGCTAAGTCAATTATACATGGCGGAATATCAGTTAGAACGGCTTGTTCATGTCCGAATTAAGATATAAACGTGTGATAAAGTGAGATACATAATTGTCATGTATACCTATATGAGCACAACGAAAGAAATGAATGAAGTGCTCAATATAGTACCTAAATAAGATAAGTACGTTTGATGTAGAAGCTTTAATGCAAATGATAATTAATTAAGAATTTGACTTTGCAATAATATAATGTATGCTAAGAGAACGAGCTAGTTGTAAACCGAAGATGAGTGCTTGTGCTTTAGCTATGTTAGAAACCCAAGAAGTAACCACACATTTCACAGTAGCAACAATGATAAATCCAAACGAGTCAAACAAGTCAATACCGAGACTAACATCAAAACAATTAGTTTTGTCCCACATACAACTAATTATGATGCACACATATATTAATGCATACAATTTCAATACATTCGTCCATTTTTTATTTACAAACAATAGATTTTTGTGCACAAACAATAATTTATTTATGCACAAAATCATAGTGTTGATGAACAAAATCACAGTGTTGATGAACAAAATCACAGTGTTGATGAACAATCTAGGCGCACGTCTATTTCCATTTTTTATGAACAAAATCACAATGTTCACGAACATATTGCATACAATTTCGATATACACTTTTGAATGACAAATAATAGTTTATTTATGCACAAAATCATAGTTTCGATGAACAAAATCACAGTGTTGATGAACAAATTTTAATTGTTGATGAACAATCTGAGCAAGAGTCCTCTTTCTGTTTTTTTTCTTTCAAAAATACGCCAAAAATTCGCCCGTGACGTTTTTTACCCTTTTTAAGTGAAATGCTCAACGCCTTTGATTTTTCTCCATCCAAGGACTCTTGTTCTTTCTTACTTCGCACCTGAGCGCCTATTGGACTCTCGTGAATATTTTTTTTTTGAATGAAGGGGTGATTCATTCATACGGTAAAAAAGTTACAAAATTATAGTCTAGGTATGCCTAGACTTTGACAAAATCAAGGTTTATTTTCGTAAACCTATTCTTTGGAGCCATTGATCTCCTCGTCTCTCGATTCTCCTTTCTCCATCTTGCCAACATGGCATTCTTTACATGATTAATGGTAATCCTACTACAATCTTCTACAGAGCATGCCTCACGTTGGAAAATTCTCCTATTTCTTGCACTCCAAGTATAGTAGATCACTGCACTTATGCAAGCTATCCATAGGTGATGTACAAAGCTCTTCTTGCCACACAAGTCTTCAATTCCTATCTTCCAATCTTCCAAGTTGAATGGGGTTCTCCCTAGCGTGGCCCAGGACAATACCTTAAAAAGCACGGCTTTACTGACTTTGCAGTTGAACCATAAATGATCAATGTTTTCTTGCATGTTGTCATTACACAACTCACAAAAATCATCTTGGTCCTTTGTGTTTACTCCTCTCTTCATAATCATCCATGTGGTGTAAGAAATCCATATTCTGAAATTCCAGTCAGATACTATACCTCTCTCTATGAGATTATCTATTGAAGTCCGTGGGCCGTTAACGTGAGGGGTTCACACGACCGTCCGTGTGCGTACGCGGGTTGGCCTAACATACAAGCCCACGGGGTTCCATCCTAAAGCCAATTGGCAATAAGAGGAGTAGCCCATAGACTTATATAGTGATCCTGTTTAATCTCTACTTTCAGATGTGGGAATGTCATATTCTCAACATGCCCCCACAGGTGCAATTGGACTGTCCCAGTTGACACTTGGAAACGGACCCTGAACCGGACCTTGCTCTGATACCATATTGAAGTCCGTGGGCCGTTAACGTGAGGGGATCACACGACCGTCCGTGTGCGTACGCGGGTTGGCCTAACATACAAGCCCACGGGGTTCCATCCTAAAACCAATTGACAATAAGAGGAGTATCCCATAAACTTATATAGTTATCCTGTTTAATCTCAACCTTCACTATGGGATTGCAGTATCCTTGACTTCATCTCTAGTTTTTAGTAACAGCACTTGCCCTCAATGGACCGTGAATATATTCATTCAGTAAACCAGGTTAACCAGCAATATTTTTAGTCAAAACATTTATCCAGTATTAGATGTGCATGCGCACGGCGGCCTCTTGTTACTTTAACCCGTCCTGAGTTGAGCCCAATAATATCGAAAAAGTGCCGAGCCCAATAAGTATCTATAAGAAATCTGACGGTCCAAAACGAAAGTGGTCGCCTGAGCAAGACGTAGACGTTTCCCACCCCACTAGCCTAGTAGGCAGATATGTACTAGTGTAACACCAGCCATAGCCTCTCGTATCTCACCCCCACTAGCCTAAAAGCCATTCATCATCTCTCCGCTTGCTCTCGGTAAGCACACGTAAGCGACATAGAGGTGGGGAGAGCAATCGAGATGGAGATGGAGATTGGGATTCACAGCTCTCTCTCCGTTTCTCTCTCGAGAACTGTTAACCCTAGTTCCAAGGTTGCTGCTCCGAGTGCTCTGTTTTCGAAGCAATTGTTCGGTCGCAGTTTATCTTCAATATCCCTATCCAACAGGTTATCCAATTCTCGCCCTGCTCGTTCGCTTACAAGGTCTGTTAAATGCTCTGTCTCTGAAGCCACGGATACTACTACTAGTAAGTACCAGTATATGCTATTTACCTATTTAACTTTCTTGTTCATTGGTCATATAAAAACGTCATATTTGGTTATGCTGAATGCTTTACTGGTCAATATTTGTAGCAAAAAAAAGTGTGTTGATGAGGAGGGGTGATATCAGAAACATAGCTATTGTGGCACACGTTGATCATGGGAAGACAACTCTTGTGGATGCCATGCTGAAACAAGCAAAGGTATGATAATTTTTTGAGAAATTACTCCGTTTTTAACCTCCTTGGTCAAGCTTATATGTGTAACATTACTCATAAGTCTTTAACAATAGTATAATAATGGTTATTGAAGTTTACTTCAGAATGTCTTCATGGACCAGCGTTAAAATGAAGAAATCTGTTTAAGATAACACTGAAGTTGATTCTAAGAGGTTACTAAGGAAGGTTACCAATGTCAATCGGTTGGGGGTAACATGGTTTTGAGTGCAGAATTGATGTGCTATGTTCGCGTAAATTTATCAATATATATGCAAACATAAAGGGAAGAAAAAGTGGAATATATGTTTTTAATTATTATTGCTATTTTGCTTTGGTCAAATCTTTGTGGTGATTTTAGTACAAGTTGCTCGCATCCTTGCTTTTATCTGTGCTTTATGGATCCTGTTTGCCACAATCTTGTGCAGGTGTTTCGTGATAATCAGGCTGTTCAGGAGAGGATAATGGACTCAAATGATCTTGAGAGGGAGAGGGGTATTACAATACTGAGCAAAAACACTTCAATTACCTACAAAAACACAAAAATTAACATTATAGACACTCCTGGGCACTCTGATTTTGGAGGTGAAGTGGAACGTATACTAAATATGGTAGAAGGTGTTCTATTAGTGGTGAGCATGTGTCTCTTGACCTCTTACATCTGTGATCATTTCTGGCATTTTTTTGCAACTGACACTTAGTTTGTGCTTCTATTTGTAGGTAGATTCTGTTGAGGGTCCAATGCCACAAACAAGATTTGTATTGAAAAAGGCTCTTGAATTTGGACATGCAGTCGTAGTTGTGGTTAACAAGATAGACAGACCTTCTGCCCGTCCTGACTATGTCATCAACTCAACATTTGAACTTTTCATTGAACTCAATGCAACAGATGAACAGGTGTTTTTCTGAAACATTATTCCATGCCTATGCAATCTGCAGATTTTACAATGTGTTGAAATATGTATTGCTTCCGCCATTATATCCTTGCAAAATGCTGTGGAGTGAAAGATACTAATGCTCCTTAATCCTTAATCAATGGGGGTTACTAAGCCATTGATCCATATGATTGTTTCCTTCGTATGTGCAGTGTGATTTTCAAGTCATATATGCAAGTGGTATCAACGGAAAGGCCGGATTAACACCAGAAAAATTGGCAGATGATCTTGGGCCACTTTTTGAGTCTATTATCAGATGCATTCCAGGACCACACATTGATAAAGATGGCGATCTACAAATGCTTGTCAGTAGTAGTTTCGTTAAGAACAATTTTTTGCTTTTTGTATTCGTTAATGAAGCCTGTTGATGTTTTATGATTGCTGTATGATATAACTAGATATAATTCATGATCATCAGGTTTTTGAACACCAGTTATATTGTTGATGCTAGAATTACTTAATCAAAGGGGTTATGAGCTTAGTATATATGAACAAAAAAATAATACAATTTGCTTTCATGTTTCTGGAGTGTCGATTGTGGTATTGTGCTCTCAGGTTTCTGGTTGGGGGTCCTACCCGGGCCTTTCAGGGCACTCCCCCTCAGCTTTAAGCCAGGGGTGTTCCTATCCTGGCCCCCCAGATTCTGCTGAAGCGGAGTACACTGGGTCATTGTTGTTGTTGTTGTTGTTGCTTTCATGTTTCTGGAATCTCAATTGCCTTTTGCATATATGGATGAATCATAAATTTGGATCTATATTTTCTCTTAGGATGTTGCGAACAGTCTCATGTTTTGGTTTGCTTCTTGTTAAATGATGTATAGGCTACAAATATAGAGTATGATGAGCATAAAGGAAGAATTGCTATTGGACGGTTGCATGCTGGAGTTCTGGAAAGGGGAATGGATGTAAGGGTAAGTCTTAGCAACTTATGACTATTGAGCAATTTGATGGGTGCAGTAACTGCAGTTCATTTATTGTTGATTTATTTTATTTGACTTGAATACAATTGTCCAACTTTCTATCTATTCCTACAGGAGGAAAGTTACGCTCTGTAGTTGCTCTTACAGTTGAGTGCTCTGTGCTCTAAAAATAATACCAGATTTATTTCTGTGAATCTCAGGTATGCACAACTGATGAGTCGTGCAGATTTGCAAAAGTAAGTGAACTTTTTGTGTATGAGAAATTCAGCAGGGTTCCCGTGGAGAGTGTTGAAGCAGGAGATATATGTGCTGTCTGTGGGATATCTGATATTCAGGTTATATATCCATATTTTCAATCCGTCAAACTTATTGGGTGTCTTTGGAGCTGGTCACTCACAATTTCTCGTTGTTTAAAATGTAGATTGGGGAGACAATAGCTGATAAAAGTACAGGGAAGCCTTTACCTGCAATAAGGGTTGAAGAACCTACTGTCAAAATGTCATTCTCCATTAATACTTCTCCTTTTGTTGGTCGCGAGGTACATTTCATGGATACTAATTCACCGGATTTTCACTGCCTAATAATACTAGGGAGTTCCTCTACTATATTTTCTTGATTAGCTTGGAAAAGTAATCCATATATCTGAAAAGCTTTCAACGTTGTTGTTTTCATGCTTGTCACTTGGATTAAGATATGCTTGGTTGGCATAGTTTTATCAATATAGCATACCCTCTTTTCCAGGGAAAATATGTGACCAGCAGAAACCTCAGAGATAGGCTTTATCGCGAGCTTGAAAGGAACTTGGCAATGAAAGTTGAAGATGGGGAAACATCTGATACATTTGTTGTCAGTGGTCGTGGAACATTGCACATTACTATATTGATAGAAAACATGTATGCTACTAGCTTGGCAATTTTGTGTTTTATCCTTCACTTTTTTGTTTCTGATTCACGCTTAAATTATTAACTAGATACTTTTTTTACATTTAGGCGAAGGGAAGGATACGAGTTTATGGTTGGACCTCCAAAAGTCATCAATAAAAAGATCAACGATAAGTTGCTTGAACCTTTTGAGGTGATTTCCCCCATCACTTTGTCTAAAAGAGTGTTTGAGCAAAAAGGCATTATTTGATCAGCGATATGGGGTACATCCTCATGCTCATTGGCTTTTAATCAATGCCTTTGAGATGGATATAACCCCTATATAAATGTTGGTGCATTTAAACTAAATTCAGTTATTATTATCACATGTGAATTTCAGTTTTCATTGGGTCTTTCGTGCTCATAGCTTTCTGTACTTCCTCCTTGTATGCAGCCGTATGATATGTAGGCATGTAGCATTCTTCTAACTGCTCTCCTGAAGCTTCTTATGGTTTCTTTTGCTCATGCTCGTTTTGTTGGTTTGGTTACTGCTTACTGCTTACACATTGACAGCAAATGCAATTTGTTGAAGCTTATTTCTTGGTATGTGCCTTAGATGATGTGTGATTGATATTCATTGTGATGCTATGTTTGGAGGTCTCACCATTGTAAAGTTTTGAGTTCAGCTGGGGTTGTAAGTCTTATGCCAGTCCTAGAGTTCAATGGACTGTTCCAATTGCCTCTTATAAAAGCATTCTTGGTCCTATCCAGATTGCTACAGTGGAAGTTCCTGAGGAACATATGGGATCTGTGGTTGAGCTACTAGGGAAAAGACGGGGGCTGATGTTTGATATGCATAATGTTGGGTTAGTGAATTTGCATTTTATTCTCCAAATTTGTCATTGTAAACTATTCTCTCGTGGAATCGAGCTTTCTATGATGATATCTGGAAGATTATGTAAAGTTTGACGAAGTTATTCTTTAATTTGGATGACACAAACTTCAATATATGTTTTTGTAACAGTTTACTTGTATGCTCTGCTGGTATTCATTTGTGGCTTTTTTTTTCTACAGATCTGAGGGGACTACACTGTTGAAATATAAAATACCAACTCGTGGACTTATTGGGGTGCGAAATGCAATTTTAACTGCTTCTCGTGGGACAGCAGTTCTAAATTCTATATTTGATGCCTATGAACCTTGGGCTGGTGACATCAGCACTCGTGACCTAGGCTCATTGGTAAGTTGTTTTTGTTTTGGGATATAACTTGTGTAAATTGGTAGGAAGTTCTAGGGGATCTTTCCCTATCTATCCAGGCTAAATATTTTTTTTTCCTTTTATGTAATTTGTGTATACAAACCCTTCGGTCCCTTCTCATAATTAAATAAAGCTGAATCATTATTCTGCTACTTGTAAATCTTTAGTAGTCTAGTCCTTAAGATATTTAAATAGCAGCCTCCTGATGAGTTTTGTTTATCAGTTCAATTTGATCAGCATATGGTATGGTTTCAGGTTGCATATGAAGATGGCACTACAACGTCCTATGCTCTAGCTAGCTCACAGGAAAGGGGAAAGCTGTTTGTAAACCCTGGGGCAGATATATACAAGGGACAAATAGTGGGCATTCACCAGAGGCCAGGTGACTTGGCACTCAATGTATGCAAGAAAAAGGCTGCTACAAATGTTCGTTCCAACAAAGAGCAGACAGGTTAGTAAACATCCTGTAAAAAGAAGCCAGTTTAGGAAGAAAGAGAGCAGTTCGACATGTAGATTTCATAGTCTCGTGTTAGCTGCGTCTAATCTACTTTTGAATGCTTCGAATCTTTTTTTTTTAATTATCTCCGTTTGATTAGCTTTTTGTAGGGGAAAAAATATATATTAAACCTTTGTAGCAAATATCAGATCTGCTTTATTGACTTGTTGTGCTTGATCTATGCAGTGGTTCTTGACACCCCATTGGATTACAGTCTGGATGACTGCATCGAGTACATTCAAGAAGATGAATTGGTGGAGGTGACTCCACTGAGTATCCGGATGTGCAAAAACCCAAAATCTGCAAAGAAATCCAGATGAAAACTCAAACCACTTGTCTTGCTCTCCCATGAGCTTGAATCACAACGGCATCTGAACATGATCACCGTTAAACAAATAACAAATACGGTTCTTCCACACACACCTTGGACTGAAATTTTGTCTTGTTGCGGGTAGTATATAGATGATCCCATTGCAATATAAGAAGCTATAGCAGACGATGATATTGTTTTATACTCCAATTTATATGGTCACTCCTCTAATGATCTTGTTGTAGCAGACAAAGTAAGGGAAGATATTGCTTTCAGGCATTTAATTATGAATTTTCACTTGACTATTAAATAGACACCAAATTATCGGTCTACATCTTGCTAACTATAGCCATACACTAAACCATAATAAGCGAGATTAGTAATTTAGTATATAGGATTAAGATTAGGTGATGAGTCTTCTTAGTGTAGAAAATTAGGAGGTTTTTAAACCTTTGTATCTAAAAAGAGCTAATGGATAAGATTTATTGAATTAAAAGAAAAACAAATAATACTTTTCATATTTAATTTTCTTATCTCTCACGCCTATATAAATGCTAATGCTAATAAATATTGAACAATTAGAGATTATAAATGAATAATTAATGTATTTATCATGAAAAAGTGTTAATATATTAATTGACATATATTATTCTTGAAAATAAATTATTGTTGTGATATATGAATCTACCCTAATACATTATAAATCATTGTTGGGATCAAAATATACGTACATTTTTGAATAAATTAATGTGAAATTATATTTAATAATATTTGTAACAACTTATAGTATTCTTGCTATATATACTAAATAGATAACATGTTTATATAATTTTTTATGTATATAATTTTCTATATATGGATTATGTATTAGTTTACTACAATAGATAACATATTTATACAATTTTTATATACATAAATTCCTATGAGATGATATTTTCCATATTAATTAAATATTTTTATATCTTAACAAGATTTAGGATCTTAATATATATTTTTTTATCATTTAACATTGCTTGAGCTTCAAGTATAAAGTTTATATCTATATAATGATATAATTTTAAATAATAAATTCTGCAGCAAAAGACACTACTATTGGTGGTATCATCTCAAAATGTACTTATATTTTGATCCCGTATAGCGTGGACCATTCAGAATTGCACAGAAAAGAGAAAGTAGACACACTGAAACCTAAACCCCAAAGCCTATGTTATTATTCCAAGAAAAAGTAAAAAATGAGACGTTTAGTAAAAAATGCTATAACTCTTCAGTCTAAGATCCGTTTTGTTGTTATGATCACTCATTTCGAAGATATTGAGTCAAGGTAGAATATAGATCCATGAAATGAAACGATAGAAAGATGCAAGAGAAGCGAAAATGCAAGAAAAGCTCAAAATAAGGGTGTTGTAGGGTGGTTTTGAACGGGAAAACGCAGATTTGGAGGCCTAAACGACATTTTTCTGAGATTCCGGTGGGGACAGGCCCTTTGGATTTGACCTTAAACCTATAACCCTAACTCAAACCCTATACCCTAACCCTATACAATAACCCCAAATCATATAATATATCTCAATCAAAAACACAAACATAAACCATATACCCTAACCATATACTATAACCCTAAACCCTAAATCCTAAACCCTAAACCAACAACCTAACCACAAACCTTACGCCCTAACCATATAGTATAAACCAAATGGGAACTGAAATCCAAACCCCAAATCCTTTGTTATCATTCCAAGAAAAAGAAAAAAATGAGACGTTTAGCAAAACAGACTATAACTTTTCACTTTAAAATCCGTATTGCTATTGTGACCAATCATTTCGAAGCTATTGATTCTAACTAGAATACAAATTCATGAAACAAATTGATAGGACAAGCAGAGATAAGTGAAATTGCAAGAAAAGAAAAAAACCGGGGCGTTTTAGGGTAGTTTTGAACGGAAAAGCATGAATTCGGAGGCGTAAACGACATTTTTTCAAGATTCTGTTGTGGACAGGCCCTCCGGAACTAACAATAACCTCGTCTTTTTGAGAGCTTTCTTTTCCGTGTATGATATACCCCGATCCGACAATCGAGAATAAAGTTACGCCCGTTTTAATCCATATCGCAATCTCAAACCCTAATCCTTCAGCCAACCCCTCAAACACAAACCCTAAACCCTACACCCTAACCATATACAATAACACCAAATACATACCGAAACATAAACTTAAACCCCAAACCTTATGTTATCATTCCAAGAAAAGGTTGAAAATGAGATGTTTAGGAAAAAGGGCTATAACTATTCAATCTAAGATCCGTCTTACCATTATGACCAATCATTTCGAAGATCTGGATTCAAACTAGAATATACATCCATCAACGAATCGATAGCACGATGCAAGAGAAGCAAAATTTCAAGAAAAGGTCAAAATAGGGGTGTTGTAGGGTGGTTTTAAATGGAAAAACGCATAATTGGAGGCCAAAATGACATTTATTTGAGATTCCATAACGGACAGACTCTCCAGACCTGAGAATAAGACCGTCATTTTGAGAGCTTTCTTGTGAACATAAAGCTCCTAACCTTAACATAGAACCCCTAATCCTAATATAGAACCCTAACCCTAAGACTGAACCCCTAATGATATATAGAACTCCTAACCCTAACACTAACATAAAACTCCTAACCCTAACATAGATTTCTTAACCCTAACATAAAACCCAACATAGATTTCCTAACCCTAACATAGAATCCCTAACCCTAATACTAACATAAAACTCCTAACCCTAACATAGATTTCTTAACCTTAACATAAAACCAATCATAGATTTCCTAACCCTAACATAGAACCCCTAATACTATACAAAACCCCTAACCCTAACACTAACATAAAAATCCTAACCCCAACAAAGAACTCCTAATGCTAGAATTCCTAACCCTAATCCTATCACCAACATAGAACCCCTAGCCCTAACTTAGAACCCATAAGCATAATCATAACACTGAACCCAACCCTAACCTTAACATAAAACTCCTAACACTAACATAAAACTCCTAAGCCTAACATAGATTTCCTAACCCTAACCATAACATAGAATCATTAACCCTAACCCCAACCTAGAACCCGTAACACTAACCCTAACATAGAATCCCTAACCCTAACATAGATTTCCTAACCCTAACCCTAATATAGAACTCCTAACCCTAACCCCAACCCTAACATAGAATTCGTAACCCTAACCCATCTCCAACCATATAACTCCTAACCCTAACATAGAACCCATAACCTTGAAACTAACTACTATATCAGAATAATAGAACAAATTCACCCTCACTTAGAAATAAACACTTCTAAATCCTTAACAAAATAAAGCACTATAAATTTTTGTACATAGAAGTTAGAAAGATTAGAACTTTTCACTCCATATCCGTTTGGCTATTATGACCACTCATTTCGAAGCTCTCGACTCAAAATACAATACAAATCCATCAAAGTAATCGATATCATTAGACGGGAGAAGACAAATTACGAAAAAGGTCAAAACCGGGGCGTTCTAGGGCGTTTTTCAACGGAAAAGCGCGGTTTTGGAGGCCCAAACGACCTTTTTTCAAGATTCAGTTAAGGACAGGCCCTCCGAACTTGACAATAGCCCCATCTCGTTGAGCTATAACAATTCAATCTAAGATCCGTCTTGCCATTATGACCAATCATTTCGAAGATCTGGATTCAAACTAGAATATAGATCCATCAAACGAATCAATAGCACGATGCAAGAGAAGTAAAATTACACGAAAAGGTCAAAATAGGGGTGTTGTAGGGTGGTTTTTAACGGAAAAACGCATATTTGGAGGCTAAAACGACATATTTTTGAGATTACACAACAGACAGGCCCTCCGGATGAACCCTTAAAACCTATAACCCTAACACAAACCCTATACCCTAACCGTATACAATAACCCCAAATCATATAATATATCTCAATCAGAAACACAAACACAAACCATATACCCTAACCATATACTATAACCCAAAAGCATAAACTATATCTCAATTCCAATCCCAAACCCTAAACCAACAACTTAAACATAAACCCTAAACCCTAACCATATAGTGAAAACCAAATACGAACCAAAACCCCAAATCATTTGGTATCATTCGAAGAAAAGGTAAAAAATGAGACGTTTAGTAAAACAAACTATAACTTTCCACTCCAATATCCGTTTGGCTATTATGACCACTCATCTCGAATCTCTCGACCCAAGCTATAATACAAATCCATCAAAATAATCGGTAGCACGAGACGGGAGAAGACAAATTATGAGAAAAGGTAAAAACCGGGTCGTTGTAGGGTGTTTTTCAACGAAAAAGCGCGATTTTGGAGCCTCAAACGACATTTTTTTGAGATTCCGATGGGGATAGGCCCTCCGGCCTGAGAATAACACCGTCTTTTCGAGAGCTTTCCATCCGTGTATCATACGCTTCAATCCGACATCCGAGCGCAAAGTTATGCCCGTTATAATTCAAGCACGTCAGAACCCTCTCCCTTTTAGGCCAGATTTATCCACCCTCCCTTAACCCTTCCGAAAAGTTAGCTCATCCATACCATAGTTTAGGTCGAGACCTTCGAAACGAGTACTCACACTGCTCCAACGGATTATCGAGTCAAAAGTTATGCCATTT